>OY754302.1:9601580-10841289 GCA_963573255.1 Chironomus tentans
AATATTTTGTAGATTATTTTCTCTGTGAATATATTTAAAATAAATCGTGTGGATTAACGGTCAAAATATATTTGAAAAGTAACGGTCAAAATATATTTGAAAAGTAACGGTCAAAATATATTTGAAAAGTAACGGTCAAAATATATTTGAAAAATAACGGTCAAAAAATAACCGGTTCGTATTAGATTAACGATCAGATTAAAAACAAATCCTAGGATTTAAATTAAATCCAGCTTCAATCAAGTCATATGCGATTTTTTTATCACAAAACTGATAACATTCAGCTAAAATTGGAACAAAATGTTAATTACCTTTATTTCTCCTTGCAGATTCGACGCTGTTGACGTCTCAGTCGCTGTTTCTACAGACAATGGACTTATTACACCAATTGTCTTTGGTGCTGACCGTAAAGGCGTTACAGACATTTCCGTTGATGTCAAGTCACTCGCCGCCAGAGCACGCGAAGGAAAATTACAGCCACAAGAATTCCAAGGAGGCACCTTCACAGTCTCAAATCTTGGAATGTTTGATGTCACTCACTTCAGCGCAATCATTAATCCACCACAGTCATGCATCTTAGCTATTGGTGGAAGTCAGAAACGTCTTGTTATCGATGAGAATTCCGAGAAAGGGTGAGTCTTGACTGAATGTCCATAAAATGTTGTCTGTGACTGACTGTGATTAAATTTATAGATTCAAAGAAGCCACGTTCATTTCGGTAACATTGAGTGCTGATCATAGAACTGTCGACGGAGCCGTTGGAGCTCGCTGGTTGCAATACTTCCGCAGTCACATGGAGGATCCTGCCACAATGTTATTGTAAACATTTTTATTATCTACTGTAATGCTTCATACAATATAAAAATATATGATTTTATCACAATGATGAACAAGTTGCTACAAAAAAAAGTGTTTGGAAGCTGAAAAAGTTCAGGTTTTATTATTTTATATTGTGTTTTGCACGTTAGGTATTCATTCTTTTTCGTTTTCGGTTAAATTAATTGATTATCATTATTCATATTATTATTATTTGTATTGAATAAATAAATTTGGTGTCATATTTGACCTCCTGAAATGAGTAAATGTACTGCTGGAATGCAAAAGAAATACAACAAATAGATGATATGAATTAAGCATTGTACTCAGCAAATATGAATCTTCTCCGTACTTGGAGTCAACAAATTACAAAGTCATAAATAAAATTACCCATTTAAATATTTAGAGCATGTTTTACTGTTTTTATGATATTTAATGGACAAAAAAACATAAATAAATTCAGGAAGAACTGAAAGATAGTTTCAAATAAATGTTCATTTATCGAAAATACTTTGTTGTTTGTTTGTTCCTGTGTTTCTAAGGTTTCGTTCACGAATTGGATTTTTAAGACACTTATCCTGTCAAACTCCCACTTCTCTATTTAATATTGGACGTCAAAAGTAAAAACCATCATGTAAGGTGTTTTAAAAATTAATGGAAGCTTCTTTTTCCTCGTTGAATAATAATATACGTGGTGCTGTCTTATTCATACAAATTTGCTGTCTTGTCTGATTCTAATAGGAATATTGTTTTTTTTTTAAAAAAATGCAAGAATCAGCTGAAATAATCGCTGTAAAATGTATAAAAAGTTCAATTAAAATTGATTAAATGAAAATTGAAAACCGTTAAAAAATAACGGTCACGAAAAATTTGAATTCAAATTTTTAACAATTTTGACAAGAAATAATTCAAATTTCAAAAAACCGTTAAAAATTCAAAATATTCTGAAAGTAATCACAATTTACTCAATAAATTAAAAGGAGTTAATTAAAAATTTCCAATAAACTTTATTTCATAAATTCACTGATTATTCATTTCCCAAAAACAGAATAATTAGTAAAATATAACTCATAATAATTTCAAGAAAAAAATAGCCCTAGCAGACAATAAGGAATCTTTAGATAGAAAAAGCTGTGCTTCACAGCAAGATTAATGCCACAATGAGCATTCAGATTGTCGACTAGGAAAACAAAATATTGAAATTTGAAACGTTTTTAGTACGGAAGATTGAAAATATAGTCAAGACTATACAATTTTGCCAAAGGAATAATGCAAGACAAGAAACATAATTCAATGGAATCAAACACAAATATTTTTACGCCTTTTTCTGCTATTTTAACGCTAAGCTATTACTGGTGATGATGATCATAAATTGAATGTGGTTGAAGATTTATCTAAGATAAGTTTTTAATCCCACAAATGCTGCTTTGCAGCTGTTGCAATCGCTTCTTTATGCATCCAAGTCACTGACGAACAAAACTTCTCGATTCTGTAGACCAGCGTCCGATATACTAAGTGTATTAATGCTTATAAGTGCTTCAATTATTTCAGCTGTCGATTCGTATCCAGTGCGACCGTCCATCAACACTTTACCACATTCTAAAATACGTTTTGGAAAGTTTTGTGAAAGTACAAAGTTATCGGGTGCATCAGGATTGCAGAAAATGAAGTTGTGAATGTCCTAAAAATAGAATTAAAAGATTATTATTGGACGTTATTCAAGAGTTATTATTAGACATTTTTGTTGCACAATTTGCAATGCAGTTTGGATTATTTAATATATTTAAAAGTAGCACAGATTTTCAACGTATTTCTCAAATTTGAATTTTAACGGCGAATTTTCAAATTACAAAAATCCGTTAAAAATAACCGATTCGAAAATATACTCACATTCAGTGAATTATTTTTAAGGAACCTTCGTGTGATTCTCATTCCATTTGGCAGTTTAAAGACAATACTAATGGCATCAGCATCATTTTCAGCCGGTTCTGAAGGCACTAAATGTACCAATTCCAATTTCACTCGTTCTTTTAAGTCACGACATCTTTCTTCAGTTGCTAGAACTTCCTGAACTTCTCTTTCAATTCTCTGTTTCTCTTCGCGTTCCTCTTGACGCTTTCTTTCCTTTTCACGATCAGCCTTTAAGCTTTCTTCATAAGCTACATCCTGTTGAGCCCTCAAAGTTTGATTAAAGCTTCTTTCGAGTCGTTCATGACGTGCTGCATTCAACCATCGTTCATTATCACTCACAACACGACGCATTCTGACCAGAAATTCTTCGGCTGTACAGTCACCTTCCAAACGTCCCATAATTGTCATTTTATTATCACGCAATGCAATTATGACGAGGAAGGGATAATGTCCAGAACGTGCATTAAACGAATGAGATATGCGATAACCTTCAGGGGATGAAATGTCACATCCCCAAAATAGCATATGTCTATTAATGTAGCTTATTACATCTTCATTTGACAATGTATTGCGACAGAAATTAATTGTTTCGGTAATTCTCTGCTGACCAGACATAACAGCTGGTGAGGATGATTCGGAATGAAGATAGACGAGAAGGAATTTAAGTTCACGTTTTGCATCATTTAATGCTTGAGCATATGTGCCTTGATAGAAAACTGGATGAACTGGATATTTTGTGTTGTAATCTTGTATAAATTTAAGGACATCATCTAGTGGATTAGTAACAATTCTTTCACGTTCTGTAAAAGCCGATAGAAGTGTCTGAATGAACGATGACAGTGTCGAGTAGCACCAATTTATAAGTGAATTTATAACATAACTAAATAATCCAAAAATTCCACCCGAGCTAGGACTGTTGTTATTATTACGATTATTGCTTATAAATATATGCTGTAAGAAGCGGTCGTTGAGAACGGCTGGAGCTCGTGTTTCTTGTGAGGAAAACAGAGACGGTAATCCTTCATTCAGTTTTTCACGCTCTTGAAATGCTATTTCCAAGTTCCAATGATGACGACTAAAATTAGATGTTAATTTTATAATTATATTAATGTGTGATAATTCATTTGAGACACATAAACCAACAGCACGGAATTAGCAGCTAGGGAAATTTACTGTGTCATCAAAAATTTCTACTTTATGCTCCATTAATTTTCAAAAATTAAGTATTTACCTTAAAATATCTCGACAGACATTCATATCATCGATGCCTGTCAGTTCTTGAAACTGAATAACTTTTTCTGTCTCCTCATTCGAAAGTTCTACGTCATTCATTATAGCTACAAAATCTATAATTCAGTTCCTTCTCTTAATTTCGCAATTTATTGCTGATTTCACGAAATGGGCTGTGTTAGATACAATATTTTACTCATACGATGAAATCAGCGTGATTAGCTTCCTATTATATGGCAATGACTGCTTTTTTGAGCCCAAAAACACTACTTTTATTAATTTGTTTTAAAGAATCATTGTTTAATCTTATAAAAATTCACTTTATAAAATTTCTGATCTCTTATAATTTTCTTCATTTGTTCGTCTGCATCGATCTACTTTCTGTATTTTCAAGGCTTACTTAATGTCTTCTAGTGTACTACTGATCACTGTTAATTTAAAATGAACTGAGAATTTAGAAAATTACGTAACTAAATTACTTAAATAAAAATAATTAAAACTTTTCATGATATACTTGACGTGCTCTTTTGCTCGTTTTTTTCTCATTTGTTGTTGGGATTAAAATTTTGAAATTTTAAAAACCGTTGAATCGGTTATGAATAAAATTGATAAATTTAGGAATTCATGCAGACTTTTAATGAAAACTACATCTTGTTAAGTGATGCAATTATAAGTTATCAATTGCAATCAACACTATCTCTAAATTAGCAATTTGATGAATTAATTTTTTAGCAACAATAACCGTTATTTAAAATTCAAAACCAGTCCAAAAGTTTGTTTTTATTTTGAGTAAAAATTACACAATTCAAATTTCTTCATTTCTACCTTTAATTAAGACTCTTCTAAAGCACAAAAGACATGGCGCACAACATGAATTTAGAGACAGCAAGAAAAATCCTCATAGACATACTCAAAGCTATCGCACTTCCAGAAAACAGCAAAAAACTCAGCGATGCAAAATGTAAGATAAATGTTTTTTTCTGTTTTCCTCACTTAATCTAATTAATAATACATTTTTGAACAGTACTGAGTGGAAAAGAGACGGTCAAATTCTTCCAACAAGTGTTTCCATTAGTCATGGAGATTCAAATGAATGTTGTCTCAAATTATGGATTTACAGGCCGTGAAGGCTTGATACAATTCGAGCAGTTAATTAGAGAGCTAGAAACATCAGATCCAGAAATTGCCAGACTGAGGGAACAAATCAGAGGATCTTACTTACCACCAATGAACTCAACAAGTCCAGATGTTTTAATTTAAAGAAATAACGGAATTGAATAGTTAACAGATCTGATGTCTACAAGCAACTAGCAACGACATCCGGGTACTGCCTATAACTGTGTGCAATTCGAGAATATGATCAAAGACAAAAAGTACTTTATATTATCTTAAGTTAAGTTAACACCAATAATTCCATTATCGAATCATTAAACTGACACACCAATTTATCATTTTTGCTATACGTGACTAACATGACTGACTAATAACACACCAGAATTTAATATAAGCTGAGTATTATTGTACAATTAATGAATTGATTTTTATCAAATTTTACTTTTGATATAAAGAGACTAAATATAGTTATTATCATAAAATGCCACTTGATGTATATCCTTATCCAGCGACGTTAATCAGCAACATCCAACAAGCGTCTCATCCTTGCCAAAAACCGTTAATCACGTGCAATAGGCGCGAGATTCAAATTCTTAGTGTCGAAATTTCAAATCTGCGCCATCCGTTAGTCATGTATTGTTGTCCTATATTTCCTTAATTAGCGTGTAAAACAGAATAGATTTAATTTAATTACAATACATTTTGAATTTCCTATAACATAAACTTCTTAAAGTACCAGAAATCTCATTAATTATAGGAAAAATTCCAACAAATAGTTTCACAGTTTTGATTGTTTTGAAAGTGTGTACAGGCGAAAGGTACATAATTTTATCGAAGGCTTGTGATGCCCATGTGCGGAAACTTTTCTACAGACTTTCACAGTAAACATTAAAGGATCCCAAAGCATCAAAGTAATCATTTAAAAATTTCAATTTTTCCAAATTAATCACGCAGTATATCCGCTAAATTTAGAGCATAAAAGTCAATGTTTACATAATCCGCAGGACGTAAGCGACGCGAGACCAAAAGAGTATCGAAAAATTCACATTTTTTTGTGTATTCTTTATTTCGTATTAAATTTTTTAACAAATTAGTGTCGTAATTGATGAAAAATTTGTTACAACTGTGTTCAAATCAGCAGACCCATTAAATTTGAGGATTTGTGGACGAAAAAGTTGAGATAAAAGATTGAAGTTCAAGGAATAATTCTGGTGAGTAGCATTTATGGTTTATTTTCTATTACCGTTTCATAATTTTTTTCTTCTCTCACATCTGACCGAGCCGAATAAATTCTGAACTCTCGCCTGCTTTTTGGAAATTAAATCGATTCCAATCGCATTCTAAATGTCTTGAATATATTGAAATTAATGTAAGCATATATATGAATCATAATTGATTTAAAAATAGCATTACGATGAAATTCCAATTTTCTTTCTTGCTGTACTCTACTCTCTGTGTTGTTCATTCAAAAATGGTAGAGTGGATGTGTGTGATAGAGATGGAGAAATGATTTTTTTCATTTTCAAGGTTGACTTTTGCAGTTCAAACAACCTAACATTATGTTTATTTACTTTTCATGAATGAAAGTGCCGTTTATTTTGATTGAGTGATCCAGTGATGAAATGTCTAAATTTTTTATGCTGATTTTAATGCCAAACGACACTCGAGTGCGTTGTTCCATCTCACTCACTTTTTATTCTCTCCTCTATGTAGAAAAGGGGATGCATTGACCTAATTTTTCTCTCTCATTTTTCTTCAATCCTGTATGTGCTCGCTCGCTATTCACTCATTGTAAACCCATCGCGCTGCTTATCTTCGTCATTATGAAAAATTCTTGCACTTGTCTCGAGTTTTTCCTTTAAATTTTCCATAATGATTCACTCTTAACTAAAGGATTCTATAAGTAGCAATGCCTCTAATCGTGATCAATTGCAGTATTATACACTTTCTTTATTGTTGTACATAAACAATTAAGTTAAAGGAACATCGAATCCTTGTGCTCCTTTACCCGCTATTAGTCACCTAATTAAATATAATAATTTATGTAATTCGGTCTCTCTTATTCTCGGGTCATTTAATTTGCTATTTCGAATTACTCTAAATATTTTTGGCGCGTTTTCAATGAAGAAACTGCTGTCCGTGCTCTGCCTGACTAATTTCCGTTACTTTTATTTGAAAAATAAAATAACCGATTCAACAGGCTCAGAAAATTCAAATTTATTTTTATCCGTTATTTTTCAAATAAATTTTGACCGTTATTTTTCAAACTTAAATTTTTAATTTTAAAATGCGCCTTAGTCAGTCGTGAGTAACAAACTCTACACTAATTTTAATTTGAGGGTGAATTTTATTGTATTCTTGCTACTTTTTGGACGCCACTTTTTATATTCATTCATAAAATGAAAAGTGTAGTATAGACTTTTCAACACCTATACTCGACTTTATAATCAATAAGCAATTTATAATGAAAGCAAATTGAGTCGGAAAAGAATGAAAAATTATGTTCAGTTGTTGAATAAAAGTAGGAATCGGAATGGAAAGGTGATAGGATATGATCGAAGTGAAGGGTGAAAATATTTTTCATGTTCTTTTGAAGGAAAAACTGTGAATTTTTTTTAATTGAACTCAGAGTTGAACTAGTCTGGAAATGGAATCTAGTTCCTTGTAGAAATTTAGTTTGATTTGTGGGCAAATCTAACCCACAAATAGAACAGAATGAATGACACAAATATTGAGTTTATTTACATAAGAAATCAATGCACTGCATGATTATTGTCAGTTCGCATGATTTCAAGGTTGCGCACTTCAAATTGTGTTATCGCACTACCAGTCTACGATCACTATAAATCGTGACGTTCTTCCCAGGACTAAAAATATAAACGTGACTCGTTCTTCATTTGAGATTCTGAATTTGCTAACGGAAGTGATTAATTTTGGAGTCATAAATCTCGAGATTAAAATTAAATTGAAATCAAAATTAAATTTATGCACTGAAATATTTCCAATAACAGAACAAAAGAAAATTCATACAAAATTCCCCAAAGGATCTTACATTCCGACATAAACTTTTTGACCCTCTCACAACCTTATATAAAATTTTGGAAAATAGTTCAAACTCATGCTTAACAAGTACTTTTCATAAATGCACCCACTTGTGAACAATCGACGACGACAAGCCTTTTTATGCTTTTCGCATTTTTTGTGTGCTATTTTCACAATTTTTCTTGTTCCTTCCACTCTTCAGTTTTCATTAAAACTTCGCACAGTGCACACCTAAAAAATTAAAGCTCTTGCTGCTATCTCGTTGCAAAAACGGGAGCATAATGGAATGAAAAATAGCTTCTTATTATTTCCATCTCATTTGGCTTTTGTGCTCATTATGACATTTTTCTTTCATTGTTACACGAGTGGAGCTTGGTGTTTTGTGAAAGATATATCGTGATAATAGAAAAATTCCTTCATTGAATGTCGAGGAGAAGAGAAGCTTTTATCCTTAAAAAACGAACGTCACAACGTAGAACGTGCAAAAATACAATAAAGATTGAGAGTCACAAAAATACCTAGACTATTATTATACTATCAAAAGGTGAAAAAGTGAAGGAAATTTATATATAGACATGAAGCGATATAAAAAGTGTCATATCGTTGAGATCGTCTTGGATAGCGAGTATCATGTGAGGATAAAAATATTTTAAAGAAAAATTTTAAACTTGATATCTTTGTGGATGAATGTGCTATAATTATTGTTTTGACTGACTGACAAACTGGATGTAGACTATCTGACTGTATATTTTGTGAATAATCCGTTATGATCTTGGATTTGAATTCGAAAAAATCCGTTTAATTTGAATTCTACAAAACTGCTAAATTTGAATTTTACAAAACCGTTAAATTTGAATTCTACAAAACCGTTAAATATGAATTCTACAAAATTGTTAAATTTGAATTCTACAAAACCATTAAATTTGAATCCTACAAAACCGTTAAAAACAGTCAATGATTAAATAAAATGCGCTCAATGATCCTCGTTTCAAGTAAGTGACAACCATTTCTTTACCGCCCTGAAGAATTTTTTTCATTCACATTAAAATTAATTTAATGTGTCAGTAAGATATCACAAGCATGAAGAAAAATTAGCATTCCTGAGCGTAACTTGCTGTGACAGTTAATACAAATATTTTCTCCTTTTTATGACTGTTAAATTAAAGTCTTTCAACAATTCAGATGACGAGTATTAAGTTTATCATGAATTTAAATTCGCGCATCATCAAACTGTTCGCTGTTGTCTCACTCAATACTGCAATTTAGGTTAAGAAGAAGGACATCGTAAAACATGAACGTACGATTCCGTACACAACAAAAATTTGTATTTTCATCACCAATAGACGGATGATTTATGTGACAGTAATTTGCTTTGTCTATGATTTTATTCCTGCTGTATTGAATTAAACCTTTAACAAAAGCTTCTCAGGATGATGATTTTCAATCGATTGTATTTTATTTCACATAAATAAGTTCTTATTCCTTATTCCTGATAAATGATTTAGACAGCAGAAAATAATAAAAGGAAGGAAAATAACTAGAGCGAAAATGTTCCTAAAAGCATATCTATGTGTGCATGCATGCTCAAATGTAAACTGCATATGTATTAATAAGCCGAGTTCAAAGTACGGTAAGAGACTTGGGGTAGGTCAGAAATGGGAGTAAAGCTTGCTTTGTCGTAATTTACTCATCAGAATAGATAACATGAACATGAAATTTTGTGCTCACAAATTTAAACGGTTCTCCTTTTTGTTCAAAATTGGAAAATATTCCATCGCAAGTTAGCCGTTGCGCACATGATTTTCAATATTTTCTTAGCACTTCCACTTTCTTATCGACTTAATTTTTTTGACAAGCAGAATGCTGAAGCAAGTTGAATGTTCTCGTGAGGGTGGCTTTATGGCGTTTTGTATTTGAATTATTAATTATTAATAATGTGTACTATTAAAATATTCAGTATAAACAAAATCACAGTAAACATGCAAAAAATGCTCTAATTTTTTTAAACGCAGGAATTTTGTGTTGCATTAATCAGTTAAAATAATTATCTGGGTGATTGCATTGATTAAAGGCTGTGGAAGTTGTAGATTTATATAATGCTAGTTATATTTTCTGATTCACTAAATGTAGGTCGGTTTTTCTATGTTTTTGACAATAAACTAGCAATAATAAACTCAGAATCAGTCATAAAATAAATCTGAAGATTAAAAATTAAATCACTGGATCAGAAAATCGCGGCAAAATTTCTTCAATCTTCAAAAATTGAAGAAAAGTTTATTGTTTCAAAATTATTAGTTTTTCTGCGTAAAAGTCAGTTACAAACCAGTGGAAAGTCATCAGTAATAATAGATAAACAGTAACAGTATGAAGTAAACTCAAAAAGTAGCAGAATTTGCTCAAAAACTTTAAAAAGTTCAAAATATTTTGCAAATTTGTAAATATAACCTTAAAACTAGAGCTCGGATTCTGTATGGAATTAACTTTTACGTACAAAATCTCTTCCTTAGACGAAATCTTAGTCGAATTCGAGTTCTGCTTAATACAGAATTGAAACATTGTAAGCAAAGAGTAAAAAGTTGCTAAATAAAGCGTAACTAGCACAGAAAGGGTTGTGAAATCTCGATTATAATTAAAATACCTTTATTTTTGAAGTCTACATTATCATCAGTTGAATCATTGATTGACTTCCTTTATTAAAAATATTGAACCCCTTTTATAAAAAATTGCACAGTTCATAAGTTATTATAAAAGAAACGTGCCTGCATAGTCATTAAATAACTTCCGACAACAGGCATTCTTTAATTAAACAATATCAACTCTATTTCCGAGCGTCACAAACTTCCCAGACGCACTCAATCAGTCAGTCAATCAGCCAAACAAAGTAAATGTGTTAAATGATTTGTTTAGCAGATATTGCACCTAAATAAAGTTTCTTCGGCTTTTTTCTTACCGTAATCGAAGAGCTATGAAATTAGTTTACTAGAACATACAGCACTGAGTTCGGCTTTTACTCTCTCCTTCAATTTCTCTTCTTTTCGCCCCGACAATTTTCCGTTTTTCTTTCTTCCTTTCCTTCTGAGACGCTTTTTTTCATTTTCAAGTTTAGTTATCGTGGATCAGTAGGCGCTACAATATACCTTAAAACACACAGCCGCGCAATTACAATAAGAATGCAATTAATTGAATAATTAATCTATTATAAATAGATTTTAGTCTTAATTGATTGCATAAATTGTGAATAATTCGATTCTTTTGTGTTCATTTTAAGTAGCCTGAAACTCGGAAAATTAATTGTGGCCGTGCGAGCGTGAAATTTTATATCCATTTTCATGCAAAGTTCTAGCCAATAAATATCTCAAATCTCAAAAAATTATGAGAATGTCATAGATTTTTATGCAACTGAACAGTTTTGTTGAAAGGGTTTTAGTTCCTCTGCCTCACTTTTTTATGTGGAACGACAAATAAATGATGGATTGTCACGAGAATCAACTGCCAATGCTACTATGTCATTGCTGTGATCATGTAAGAAAAGAAAAATTATCAATTCTAATTTTTTTTCGGCATTGAAATTCCATTTCTTTTGCCTTGACAAATCGAGATCAGTCAACTTTCCTGGATGAAGCCAAAGAGTATAGGAAGTGACTGTAGACACGTGACACGGTTATTAAAGTAAACGATATGTTAAAAATACAATTGAAGTCGTACAAGTGGTGAAAATAAAGCATAGCTTTCAAAAATAAGGTTGTAAATGAAGAGAAACTTCTTAAAAGTGCAAGCTCAATGGATGGAAATTGCTGTAATGGAATTGTGAAAATAAATGTTCAAAGCTGTCTGACTTGAGATTGGCATTAATGCAGTCAGGGAAGATAATTGAAAAAGTTTTAGTGTTGCTTAAAAAACAATGGAAATAAGTGAACTGGATTCTAATTTGGATATCGAGATATAAATGGGGTTCGTTCACAAATGACGTCGGGGTGATGGGGGTCTGGAGATTTGTGACACTCAATTCCAAAGATGTGTGCAGATTGGGGAAGGTGGAATGGTCAAAAGTCCTATCCATGATCCTGTTGCTTGATTGCCATTTGTGAACGACCCAAAGGGTGCATGTTTTGTATTTCCAAATGATTCTGGACTAATAAATGATACACAGTCATTGAATATTGTGCTAAGCTTCGAGTTTAAGTGAACTTCCATCCACTTTACGTCACTAGACCGACCCTCCTATATTTTCTAATGAACTATCCAGAGGGGTACCCAGGATGCTTTTCTGGGAGGGGCTTTTAAAATTATAACCTTTTTTGGGGTAATCTCTTCCAATTATGACCTTTTGTTCCAAACTATTACTGGGGGTTGACCACGAACCCCCCCCCCCTGGATACCCCCTGTAACTATCACCCATAACCTCAAATTTTAGACTACCCTCAAGATACCCAAACATTTTCCAAAAAAAGAAGTCAAGCTGTCTATAGGATGAAACTTGTCTCGGATATCCAAAAATAATTTAAATTTATGAAAATGTCCCTCCCCGAATTTGTTATTGAAAAAAATTATGAAACAAACAAAATTGCTAATTTCATAGAACTGAGTAATAATTTATTCGTCAGAAAAAAAAGAATGTAGACGTCAAAAACCATAACGTAAATGCTTCGTCTATAAATTGATTTCTAATATATTCAAAAATAGAAAATAGCAGTAAGAGAAAATTATTTTTAAGGGAGTAGGAAGAATGAATGAAAAGTATACAAAAAAAATGAAAATGCTTGGAATTTTTGAAATATTTCTCAACTTAGTAGTATTTTTGTTCTATAGTTTATGTGAACATCTGGAAAATATCAAATAGGAAATTCATTTGATTTGCTTTTAAACGCAATTTTCAGCGAAGTAATTGTTTATATAGCTTTGTATTTATTTTGGCTGACTAAGCAAGTGATTTTCAATTGAAATTAATGTGCATTTTTCCTTATCTCAAAGTTGAGAATTTTATTAAGGAAATGATCATCAGGAACTTAAATTATAAAGCATTTGAATGGAATTTAAAAGATGTTTCGTAATGAATAGCTTCAATTTAGCTTGAAAGAACTGAAAAAATGCATAAATACCTAAAAAGTTTTCTCATTTCCTTAACTGGGTTCGACCACAAATGATATCTATCAAAAATATTATTTTTTGAACCCCCCCCCCCCTCTCTAGGGGGTCCTGAAATTTAACTCATAAATTTTTAGGATGGATTTTTCGAACGAAGAGTCCGGACCACTCAGACCCACTTGCTGTTAGATTAGAACAGGGGATGTATAATGTCTAACCAGGTGTGTAGTCAGGGTGTGGTCCCAAGTACCCCCCCCCCCCCCTCGAGATCAAAATTCAAACCAATTTCTTAAATTTTTTTATTTCTTAATTATTATCTTCTTCTTGAATCCCACATTGTGGGTCGTTCACTTATTACGTTACGCAAAAAAATGAAATTTTTGACCCCCCCCCCTCCCCCCTTGTTACAAATTTTCCAAGAAAAAAATTTTTCTTTGTTTGACCTGTTACAAAATCTCAGACCCCCCCTCCCCCCTAAAAAGCGAACGTAATAAGTGAACGACCCCCAAATTGATCCAGTTAAACCTGAGGTCACGATAGACATCATAAGTAAACGACTTCAATTTAAATCCATTCTCAAGCACTTCCCAAACAACCTATTTACTGACTCAAAGAAAAAAGTGTTTCAGTCAATGATTTCGTGAGTGACGATAGCATGCACTTCTTATCACAAAAAATCTTCAGTGACTTGTTTACTCAATTCTACCCTAACTACTTGAAATTCTTAATTCCTTATAAATTTACTTTTTTTGTGCCGTACGAAATGAAAACAATTTTATAAAATTTCATTATTGCACAATTTGTCTGCCACTTCTTTCTTTCTCTGTCTCTCTCTCGCTGTGCTTTCATTCTTTCGATTTTTCATTGGTTTCAATGACCTCTTGACAGCTCATGAAATTGGCTCCACAACGATAATAACAATAATAGTGGAAATTGTAGCTGTTTTTGATGAGTAATTTTTTAATTTTATGCTCAACCTTCTCTATTAATATTGTTTTTTTTCTGCACAATAAAGGCTCGGTCTGTTTTGTTAGCAAAAAAGTTTTGAGCTTGAAAGAGACTTCAGGATGAATATTTTTCATAACATTGACATAAATTATTATTTTCGTTCGTTTTGATGGACATTCGGAAAATCATAAATATTCTGTTCAATGATATTTTTTGTAGACAATGAAGATATCATTAAATAAATGAAAATTTTTGGGGAAAAGTGTCGGTACAAGGTTGAAATGAGCACGTCTAGCAGACAATTTATTTTTGATAATTAGGAACGGATTTTAAATATTTGATTTTAATGAAGTTTCAACGGTTTTGTAAGATTTGAATTATCGGTTTTGTGAGATTCAAAATTTTAACGGTTTTGTAAAATTCAAATAATCTCTTTAAAAGTTTGAATTCTATCGGTTTTGTAAAATTTGAATGTTAACGGTTTTGTAAGATTTGAATTATCGGTTCTAAAATTCAAAATTTTAACGGTTTTGTAAAGTTTGAATTATCGGTTCTTAAATACTGAACAGATTTCTTTTTTAACAAAAACATCAAAGGCTTCAAGTTGATTTTTCTTAATTTAAGTAACAAAACTATGGAAGAAGTAAGAATCTTGCGTAACAAATAAAATTAGAATCTTTTTCACACACATAAAGCTCTTAAAATCATCAAATTACTGATTTTATTCTCATGCAATCTAAATTCTACTGGAAGTTCATCCAGTAGTTCAAATAGATTAGCTTAATAATATTAAACAAAATTGAACTGTTTCTGCCCTCTCCATATTCTATAATTGAAAAGAGAAGCGTTTTAAACAGCAATTATGGCATTGTTATACAAAAGAATTGCTCTAAAAACACTCGTATTGAATTGTCGTTTCTCATACAATGTATTTTGGCAAAAAAGTCGTCAAATCAAGCACAAATGAGAAAGAAGAATTGAATATATACAATAACAAAAGATATTTCGGTCGGGTCTCTTCGTAACTTCTCAATATTATCTTCTTTGCCTTCAATTTTTGAAAAACGTTAAACTATTGAGGCAGTATGTAATATTTTTCTATAACCAAGCGGCTTATAAATGAGAATCGTGGGAGAGAGAAAAAGAAAACAAGTGTGCTGCGCCGAAAAAAAAATAACATGAGAGAGAGAAACTTTATATTTTAGTCGCCATGTGGCCTTTGCGTTGGCACTACTTAAAATATATTTTTTGATTTAAAAACTTTTTCGAAACAATTTTAAATTATTATTATGGTGAATTTACATGAGGTGATGATTACGTTTTTTAAATGTCTCAGAGATTTTTGCGTCTTGGTGGAATTTATGAGAATAATTTAAAGACTTTTTCTTGTCAGGCATAAAATTTATTTTTTCCTGGCCTGAGATTTGAGACTAGTCTGACGTATGCTACATATCATTTTGATAGGAAAGAATTTTAACATACGGGAATTGTCATAAATCGCATGTTTTTAGTTACTAACGATACCTTGAATTATCTCATACGCAAATACTTTGTACGAGTTCTACTTATTCAATTTTATTTCGTCGTCTGCGATCTGACGATTAAAATGTTTCTTTGTAATTTATGTGCTCAATTAAATTGTACAAACTGTATTAAATGCAACTGTCGTAAATATCTTTCTTTTTTGCGTCTCATTAAAAATGGTCACATGAAATTTTTCATGTTTTGGTTTCAAAAAGAGAGTTTTTACCTTGCTTCCGGTTTTTTTGCGGTCATTCGTGAGTCATGAAAGCTCATTTTCCACGCATGAAATTCAGTTTAGAATTTAACGGTCAAAAATTATTTGAAAAATAACGGCTGGAAAATATTTGAAAAATAACGGTTAAAAAATATTTGAAAAAATACAAAATTTTACGTAACGACCTTACGTAAGACAGAATCTGGACTCCTCATTTGATCTGATACTCCTTTGATAAAAGCTTAAAATCTGGATGAATACAGAAGAAGCTGAGAAAAAAACAATGATTAATAAAGTAAACAATAAAAAGCAGCATGAAGCATTGCTGTGATTTCCCAACTGGAACACGAACAAGCAGAAAAATGATATTAATAGCGTTTAATCATCGTATTACTTTTGGTCTATATTATTCATAGAATATCTCTCAATACATAATAAATTTTATTTGTGCTAATAATTTCCTCTATCTTTTTTTATTTTTAGATTACAAATCAATTCTCTCGTATGGATTTTAAGCACAAATCAGCGCCAACTAATGGTAATTATTCGGAAAATATTTATCGTTCTCCGTACAATAATGAATCGATGCTCCATCATATTAACTCCATACCGAAAGATCATTATCAGCAGCAGCAGCAACAGCACATGAGCGTATACGAGTATAATAATAGCAGTAGTCAACACAAAAACATGTTAACAAATCGCCATTATCCACATCGTTCGCCCACCTCTGTGAGATTAAGACGAAGATGTCGAAGTGAGTGTTTGTCACCTGTCAGAAGTCCTCAACATCATGAACGTTATAGCAGTAGTCCAAGAAATAATCAAATTAACAATGGATATTATCAAAGCATGTGGCCAGTTCATCGACAGATTGAACATGATCGTCAATCAAATAATTATGACTACACTCCACAACATCAGACGACTAAGCAGCATAGACAGCAACAACAGCAGCAACATGATCATGATATACAAGGGATTAATGGCTATAAATATCGTTTTGATAATTTATTAGTGGATGGAAAAAGTGTTCATATAGAGACAGTCGATGCCAATGATGAGATGGGATATTTAGCCTGGAATGAACGTCGTCGATTAAGGGCACGCAGCGAGTCAGCGTCACAAGACTATTATTATCGTGAAGTGTATTGTGATGACTTGCAGGATGTTCGTGTAAAAAGAACTCGTGAAATTCTCAAAGAAAAACGCTCATCATCGCAACGTAATGTGACTAATCCAAAAAATAATTTTAGTGTTTTAGTAAATAACTCAAGTCACTATCGTTACTCACCTAAATCGAAAATTCGTAGCCATCACATTAGCCATAAGGGTGGTTTAATTCGTGTCTCATCTCCTCTACATAAAGCTCGCCTACAAATGTGGAAGAATCAACAAAATTCCGGAAGTTCGTCTGTCCACTCGACAGAATCAACTTCAAACGGAGATGTTGAATCGCCACAACAAGACCAAGACGACGATGAGATTGAGGATGATGAGGATGACGAAGAAGACCCACCAATTTTATATGCGCCAGGTAATCAACTTATCGATGACGACATGACTGATCCAGAAGATAATTACGAGTCATCGCTGTCTGTTAGTAGTTCGGATCGTTCCTCAGCAATTAACAATGCAAAAACTCCGACTGCAATAAATACCGAATGTGTTCAAGGTGGTCGTGTCTTACAGGAACCACTTGCTGCATCACTCTTTCCATATGTACCTCCATTCATTACGTTCGCATCATTTGAAGAAAAGGGACCAGACCTGCCGCCTGCCATACATAAAATATTAAAGTGGAAGTTAACAACCATCACGCCATTATTGGTACGGAAAGTCCTCCTTAACACAGGCTTTCGATTAATGAAAAGTAAGCAACTTTTATTTCTTTTTCATATTTTTCTTCTGTGTATAAGCTATTGATGTTGATAACATAACGCATGTTCTTGAATTAATTCCTCTCATTTTCATTTTTTTCTTGTTTTGATTTCATTACTTTTTTTTTGTTGTTGTCGCATTTCATACTCGAAATTAATCCACTGCTGTTCTCAAGTGACGTCCATTGACAAATTCAATTTTTAAGACAGTCATAGTCCCTTTGTCACAATACAGCTCATTCGTCTGGACACATTACTGTTGGACGTCATAAGTGAACGGCTCCCAAGTTTTAAGAGCGTATTTGATGATTTACTCACAGAACAAATCAAGTCTCAGAGAAATACGCAATAAAGTTAATCTCCAACACCCCATTAAAGTTGCTATTCACACAAGAGACGTAAAATAAGCCTCGAAGACATTTATTACGCAGTAGCTATGTGTGTTTTGCTATCTAACTTATGTAATAGATTATTTAGAAGCAGATAAAATTTCAAGGGCTGCTATAAATTGAGTCATCTGATCGACAAACACGCATGACGATTGATCAGAAAATGTCTCAATGCAAAAGTCGTGCCCATCACACTACTTTTGTGCTACCTTGCAAAGATACTCTTGATATTGACAATCTATTTTTAAATTGACACAATAATCGTTGTCAGCGTACGACTTTTTTTTATTTGTGTTTTTAAATGTTCTTTTTTTATCGCGTTGTCATTTTTGTATGATTTTTATTGTTTCTCTTTTTTCAATTTTATTTATCATGATATTTCTTTATTATTTCTCTTTCTTTCAACCAAAAAAAACGAATTGCAAATTGTATGAATTTCGCGATTATGTGCATAAATTATTTTAATAATTGGATATCAACATCATATGTTTATATACATGCATAAATGATAAATCTATATAAAAAAAGCTCCGGACATGGATAAATCTACAGATGAAAAATATGAATCTCTTTCAGAGCCAAATGATTGGGTTGGAACGTGGGGAAAGCATATGAAATCGCCATGCTTTAAGACTTTACATTCATATCAGAAATTTAATCATTTGCCGGGAAGTTTTCAAATTGGACGAAAAGATCGCTGTTGGAGGAACTTACAAACGCTCATGTCACGTCATGGGAAGAAAGAATTTGGATTTATGCCACGGACTTTTATCATTCCACAAGATCTTAACATGTTAAGACAAACGTGGCACAAATATAGTCAAAAGAATACGAAATGGATTATTAAGCCTCCAGCATCGGCGCGTGGAACGGGCATTCGAGTTGTGAATAGTTGGTCGCAAATTCCAAAACGAAAACCTTTAATTGTACAACGGTAATATTTATTATTTTATTTTCATTTCCTCTGTTTTAATCTTCATCGTCGCTTCTTCTTCTTCTTGTGCATTTTGTAGATATATTGAACGTCCATTATTGATAAATGGAAGTAAATTCGATTTAAGATTATATGTTCTCGTGACATCATTGAATCCATTACGCGTATATATGCACACGGATGGATTAGCACGCTTCGCATCAGTTAAGTACAGCGAGAGAACTGAAACGCTCAATGATCGCTATATGCATTTGACAAATTATTCCATAAATAAGCTATCTACAAGCTATGATAAAAATGATGATGCAAATGCATGCAAGGGTATGAAATGGACAATAAAATCTCTTTGGTCGTACCTTCAGCAAAGAGGAATTAATACGGAACGGTTGTGGGGAGCATTGAGGAATCTTGTTTTACGTACAGTATTGGCTGGAGAAGGTCCAATTAATAGTATGATGAAAACTAATCTTCAGAACAAATATAATGCCTTTGAATTATTCGGTATTGATGTTCTTCTCGACTCTGAGCTAGTTCCATGGTTATTAGAAGTTAATATTTCGCCGTCGCTTCATTCTGCATCTGGACTTGATATGGCTGTGAAAGGACCTTTAGTAACTGCTTTATTAAATACTGCTATGTATCAGGTAAGATTCATGCATTGGACTTTAACGAACTTTTTGGATTTAAATAATATTTTGAATTTTTGAAAACCGTTGAAAATTTTGAATTTCTAAAAACCGTTGAAAATTTGAATATTTAATAACCGTTAAACATTTTCTATCATCCATAGATTCCACCAAAGATTCCAGTCGCCACACAAAGTGATTTATCGCGAGAATTGAACGTGAAAATGCCACTTTGTTATGATAAGAGAATTTATGTGACGACGCTTTCCAAAGATGAAAGACAAAAGCATCATCACTTTACTCAAAAGACAATACAAAGAGAGGATGTGAGTTTTATGAATGAAAATTGTTTTTAAGGCACGAAGCATTAATGCCGCATTCTTTTCTCTTTTTCTTTAAGTACTTGCCAACAATTTTAGAAAATTTAACACCAGATGACTTGCGTTGTCTTATATTAACAGAAGATGAATTAAACCGATGCCATCCACTTGAGAGAATTTTCCCAGCACCAAATAGCTACAAATACTTGAATTTCACCGATCAGCCGAGATATTATAATCATCTTGTAGATGCGTGGGAACATCGATATAGCAAGAAACGCGATAGCGGAATTGCATTATTGAGAACTCTGTGTTGGAAACGAATGCATTTGAAAGTACCACCGACAACCATTCATAAGGTAAATAGTGCAGTCTAGATGATCAATCTAGCATAACGTGTTTAATGTTTACATATTGATTCATTCTTTTATTACATTATATATATATGCGATAAGTATCTATCTTGCGACACAAAACAAATTCTGAACTTATCTTTTTAATTTTTGAATTCTGATTTTAAAAAAAAAATTATTGGAAAAAAATTATTAAACTCTATCCTCCTCCCCCACTACTTTTCTTCCATCAAATTTGAGGATTTTTGCCGAGTTATCAAACTAGCTTATTGGCAATTACGTGCTGCACATTTTAGTAAGTCCTGGAAATGTTCGAGTCTGAACATAGACACACTCAAAGATTAATCGAAATTTCAGAGAGTATAATAACTATATTTATTGATCCTAGGTGATTTCAATAGCTGCAGCTAGCTAGTTTGAGCCATAGACACAGTGTTTGGATATAAAATGATTTTATGAAATAATGATTAGATGATGTAAATAACCATTCAATCGAAACTGATTGTCTTTTCCTTTTTTATGTGTTCTTTTATTGCAAATTCTAGGCTAGATGTTTGCAGATTATACCGATTTTACTGTCTCCAAACTACCAATAATTTTTGATAGAAAAATATGAAAAAAAATTTATATCCGTTACATATCAAGCTCAATATAATTCTCTGTGTAATTATCTTTTATCATTAAATTCGAGTTAAATTTAGACCTTTTTTGAAGCTTGATCATCAATAATCTCAGATATTATTAATGTGTTAATTGTTGTTGCTGTTGTTTATATGATTTTTAACTAGTTCGTTCGCTGTCTAATTCTCAGAAGTACATTTTTGCAAGACTATTGGCTAGATAGAATTTTTTTATGTCGTAGATTTAATATTAGTAACTTATTTTTAGAATAACATTTTTAACGGCTGTTTTATTTTTAAAAAATTTGAATCGGTTATAAAATTCAAATCTCAAAAATCCGTTAAAATTTAAATCTCAAAAATCCTTTAGAAATCCAAATTGAGGTTAACGATGCGAAAGTGTACTTGAGTCATTTGATTTCTCAATGACTTTAATTAATTTTGATTGTCATGCAAAACGTTATCTAGATCTGTTAATTTTCGACTGCAATTTTGTTCATACATATTCACTTTTTTCTAACGAGTAAAAATCTATTTTAGACTCAAAATACAGTATAGATAAAAATCAAGACAGGATTAATGTTAAACCTGATAAGTATCTACAGCTATATACACTCAAGCTTTCTTACGAAATACATTATTTTTGGAAATTATTAAGAAATTTTTATCCACAACTTTTTGCTCCCTCAAATTTAAACTTTTTTGGATTCATGACAATTTTTTCCTCCTCAAGAATGTAGATATTGAGTTATGGACGCTTTTTCTTGTTCCTATTGTAGATTTTACACATATTTTTGCGATATGTCGTTTTCTTGTTCATTCGTTAATTACCATTTAATAACCCGAAAGTCAATTCGTTATTTTTGAAAAATTTAATTTGATTTTTTTCATAGAATGTTCCTTTTTGATTCTTAGATTTTATTCCTAGATGTCTAGGTGCCACATACTCGAGACTAATAATATTTTACAAATTTTTTGCTTCACAGGATTGCGACGATAATAAAGATTTAGCAAAGATAGCAGAAGTAACTACAAATGAGGAAGTTGCTAGCTCTATGTCTGTAGATACTCCAGAACTTGTTACAAAATCAAGTTCCGACCTCTCGTGCTTGTCGACGGCAACTGATGACATTGAAATAGATTCAAACGAAAATAAGGACACATCAAATTTAGCTGATGTACAGACATCATCGCCGAAAAAAGACATTTCAGAGAATGGAAAATGTTTTAGCAGCATTATGAACTGTTTGCCGATAACTTCTGATAGTGAAATTATTTTAGTGAAGCAATAGAGTGACTGAAGATCTAAGGAACAAGCTCGCTTGAAAACTTTCTCCTCATTTTTCTTAAGTTTTGATTTTTTTATATATTTTTGTAGCCTGAAATGAATTTTTCTTTTTTTTTTTCATTTATCCTGATTGTTATTAATATTGTATAAATTCTGTTCCCTTAAAGTTCATCATATTATGAAATAATAATTGAAGTATCAATTTACTTTGCACGTTTAATTTCAATTTTTTATTATAATTAATAAACACGCTTAGAATTAATTTAAGCTATGAATTAATTTCATTATATTTTCGATAAATAAGAAAATAAAGAGAAAAAAAAACAAATTTCGATTAGTCACAAATGCAATTTTCATTGTGTTTTCCTATTAAAAAAATTATTACAGTGTGTCTTAAAAAAGGAAATGTGATTCATCGAATTAATGTTAAAAAACCGTTACAGAAATTTTTGAAATTCTGTGCCTTTACAATTTTTTTGGACAGAACGTTCTGTGAATTTGATGGAATCACGAGTTTGATGAATGGAACATGCTGTGATTAATACATTGAATGATTAACAATGAGCTAGATGCATGAATTACTGCATGAATAATGAGTTATTGTCATAATTTAAGTGACGTCATTCTCGGCTAATAAATCGGTTCAATCGGTTTTAATGTGTATATCTGCTGTTTTCTCTGCAATTACTTGATCAATGGTATGCATGAATGCTAGGATTGTCATTTAATTAACCAATATATTGATAAGTAGCCTGAAAGTCATGTAAAAATCTAAAATAGTGAGATAAATGAAAAATGTTGAATCCTAACGGTCGTTTTAAATTTGAATACAAAATCTGAGCAAAACAAGTAAGAAACACAATTTTAAAATTCATGATTCCGTTACAGAAGCGCATTTCTTTGAATATTAATGAATTTAACAATAAAAATCAGAGCAACCTTTAAGAAAATTCAAAAATCAGTAATTTTCAATAAAAAAAATAATTAAGAATCCACTTGACATTCCGACAAAATAGAAATAATAGCATATAGTGCAGGAAACAGTTGCTTAGTTACGTGCCCCGCGAGATTTTGAGATATTTCTTTCATGAAATTTTTTTGCTATTTATTAGTTTTCTGTGAGCGAGCAAGCGAAGAGATACTTTCCTAATTTTTTAAACTCCAAGAAGAAGTAGTTGGATTGTGCCATTTTTCCAAGTTTTCCCTTTTTTTAAACGGGTTAACGCGAGTGTAAAAAACACAAAAGTGTTAAAATAATTAAAGAAAACATAGTTTTTTTGAAGAAAAGAGGATAAATAAGGAATAAATTTATTCGTTACAAAAAAATCAAGCTTGTTACAAGAAGCACATAAAGAAAGGAATATATTTCATATTAATCAAGGAATTTAAGCAACAAAAAAAATCAAGCAAAAATGAGTTGGCAAGATTATGTAGATAATCAATTAATAGCATCACAATGCGTTTCTAAAGCCTGTATTGCTGGACATGACGGTGGAGTTTGGGCAAAATCTGAAGGCTTTGATGTAAGTGTTACAAAAAAAGAAAGAAAAAAAATTGCAATAGAGAAAATTCGAAAATTTATTAACTTTATACTGTCTGGATCTTGATATTTCAATTGCTTCATCATCCATACATAGTAGTCAATGCATAAAAATCACTTAATTGTAATTCTTATGCTCTAAAAAGACGACAAATGGATTTTCTATCACCACGTTTTATTGTTCACTTTTGGGTGTGTCAATTTTTTCAATAATCCAGACACGATAAAGCTGCAAAAATGACGTAAAACTCATAAAAAGATGCCAGAGAATCGATTTTATGTGCAATTTCATGTACATCTGCAGCATTTGTCTCTGTATAATTAATTTCTTCATACAATGTTTTGGCGACACATCTTTTAATTGTCCTAAAAAACAGCTCATGAGTCACTAGATAGGATAAAATCACTCATGAATCATTCAAATCATTTAAGAGTAATGAGAAAAGTTAATTAGAATATATCGAACGTTGCTAAACATGTCGCAAATTTGTGTAATGTTGAAATTCTGCCGGTTCAAGATGGCGTCTCAAAAAAAAGAAGTATAATCTGACTGTGGACGTAAAAATGTGTTTCGTTGTGTGCGTTGGATAAAATGAGCATTGAGCGAATATATATAATGTATAATACATGTGAAAAAAAGAAAGAGCAGAATATCGAGTCTTCTTTTCAACACTTTTTCGCAAAAAATGTGATTTTTGTTTCATTCGCAATACGTCAATTTTTGTTCCTTCTTTAAGTTAGTTAAACTCTCTTTCGAATGAATAGAATTTCTGATGATTATCTTTTCGGCTTATTGCGACCGGCAAGTTTCATTTCAAATGACCGTGATGATGATTGTAATGACTGTGATTCGGTCTTGCAGCCAAAAAAAATCATTAATGAATTGTTCAGAACTGTACGTGTACTATGTACTGAACCGAAAAAAAGCAAGCAAAACTATTTTGCAAATGCGCATCTTCAGTATGAGAGACACGAAAAAGTTCATTGGCACGTCTTTTCTGCCGTCTATTGTCGACTGATTATTCTGGACTGCATCCAACCTACACATGTGTGATTCACATATATCTGAATTATGTGGTCGTCGCTTTTATTTTCTTACTTTTTTTTTGTAAGTCAGTCCAACCAACTTGAAAGTGAAGAGAAAAACCGGTAGACGTTCACCTTCATTAGCACCCTTTTCTCACTCACTCACTCGGTTAGTCTTTTTGCTTTGCTAAAAAATCATTATAGACGTGTGAATTGCTGAAAGCTACTTTTTCTAATTTAATAATTCAAAATATAACGGTTTTAAAATATTTAAATTAAGTGAATAATTTTTGTTATAAAAATAACGGTCAAAAAATATTTGAAAAATATGCTTATGAGATAGACAAACAGCACTTGGACAGTACCTTTAATCTCTCTTTAATAAAATGCTTGCTAAAAAGGTGAACCATGAATCGACATAATTTATGGAATTTTGCTGCAAAAATTTTTCATTCAATTTTCCGAAAAAAGGGGTTTTATTTTTAGCACGCGATACGTTCCTACTTCTTACTTATTTTTTTGGTGAATAGCATTCATTATAATGGGGATGGACATATTTTACATAAACAGAAATGAAATTTACACGCGATGGATTTGTGATGATCGTGACACATTAAAAAATTTCTGTCTAAACTCTCGATGAGTCACTCTTCGTGCATTATTCATTGCCATCGAATGATG
Organism: Chironomus tentans; assembly: GCA_963573255.1. Classification (NCBI taxonomy): domain Eukaryota; kingdom Metazoa; phylum Arthropoda; class Insecta; order Diptera; family Chironomidae; genus Chironomus; species Chironomus tentans. Next base: position 9,627,121 of record OY754302.1, read on the forward strand.
CTTTTATCTTAAACTCATTATTCATCCTTACCAATCTCTCCCCTTTTACTTTCTTTCCGTATGCCTCGTTCATAGTGTGGCGCTTATAATGTGTGATAAAAAAAGAGTCTTTTTCAATGACATTTGAGAAGCTATTTACGCATGAATGGGACTTCATTAATGTCTTTTTTCCGTCTTTATGTTGAATATACACAATTATCGTAATTTAAGCCACTGTATGAGCTGTTGACTCATAAACATATTTTTTGGGGTAGAATACGAGAGAAAAAAGGTGAAATTCAATTGCACTTAATAATAATAAGAGAGCAACACATGAAACTTTATATCATTGTGCTGAATTTTAGGTCTGCTTTGGAAAGTGGAAATTGTTGTTATTAAACATAAAGTTTAGAAAGCCTTGATCCATGAAAGAAATACATTTGTTTTTGTCCATTAGAAATATATGTAGGAAATAGTCCAGTTATATTTCTGAGAATTGCAATTTCTACTTTTTCTCATTTGCTGCAATACGAATGCATTTCGTTGGAAGCTGGTGACTCAAGGCGTTTGTGCTCTATAAATTTATTAGTAATTTCTAACGGTTTTTCAAAATTTAAATTTTAACGAACTTTTGAAATTCAAACTTATCGGTTCTTGAACTTGCAAAATTCAAATTTTTAACGGTTTTTTTAAATTCAAATTTTTAACGGTTTTTGAACATTGTCATGAACTAAGAATTTTTAAACCTTGAAAAGTCAAATGACATGAAGTAAATTTCAATTAACAAAACTAAAATTAATTCATACAAAAAAAACACGATTCCAAAAAAAAGATATCACGAATAATTCATAAAAGATCTAAGACTTTCTAAAAATTGTTGTGTCGAAGACATTGTATAGCTTTTTTTATGCAATCACTCAAAGTGACTTTGCAGAAAAAAATAATTAACGTGAATGAAAGTGAATCAATCATAAAAAACGTTCAAATGAAGTCATTTATGCGATTGATAATGTACAGAGACACTTCTGTGAGAAAAAGTGCATTTATGGTTCGATTATTGACAGGTTGACTAGCAAATGACATTGATGGGTAGTAAACTGTTGAGTATTTCTCTCTCTCTTTTTTTATACAATAAATATTTTAAGAAAAAGTTTTTAAATAGTCTGTAGACGACACGGAAAATGCACATTAGCTACTCGAGTCACGATGACTCATTTCATTTCCTTGCTTACCGAGAATGAGCATTCAAAGTATAACTCGTATAACTACAAAAATAATAATACAAAAGAAAGAAAAAAATCATCAAGTGGGTCCTTCATAAAAATTGTATATTATGTACTGAACTTATTGACTCGTTAAATGTGAGGGAAGGAGTCGTGTATAATGTATAATGTTGAAAATGCTGAATAAGCATGTCTTTCAAGCAAAATCTATTTATCCTTTCATATTTATATCTTCACTCAAGTCTAATGTTGTGACAGATCGGAAATAAATATTAATTATAGTAAAAATATCTGATGAGCTAACCGAGCACTTGACCTTGAGTAGCTAATAAGCGATATGATCAGTGGAAAATGTAGTATCGTCTATCCTCGCACGTATAAAATATCTATATGCACTGTAATTTTTAATTCCATTTGTGTAGTTCATATTGACTGTTAAGTCTGGTTTTTGTTTGGACAGACCCATCAAATTTTTCAAATATTTTTTGACCGTTAATTTTCAAATATTTTTTGACCCTTAATTTTTAAATATTTTTTGACAGTTAATTTTTAAATATTTTTTGACCGTTATTTTTTAAATACTTTTTGACCGTTATTTTTTAAATATTTTTTGAGCGTTAAATTTTGAGATTAATTTTTATGCAAAGAAAATGCGCTTCAGTCTAACCGACTAGTGCCCACGACAAAGCAACTTTTCTCATTCTCCTTCACGAAGATATAATCTTTCAAGCATGCATACATGCATTGGATATAAATGAAAAGAAAACACATATGCACAACATATGAAATTATTCAATTGTATATGCCTGTCTTTCTCACAATGTTGCCAGATCCACTACATCTGTCGGACCGTAATGGAAAAGAAATAAGAAAAATAATAAAACACTCAGAGAGGCATAATAGCGTTAATGTCAAGGCCAATGCATTTCAATTAACGGATATTATATTTTATATAGCGGCAACAATGCACATCTTCTAAGTTGCGTGTGAGGGTGATTCTTTCATTGACGAGTGTCCGTAAAATCAGTGGCATGAACAGAATTGTGTGTATTTAAATTACAATTTGTGTGTACGTAAATTAATTTGATTAACAACAAAAAAAGTGAATGAAATGGGTTTGATGGACGTTCGCGCCGCAATATTACCACAAAGTTCAATGAACTGGAACGGCGATTCACATGCTAAAAATGTTGATTCATTAAATTTTTTTTGTATCCAAAAAGTCTTAATTGGATATAAGTTTAAAATGTTTGATCACAAATGCGACAAGAAAATGGCTAAGGATTGTCAGTTATTTCCAGTTATTGCTAAAATGTGTCAATTTCTACAATTTCAGCTTTCAAGTTGCTTTTTATTACGTTTCATAAACTTTTCTTTGACTTCATAAAACGAATTCGTCTGATTAATTTGAGTAACCATGCCTCTTTGTATGTTTGACGACGCAAATGAATTAATTTTATAGTTTCAGTATTTAATGTCTTTTCATTTCAATAGCACCATATGCTTCACAATGAGAAATGTGTGATCATGTGGATATTTTTGCATATGAACATTATTCCTTCAACGCATTTAATTAAAATTAACGGTCATTTGAGATTTGAATTTTAACGGTTCCTTGAAATTTAAATTCAATCGGTTTTGTAAGATTTAAATTTTAACGGTTTTGCAATATATTAAATCAAAACAGCTTTACAAACACAATTATGACTCAATTCATTGCAGATCTTTGACCTCGATGGAAAGATTTAAGTCAATTGACTTGTATTGAACCGTCAATACGCGAATCAAAGGGAAAACTTCGCTCTATTATTCCACCTACAGATACTTTCAACTTTACATACATGCATACATGTCTCGGGATCGTCATGTCTTTATTTGGTTATAAAATTGTGTCGATCCAATCTTCACAGATGTCAGATTAAATAAATAATCGTACAATGACGATAAGAAATATTTAAGTTAGTACACATTCTCTGCCAATTCTGGTTGTTACAACTCAATCACGGCAAGTTATTATTTATTGCTAATTTGTAACAAAAGTGGAATTGAACAATTTGTTTCTATTTTCTTCTCTTCGTTCTTTAATTCCGTTAGAATTTCAATACAGATAGACTTTACTCTTCATCTCGTACATTAGTTTCGGTATTTTGCACTACTGGAAGCTCCATTGTTATAATCATTACTTAATCTTAAAAGCCTGCACGCAAAACACGTCGATGAAATCATCCGTATCATGCTCATTTCGGTAATGAGTAATGACAGCCTCATATTTCACTCATTGGTTTATCTTTTGCATTATTTATTAAAGTATTAAATTTAATTTACTGAGCTGCTGTGAAGACACAACTCTCATGATATTTGATAAATTTGTATCTGAATATCAGACACATGTTCTCACTAACTGCTGATAATTTCTCGACTTTCTGTACTTTGTTATGCGCACACAGAAATGTACAACAAAGATATTATTACGTTACAAACATGGGAACAGAATTTACATTTTGTTCATGTTGCAAATTAATCTTCTTTGTGTTTTAATTTCTCTTCATTTATTTATGCATTTGTAGTGCACATACTTGCATATTTTTCATTTTCAATGCTCGTGTAAATGAGCTGAACAACTTGGAACTGTCGTTGATAATTAATTTGTGATTGATGCGCATTTCATTCTGTATCGATTGGATGACGTATTAAATTTTGAAAAGTCAACGGTTTTGTAAAATTTGAAATTTATGATTTTTGAACTGAATTTGAAATTTAACGGTTTTGTAAAATTTGAAATTTATGATTTTTGAACTGAATTTGAAATTTAATGTTTTTTGAACTGAATTTAAAATTTAACGGTTTTTTAGAATGTGAAATTTAAAGGTTTTGAAAAATTCAAAATTTATGAATTTTACACAAATTTCAAACTGATAAAAAGCCAGTCATAATGCACTGAAGCTCAGAAATAGACGATAAAAATTAAAGAAGAAAATATACTCGCTTTATATCACTGGTTGGATAAATTATGCAATTATGCAATCTACTTTATTTGTTCAAAATTGCTTACAAATTGCAAACATTACTTTCATAAGCTAATCGAATTACATTAAACAAATAGGGAGAATGAGGAGAAACTATTTAAATTAAATTAAGAAAAGAAAAATATGGGAAAACATCAGAGTCTTATGAAACGAGAGAAGAGATATAAATGAAGAAAAAGTAAAATTCACACTTATTTTTACATTTTCATCTTCAAATAACGTGCGGCATGCTATTTTTAAATACAGTGTAATGATTATCTACGACTGTCTTCACACACATGCTACTTATAAAACGGCATAGACAAATGATGCTGAATATAAAGCTACTCGGAGATTCTGTTTGGAACGAAACAGTTCTTAGTTGTGCTTTGTCTTGTCGTCTGATTATTAAATTGTATGGGATGCTAGGGATTTTGTCATAAGACATTTGATATTAAAATGCAGTTTGAATAGAGAATGACTTGTGTCGCATGTAAATAAGTAAATAATAATCTCTGGAAAATTCCTAATTGAAATTCAATATATTTACTTATAAAATATACATGAACACGTGCTGTCGTTGAAATTCCACAGAAGCAAAGGAGAAGCAATAATTACGAAGATCCTGCAAATAGTTGAGCACTTAGCACGTCGTTATGAGTGTTTTTTGATGAGGACATTGACCTTCAAATTAATTCTGAGAGCTCAAGTGTCAAATCACGTAAATACTGTGGCTGAATATTCTTTCGATATCAAAGTCCCAATTTTTGGTATTTTACAGCCAAAATGCGCTTTGAGTCATCCAACTGTTCATACTCGTTTCCTCTTTCTCCCTCGCACCTATCTACATCTATGTTTAGCAATTAGATCCATGGAAAGATGAAATGCCTTAAATTCTTTCATTCTCTACAACAAGAGAAGCAAGCACATGAAAAATTGCCGTGTCTTAATGGCTGATTTAAAAATTTTACTCGATCGTAAAGGAAGAAAAAAAATGTATTTTCTCCTTGCTATATTTACTTACGTGCAGCATGTGTTTCCACTTGATTAGATAATAACTTTCAATAGATTACCCAATAAATATTTTGTGTATGACTTTTTATTTGCATTCACGTTTGGGGTTGTTCTTCTATGACGTTCATCATGAAATTAGACTTCTCTGACACAAAATATTCATAGACATTGCTCAGGCGGCGAACGTGTCCTTATGAGATGAGTTTAATGACATTACGAAAAAACCATAAAAAAATTGACATATATTTGCGAAGTACATCACACAGTTATGCCTAGACGAGCATACCTTTTATATTTTTGTTTACAGCAATAACCTACTGTGACATAATAAAGCTTACCTACGCTATACACACACATGATGTAGCACGTCAGATGAGCAAATTCTCACAAAATAAAAATATCTTTGAGATGAGAACATTTATGAAGAATTTTATACACAAATGTAATCAACATCTTGTGTCTTCTTCCTTAACCATCATCAGTTTTGTTTGTGGATGAAGTAAAATATCTGAACAAATTAATCATCAATAACCTTGAAGGTTAAATGATTACAAACATAAAGATTAATTATGGTTAATTTTTTTTATTAATTTTGTTTATGTTTTCTTCCTTAATTGCAGGTAACAAAAGAGGAACTTGCCAAATTAGTACAAGGATTTGACAAAACCGAGATTTTAACGTCGGGCGGAGTAACTCTTGCTGGACAACGTCACATTTACCTCTCTGGAACAGATCGTGTCGTCCGTGCTAAACTTGGCAAAACTGGCGTTCATTGTATGAAGACACAACAAGGTATGAGATCTATCTGATGATTAATATGAGGCAAATCGTTGGATTTGATGGATTTCCGTTATTTTTCAATTTTGAAAAATTCAAATATTTTATAGCCGTTATTTTTCAAATATTTTTTGTCCGTTATATTTTCACAAATAATTTGACCGTTATTTTTCAAATAAAGGTGAAATAATGTTGAAAGTTTTGCATCAAAATATTATGTTGCTACTTGCCCTAAAAAGCACTTAAATTAATTCAGCATACAACATTATGTGCATAAATTTTATTAACGACATAAAACTTTATTTTGGCTAAAATCCACTGACTTGCCGACTCTGATTTCATTTTGTATGTCACATTAACCTAATTTCATTCTCTCTTGTCTACTTCCTTTATCGCATACAGCTGTAATTGTTGCAATCTATGAAGAGCCGGTTCAGCCACAACAGGCTGCTTCCGTAGTTGAGAAACTTGGAGACTATTTGATTACATGTGGTTATTAGAGGTAAGGCACCAGCGCGTAATTTAACAGCACCGCAAATTGTCCGCCCAGCCAGCACCCCCAAAAACAGAAAAAAGTAAAAAAAAATCAACTCCAAAATTTACAGAAGAAAAATTCGCAGTTTTAAAAAAAATACAAAAAATGAATAAAAAATTTTAATTTCGTTCATCGTGTGATGGAGAGGTCTCCTTCGTGCACAGTGGAAATCATCCTTAATTAATTATACATATACATCTTATCCACAACAAAAAAAAACACACACAATACACAACATTAATAAATTTAGGATTCATAATTTTTTTGTATCCTTTTTGTCTTTATAATCTATTAAAAAAAATTATTTTAATTCTTCAATTTATTATTTTTGATAATTTTTTCTTTGTGAAATGAGATTTGAAATTCAAAAAGTCACTTCCGCATAATTGACACGCATTGGAAAAAGTTTCTTTGCCTTTTTTCAGTCAATAAAGATTAAAATTTTATTTGAGATTTTTTTTTGTAGGAATTAATGAATAAAGTGCATTTTTTGTTTGGTTCCATCAAAAAAAGAAAAATGCTTTACACAAAAATATGAAAGATTTGAATTTCAATTCGCATAAATTTTTTTTTTACATTTTTCCTATGTAATCATTTTTTTAAGTAAGTTAAAATACAACAAAGAAATTTGAAATAATGAAACAAAAAAAAAGTCTCGGCCAAAATTATTTTGATACCCTCATAAATAATGTGTTTCCCTCATCAAAGTGAACAAACCGACAATTTCGTTTTTACTGTGTTTGACTACAAGTTATCAGTGAAATAGTATTCAACATGCTTCTCTCTTCTTCCTTTTTTTATTTTTTTGAATTTTGTGGTCGTAAAAATGACATGCATTTAAAAATTGGATTTTTAGAGCACATTTCTCCTTTTAATAGTCAAATGAACTGCTGTAGATTGTGAAATTCATTCTGTTATGACGTCCACCACACTTTGGGATGAAGCAGGGTACGACCATACTTAAAAGCTTATTTCTTAATGTCCATCTCTATATTGACGACATTTCTGTCTTTATCCATCAGTTTTGGATGAAGCAGGGTACAACCATACGTAGAAGCTGATTTTTTAGTGTCAATCACTATCAAGAAAGGCACGCGGCGTAGATAAGGCCAAAAATAGTGTCCCCAGGTCAGATTTTGTTAAATCCAGCCCCGGAGATACCATTTTTCCCCTTTTCTACGTCGTGTGCCTTTCGAGGTATATTGACGACATTTCTGTCTATATCCATCAATGGGAGGCTGTGAGCTTCTCTTCTATTACCCATACATTACAGTTCACACTTGCCCTAGCCTAAAGCCTACCACTACACCTAGTCTACCCTACCATAAGGTAACCCCATCACTTTCTCAATTAGGAATCCTCAATGTAGCTACATACTGACTATCCAAGTCTTGAAATTAGGATTGCTGGACCAGCATTGAAGTTTTCCAGGATTAAATGACAATATTGACTTCTCCACCGCATCACAATGCTGCTGAAGGATCAGATGTGTCTGAAAATCCAATTTTTGTTTGGCTGTACGTCATTTATGAACGACCCCAGAACTTATTATTCATTTTCGTATACGAAAAGCAAGCAAATAGTTTATTAATTTGCATATCTTCGGGAAGATTCTACATACTTAATATTACTTATGTCTTCATTTTCCACAAATCGCTCCATCAAATTTTTGTATCCAAATTGATGAAAAAGTCCAAAAGTCTTTCAAAATTTTTTTATTTTCGCGCGCATTTTATATTAAGTTGATTAGGAACGACTCGTTTTAATAATTGTTTTTTATTATTTACAATTTTGTGTCTCTTGCTCTGCAGAACAGAAAGATGAAAACTTCCCTGGCACGTGCCACGATATTTTGGCTCTCGATGACTTCACATGATGGAGTCATTGTCCGAATTTTTGTGTCACTCGGGAAATGAATTAAAAAATATAAAGTATAATAAATAATTAATATTAATTTTTTTTTTGAAGTCGATGAACAATCGGAAACAAGAATGATTGAAAAATGTGAGAGATAAAAGAGGTTTTTTTCTAATTAAATAAAATAAAAAAACAAAAAAAATTATTTAAATCTTTTTATTATTATTTCTGCAAGGCATGGACACTTTTTTATTTTTTTATTGGATGAATCAGTGACTGAACCTTGGTTTTTCCCCACACTTTTAAGTTATACAATCATTTTGCTTTTTATCAGTTTTTCAGGAATGCTTTATCTTTGACAGGGGTGAACATTTTTGGTGCTGCTTCATACTTTTTATTATTTATGACTTTGTATGGCTTATCTCGAATCATTTCACTGACTATTTTGCTTTTTCGATATGAGTTATTTACTATTTGGAAGGCTTTTTTGTGAGTGCAAAATTTGAACGATGCTAAAAAGAAGTGTTGAGAATATATTAACGGTCATTTTATATTTGAAATTGGTTCTTATTCTTCGAAATCGAAACTTCGAAGATGTAATTTTTTTCAAAAAAAATTTGACCGTTACAAATTTTCATATACAATTTTAACGGTTTTTGAAAATTTAAAAATTTCAAAGTTTCGAAACAGTTTTGAATTTCTAAGAAATAACGGCCAATACATTGGCTAAAAAGAAGCCTCAATTCGTGCTTTTAGGTTCAATTTCAATTGAAATCCTGAATTTAAATTATTAATAATTTTCAACTTAAAACTATAAGCAATCAACCTCAATTCTAATTACAAACTAACTTCCCAAATTGCATATTTACAATCCAGTAACACATTTTTCCAAAATAAACAAAGCATAACCATAATTTCTCGATCATTATGCCTTTTTTTAAAACACATAAAAGTCAGAGAACATCGCACTTTAATCATTTTCATCCCTGTCAGTTTACGTTAATTTAATTTTATACATCCATAACTTTTTTGTATGTACATGAATATGATTTAATTTAATTTTAATCTCTTTATTATTTTGTCTATCCAATACACATAAATACAATAACAACAATAATAATTATGGAAAAAAGAAGCAATAACCAAAGTCAGTGTTGCAAGTCTGAAGTTCATAATAATGAAATGGAGATAAGATAAGTACAAGAAAGAAAGAAAATCATATGAACAGCAATTTGCCGGATGCATATTGAAATGAATGCGGGAGAGAATTTTATATTTTTATTTCTGTATAGTCTGTCGTCGTCGCATCTAAAAATATTCATCCATGACATTGTTATCATCATCGTCAGCTCGATTGGAGGCAATTTTTCAGTTTTTTTTTCTCTCTCGCGCTCTGAGATGGATGTGTAAAAGGTTCAATGAACGACATGTGGCAAGTACAACAAGCTATAAATTACAGAAAATGAAAAAAACAAGAAATTTCCTCATACGACACGCGATATCCGCATTTGACCTTCTACTTTATGCCGACTATAAAAAAATAATTTGCGATTATTATTGCTGTTGTTGTTACTCACAAAATTCACTTTCATATCCACTCACATTAACAATTCTGTACATGTCTTTGCTCGTTCCTGCTTCATTAGTATTGGATAATTCTATAAATAGATTTTTAATTGCTGGACAGATCAATATAAGATATAAGAGTATTTTCATAATTCTATGTTAAAGAAATCTCTGCATCTCCTTCAATCCGGTCGTTGACGTCACTTTATTATTCATCAGCTTTCAATTTCAGCTTAAATGGCACACGATTCTTTGAAAATTCAGTTCCATTCATCGCACGATGACTCATCTCACTCTGCATAACGTTTCATGATGATGTCATTGTGAGAATTAATTTTGAATGCTTTTTTTAATGGTGATGCTGTGGAAATGATGATGAAATTTAAGTTTTTATTTATTTTTGTGAAATTTGAAATTTTTTACTTAAATTTCAAATTTTAACGGTTTTGTAAATTTCAAATTTTAACGGTTTTGTAAATTTCAAATTTTAACGGTTTTGTGAATTTCAAATTTTAACGGTTTTTTAAATTTCAAATTTTAACGGTTTTGTAAATTTCAAATTTTAACGGTTTTGTAAATTTCAAATATTAACGGTTTTGTAAATTTCAAATTTTAACGGTTTTGTAAATTTCAAATTTTAACGGTTTTGTAAATTTCAAATTTTAACGTTTTTGTACATTTCAACGGTTCTGTAAATTTCAAATTTTAACGGTTTTGTAAATTTGATTATTTTCCACACAATGATGTCATCGTGATTCTAATTTTAAATTTTAATGTTGTACAAATGACGTTGCCATCTAATCACAATGCTCTTTCCTCTTCTTTTCTTTCTTCTTTCGTTTCAGGCTTCATCCACAGAATATTCTTTTTTAATTAAGTATTTATATATGAAGAATGAAAATTATGTTTAAATTCGCTTCTTTACATTCTCTTGCTCCTCATTCGTTCCATGTATTATCATCCATTGACATATTTGATATCATCCTTAAAACAGAAAACTAACTAAATTATGAGAAATGAAAAAAACATCAATTTAAAAAAAAGATACAGTGCATTTAAGAGTAATTGACATCATATTATGAAATATCAAGCCAATCTTCTATGTTCTTAATAATGTAATGAAAAAATAAAAAAAATAAAATAAAGATTAATGCTTCGATTTAAATTATAATTTTTCTACTGGAATTGCATACAAAAATAATAAAAATAAAAATAAATCATCAATAAATTATGTCAGTAAAAATTGCAATCATTTTTCGCTTAAATGTATGGATTTGTGGATATGAGAGATTTTATCTGAGGTTGTAAGAACGGTGATGCTTGAAGGATTATTATTGGAATGTTCAAGAAATCTTACAACACGTTCGCAAAGTTTATTGATCAAAACAAATATTGCAAACGTGACGTTGGATTATGTAAAGCTACAAGTGTATAGTTTGATGATTTACTATGAAGGAATGCACTTTGCTCGCATGGTTTATTATGGCAATAAGATGACTTGTCGATGGAATGTTTACTTACTACATACAGTGTGAATTCAGAAGTTTAAGGGGTCGTTTGCAAATTACGTCACGCAAAAATTACTTTTTGACCCCTTGTCACAAATTCTTCTACATCCTCCCCCCTAAAGCGAACGACCCCTAAAGGATGATGGGTTATTCGTCACAAAACTCCTCATAGTTCCCACTAAATGTTAGAAATGCTTCAAGCAAAACTCAATCTGGTTAAAAGTTATTCTATGAAACAGTAATGGCCAACCAGTTTGCCATAGAAGATATGCCACAAAAGTTTTCATGGTCAAAATTTCCTGTAACACAAAAACTGGTCGATAACGCACTGTCATAGTTAAAGTCAGGTAATCGTGATTTTGAAGACTTGGTAGGTTCAATAAGCTTCTCTTTTGAGGGCTTTTGCGGACGTAAAGAAGCCACAAAGTCCTACTTCTCCCACAAACTAACAAAAGTATTGGCTAAAGCTTTATTTCAAGATTTAATCACAATCTACTTCGGGATATTCCATAAAAAATTCTAGAATGCCATAGAATTCCTAAGAAAGGTGTCATCACGACTGTGTTTTTCCCAATTTATTGCTTGGATCATCCAATCGAGTGGTTCAAAAGGTCGTATTCCAATTAAATTTAAAAATATTCAAGATCAGACTAGAATTTGTATCCATTTTCTTCAACAACTCAAAAGTGAAGGCTTCATGTCAAAAATATCTCAAAAAACGCTATTAAAAGTTATCTCTAAAATTCCCAGCTTCGCAACGTCAAGCTATTAATCTTTGTGTTTACACAAGAGAAAGAACAAAATAAACAATTCATTTAGCAGTAAATGAACACAAAGAAAGTTGAAAGCTTTCCACAAGCAAAAAAAAATCCTTCAAGCATCAAATTCTGACATGAGAAATGAACGGAAATAGCTTCTTTATCCCTCAAAAAGACATCTCACGAATATCCTCTACCTTTACCCCCTTTTTCATCATCCAACATCATTACATCTTACTCATAAATAACAACATAAAAATAATAATGAATAAAATAAAAGTAATAATACTAACAACAATAATATAACCTAAAAAAATAATAATGAACAGAAAAAAAGAGAAAAGACATTCAGGTATTAAAGTAATAAATTTTTTATGCAAAATTAATTTCTCAACAAAATTTGAAAAAGAAGAAAAAAATCCCTCAAAAGCCACTTTTTGTTCATTGGTGACTCTTTTTTTAAGCTAGCTCTTCATAAGATGAAAAAATAATAGAGGAGAATAAGTGAGGGGGGAAGATATTGGAAATTTTATTGAAATTAAGCTTGCTTTGATTAGATTTTGTAATTGGATTAGAAAATTTCGGAATTTTAATTATAGATTGCCATGAAATGTTATTATCGATAGCTTAATTGAGGTGATTTTTTATGGTATAGTCTATCTAGGTCCTACCACCCTATGGTATGGTTCTATAGAATCAAGTGGGGGTCATTCACTTATGACGTCCATCAAAAAAGTGGATTTCTAGACCCCCCTCCCCCATTGTCACAAAATTTTCATCCAAAAAGTTTTTCTTTGTATGAAGGTGCAGACGCGTAGCCAGAGGGGGGATTGTGGGATTTGTTCCCCCCCCCTTTCACCCAAAAATTCTTCAATACCCCAATTTTTCCATACAACAAATTTGAAAATCCCCCCCTCGAAAAATTCCTGGCTACGCCGCTGTGAAGGTGTCACAAAATCTCAGACTACCCCCTCCCCCTAAATTTTGGACGTCATAAGTGAATAACCCACGGAGATATAGTTATTATAGTGCATATTAAAAGGTACTACTAGGTGTAACTAAGGTACTAAGGACAATTCAGGAAATCCCACTAAATTTCTAAAAGGTTTTACCTCAGGTACTAAGATATATCCTAGCTAGTCAGGGGCTTAGTCATAAATTTTTCTAGGGTGGAAATTCATCTTTTTGTAAGGTCAAAAAATTGTCAAAAATCTAGCAAACTTTCCATAAAGGGGGAGTATTCCCCCAAAAACAACCTGGCTACACCATTCAGGCTATATCCAGGGGCGTATCCAGAGGGGGTTTTCTGGGTCAACAACCACCCAGTTTTTTGCAAACCTAATATTAGTTTATAACAAAAAGTTTTGGGTGAAGGATGATTGGAAGAGATTACCCCAAAGGTCATGATTTGAAACCCCCACCCCCCTTTCCACTCAAAAAAATCATCTTAGATATCCCCTGGATATACCAATTGAGTTATCAGATAAACTACCCCTGAATGAGAGTTCATGATGTCCTCTAAGAATTTCAGGTATATGGGCACATTTCAGTATATAAGTTGCATTCTGAATGTATTATGGCTACCCAGTGTATAGTTTGCATACCTATAAATCAAGCCACAGGTCATAAAATGCAAACAATTTTATTTCTTCAATTATTTCACAGTATTTTTAAAATTGTAACTTTTTGGTGAATCTTCACAAAATCTAATCAAAGCAAGCTTTCATACAAAATTTTCCAATAAAGTTTCCTTCCTCTGAGAATAAGTAAATTACACAATTTGCATTGGACGAAATGTTGTATATTGTAATTTTTTATAACAAGTGATTCAAAACGTAGAGTTGTCGATAAGAGAATTGAATAAGGATTATTATAATGCCAGTTTAATAGTAATGTATTGTGATTTGATTGGTATAATGATTATAATAATATAATTGTAGTGTGGCATTATTAATGATGAAAAAATAAGGATTTGTTGTGACTATTTTTATTATTTTCATCTGGAAGCGATATAAGAAACCAAAGAATGTGCGATACAGAGACGGAAGTAAGAACAAGATCCTTTTATTGTATTTTTGCTGATAATCAAATTTATTTTGTTGAATGATTTCCCGAGCGATGCATGAGCGACTCTTCTGATTTATTCAATGAATAAACAGGAAATGTAAATTAGGGGTTGTTCATAAATGACGTTCAATTTTTGGGGAGGGATGGGGTCTGACCCTGTTTGACACTTCCATACAAAAGAAAAAAATGGGAGGGAGTCTGAAAATCTCGTTTTATTGTGTGACGTCATTTATGAACGGACCCTTATAGGATATCCACAATATTGGTTGATGAATTTGAATTGGAAGGCGGGATGTTAAAATTTGATCTTTAAGGGAAATAAGAGTCAATGATGTATTGTTAGAACTTAATTTTGATACTTAAGGAACTGTAATTAAAATATTAACTTCTAGTGGGAATCGAACCTCTGCTTTCTGATAAACCATCGAGGGTTGCCTAGAAGCTTAGTAGAATGGCAATTCAAGCTCTGAACTGCTCTGAACATTATAACTTTATATAAGAATGAACCGAGCCATGCCAAATGTCTGTCAAAGGTCGAATCCATTTAGTTCCAAACGGTTCCACACTAAAGTAAAGCAACAGAAAGTCGTTAATAAATACGAATCATAGCAGAATGATTTCTAATTTAATTGAATAGAAAACTTACAGCCATAAATTAGCAACAAGATTAAGGTTTAATCCCATGAGATTTTCTCAAAACAGAGTTCAAGCAGAAAGAATCGGTATTTAAGAATTTGGGGGATATCTTAAATCTTTCTGGTTTTATCCTTAAACAAAATTCGACTATAATGTGGGCTGTAAATCGTCATTCTGGGGTTTACAGTGAATTAAAAGACAAAAAGAAGTTCTTTAGATTTTTTACACAGTAACTTACTTTATGGTTGTTCTCTGGGATTTAAGGCAGCTATAAATTAAGGATTTACATGAAGATTCATTGTTGACATTGGTCGGTCCCTCAAAATTTAAAAGTTATTTCAAGTGTGACCAAAAACTGTTGCTTTTAGCTTTTAATAAGAAAATTTTCAATAAGATTATGAATTATTAGTAGTCAGAGAGGGTAGGAGGGTCTGAAGCCTCTCCCCAAAATTTTGCTAAGTCATGAGCATTGTTTGAATCATTGTCAATATCGACAACACTTTATGTTGATGGCATCTGGTGGGATTCGAACCTAAGTTGTCAGAAAATAGTAAATAACAGATTTCCAGTCTGTTGCCTAGCCACTCGATTACAGAGCTTTACTCTTGCTCTGGCAGATTAACCTACATATGGTTCGATAGCTCAGATTCCTTTCTCATTGAGGCTGGATACCCCAGAGTTAATACTGGGTTAATACTGGCTGGATACCTCATCGCCACAAAACAAATTAATTGAAATTATTCAGAGTTTACCTCAATAAGTCTCAATTTAATGCCTGATTGTGTCGCTCGGGATTTCTCGTTCCTTTTCCCCTCAGGATGAAATTATATTTAATGCCGGAAAAAATTCTTGTCCTTAAAATCATTAGTAACGAGAGAAAGGAAAAGCTCAATATCTCGCAATTTATATTCCGAAGGTTTCTATCCGAAATGGAAGTAAAATATAAATTTATTTATTTTTTGCTGCTTGCTTGAACAAAAGCAGAAATTTACAGTTGACTGAATTTTACAGCCTGTTCTGTTAATTTACTCTCGCAAATTACATTTCGACAATCGGAAAAAAGGAGAGAAAGAAGCAAGAAATGTTCATTGAGTTAGTTCCATAATAATTTTCAGTGTAATTATTTTGAATAATTAAAAAATATTGTGCTGGTTATGGCAATATCTTCATCTCTAATGCATGCAGCTCTAATATCGTAGAAATTATCGCGACTTTTTATGTTCAATTTTAATTCTTCCATTTCCAGTTACTTAATGAAAAAATAAATGAAAAACAAATGAAATGTCATTATTGATTGATAAAAATGATGAGAAAGGTAAAAATAAAAAGTTTTGAAAACAGACGTGACTGGTTCCATTAATTTTTGTGCGTTTGACTTAACTTTGTTTCAGATTCAACATTTTTAATTTCAGATTAATGTGCTGGGGTACCCTACCCTAGGGTAGGATAGGTGGGGTACACTAAAATACCCTTAGGTACCCCCTGTAGCCCTAGAAACCGAACCCCGATGCCTTAAACAGAAACGCTGGTTATAAAGACGTAATCGAGCATATCCAGTAGCGTTCCATTAATTACTTGTTATTGTCTCTGCTCATTTCCATAAAACCCTTCAATCTTCAACCTCAATTGATCCACAAACACCAAAAAGTCAATGAAGCCTGCAACAAAATCAATGTGGTAGTTCCAACATAAATTAAAGTCATTACAAAAGTTTAATTGCTCTCACATAAATCTAATTACTGCTTCCTCCTTCGTTTTTCTATTGCTTATGTCCATTAATTCTCGAATAATGGACGCTACCTACCCATATAACCGAAATTTGTTCAAATATTGTCCTTTGTGTTATTGGCTATCTGAAAAAAATATTTAAGCTGTTTATGAGGGTAAAAGTGTCACACTGAAGGATTGTTCATAAATGATGTGACTTGTAGCTGGTCTTTAACTTACTTTTGACAGTTTTGTGTACCAAATTTGACTTTTCTTATGACAAAAAAATAAATGACGTGTTGATCAATCGAGATACGAATTTTTGACTTTTTGTGTTGATGAAATTGCATTCAACAGGTTATGTAACGGTTTTTTAAGATTTGAATTAAAAACTGAAGTAAATTTCTCCCTTCGTTTTGCAATTTCGTAGGTTTTAGCCTTTGGTTATGAAATTGTGGGAAATTTGTTGTGAAATTGTTCTTTTCCTCTTCAACTTTCGACCGAGCAAGACGTCTCAGTAAGTATTCCTAAATTCATTACTGGATCTTTTGTTAACCAAATATTACTGGTCAGCCATCAGTATTTCAGTATTGTATTGGATTTGGAAACAAACTTTTGGATTGTTATTCGCCAATTTATTTAATTACAATTTATCGGCAGCTTTGTTTCAGCTCAGCTTACTAATTTGTGATTATCTCAGCAAATAATCATCAAACCTTAATAAACGTCAATTTGTGCATAATATAAATTTCACGTATGCAAATTTAAAGACCATTTACACCTTCTCCTTAAGGCTATATCAGTGATTCCATTTAAGAGAGTTGAAGCCTTCAAAAATCAAGTCTTTTTTTGCACACAGTTGTAGGTTTTCATACACAAAAGTTAGGTTGATATTGTTGTAGTAAGCAAGTCTAATCGAAAATACAACTTGACACAAATGTGGTCTACATTAAAGTTAATGAAATATTGTTATTTAAATTGTATTCAAATTGAGCGTGCGAAATTTATTTGAGGTCATTACACTGATTATTGTGGAATTACATACGTCAAGTTGGATAAGTCTTTGTATTTTACATAAAAAAATGTTGATATTCTATAGCTGAACATATGGAGCTATTAATGTTTTATCGCTGGTTTAGTTCCTTTGTCTACAAAATTACTGAAAAACAAGGAAGAGTCAAACTACCCATTGTGATATCATTTATGAATGACCCTCAAGACATTCCCAGACTTCTGAAATTTAAACAACTTCAAAAATAATTGCATTAATTCAATTCATTACTCAACTTAACCTGGTTCCTCTCATAGCATTCTAAAAATATCTTTAAGACGACTGAAAAGTAAACAATTTAAAAAAAATATTTAAACAAACAAGAAAATTGAATTTTCATCATATTTTTCTTCCTTTATTTTCACCATTTTCATTTTTTTCATGTTAATAGCTTTTTCACTTTTTAATACAAATATCAAATTTATTCAATTTTATAATAGCAGAAGATAAAATTAGGGAAAATTTAAATTGAAAATTGGAAAAGTAAACAAAGACGAGATTTGAATGTATCGAAAAAATTTGTTTCTTTGGGAAATTCTTGTCAGATTTGTTCGATATTCGTACAGATGGTGTTGCAGATAGTTGCAACTTAAAGGCATAATAAACCCGAGTGACAAATGGCTCCATTTGGAAGTTCGAAGTTCCATTTGGATTTTATATAGCTGCCTTGCTCTACTTTGTATCACTCTAGTTATAAGAATCTGCTCTGACCTAATCCTGGAGCTCGTAATGAAGCTGGTTAATTGTGAATCACAATTAGAAAGATTCAACCTAGTGGATGGAGCCTTTCTTGAAGACCCAGTTCCAGTTCTAATATAATCTGGTTTATTTAGCTTAATTCTTTATGAACATCAGTTCTAGGCAGATCTACAGTACACTCTAGGGTCGGTGGCTCGGTAATACCTCAAGTATGCCCAGAAGTGAATAGCCTAGGGTATGCCTAAAGTATCTCCTAGGTTAACCCCAGGAGTATAGCCTAAAGTAACCTTAGTGTATACTCTAGTCCATACCATAGAGTTTACCTCTGGTGGTACCTTAGTGTATAACCTCTAGGGTCCTCCTAGGGTTACCTCTGGGGTAGTGTATACACTAGGTTACTGGGCCTCTGGGCGTATGTTGAGAATTTTTGGTAGGGTTCAATTCTTTTTGACCCTCCCTCCCAAACTGTACCCCTGTTACCCTCATTTTACTTAACACTGAAAAATCTGACAAGACTTCCTCAAAACAAAACCAAAGATTCCGTTGCATGAATCCGACATTAATCATCATATCAGCACTGGGAGAAAATCATCTTATTTTTTATACCTAATTAAGTTAACTTTATTTTTTCATCTATCTCAACTAATCTCTTCGGATTAAGCTAATTTCTCATGTGGGTAATGCATTAACACCGAAATGCAATAAACACGCGTCAATCCAATTAAAGTAAGAGAAGAAAAAAGCTCAACTAAAAGAAGTTTTTGTTAAAGAGGTTTACTTTTCATTTTCTCCAATTTATTATTACTAAATTTTTTATGTTTCGTTTTTTTTTTGTTTTTTCAAAAATAGCAGATAAAAATATTGCGAAGGTATTCATATTCATGTGTGGTATTGGTATGTATTGTGGAAGTTGAACAACCTCGACCAAAGAACTTGATGAATTGTCAAAATTAGCATGGAAAATCATCAAGCGTTTGGGGCGAGGCTGCCTTAATAGCACTCAACTATTATTAACTGGATTTTCATTCTTTTATTTTTTATTATTCGATTATTAATTGTTAATTGGTATCAAAAAGCATATCGTTACACAATATAGAGAATTTTTTTTGGGGATTTCTTCTTTATCGTCTATAAATGTTAAGTTATGTTATGTTAGTTATTGTTGTGGTTTTCGTCATCATTATTACTTTATTCTTTCATGTAAATGTTAAGCCCGTTAAATTTTCTATTTTGCTTCATCTTCGTTTCGTTATTCTAATTTTTCCTTCTTCATTTTAAATTGCTGATAAGTGTGTCTGATTGATATTATTTTAAATTAAAAAAAAGTTATGTAAAAATTGGGAAGAAATATATTTATTTAAAAAGTTTTTTTTTTCAATATTTTGTTTCATATTTGGTAGTAAAATTTTTTTTTATTCGCAAAAAGCAGGGATGGAAATTTTTGAAAATGACTTTTGTTGTGTATTTTCTGAATTTTCAGTCCTTTTTGGTCATATTCAGAGTTAAATTTGCAATTAATTTGGCAGAAACTTGTAAAAAGTTAGATAAAAATAGTTTTGAAGTTTTAACGGCTTTTTATAATTTGAATTTTACGTACGTATTTTTTGAACTTTAACGTAACCAATTTAAATTTAAAAAATCCGTTAAAATTCAATCAAATAATTTCAAACTGAAATCATGAAAACTCACAACTGATATTCAGTCTCGAATTAAATCAACAAACAATTTCTACCCATCAAAAGTAAAAAAAAACTTTCCATAAATTGAAAACCAATAAAAGTCAGGAAAGCACAAACCGTTCAAATAAAAGCCAGTCTCATTAAACAAATGACTTCCCTCTCGTAATAAAAAGTCATTTTCAATCATTTCCATCTCTGGTAAAAAATTTATTTTCTTCTCTATATGTATATGTCTAGAAATAGTGAGGAGACAAAAAGACGCATACCGGCTCAATAGTGGCGCACCGTATTGCAATAAAAATTTTAAATAATACGAAAAAAAGTCAACGTCAATTTAAAAAATTATTGCCAGCTATTTATAGCCGTAGAATAATTTGCCGATAATTTGTTATTCTGTATGAGTCAACAGATGGAACGAGGTCTGATTAATTGCAACTAAGTTATTTTTCATTTTTTTTGCTATATGTGTGTATGTTGAAAAAAGTGCATGTCAGTCATCCTTCATGTTCTGAATTTATGATTACTGTGTCTATGTCTGAATGGGACATGCATGCAAACGAAGAACAAATGTGGGGAGAACGAGATAGTGAAAGAGAAAGTTTCGAGTCGAGATGTGTATAAGTTAATTAATCTTCCTATGTACCTGGATAGAATTTCTAATACTGGACTGAATTTAGTCTCATATGGTATCGTTTCTCATTTCTATTTCCTCTGTTTATTTTCATAAAATAACTTTTTAGTCGCCTATGTTTATGAAAATAATTTTAATCACTCAAATAGAAAATAAAGACATGCCAATTTTTAGTGATTGATGCTTGAGACACTGAATTTTTTTGGGAACCGATTGACTTTGGATGTACCCTCAAGGGGACTATTGAGTATACCATAGTATACGTCTTAAAGTATACTATAGTATACCCCATTAAATATACTTTAGTATAACTATTTGAGCATACACAGGATCCCTAGAACATGAGCGTACCCAGAGGGTGGTCTGGATTTTTTAAACTCTTTTCAAGAAGACTGTATTTACTCTTTCAAAGTTTTGTTTGATTCTTAATTAGGTTGGCCTAGTTAATTTGAAGGAATCATTAGTTTTTAAGTAGATTCTATTTATACTGAGTTTGAAAATACGGACCCCCCCTCTGGGTACACCCATTCCCTAGAATACACCTGGATGTCAGTGGCATACACCAAGAGTATACTAAAAGTATACCCAAGCAACCTAACCCACGAATATAATAATTTTAGCTCATAAAAATATCAAATATCCAAATTTGTCACTTTTACTCGCTGAGAAGGAAACGGAAATCCGACTCATAAAATTTCTCACCAAGGAAATTTCATTGACTCAAGCATTAATTTCTGTTCCAAAAACCTTTCCATTTCTGAATTTAAATTCATTCATTTCTAGCAAATTAATTAATAAATTACGCTCCTCTAACACCTTTCGCTTTACTCATTTCTTTCATATTTCTACTGCTGCTGCTGCTTCCTCTTCTTATCTATTCATTCATCATAATTTTTTTTTTCATATTATTTAGTTTAAATTAATTCCTATAAATCGTGTTAAGTCAATATGAACTTTAGTTAATTTACTTTTCTTCATCTTTTTTTGGTTAATTCGTAACTAGAGTAGAAACAAAAAAGTAAAGTTAAAGAAGAAAAATCTCCGTAGAGTATGAATAAATAAGTTTACAATTTATATACACATATATGTACGAGAAAGAAGCATAAATACAAAAATTAGTAAATTTCTTAGAAATTCAAAGATAATTGGAATTGGTCAACTGAGAAATGTACAAATTTGTGCTGGTCTGGTGGATCTTTTAGGGAAATTTAGGAATTTAGGTCAATCTGGAGTTGGTTTCTTGAGTATGATGAAGATATACTGTCATACTGTATAGTGGGTATGCTAAAATGAGGACACACACATGAGAAGCAGTCGTAAGGTATATATACTCAAAATATTCTGGATTAATCTATGGATGTACCCAAAGGACCTTCTGGTTCACTCCAGATAAAGCCAGGAGCCAGTTTTTGGGTATACCCTTGTCATATTCAAAGCAATAGCTGTGGTATACCCAAGAAACTGGTTCCTGGTGTACATTAAGTCAATTATGATACATTCTAGCACACAAAGAGCATATTTCTCATGGATAGAAGCCTAGTGAACTATTGAGTTTGTTTAAACCATGCCTTTTTGTCTGCTAAGGACCATTAGATGCTTCTGAAAGAACTGAAGTACATCCATTGCTTTTTCAAAGATTAGGGAATTTAAAAGAAGCCAACCCTTGGATCAAATGCCACCTCCTTGGATGCTAATCCACAAAATCAAACCTCTATGTCTACCATTTAATTTATTTCCACCGCCACTTCGTCAGCAATCCACTCAATTCCAACATTAATTGCACTCTTGCTAATTCCACATTCAGGTTACTTCAGCAGCCCATAATCAAGAATTATGTATGCTATTTGTATATTTAATACCGATAAAGTACGTTTTGACAGTCAATTTAGCATAGACTTCGGGGTTTGTTTGCCTCACACAAACTGTTCGTATCGTGTTGGCTGTGGAATGATTGATGATGACTAATTACTCATATTAGTGAGCAGAAGTGGCTCTGTGGTTTATTTGCATCAGATATATTTTTTTGACCATTATCCCTGGCATTTGAGTCATTCTCATCGTAGGATGAATGTTGAGTAGCCTACACAAATATGCACAGCACTAATTGAAAAATTTCAATCATCTTCAAATTTCAGACAATTTTTAAAAATTCATTTTATACAAAAATTTACATAAAAATTCTTTAAAGAAGTACAGAAAAATATTATTAAGCCCATCATTCGAGTAGAATTCATAATGAGTTACTAAGAGCGAAATCATGGGATATGACATAACCGCATCGTTGTGAGAAAAATATTAAACTCTATAGTCATACTTTAGGGATTAAAAAAATTATCTTTAAAAATATTCAAACAAACAAAAACAACTAAAATTTCATCATGAATGATAAAAAAAAAACAGCCTACAAGACATTCATAAAATTTATCATTTCAATTTTTTTTTTCATCTCATTTCTTCTTTCTATGCTGCCATCATCTGGCGACTACTTACATTAATAAAAACTTATATATTTTTTGCTGTAAATTTAATTCTTCTTCATGGTTATCGAAATAATGGAAACTTCTTGATGTTCCTTAAGTCATGACAATTTTTTTTGTGTTAAAAAAAATCAAGAAACCAAGCACATATGCGTGAGTCAGTGACATGCTTAATTCTGTTCCAACGAATAATGACGCGATTTCTTCCAAAAGCTTTTAAAGAAGCCCTTCTTCTTGGGCGGAGGTGGTGGCGGCTCTATATCACCTGTAAATAAGAAGAGAAAATTAATTAATTAAATTATCTTCATGGCACTTCCAGTTATAATTACGTATAATGATTTAATTTAATAATTAGAAAATGAAAATTAAATTTGACAAAGTTTTTTGGTTATTTTTGTAACTGATGTCGAAAAGAGTAAGATCAGTTAATTTGTAAATGAACAATGGATGTAGAGTTCGTGACTGAAGGGTTTTATTGAGAGAGTTTTATTAATCATGAATCTTTATTTGAGTAGTATTTCCTATCCCATTGTTATGAGAGTTTCTCAAACACCCATGACAAGATTGTTATCACGTCCTTTTTCTGCCCATAACCTCCCCTTTATTTGTTGTTGTTAGCAATAGAGAGGAATCAATAAAACATTAATTCTAACAGTTTACCACAAACTTTGTCCATAAAACAATGAGTCTTGTGTAAATTACTTTGTTTGTTTACTCGTTTATTCATTTTTTATCGTCATCCCAGTCACAAGCAAGCTATGTCTATTGTTTTATTTGATTATAGTTAATTTTGTATGAGTAGACGGCCTTCGACTGCTTAGATTCTTTGACAATTTTTTTTATTTACAAAAAATGAGAACTCTACAAATGTTGAAGCTGTTGTAAGGTTTTAAATTCAAAATTTGAATTTTATTTTTCCGTTAGAAAAAAATTGGAGTTAAAATCATAACTCAAACTTCTTGAAGTAATTCCGAAGGTCATAAGTCACATAATGTCGTGACTTATAGCCACTTTGTGAATCTGTGGATGATAGAGATTGCCTTAATTGATTACATGTCATACGACATTCAAAATATTTGAACGTAATTGTGTCACATACGATTTTATTTGTAAAATATCGAATTGCAATTTCATCACAATTTGAAACGTGACAAGTCACAATGGTATATAGATTTTTTTTTGTTCAGATTCAGTCAGAACGAAAAATATGGATGTGAATGGAATGAAGAAAAAAGGAACATAAAAAGATGATGAGAATCCATCAGAAGGGAATTAAGATAGAACAAAAAAGGATTTTTGACCTACTTTCTGTGTCAACCCCTCGACATTCTTTTCATGGGGGGTTCTTGACAGTAGGAATTTTCAAGTACTTGATGCGTTCTTTCAGCTTCCTTTCAAAATTCTGAATTGAATTTCTATTTACGTAATATTCTCCCTATGCATTACTGACACCCAAAGTTCTGTAAGTCTCCTATTGTTTAATGATTTCAAGTCCTTAAAATAACATAAAAAGGTAGCAATAAAAATAGATCCCCAGATATTAAATGGGATAAATGTGGGAGGACGTAATTTTTTTCAGAAAAAGTCATAACAACCTTTTTCTAGAAGAATCACATCTTTCGGGAAATGCTTCGTGTCCACAATATTAAAAACTTTGTCCATATGAAAATGAGAGAATGTCGACATGACTACAGGTGAAAATAGAATCGTTCAACCTACCAATCCAACCGAGAGACATAAATCTATGTTAAGTTACTGTACTGTGATTTCTAAACTCGTTTAGCAAACTGTAACATTTTGACATCTCTCCAATGGTCATTAGTAAACTGCTTTTCACTTTCTTTTGTATGGTAGATATTGCGGCATCAACAATAGCAGCAGCAACAATGAAATGGTTCTTTACATTTACCGATATTCCAATTAAATCATCAACAAATCATCATATTCACATGTGTGTTATTATAAAGTAGTTTCCACTACTGGATGTTAAAATGAAAATGAAATTCCGGTATGTAATTTTCAATTCTCACAATGTGAAGCATTTAGTACCAGAAGTAAGTAATGTGCAGCGTAAAGTATTGTAATTAAAATACTTTTTTATGAAAAGCACATAATGATTATCATTCATTGCTTGTTTCCAACTCAGTTGCTTATTGTTTTATGTGGCGAGGCTTTTATTGAGTCTAGAATCGTCATTAACAAATTTTTTTGTATTGTTTAATGATTTTTTGTTGCTGCTGATGAGTTGTATTATGTGGAATTAGATTTTAAGTAAATGCTAAGTCTAGTCTAAAACCTGTTTTGTCTGCAAACAAAGGCAAAATGGTTGAAAATTGAATTTAGTTTCAAAAACATTGTAATCTCCAATAAAAAATTTAATTTGCAAATTTTAGGCTTAATTTGCATGCTAACTATGACTTCCGTACTTAAAATACCAAAAAAATCATAGCAAAAAGCAGTCAATTGAGTTCAAATCTATGTCTTTAAAGGTTAAATTAAGTAATTTAATTGAAAGTTCATCAAAAATTTCTTTGTTTACTTTTTTTCGAAATAATATTCGAAAACTATTGGTATAAATAAACTGAACGATTGTAATATAATTAAAAGTGACTTAATGTTTATTTAATAAGAAGACGATGTTCTCTCATACGAGTTATAAAGAAAACTGAATTTTACATAGAGAGGGGAAAACAACTTTAAAAGGGGAAGTCAACTAATTGTAGTTGCTTTTACAATTCAAATATAAAATGACCGTTGATATATTCTCAACAAAAACTAGTAACCAAAATCAATGGAATTTAAAAGAATAACCACTCAATTGTAGACAACCAGAATTGACTATTGAATATGCTCTTTGCCATTCATTTAATTCTAAAGTTCATAGAATCTTCAATACACCAATTAATACTTAAATTAGTAAATGTCATAAAGATGTTTTATTCCCTCAATAATTCCAATACGTCATCAACATGACAAAATTTTGTAAAATGCCGCACACGAGGCGCCATTGTGATGACACGGGTCAGCTGATCAACATGCTTCAGCTGATAATAACTTTTAGAAAGCAAGTTATACCGAACATGCTGTTATTTGATGGGAAAAAGTTCAAATAACTTGATATGAAGCCGGTTTTAAAATTAAATCTCATTCTGGAGATTGAGGCAGCAAGCCTGTCAAATATATTTGGGAATATTTTTTCCGGTTTTCATACTGTGCAGTGTTTTTGAAGCTTTAAAAAATTGAATTTTGATTTTTAGAAGCGGAATATGTTAAACGTCAATATTATGGAAGTGCCATCGGGCAGTAAACAAATTATAAATTTGTTTTACAAATCATTAGAATTTCAAATGCATCGATATTAAGCATATGCCTTCGGTAACATGAATCTGTACAACAATATGAAATCCTGTCTTATCATGCTTATCATCCATATTCCACAGGTACGAATTAATACAATGGGATCATAGAACTGTTACGCGTAAACAATTCATGAAAGCCATAACCTGATATGTGTTAACAAACTCGAAACCTATAAATAGCAGGCTTTTCTGCGAAGACTGAATAAATCAAAAATAATTATGTATGAGTGTGGATTAGTAATAAATTATGAATACGATAACAATGCGAAGATGTGCGGTGAAAAATAACGAAATATTTTTTACTTCTCTTGTTTATTAATATGAGCATACACATAAAAACTCATTTTCTTCTTCTGTATGTTGTGTGCCCAACAATGAATTCATTTGCGAGTCTTAATTAAACATCAAATCAAAATAAATGCTCGTACATCGTGAAAATAATTAACTAGTCAGTGAACAATTGGATTTTCACCTATACGCGCTGTTGTTGTTTACTAAAATGAGAAATGACCAAGCAATTGCGGATTCCTCTGTTTTTGTAGCATAAATTAATATATTTTAGTCATATGAATATATCTTTTAATCTTTCGTTTTGAGAAGTCATAAACATTGAAGAGAAATGGGAGTTTCACATGAAGGTAGGCAAGCTATCTACTTGATTAGGTTAAGGGAATGATCTTGTGAATTTGTAAATTTGCTCTGTACATTTAAGAGCCTTGATTAACCAAATAACCAGATTTAAACATAGTCATGCCTGGCTAGCCAACAGAGAGATTTGACATAAAAATTTGACTTTTGATAACATTTTAGCTGTGGTGAGCTTTGAGTTGAAGTTGTTTTATGGTGCAGTAGGTTAGAATTTCGGTACTTAATGATTGTAATAGCAACATGTCGATCATGAGTTCGAAACCTTAACAAGAAACATTTTCTTCGAATCAAATGTACTGAAAATGCTACTCTAGAAATTTCATCAAACACGAGGTTCAAATCCCACTACAAAATATAAATCCTAGGTTGGATTTGAAAGTCTATCAGTCTCTTATCCGCTAGAGTATATCCATAAAACGGATTTTACGAATGCTCAGCCATGGAGTATCTAGTCAGACTATTTAAACCCAATATGACTGATGTAGCAACAATATGAAAAATTGACTTAAGAGAAAAAGTAATCCAAAGTAAAACCAAGGATACGGAACTGATCAAATGACTTTTGATCATTTTTCAGTTCCGTACCCTTGAGTAAAATTAAATTAAATATTCAACACATTTATTGATCGTCATACTAAGTACACTGAGTGATAATGAGCCTCATAAATTGTTATTGACTTACTAACATCTCTAGCTTCCTGGAAACTAGTCAACCTGTCCACATATGAATGCGAAATTAGAATTATAAATTATTTACTTTCTATGCTGATTACTAATGCCTGAATTATTGTTAGCTTTACTCGAAATTTTATGAAACATTTGGATTATGACTATTTATTTTGAGTAGTTTAAAATACAGGCTTGTCAGAACTTCATGCTCATAAATTATGATTTAGTGTTTAATTTTTAATATCCATCCTTTAATTGCTGACGTAAGAAACAATACTAGTCATCAGACTCAGAGTCAGTCAGCAAAACTGAACACATGTTCCATAAAAAGTCATCAACATAGCACAAAGCAAAGACGAGAAACGAGTCAGTTCCAACTCAAATCATAATGCAGAGAAATTTTTTTCAGTAATTAAAATACAGCACTACAGCAGCCAATGGCACTAAAAATTTCCCCAAAACACAAAAAAAAAAAATTAATTAAAAGCAAATTCCTCGCCCATTTTTGTATGTTGAGCATATCCATCACATAACTTTCGCATATCTAGACTGAAGCAATAATTCACCGAATAAAACAAAAATTGTCCATTTGACAGTTACAAGAGAAATTTCATTTTCGCATTGTCAATAAAAATCCACAGTCGTAAAGAAGAAGCTTTGTTTTTTTGAGGGAAACGTCCGAAAGTGCTCATAAGAATATCTTTTATGCATGACTGATTTTTTAAAGAAAATTAAATAGCTATTCAAAAACGACAAAAATAATTTGGGTGAAATTTTGTTTGTTTTCCTATTTTGGGCAACACAAAAAGGCATTTAGTGACATTATTTATTTGCTTGCAAAACAGGGGGTCATTCGTGAATGAGGTCCATCAAAAATTCTTTATCATCAGCCCACACCCTTTCAAACACTATTATGTGGATTATCACATTTTCTAGCTATAGAACCAAATATTGGACGTCATTCATGAACGCCCCCTTAAGTAGCCTGACGAACAAAAAAGAAAGCAGATTAGAAAAGAAGAATTTCGGTGTGACAAGCATAAATGATGGATTTATGCTCATTTTTTGTTACCTTAGGCATTCAAAACAGCAAAAATCAATAAAAATCATTTCATGAATGAATAAATAACAAAAGGAATAATGACATTTGGAAGGACCATAATAGGAGATAAATTAATTAATCATTTTCCATGAAAAGTTTTTTATCAAAATATTTCATTATCGTTTGGATGACATTCATCATTAAAACTTTTGTGCCTGATAGTTTGAAATTAGGTAATTAAGAGCATAGTCATCCAGTTTTGTATTTAAATGAAATCATTCATGACAGGATGCTTATTGTCTTATCCAACTTACATGAGTTGTCGTTTAGTGAACCATTTTTTGATAAGAATGAGATGAGTTGTGCCTTGCTTTTGTCATTGAAATATTTTTGGGATTATTAGTTCAATAGAAATTCTCGAAAATTTGTTAATGGAGAATGTCTATATTGGGACGTGCACTTATGATGTCCACAAAATTGTCATATTTTACTGCTCAAACTACGAACTAACATGAAATGTGCATTGCATGGTTTCTGGTAGTTAGTACTACAACCATTTCTACGCTCTTGACTGGAAGTTTCATAAATATAGGTCCAAGTCGCAACCAAGAATAAGTCCTCGTCCTTAAAACTGTTTGATATCCTTGGAAAATTTTCTTGGGTATCTAGGATGTTTCTTGGGAGGGATTCTTCAAATCATGACCTTTTTGTTTTAAACCAATATTGGTTTTTCATAAAATGAGGGGGGGTTGACTCTAAAACCCCCTCCCTGGATACTCCCTTGATTTGAGAATTATGTGACCATCTTTTCTCTAAAATGTTCAGAAAATCTAAATTTTCAATAACCATCATTTATGATCGACCCTAAATGAATATTTCAGAAGCTGTATCTATTAAAATGTCATAAATTACATAGAAAATATGTTACTTAAATAAAAATTCATGATCCCGCATGATCTCATCTTAATTTGATTACAAATTTCATTGCGGTTTTGAATTGTAATTGGAAATGTCTCAAAATTATGTATCACATTTTGGATGGTTTGATATTTTATAATACATTCAAATTTTGAATGATAAGTTTATGAAAATAATACTTTTTTTGAGTCTTGAAATGAATTTGTCATGTCATCCATGTCCATGAGTAGAAAAAGGCTGAAAATAAATTGTGAAGGATGTAGGTAGATAACATCCTCATTTGCTTCAATACCCAAGCATCATGGGAGTTTTTACATTTATTGACATTTATATTCCAAGAATTTAGGAATCAACAGAAAATGTCAAAAGAATTTCAACTCTTTCATCTCTTCATAAAATATTACATCGCCCGCAGAGGACATTACATCATACAACCATATTTACCAGACTACATTCTGATTCCGCGAACTGCCTCATAAATTTATCATAAACACGACTTGGTTACTTTTTAATTAAAATCTGAGCAGTTTTTCCATCTCATTTACGATGTCAAATTTATTTCCATAGAGTTCCTCCTTCCCCTTAATTAAGGGATACAAAAAAGCCAGGCTTGGAAACAAGGCGGTATCGGCGGTATTTCATACAAATTGGCGGTATTTGTATGGAGTTTGGCGGTATACCGCCTTGTTTCCAAGCCTGGCAAAAAAGTTAAATTCGTTTTTAAATCAGTTTTATTTGAAAAACAGAAAATCCTGATTAATGAAATTTCAACTCCACATTGAGTCCCTTTAAAATGTTTTAACCCCAAATGAAAAATTTTATTTTTCAACCTTTTGAATCTACAAATAATGGAATTAAATGAAAATGAAGCACTTCCGTGAGTTTTACATTTCACCCTTCATTTGAGCTTAGCAAAACTTTTTTAAACAAGGCAAATTTCATAAATATCTCTTTTTTTATTTTGCCGCCCTAAACATTTCAACATTTATTTTTGTATGGGGAAAATTTTTCGAATTAAAAAACTAAACTCATAGAATTATTTGCATAAATTGCAACAAACCAAACCCGCAGTTGCTATTATCCAAATACTGTTGAGGTAGAATAACAAAAAATCGATATTAAGAACTCACATAATTTAGTTTATGCAAGAATTTCAACAGATTTTTACAGAATGATACGCAACATAACAAAAAATTCAAGTTTAGCAATCATTTTTATCAGATCCTGTAGGATTTTCCTCCCTTACACGTAATCATCAATATTATCGTATCATCGCATTATGCTAATGCGATTTGACATTGCAATCAAACTCGTTCTGCCTTAACGCTTGCTATAAAATCGGGTTTTCATCGGTGGGGGAAGTGTTTGTAGATTTTTGGTGGGAATTATGATGAAGCAACATGATGGAGCTGTATTAGTTAGGAGATTTTAGAGGAAAATGTTTAAAAATTCAAATATTTCATCACTTTAGCTTGAAAAATCGTTAAATAAAAAAAAATTCAAAATTTTAGTGAAATTTTTGGCGCCATTTTCGAAATTCCACTTCAAACTTTAATTTGCAAAATTAAAACTTAATTAACAAGGTAAACTCCTTTCAACTACTCTATTTTATGGTAAAAAAGTGGCAAGCAAGCAGCATGTATCTTAAAATCAACAATTTGCAGCCTAAAATCAATAAATTTGAATAATATTATGCAAAAGTTTTTTGTTTACTTTTTTTTCGAAATGAATGTTCGAAATTTAATAATTCAAGCCTAATAATCCAGAAAATCAAGTAAAAATCTTTCACTTTTCCCAAAATTTCATCTAAAATCAAACAAATTTCCCCCCTATATCCATTCTCTCATTCTCACAATATCGTAAAAATAAATGAACAATAATAATTGATGAGGCATTTTAAAAAACACATAGAGCACATGTTGAAAGCAGCATCATGTACATAAAAGCAAAGGAAAATTCAATTTTCATGCGAGAGAAGAAAGAGAGAATTGATTCTTTTTTCCCAACATCAGTTCTTTGCCCCTGGCTATGTTTTTTGAAGTTTTTTTTTCTACAGAAATAAAGAAAAGAAAAATTCTTCTCAATTTTTTATTTGTATGCGCGCATTACGACGAGGAAACATGAATAGAAATAAAGAACCTTTTATGTACATGACTTGTACAATTGTGTGGGTGAGCATTGAGTACTCGATGCTAGAGAAGAAAAATGAATCCTGCGTGTACAGGGCATGGAGAAAATTTTATTGATTGTGCGGTACATGAAAGGAAGAAAAGAAGAAGAAAATTTGCAATTTTATATTATGTACATAAAAAAAGATTTCCATCTGTTGAGAGGAAAATTAATTGGCCAAATTGTAAATTTCCACTCATCATCGTTGTCGTAATGGTTATGGGAATAATTCATGCTACACTTCTCCACCGGATGAATCGTGCATTGAACTGATGGAAATTAAATTTTATTGAACCTAATGTTGGAAAATCCAATGATGAGACACATCATGTATGGAAAATAACGAGCATGATGTTGCCATTACATTAGGAAGTCGAGTCAGGAGTCTATAATAGAGATGAATCACTGTTGTTTCCTACTTTTTTTATTCTCATTGTTTTTATTGGAATAAAAGAGTTTTGTTGTGCATCCTTTATGGTGATTTTGTGGGGATATTCAGGATGGTTCAATTTTCTCTAGGAAAGATTAAGGAAATCTTGAAAATTCCCAGACACAGGGATCATCTTGTTAATAACCCTGCTAAAAATCATACTCAGTTGATGCCTAGTTGTACCATTGCTTGTGTCATTCGCATGATTTATCATAAATATCTAATTATGGACCTAAATGAGAATGATCTGGAAATGACGTCTTAAAGCTGTTTCTAAAGACATCTGCGTTACCTAATGTTAAGTATGGTTATGCCTTAAATGTAAAAATAACAATTTTCCACCTCAAAAAAATGTATTTTAAAAACAACAATTAAAAGAATCCATAATTTCATCCTACATTAAGCACCAAAGCACTAATTGTTTACATCGAGTAATTAAAACTTTCTAATAATATTCTGAAAAATTCTTTTCAAAGGCAAGAAAGGACAAAGAACAAAAGTTTCTATTTCTTCTTCTTCCTTCATCATTTTTCCATCCGCTGAGACAAAAAACAATTTTTCTTTTCTTCTCACAATTCTATTTACCGCCACACAAAGGTCGTTGCCATAGCATATGGAATTATATTCAATATTAAATATGGAAAAACATTCCAAAGCATTTAAATGAATCGCAATTTTGGATGAATTCCACAACAAACAAATGGTGTAATTTTAATATTTGAAATTGAGACTGTTTTGGATATTAAAGTTACTTTAACGTGGAAACTCCTTGAAAAAAGAACAAAATTTTCCTAATTGGAAAGATTAAAAAATATTTCAAAGTTTCTCAAGAGGAAAGGCTCAGGATATACACATATTTTTCCCATGTTGTTGGTGAATCCTAATAAGATCTTATCTCCATAATGGAAGAGCTTATAAATTTTTAAGCACTACTTCATTATGTACAAGAGGAGCGAAGAAACTTGAAAATCATAAAAGAATGTCTGAATGAATAAATAACAAATTAAAATTGATGGTTTTGTGAGGTTTTTTTTCTCGGGTGCTCATCATTCATTTGAGTATCTGCTTGAATTTATCTGATTTAGAACTCTTCGCATTTTTCATATTAGCAATTCAAAAGTGAGTTCAGAGTTGGCAATGACTCTTTAACTTTTAATTATTGATGCTAAAGTCATTCGTGGTTTCAAGTTAATTATAGTATAATTATGAAAAGTCATTTATAATTGAGGAAAATTGGTGAAAATTGCGGCTTGGCAGGAAGTTTTTGTAACCACTAAAGGTGCTTGCATGTAAATTAGAAATTTGGAATTCTTCGTGCTTAATGAAAACAATAGAAACCACCAATCAGGGTCGAACTTAAAATATAGAATCACTTTTAGTAAAAAACCTAAGAAATTTTAATAATTTAGCTCCAACTGGAGATAGTGATTTGCCATCAAATTACCCAATACTCTGCCTACACTTCTGCCACTAACACAAAGTATTCAACCCTTAATTTTAAGCAGTAATGAAAAGCTTTTATATTGATGTGCTAATTAATGGAATCAAGTATACTTTAGTAATTTCTATGTAGGCACGGAAATTGAATAGAAATGTTTATGATTAATTGAACTAAAAAATCTAGATACAGCTTCAGGGTCGCTTACTAAGGAGTATTTAAAGTATTTAAATTTTGAGACACCTATGGACCCCCACCTCTAGTCATAAAATATTCGACCCCCTTCCGGATCAGGTACGTAGCCAGGGGTGATTGGGGGACAAAGTTCTTCAATTTGCTAGGGTTTTTGAGGGAAACGATTAAAAAAAAATTCTGGTCTTAATTTTCCATACAAAAAATTTGAAATTCCTCTCTCGAAAAATTGCTTTTGATCATTTTAGTCAGTTTGGCACCCTTAGAAGCATTTTACGAACGGCTCCTTAACACAATGAGGATCCTAAATTTTCAATAATCGATTATAATCCAGAAACTCCCCCTCCCACATATACTATCATGTTCTAAATTTTTCATGATCGAAAACGGCTGAAGTCGACTTCAACTGACTGACCTCTGCCAAACAGCTTCAGACCCTATACTCTTCCACAAAAATCACGAACGTAATAAATGAACAAGGGGGTTGCTTTTTATTAAAACAGAATATAAAAGAACATTTCACTGAAACAAAACTGTATGAGCATAAATTTAACATCTTCTGGCAGATCCTCAAGGAAAAAAGCCATCAAAAAGAAATTTAAACTTATTCACTTAGAAACATTTAATCCTCACAGCAAAAGCTTCTTCCGAGAAAAAAATTAAAACAAACTTGGAATTGAAAATTTTTGTTATTTAAATATTTTAATGTAATTTCTCAAGAACTCATCATAATGCATTCATAGAAAAGGGATTTCCAAGAAATACCTTAAAAACTTTTTAAGACATCGTCAACTTTATCCATATTTAATGTGAAAGCCACCCTCTTGTAAATCCCACAAAAAGTTTAAATAACGAAAAAGATTCATATTGTTTGTTTGTTTGTTGGAGACAGTCTCAACATGCTTCCATTTGAATGAGATTTTTTAATAGAAAAAGTTGACCGAAAATAGGATGAAAATGAGATTGTGGAAGCAGGTATATTTCTAGGAAAGGTATGAGATCTGAATGTTTACTTGTTTGCTTAATTCATTGAAGTAGTAAGGTCATTTTCCGCTTGGGGTACATGTCAGTGCTTCCTTTTAATTTTCGAAAATCTAATTAATTATTTTTCACGTTAGTCATTCCAAAATGGCACTAGAACTACCAACTTAGAAAGTTTACATTTGCTTATGGGGTTCTTTATTGATAACGTCCAACATTTAACTACTCTTTTCATGACATTCCTGCCTATTGTCTTTAAAATGAGGATATGAGTTGAATTTTCAGTACATGTACATCTTCAAGTATCGAATCGATGATTACTGTGTCAACGTCCTTTTGCACCAAAGCAAGGTGTTTTGATCCCCGAGGTCTAATAACCAACATGGCACCCCTTCATATAGAATTTTATGTCCCTTAATTCGGGATTTGCACCTCTTCAAATTTGGACCAGGTGTGACATCGACTCAGAGTGCTACGATTTATGAAACACAAAACAAAATACCTCCTCATGCCATCTTTGCTTCTCTGCACCATTTTCGGTTTAAACACCATCTTTTGGTACCAAAAATTAGAGCGAAAGTATTAAAAATTGAAATGAGGTGCCTTAAACTTTCTTTAAACTACAGCCTTACAATTTTGTAATCAGGTCGTCTAAAAATCCAAATACTTCGTAAACATCATTTATGAATGACCCATAAGCCTTAAAAAATTACATTTTGTTTAAAATAGAAACATGTCTCATACCTGATGTGAAGTCTATCCAAGATAAAAGCAAAGCCTTTTTCTGAGTCTAAAAGCCCATAAATCACTCAAAAGGATATCAGATTTATACTTAAAAACATGTTGAAAACTTTCAAAAAGGATTAAAACTCTCAGCTATAGAGCCATTATCAGTCTCGTATGTAAAACTTCCTTCAAGAATTATAATTTAGAATAAAATCTGAAACCATTTGACATTTAATTTAATTTTAATTAGTCTCGTCCCCTTATTCTAGTCTGTAGTGGGAGAATTCTTCATGATAGCAGAGCTTGAGGATGACTCAAATATTTTTCCATCATCATCATGAAATATTTTATTTTTCTGATATCATGACTAAGGCATAGATTGTAGAAGAATTTCCCTAAAAGCCTTCAAAATGGTGAAATATTTCACAATATTTAGTCATAATTTCTCCATAGCCATAATAGCGCCATTCAGAACTTTTTTATGACTCAAGCAAAAAAAAAGTTTTCAGTTTTTGCCGAAAAAAAAATCATTTTGTTGCTTCAAGATACGCGGAAAGAAAAGGAGCGGATTCCATTGAACTTGTTGTGAGGGTAAAAAAGGAGGTGGAGTGATTTTTATGTAGCAGCAAGCAGAGAGAAAGCGGTAAAGCACGTTTCTGACTTCTTCCATATTCCATGACTGTGTGAGCATCCTCACACAAATATTTCTTGATCCATCTAATTTGTAAGGTTCTCACATTGTGTGCCTCACAACCACATCCAAAAATTCTCTCATTTTCCTCTCGCAAACGTTAAGCTCACAATGCGATGGATGTGAAGAAGGAAAAAAATAAATATTTTTTAAGGGTGGCAAGAATGCGAAGCGAAAAGAAAAAAAAAGTTCATTAAACACATAAGCGAATGACTGAATGAAAGAATTTTTCTCTCATTTTCCTTTCCGTTTTAGCCTTGATGGTGTATTTTTCGAAATAGAAATTTTAATGAATCTGATTCATTTGCTGACTTGACTTGAGGAATTTATTTTATTTTCAATTAATTGAAATACAATTCTAAAACATCTACACAACTTTATGTACTCATGTGAAATAAACAGCTTCTTCTTCTTGCTTCCTCAATCTTCATTTTTTCTCTGTCGGTTTAATCCTCTATACAGCACTTTTCTCCATGCGTGTATTTTTTCACAGTTATGGAAAAAGAGGAAGAAAAAAATCGATAGATGAAAGAAATTTATTCCTTTTTCGTCCTGGCTTGTGGGTTGGAGAAGATGAAAACTCAGAGGCAAAAAGAAAATATTATTTTCAGAAGAGCTTAGGGTTTGTTCAATTATGATGTCTTGTGGGATATTGTTTGACAGTTTTTATTGAGGAAAAAAAAATTGGAAAAAGTCTACAAGATTTGAACCAATAATTGAAATGACAGTTATTAATACGGTCTTTTGAGATTTGAATTCAAATCTAAGTGAATTCATAGCTTTTTACCCTGCGTTCTGCAATTTCGTAGCTTCTAGCCCTTTGGTTATGAAATTGATGGAAGTTTGTTGTGAAATCCTTCTTTTCTACGTCAACCTTCGACGGAGCAAGACGTCTCAGTAAGTAATCTTGAATCCATTACTGGATCAATTATTATTCATGGAAACAACATCCTTTATAACATACAAACATTAACAGAGTGATTTGGGAATTCAAAAGACTCTGAAGCTTATCATTTTCTGCAATATATGAAAATTTTGTGGATGTAAGAGACAATTTTCCAACAGACGTCATTCACGAACAACCACAACCAATTTGTAATTGCTTTAATTTATTTCAACATCATTCAGTAGTTGCGGCATGAAATCTAGTTAATGAAAACATAATAAATAAAGCAATAAAAATATTTTTTCCGTCATCAACGTCATCAGCAAATGAAACTATTGTTTTATAAGATATATATGTAATAAGATTAAAATCATGACAAAGAACCGAGGGATAGAAATTATCCACCCACTCATCATTCCCTTCTTAAAATTTAATACATATATACAATATCTGTCAAATGTTATGCTTACAATATATAACAATGGATGTGAGAGTGAAGGAGCGGGGAGATATGACAAAGAACAATCATACATTCAGGCAGTCGGAATGTGATATTGAAGGGAATAAAAAGAAAATAGCGATGTGATAAAAATGAAGAAATAATAAGAAAAATGACAAATAAAATGGAAAATGGCAAATAGGAAAAAAATTCATTCCTCTCAATTGAGCATTGTTATGATAGAATCCGGGTTACGCAGATCCTTAGTGTCTTTCTGATGGGATGAAATAAATCTGTCAATTGACAGATAAGAAGTTGCTATTTGTCTCTACCTTCCCAATTTGATTCGACAATTGGCAAGAGGAACTTGATATTTTATTGGCATTTATCTGACAAGTGACCTTCTTCGTCCGAAAGGTTTCATGAAATTTTGATAGTTCTATGTCTATGTATCAACTCATTCTATCCATTGCAGAGTAGGAAACATCTGATTAATAATTATACATCAATCTTAATGACATCCATTCAACAGAATAGCAATAACAATTATGCTTTTGAATAGCTGTCATTAAACATCCCCAGATTACATTTATGGACAATGATATTGTATATCTCGGGATTTTGTCATTTGAATTAGATGGGCCGATGAAAGAGGACAACACAACTATGACGATGTCATGAAATAATTACAGGTGGGATGGGACACACAAAAAAAAGAATGAATCTCATTTTTTTATTTGCCAATAGGGTCAATTGACCTTCGTCGGCCTTTCGTGTCAATGGATACAAGGAAAATCCATAGAAGCTTTTAATTCATGAAAACGGAATGAACTGTCATTGCTGGAAAAGGGCCTGAAATCTCATTACACGTACGACATTGTATCACATGTACAGAAGTGTCTTCCTCAATTTAGCTTATGGCATTTATATGATGCAATGATACTCAAGTAGTCAGAACGTACTTCATCTTTTAGAAGCATCATAAATTTCATTTTGAAACTCTCCTGTTGTGTAATAAAATTTATTGACGCAATAGAACCGACATAAAATAATTTTTTCCTTTCATAAATTTACAATTTTTTACATTAGTAACATCATTTATGGAAATGCTCCTTAATACACTGGGGAAGCTATGCTAAAAAATATTTCCCATCTCACATAACTCCACATAATACATTAACCATTATCTATGTTGTTTTTGTTTACACGCTTCTCGCATTGATTTCAAATGAAAAATGAATTTTTAAGGGATAAAATAAACTTTTATAGCTTTATATTGTGCAATAAAATGTCGAGTTTTTTATGGACAGTTTGGCTGAATTGGATTTTAAGTTTGGGAATTGGAGGAATTGAAAAGTTTGTAGATTTTTTAACCGGTCGACATAAACTTTCAGGTGGCAGCTATGGTGAACAGATGGTGGAAATCCAGCAAAAGTCATTGATACCAAGTGGGTGCCATACAGAAAATGTGCAGATCGAACATGAGTAGTACAAACTTAAGCCCGAGCCAAGTGAAGTCTTGCAATGTTGGGAATACAACTTCACAATTTCAGCTAGAATTTCAAGCATTGACGAATTGGAAGCTTGAAATCATCAAAAAAGTGAACATGGAGTCGAACTATTCTCAAAAGCTGATTTCTTTGCTGTATTCAATAAGTAAGCAAAGATTTTAGAAGACTGGTGTCAAATAATTTTTTGTACAAAAATTTCGTAACAGAAAGGGGAGAGGGGTCTAAAAATTCCTTTTTTTTGTGTGACGTCATTTATGAACATTTCCCACTTAAAATTAGATTTGCGTCCCCCCAATGGATGACAACAGTAGTAACCGTTATTTTTTTAGAAATTCAAAGCAATTTCGAAAATATTCGAAGTGTAAAAATTTTTGAATTTTCAAAAACCGTTAAATTTACTTACGAAAATTTGTAACGGTCATATTCTTTTTGAAAAAAATTACATTTTCGAAGTTTCAATTTCGAAGAATAAGAACTGTTGTCGCCCATTGGGCGTCCCCATGTATAAGGTTTAGTGCATTTTTACATAAGATGCCAGTGACTCAGGCTTCTGTAGTCTCTAACCCTCCTGTTGCTTCGTTCTGTGCATATCTTTGGATATACTCTTATAAAAGTTAGTAGACAGCCAACCTTAAAGTTAAAAATTCGCCATATACAACTCCGTACCCAACTTACTCTTCTACCACACTCTCCTCTCTATTTTGAACTCTTACCATGAAACTTTATATTTATACAGGAACATATCGAATCCTTTTTTATCTCTCAAAAGGCAAAAACCAAATTCAATTTCTTTTACAATCACACACATAATATATTTATATTCATCCATAGAAAATGAAATCAAACTCACCGAGTGATCTGGGCGATCGATGAACAACGTGTGATGTAACTGGTACAAACATTTCTTCTCTTTCTTTAAGTTTCTCTCGCTTGCTACTTTCCTTTTCCTTTTCTTTTTCCTTTGACGATGAATTGCCTATTCATGAATTGACAATGAACGAAGTCGAGTTGCATAAAATATGAAATGAGAATGGGGATTAAAGAAAAAGAAGGAAAAAAAATTGTTTGTTTAGAGATAAATTGGACACTGATTAAAATAAATTTAAAGAAATTTGTTATTGTGTATCTCCACCCTAAACCATGCATGCATTTGTGTTTTTATCTTGTTCTTAAATGAATAGCAATAAATGTAGTGTATAAGTTATTTAGAATGTGAAAATTAAATTAAGTTCAATGTTCTTCTCTTCCATTCTTACACTATCCTCTTCTCTCTATGGCTAGTGACACTTATCAGTAAATTGTTAATTTTCCATCTACCAGTAATTTTTAGTAAGTCGCGGATTTCTTTGAATGTTAAGTGTTCTCAATAATGGCTTGTTCACTTGACAACCACGTGTTTTTGATGATTATCTTTGAAGATACTCTTATGGGCATTTTGAGATGATGCTGTGGACTATGAACTGTGAATATCAGTGTTTCTCAAACTTTTTTGAGTGCGACATGCTATACCACTTATCAAGTCTAAAATTGCCATACTTTTCACGACACACCTGAAGGTTTTGACGACACACTAGTGTGTCATGGAGCATAGTTTGAGTAGCACTGGATAACTCGAGTCTGGATTTGTACTATATTACAAGTGATTCCAGACACAATCTAAAAGGAGGAGACTGTCATGATCAGGAGCGTAATCCCTCTCGAAAAATTTCTGACTATGCCCCTGACCATGACTTAGCAGTTTTTGACTAAGATTGTGTGTTTTGTAAGAATTTAAAGATACTATGGTTTGGGTTTAACAATGAACTTTAAGGCACAGTTCAGGAAAATTTAATTTTTGTTCTTAAAAACTCAATCAGACAATAAATTTAAAACAAATAAAATAGTAGCAGACTAGCTGCTCCCTTATGTCGAAGATTCAGGTGAAAATCGTCATGTGATAGTAAAATAACATAAAATACTCGACCCAGACAACTAAGACAACAACCAGGACCGCATTTAGTTAAAATATTTGGGAGTGTCCTTACTTTATCGGAAATATCTAGGATATGTATGTCTACTGAGCTATAAATCGCGTTAGATTCAAAAGTTTCGTACACTCTACAGCAGAGTCAAAGGATATCAACACCATTGACTGTTTCTAGTCGATAAAAAATACAACAAAGTCGACTCTGCATTGACGCACCTTCTATTAGCTAGAGAAATTTTTAATTTATATGCCATGTGCTTATAGACTATTAATATTTCGATATGTATCTGATAACAGGTCACGACTCACGATTTTATTTTCAAGGATAAATTTCGATAAGGTTTGTAGATAGCTGTGTAGTTTTTGTTATGTAACTCAATAGGTATACGATATATTTCACTAGACTCAATTTTTAAAGCAATTGAGGAATTTTTACAGCTATTCCATCCAATACCTAAATAATTCTATAAAACCATAAAACTTGAGTTTTTCCCACTAGTTTATTCTACTAAAAGCCCATATGCTCAAGCATAATAGGACATTAATTCGCATAATTCAAAACAATTATTGATCTTCTTTCAATGCCAAACTTCTTTTAAGACAGTTGGATGTCTAGAATAAAAATTTTCAACACTTGCGATCAAAACTATCGAATACCAAAACATTTGCATATTCTCGGCTATATAAAAGACTGTCTGTATATTCTATTAACGTCTCAATTATTTCAAATAGAAATGCGCCAACATGATCCTAACAATTTGGACGTCTTTTGGGCACAAACTTTAGTTTGATTGGAATTTTTATTCTAGATTTGTCTGACATTCCGTTATAGGAACTGTTTATATATGGAAGGTCTAATTGACTCCATTTCAGGAATATCTGGGAGCGTCTGTCTTTTGGAAAAATAATTTTGTAACTAGTAAGTTCCTTTTTGAGTTAAAGCTATTGAAAGTGGCTGCTATTCATACAAAATTTGACATTATAGCTCTACCTGTAACATTTTTAACCCTAGTAAGCTAGAAACTGGTATATAGATTCCTTAATAATGCTCAAATATGAATCTGATGCCTTTTTTAATTACGAGAGGTACGCAACTACCCAAAACTCATTGCAACTACAATATTAGCTGAGTTTTAGCATGACAGCTTGTAAATTGTACCTGAGAGTAAGGAACCAACTACTATTTCTAATTTCAAGGTGCATGGAACTGACTAGATGCGCTTCCATGCCACAATAATAGCAATGTTACCTACAACTCTTAAAATTCTATTCTCAATATAAATGTATATCCATAAAGTGATATAGGTGTATGTATATAAACTTCATTTACCAATCATTCATTATTTGAATATTCACATCGCGAGTTTTGTGCTTCTTCTAAAAAATTCTTCTTTCTTCCGTTTCATTTACTGAATGTGCTTAATGTGGACTTTTTAATAATCGCAACAAGAAATAAAAGTTTATGAAGATTGTGTTTCGACAACGACAAACGCAGAGTTTGCTAATAACTTTTTTTTCTCTTCTCCAAATGACGCTTTGTTACCGACATAATGGATTAAAGAAAATGTAATGTCTGCATTAGTAATGGTGAGCGATTGCAAATCAACTGACTCATCGATTAAATTTATCGCAAAAACATTCGTGATTTATTTTCAAGTGATTTTTATCGACTTTTTTTTTTATTTTTTGTTGAATTTAAAGCACCACGTTGTGCTGTATTTTCAGAGGATTTTGATAAGATAAGAAGAAATGGATCTGAATACACAAACTTTTTTCGATGAGATGTACATAAAAATTTCAAGGTGATTTATTCAACAAATTTCACGATGAACCCTTGATATTGGTAACATATTAATGCATGTTACGCATAGCAGACAGCCCGCATCGTCTCATTGTCTAGTCCTAATCATGCTCTAATTTCAAACAGCTCTGAATAACCCTCCCTAAATAAATTAAATATACACACATATTTTCTGGTCTTCTTCTTTTCTTAAAACAATATTAACAAAAATCAACTGGTTCCAACTGCTTTCAATATACACTCTTTTTTTTGGCAACAGAAGGCACAAAAAAGAAATACATTTTTGCAGGCAAATGTCTTCTTAATTTCTCCTCTTGCTGCTTTGTTCATTCAAAAAACGTCGTCGTTGTGTCAAAGCCAATTTCAATTCCAGCCTCATAGCAACATATTGAACGGAAATTCTTCATTTTTCTTTCTTTAAAAAAATATTTCAAAAACCCCAAAAAAATTTTTTTGATTTAATTTCATTTTTATGAAGGTCTGGATTAAGTAAGAAATTCGTTGACAAGTATGGCAAAAGATATTTGGGGAGTGACGTCAGTTTTGTGATAACACAGAAAATATTATTATTGGAAAAGAAACAAGTTTTGAGGCACACAGCAAAAAAATAAATATGGCATGGTCATTTAAGGCTGATAAAGACGCATTTTAATTGCAAAAATAACAGTAAAAAATATTTAAAAAATAACGGCCATGAAATATTTGAAAAATAACGGTCACATAATATTTAAAAAGTAACCGTAAAAAATATTTAAAAAATAACGGTCATGAAATATTTGAAAAATAACGGTCGCGAAATATTTGAAAAACAACATTCTTGGTTCTGATTTTAAGTCAAATGGACAAAGTGCGTCATTTCTCATTTCAAAAACCAGCTAAAAAAATCCGTTGAACACTTATGACTCAAAGGAAAATATCAGTCACATATGAGGCAACCAATTTATCATATCTCTGCGAGTTTATAGGACATTGTTGTTGTAGTTTTGGAACATTTGCTTATTTATCATTTGACCCTAGAATATTCTGTTATGTTTACACATGCATACACAAGAATGTTCCACAATATGTTTTTTTTCTCGTTCCTTTGAGCTCATACATACATTATTTTCTCTTATTCCTGATAGACGCATTAATGCCTTTTTATTTATTTTTTTGTTGTTATTATGAAAAATAATGTTTGAACACAGCGTTTCCGAGTCATGAGAGATAGATGGAAAAAGATTAAGATATTTAAAATATAAAAATAAAAATAATGAATATGAAAAGTATGCACTTAAAAATGTTGTTGATGAAAATAAAAAAAAATCACACTTTTTATGTGCTGTTCTATTAAGCTATATTAAAGGAAGAAGAAATTTTTCTTTTCGTCTGTGTTTTTCATTTAATATCATCAAAAAGAAGCAATAATGCTGTTAACAGAAAAATTATGC
The DNA here is from genome assembly GCA_963573255.1 of Chironomus tentans. Taxonomy (NCBI): domain Eukaryota; kingdom Metazoa; phylum Arthropoda; class Insecta; order Diptera; family Chironomidae; genus Chironomus; species Chironomus tentans. The sequence continues at coordinate 9,671,586 of OY754302.1, forward strand.
AAAGGTATGCAAACAAATACTCTGTGGTATTAAGTTCCTAAAACACGGAATAAATATGACGAAGTCATTTAATGAAATTCAGGAATGATGGAAATTTACATAATTTTCCATTTGTCTCATTACATTAGTGTAAATGATACGGAATTTTTAAAACTACCCCGCGCATGTGAAGAAAGAATGTAAGAATGTGGTTAAGTTATGAAATTATTTTAACGGTTTTTTGAATTTTAAATGAATGTGCATTGGCTTAGTTTGGACACATTTTTCAAATTTTTAAAATCCGTTAGCACAAAATGTAATGATTGTTAATGACTGACTGATGATTATTAGAGTGAGATAGTATTAGTGGCATAACAAAAAAAAATTCAATCCATTGTACCTTTACGATTGATTAGTAAACTTGTGACACGTCTGAGTGCTTCACGCGGTGATTTATTAAAGAATTTTGGTGGTGTCATATTGGGTGGTAGTGTTGTCGGTTTTCTTTTACCACCAGTATTCATTTCCCATGCTCTCATAGATCCTTGATGTAGTCTATCTAAATGCTCTGTTGATGCTGTCGTTCTCGTGTGCCTTTGTTTTGGATACCAGCCTCGTGCTGGCAATCCCTGCAATCTCATTAGTTCACCATTTGCTTGTAGTGCGTGATTAATGCTTCGATGTGGTCGCCCTGTACTTCCAAGTGTTGTGCATCCTACAATAGTTTATTTTAATGGGTCTTAGATTAATCACCATATACCAAAAAAAATAAGCTACCATCCTCAATATAAATAATTATATCTAATAAAATAAGCAAAATGGGGGTCGAACGAAAAGGGATTGGCATTTTGGGAATTGAAAGGTATGAAATAAGAACTGTACAAATAAGCCCGCCACCGGAGGCTATTCGTATGGAAAAAGCGGAAGTTAGTCCCTCAAAAAAAAATATCCGTCACATTATAAGAAATTTTTCTCCCATTCTGTACAACCGTATATAAATAATGAACCTTTCCTGCTATATAGCCTATCAGACATTTAAAAGCTCATTAAACTTTAATGATTGGAACCCAAAAATTTTTTTTCACTTTTTTACAAGTGACACGAATGGACCAAAGTTTCTTACAGGTAATGACACTTACCGATGCCCACAATTGATGACGAGTTTAAGCTATTTTGACGAGGATTTGTTCGACTTGAACCGCAGGATCCTGGCGGATCTGGTGCTGCTCTTCTGTGAGGTGTTCCACGTGGAATATCACATCTGTTCATGATGAATGGCATATTGAATGTGAGAGAATTAAAGAGAATGAAAATTGTTTGATTAATGACATCCATTAAGTGGAATTAGAAGTAAATTTATGGACGACTATCACTTTCGTTCGTTTATTTTTTGCTTGCCAAAATACTTACCCTCTCGCAAAAATAGGCGTTTCTGGTAAGCTGCATGATGTCTGTAGACGTCTCTCTTCACGCGGACTTTGTGCAGAGCGTTTTGGAAAGCCGCTACTTGCTAATCGTCGACGCGACGATGACGATGTGTTTGATGGTAAATCTGGGGGTAAAGTTCGTCCGGGTGAGTGGGGCGATGACATTGGCAATGAGCCATTTCTATATGATTTACTAAATCCAGCATCCATTGATCGAGTCTTTAATTCGTATGAATGAGGTGGTGCATGTGGTGGAACAGCAGGTGCTCGATGCTCTTTGCGATATCCATGTTCTGATGACTTAATACGTCCACGTGACGAAATTGATATATTTTGTATACCATGTGCTATCATCGGCTCTTCGGGTGAAGGTGGTGTGTGTGGTAAAGGCGGAAATTCATCGGGACTTGACGAGGGTGGCGTGGCTGGGAGTGGACCGAAATATTGTTGCGATAAAAGCATCTCTTTGGCACTTTCTGATTTATGAACACCGGATCGAAAGCCCAACGGTCGTGAAGGTCGTGTCGTTGGAACTTGCGCTACAGCTATATCACCACGCAACAGGGCGCTAATGTTATTTTCTATCTGTCGCAATGGCGCAGCCCTCGTTCCATCACTATCCTCTTCGCTATCTTCTTCGATTGGCGGCGCCAATTCTCGTCGTGGGGTTGATGTTAAATCGCCTTTATATTAAATTTAAATGTGGAAAAAGGAAAGAAAAGACAGAAAAAATGTGAGAAAAAAGTTTTTCTTCCTCATTTCACTCATTATGTCGTGTCGCAAATGAAGTAATAACGAGTAAAAGAACCGTTGTTGGCGGATTATTGAAACGCACTTTAAACTAATGGATATTATACTCGAGAGTGTTATTATACTTTATTTTTATGATAATTTTTTCATATTAATGCAGCAACAAAAATTGTGGATAGCATTTTATTCCAGAAATTTATTTTTATAGACCAGAGCTTTTGGGAATATTGAATTATCTTCCATATATTTTTTTATCAAAAACTTGGTCTATCTTATTTTTCTATAACAGAATTTGTCGTTGTATAAGATAAATATTATGGCATCTGCATGCAAAAAAATTGAAAAACAAATTTTATTGTAAGAGATTTGGAAGTGATTGATTTTTCAGTAAAGCTATTCAAACGGAAGGAGAATCTCTCGTAAACTGCACTCTTAGGAATGTTGTCAAGGATATATTTCGAGCACAGCATTTTCTATAGTCAGGGAAGCTTCCACATTTTGATGGAAAGTATCGAATTTCGATAATAAATAACAATAGAGTGCAACCCTTTTTGGAAAGTGTGTCATGGTCATTTTAATCATGTCACTCAATTAATTTTGTGAGTTGTAGTGGTTCAGTGGTATTGTGGTCTATTGCTTTCGTAGTTGAAAATTTAATATCATCTAGTGATCCTGGGTTCAATTCTCAGCAAAGCAATTTGTTACTTTTCAATTTATAAGAGCAGGAATGAAGGTACAAGACCCCTGTTGGTGCCTACAAACATAAATTCTATCAATTGAGGGGTTTGGCTATCCTCAGCATAAGTTGTAGGTCCATTGTGGTCCAGTTTCTCAGTTTACACTTGCCCTACTCTAAAGTATACCACTACACCTAGTCTACCCTTCCCTAAGGTAACCCCATCACCTAAGCATACCCCAACCACTAGGGTAGGGGGCACTCACTAGGGTAAATATGGATCCAGGACTTGAATTATATGATAATCACATATTTTAGAGTTATTCCTGTGATAAATTGAGAACAATACATCCTGAAGGATCTCCTTGTCTTATTACTTAGTTAATTAGAAATTTATATATAATTAAAGGAAGTATCTACCTCTATAGGATCAAAATTAAACCTCCCAAGAGTTTCTAACCACAAAGACCTGTAGCTTTCCAATTTAAGCTCTCTCAAATTTGTCAAATTTTCCATTAATCGTCACATATTATGACATCAAAAGCACACTCTAATTCCTTCAACTGATAATGTAAATTTTTCAACCCTGATTGTCAAAAACCTACATAATATAAGCGATGACAACAGATATTCTAAAAAGACATCCTACAAAAAAATCTGAAGCAACAGTCAATCATCATTTTAACATGTTGAGCACTTTACATTGAATAGAGAAACCTTACCAAAGCGATTGAGGGAGTGTGTTTGCCTTTTTCTACGAAAGTGTGCAAAACAAATTTCTGATATTGATGGTTAAAAAAAAGTTTCAATGCCTTTATTTTTTTATTGCATGGCACTTTAAAGCGAAGGATTTCAATAATTCATCTTTTTTTCTTTCTTTCGTTTTTTCGCTTCATCCACTCTCAATACTTTCACTCTATGCAGCACAAAAAAATCTCCATCTATCCATTTCTATTTTTCCATAGAGTACAAAAAAAAATAAATTCGTATTTAATCCTTTAGATATATTTATCTATGTATAAAAAGCATGGAAAAGAACTTGATGGTAGAGTGAGTGTTGCTAGATAAAGTGATGGTTGGTGTGTGTGTTGGAAAAAGTGTAGAAAAGACGAAAATAAAAGTAGATCAATTTTTACACCTTACGTGTTATGAAAGAAGGAAATAAATGAAAGGAAAAATTCTCACGAGAAAAATTCCATTATAAATAGAAGAAATTAGTTTTGATGTGGATACTTGTGAGACGATAAAGACGCATTTGTGTGGCTTTAAATAGAATTTTTAAAAATATTTACAAAAATAACGGTCAAAAGATATTTGAAAAATAACGGTCAAAAAATATTTGAAATTTTCAAATTAAACATATTTTTTGAAAAATAACGGTCAAAAAATATTTGAAATTTTTAAATTAAAGACATTTTTTTGAAAAATAACGGTTAAAAAATAGTTGTTAAAAATCAGACAAATAGACAAAAAACCTCATGAATATATAGTCAGAATGACAGAAAAACGGAAGAACAGACAAACAAACTGAAACAGACATAGTGATAACAGACAGCAACTTTTCTCTCTGTGATAAATGCCCAAAAAATACACGAATATATGCTCAGGGTGTAAACGCTGCTTTAATTTGCTTTGAATTTTCCTTTATACACGCTTTATTTGCTCATTCCTATCATTCAATCATCAGAAAAATAGGAAGAACTCCTACTTCGAGGCAACGTTCCAATTGAGCTCACACTTGTGTGAATATTTGGTGAAAAATGTTTGATTGATGAAACAAATATGAATAGAAATAGAAAAATACGAAGAAGAAAAGAATGAAAATCGAGAGGAAAGAAAGAAAGAATTTTTTTTGGATGGAGTTGCAGAAAAAAAATGAATAAAAAGATGAAAAATTGATGATCAGGGAAGGGTTTTTCATTTAACAATTCGACTGGGCGGATGGGGCATGAATGATAGGAAAGAATAAGAAAGTGGAACTTGAGCAGAAACGGATGTTACAACAATTTTCGAGAGCATCATCGAAATATAAAAGATAACATGCTTGCGTTTGCAAAAATAAAAGGGGAATATTACATCACACATATGAATCTCATGTACAGATGGATTTTTCTACAGACTAGTGTCAAATTGTTATCAGATTTTTCTGCTATCTTTAATCAGTATTTGCAAAAAAAAAGTTTTCACTATTTGCACGATAAAGATTGTAAAGATAAGAAGTATTTGACGCAAATATGAAAGCGACAACAATTTTAAGGGCGTAGCATTCTTTAACAACCCATTATTATTTAAGTAATACGCTACTAATTCAAGAGAACTTGTCACTTGCTTATCATCTGTGCAAACAATACTCTTGAAAATGATAAGAAGAGAAACGACAAAGCAGGTGCTCTAATAATTCCAAGAAAAACTCGAAATGTCATCTCCAAAGAAACATTACAAGATCTAACCATGAAGAACCTGCTCGAACAGCAATCACATATCTCACTTTGCACTGATTATTGAATATCAACTTTCTAATAATAGCACTCGAGGAAATTTTTTCATAGCAATTGAAAAGTCAATTTATGCATGCAAAAGTTTCATCATGTAGATTCCATTCACTATAAAACTTAAGTTATTAAATTTTTCAATGAAAAAGTTCCAAGACGAGCTTGAAAAAAAAAGTTTCGCAACCAATCCCATCACGCGTTCGAGATGTATCAATAAAAAATAATATTTTATTTGCAAAAGTGCACTGACTCTTCTTACAAAATACCACGAACGTGCTTGGATGTAAAACATGCAGTAAATGAATCTTTCTTGTCAGGGTTGCAGCTTCAAATTACCAGAAACATAACAAATTGCACGATTGACCCTGAATTTGACTCGATTTGGCGACTAGAGTTTAATTCGTTTAATCGACTAGTTTTTGATTCGTTTAACCGACTAGAGTTTGATTAGATTAACCGACTAGAGTTTGACTCGATTAACCGACTAGAGTTTGTCTCGATTGACCGACTAGAGTTTGACTCAATTATCCGACTAAAGTTTGTCTCGTTTATCTAACTACACCCCTGTTTCTAACATTTGCTACACTATAAATCCAATTTTTTTAAGTAACGTAAAAAAAATAATTCAAATGGAAAATTTTTATATCGATAAAATATTATAATCGATTGATACCTGCCAGTATAGCTTTAATTTATTAAAAAGGTAGCTTAATAATGCACTTTGTTCGGTCGGCTGGTCGGCTGGTCGGCTGGTCGGCTGGCTGCTTGCAAAAACTTTTGATCTAGACATCGTAGAGAGTTCTAGTTTTTTGCGTTAGCTCGGTGCCATCGAGTTATTGCGGCGACGAATAGTTAAAAATCTCAAAACCAACGCTAAATACTATAATTAATGATTTTTTGTTTTCAATACAATAGAGCCAACTTCAAGTGGGATAATTTCAAATATATTTTGACCGTTAGAAAATTTGAATTTCAAAAAACCGTTAAATGACAAACCATTTTATTATATGAAAATTCACCGTGCAAATTGTTAATTATACTATAATTAATGATTTTCAAGTGCATTTACGCGGGATATTTTCAAATATATTTTGACCGTTAGAAAATTTGAATTTCAAAAAACCGTTAAATGACAAACCATTTTATTATATGAAAATTCACCGTGCAAATTGTTAATTATAAATATAAAAGCCTACATTTGTCTTTCTGTCATTCCGCTCTAAGCCACGCCCATTTTTTCCAAAAATTTTTGTTATTGAGAATTTCAAAACAGTTTATGACATAAACTTTATGTTCTTTTTCCTACCTGAGATTTTTTCTTCTTCATTAACTGAGATTCTTATTTACTGTTTTGAGTTTGACTGTGCTGGATGTTCATATTTCCTATTATTTCCTACTGGATGTTACTGTATCTTACTATTTTGGTACTGGATGTTCATATTTCCTACTGGATGTTACTGTATCTTAATATTTTGGTATTTTAAGTTTCCCACTTAATTTTCCCGCCATTTTTGAAAATCCATGAAAAAAATACTTAACATAATTGACAAAAATTATACGTGAGTGATGCTTACTTAAAATGACTTTTTGAAGTAACTGTTAAGGTTGAGAAAACAAGTTATATATCAAAAGATGGGGAATTTTTTTCTGTATAAGAAAAAATAAACTTGCATTGCTATCACTTTTAAGGGTAAAGAGAAAATCAAGAAAAACAAAGCGTCACTCACGTATAATTTCTTTGTGACGGGGCCCTATACTAAACCAATAAATCAATCAGCTTTATGCTGTTATATCAAGATCAAGAAATCGCAATAACATTAAAATATTCATTGCTCAAGGTGTATATCAAAGAAAGCTCCTTAAAAATGATAAAATTTTCACACAAAATGTTGTTTATAAAGAAATTTTTAATATCTAAACTGCTTAAAGTTTGAAAATAAAATTGAAATTAATCGTTTATGAATATAAATTTTACTGTTTTAAAAGAAAAAAAATGCCCGTCATGCTTGACGGGGTACTACACTAGTTATACTATAATTAATGATTTTCAAGTGCATTTACGCGGGAAATTTTCACATATATTTTGACCGTTAGAAAATTTGAATTTCAAAAAACCGTTAAATGACAAACCATTTTATTATATGAAAATTCACCGCAAAATTGTTAATTATACTATAATTAATGATTTTCAAGTGCATTTACGCGGGAAATTTTCAAATATATTTTGACCGTTAGAAAATTTGAATTTCAAAAAACCGTTAAATGACAAACCATTTTATTATATGAAAATTCACCGCAAAATTGTTAATTATACTATAATTAATGATTTTCAAGTGCATTTACGCGGGAAATTTTCAAATATATTTTGACCGTTAGAAAATTTGAATGCCAAAAAACCGTTATCCATCTGTCGAATTTATTTAAGTCACAAAATATTCATGATTGGCATATTTAATACGCAGTACTTTGCTAATCAAATACTGATCGCTAACACAAAAATGCGCTGAAGTCCCTCGATCTATAACACGAGGACTTTCTTTAAATTTTTTAAAAAAAAGTTTAATTGAGTCAAAATTCATTCTCTAAAAAATTTAATTTTGGAGTTGAAAAGCCGTAGCTTAGCTTATCAAAACATTTTATCTAACAGAAATAATATTAATGTTCCATTCTCCCCATGATCCAAAACAATAATAGAAGGAAAAAATGCAGCGTCAAAATATCAAAACTCATCCCGACCTCATATTTACAGTCATGCTTTTTATTTTGTGCTGAATGAGCCTCTTATTCTCTCCCACTTCAAAATATGGATACACAATGTGTACATAACGCAAATAGCAAAGGATATGAAACAATTTATTAAAGTACTTCAAATGTCATGATTCTTTTTATGTTTTCGTCTCTTTTTCACTTATTATGATGTTGTTAGGCACTGTTATATGGAAAATAATAGTCGGAGAAAATAGCTTGTTTGAAGTACTTCATGGAAATTGTGGAGAGAAAAAAAGATTGCGTGCTCAGACATATTTGTATGATATTTGAATAATTCACTGTCGAAGCAAATCGGGAGGCACTTCATAAAATTGTGCAAAATTAGTAAACAGGAGCAAGAATCGAGTCTAGTCTAGGATGACACTGAAAATGCAGGGTTGCTATGAGTAGAGTTTGATTCGACTATCCGACTAGAGTTTGATTCGACTATCCGACTAGAGTTTAACTCAATTATCCGAGTCTAGAGTTTGACTCAATTATCCGAATAGAGTTTAACTCTACTATCCCAATAGAGCTCTGCCTGATTATATTAAATAAAATTAAATGCAGTCTAATTTATTAATATCCAATTATAAAGTTTCACAGACTATTTTCAAATTTTGCACATTAAAATCAAAACCGTTCTGTGGCAACACAACTAAATCCAATTATTTTGAGCATTTAACCTACTGTAGTGGAAAATCCCTCCATGAATCAACCTCATACTCAACTCTGCTACAAAATTGTATGCGATTTATTAAATGTAGATTATTTGCAATTCAGTGGAAAAAGGCAGTGATGTTTCAATTTGTTGACGACAGATATTAAGTGTTCATTAGTCAAAGTGGGCTTCTTGTCCCGCATTGCATAGATAATGCACACAAGCTGTGCAATTTACTATTATGATGGTAAGCAGAAGATTGTGCACATGCACATGGGTAAATAAAGATAATAAAGGATTCTGATACAATGTCAGTCAGATAGAAATAACTGACAATTGATGCATTAATAATTACCTGTTAATTGATTCTGTGGTGGAATTGCAGGCAGTGACGATACACGCATCAGTGGATTATTATCGGGTGATGTATTATTGTTCACTTGTGGTGATACTCGATTTCCATTTACAAGATTACTACCATTGGACGCATGACTTTCGAGTGCTTGCAGTCCATCGAATGTAGAACTATATGTCTTAAATTCCGTATATCTGGATGGAAATGGAGCAGAATTAGCAACCAATGGTGATGTTGGTGTAGTTATTTTAGTGACTGATGGTGATTTTATTGTTGTGGATGATGTGGGTGTTGTTACCAACTTGGGGAGGTCAATGACGGTATTATTTGTGTTTGGTGAACTTAAATCTAATGATAATCGTGATCTGTGAAATGATGGGAGGGATTATGATTTTTGTTTTGTCTGAGATGAACTCTAACTAGCTTCATAAAATATTTCTAGCATGTACCTAACAATATGCTTTCACTATACGATCATAAATTTATAAGATGTATAATATGACTGAGTGAATGAATGAGCACAAGCATGACTTTTTATCGCATACATACCTTGGTGAATTAGATATTAAATTTGGTGGATGATAGTGCTGTTGATGAAGTATGTGCTTTCGTGGTGATGCTCCGAGGTCAATCGAATGTCGTGAATTTGGTATCATCATCGATGGCGGATAAATTGGACTTGGCACATTCAAAGCCACATTACTATTGCTGCCGTCATCGCATAAACCTTCATTACTCAATTTCGAATTTATGGATGACATCGAGACGGAACCAAACTCATCGATTCTCTGTCGTCTTCGTCCTTTTCTAATAATATAAGTTGCATGACCATCTGCTATATCAGTTCCAGGTGGAATCACATCTTCTGCACAGACGAAATGGAAGGGATATATTATTTTTTATAAAGAAAAGTATTTTTTTTTTGAGAGAAAGAAAGACAAAGAAAAATTAAATGTCAAAAGATGAACGACAGTTGGGAATGGAATATGAGAAGAAAAAAAAAAGTTTTCTCATTAAAAATTAAATTAAAAGACAGAAAGTCATTGTTATGTAGCACATCATTTGGGAGTTTCCATATCATCATAGCAGACACACTTAAGACTTTAATAGTCTCGATAAACTTCTATTATCTGCAGGACCTAAGGGATGGTTTGCTAATGATGTATCCATTATCCTTGAAAAAGTGTCACAGATCTTCTATCTTGCATTATATCCTTCATGCTGGACTGTGCTGTAGTAAGAGGAGGATAATTTGGGTCTGGCTTGTGTAAATAGACTTAAAATTCCATACAAAAAACCAAAAAAATGCTAGTTACGCCAGTGATGTTGGACTACATTAGTAAATGACTCAGAGGATGAAAAGTTGTATTTTCATGGACGTCATTTGCAAACGACTCCCAAACCAAACTTGCCCCTAGCACGCAATTACTTGCATTTCATTAATAACGTCATTGAAGATGACAAAAAAGGGTTTTTTAAATAAAATATTATTCTCACCTGAGTCTGAATAAATACTAGCTGCTTCATCCTCGGTGCTGCAAATAGGAATGTCAGGTGGGTCAGGCCAATCGCTTGAAATTTTATTGCTAGCTGAACTTTGGCCCGGCGTTGAGCAAATACTCGATTGTGATTGAGATTCCGAACCTGGTGTTTTATTGCCTTGTCGCTTGCCAATTACCTTCATGATCAATAAATGTACGTGAGGTTTATGGATGGAAAAGAAAGGAAGTGAATTAAAAATTAAATTTTCATAAACAAGTTTATTTTTGCGAACATAAATTGATGTTTTCCGTGAAGATGTCAAAATGATTTTTCGGTAAAGGAAAACAGAAAAGACAGTTTTTCAATTTCAATTCTCGTTATCTGTCTGTCCATCCATTCTTTTATTCACTCTCATTCTAGTCACTTCCATGTCAGAATATTTTGACTTATTTTTCTCTTTTCACCGCACACACACACACACACTTTTTATTGTTTTCATCTCCAAATTTTTTTGCTTCCATTTTCAAATGGTTTATTTAAAAAAATAATAATAAAAATTCTTGACACATACTCTCGTCTGACATTTTTATCAGAATGGAAGTTTAAATATGAATGAGCATAACAGGAAGTGGGTGAATTTTACAGGAATTAAATTGAATTCAAATGAGCTTTTAAAACTGTGAATACATTTTCATTTTATTATTTTTATATCCTCGATAATGTAATGTATGGTTACGGTGTTGCAAACTCAGGAAGTATCAAAAGTCGTTAATCGGTTTTTATACTGCTTTAAATGTATATTGCAAAGTGTTTGAGATCACTTTTTCAAACATCATCATCATCGGAGCATAAAAATTGTGTTTATGCTACTTAAATTAAAAAAAGAGAAAAACTTTTCATAGAAAAGAAGAAAAAAATTAAATGAAAATTGTTTCAACTTTTCCTCAGTATTTCATTCAATTCTTTTATGTATTATGCTGTGTGTATTATGTGGATAACAAGGTAGAGCAAATTAAGGTAGGCCTTGTTATTATTGTGTTGATATAGGCGCATTTTTAAAGGTTATATATACTATAAATAGAGGATTAAGGATCTTAACTTATAGCTCAAATTAGAAAAGATATTATTTTTTAAATTAAAGGTTAATAAACTAAGCATATTGTGAATCTAAATATTAAAAGGTATCAGTTTCATTAAGTGAAACATAGCCAAAATGTACGAGGCTTAAAAACTAGACTAAAGAGTGAACAATTACTCTAAAAAGGTAAAAATTACATTTAAAGGGTGGAAAACTACACCAAAAATTATAAAGCTATGGGAAAATCAAGCAAAGAGGGGTCTAAAACTACGCAATATAGTGTAGAACTACTCCAAAGGGCATAAAGCTACGCCTAAGGGTTTAAAACTACACAAAAGAAAGTAAAATTACTCTAAAGGGTGTAAAACTAAACAAAACGGCTTGAAACTTTGTTAAGGGGCGTAATACTACTTTAAAGGGCATAAAGCTACGCCAAGGGGCTTAAAACTACGCCTAAGGGTTTAAAACTACACCAAAGGAAGTAAAATTACTCTAAAGGGTGTAAAACTAAACAAAAAGGCTTAAAACTTTGTTAAGGGACGTAATACTTCTTTAAAGGGCATAAAGCTACGCCAAAGGACATAAAGCTACACCAAAGGGAGTAAACCTACAAACGGTGTGTAAAACTTCGCTTAAAGCTGTGGAAATCTTGGAAAACTAATCAAATTTACTTTAAAGGGTGTGAAACTACACACAAAAGTTTGTTAAATGCAATAATTTCTGACAAAAGAATAATCTCTTCAAAAATGAATTAGCTCCATCAAAAATTGTGTAGCTTGACTCCCCATCAAAAGCTCAAGACCAAAGGATAATTTTTCCATTTATAAAAAAAAGACGTGGATCAACGGACAAAGAAGATAAAACAAAAAAGTTCCATTTTCTTACAAAAAGAAGCACAAAAGCAACATGAGATGAAAATGAATGGGGCAAATAGGAGGAAACTTCTGTGGATGAAAATAGGCATTACGAGAATGAAAGGAATTACTTTTTATAGAGTAGAGAAGGGGAGAGGAAAAAATTAAATTTTTCACAAGTCCTTTGCGGTGCGCCACTGCCATAGTTTTATACTTCTCTTTCATATTTTTTTCTTTTTTTTCACAAACAGCATGAAAAAAGCTTTTTATTGAAGCACAAAAAGCGTTTTTTGAAGTGAAGTTAATACATTTTTTGTTCCGTATAATAAAAGCATAAAGGAATAAAAATTTCTACACTTTACGGTTATAAAAACAACATTAACTTTCCATTCAAATTATTTGGAGCATTTCGAATGCTTAAAAGGTACAAGGAAAATAAGCATAAAGTATTAATGCAACGTAATCCCTTTAAATTTCAAATTAATCTTCTGAATTTTATATTTTTGCATGCCAAAAGATAGACCAAAATCACAGATAGCAATGAGAATACCAAATAAACTTTTTCTTATCTTCTAAAAAATTTGTCGACTTGAGACGTAAATAAATTGTTCTTGTAAAAATAAAATGATTTAGATTTAAAATCTCGTTATGTCATTCGATTCGCTATCTTTCAAACAGCTATTTTAAGACTCGGAAATAAAATTAATGTAGGAGGCACAAAGCAGGCAAATGCCATGAATGAAAAGCATCTTCTTCGCTATTGTTGCTTCCTATTAAAGAATGAAGGAAGCATGAAAGTATTTAAAGAGACGACCACAAAATTGTCTTTAACAAGTCACAGGAAAAGGAATTTGTTGTGCAACCCCAACTCTCATTTTTCAACATCATCACAGAGGTTATTAGAAGAATTTCCTCTTTATTTCCCCTGCTTCTCTTTTTCTTCTTTCTCGTGTTTTTGTTGCGTTGAATATTTGCGAAAAAAACGCAATCATAAAGAAAATTGTAGCACATGAAATTCATGAAGAAACTGTATATTTGTGGGGCCTTTCGTCAATGACGTCTGTAAGTGGCGTAACAAGAGTTTTCATGGCCAAATCAAACATGGTGCATCCCAGTATTCAAACCCCCTCCCCTTTTTGAGAATTTTTTTAATTTGCTAAGGTTTTTTAATAAAAAATGCCAAACAACAAAGCCTGGTGCATCTCCGTGAATTAAATATGGCGCTCCTTAAAAAAAATTTCACCCCTTTGTATGGTATTTTTTTGACATTTTTAAGGGGCATCAGGGGTCATCCCCACCCTTGTTATGGCATAACAAAACAGGACGTCCAACTAAGGACGTCCTAATTCACAGAAAATTTGGGTTTAACCTTTAAAATTCTTCTCATTCACAAAAATCTCTGTTCCTTATGATCCTAAGTCAAATGTACCTAATTTATGAATAGTCCCCCTTTTACATTTCAAACTTTTTGCTAGACTTAGAATGTAAGTACTTGTCAAAGGATGAAGTTTGAGGAAAAAGTAAGAGTGAGAAAAATCCATTATGATTTGCTAAGCTTCCTTTATACTCAACATACATATGTACACTGTTTAGACATATTCGTGTGTTGAAGGAAAGAAGAAAATGTTAATAATATCGTCGGGAAGCAATTTTTAGCAATTCTAAAAAATGTTTCTCGTTCTCTTCTTTTTTTCTCGATTATCGTCTGTTGCGATGTATAAAAATCCATAAATCAAACAATAATAGAACCCTCCCCTGACTCCCATATTCCATTCTAGTCGGAAATGAAATTCGACTACGATTTTTGTTTATTCTTCTTCTTGTTACTCACATGTAGTCTTGTGTAGTATGCAACAAATTTTCATATATACAAGAAATATTTCCTTTTCTTACACGATAAAAGAATTTTGCCTTTTTAGCATGAATTTCGGAGAAGAAGGGTTGTTTTCCATCAGTTTCATGAAGGATTTCAGTAGGTGCTTAAAAGTTCATTGGAAAAAGCTGATAATTAAGTACTTGATTATCAGGTAAGCATCATTTATCTCTTTCAAATCTTTTTCTTACATTTTCATCAATTTCAATGATTTATTTGGAATCGACCTACAAACTTGACCTTCTCCTTGTTGGGAGAGTCAACAACAGTTGAGATTGATGAATACGATAATATCCTTTTGTTGCTTGATACAGTGTCAATGACATTTGGAGTGAACTTTCTTAGATTTTTGTTGAAACATCTGAAGTGTATTCTTCTGTTAGATGAGTAGGTTAAGAGCTATAAAGAATCATGATCTCATCTATTTCTGAAGTTCTTACTTTAACTGAGCAAAGGTATGTCAATCATTAGGTTAACAATCCGAGTGACGCAATACTTTCATTAGAAAGTCAACAAACAAAAAGAAAAGCTTCTTTCTTAGTCATGGGCTGGCTTCTTGAGGTATACTGGGTTGATATCTAAGGTATGATACTAAGGACACCCCTGCAAGGCATGACAGAACAGATTCTATCGAGAAACCCTTCCCAAATTCCCTCTAAAGGACTCAATCATAATTTAATCAAAACTTTCTTGTTATAACAATCTACTCGATGCGCTCACAACCATAAAACATCCAATACTTCTTTGTTATTCATCTCTATCGCGGATTCGAGCGATGATTTATTTTTTGGTGTACGAAATATTTCTTCTTTGTTTAATGTTCAGTAAAAGATGATAGAGTTTACAATTTTCTTTTTTGTTCATATCATTCCTTCACGCCTTGCGGTATATATACATAAAGTATATACTGTCGTGCTACTTTGTCATGTTGACAAAATAAAACTTTATTGCTTTTTCTTGTAACTTTTTTTTCATCATTCTAGCTTATGCTTCCAGTTGCTGTTGCTTTTTTTTGAATAAATTTTCATGAAATATTTGCATTTTTTGCTTTCTTTTTCTTCATCTTTCCTAGATTGGCCACAAAAGACAACATAATATCTACCGTTGTACAAACGCTATTTCCGTTCATGCGAGACGACACAAGGACAAGAAATGTAGAAGGAAGCCAGTGTACAGCGAAAGGAAAGTCGACAAAAATTTCCTTTATAAAAAAGTTGTTTTGTTCTCTGATGTAAAAAAAGTCAAGACAGATAACAGCATCAAAGACAGTACTGTTTAATTTATACATTCATTTAAAGCACCAGTCGTCGTGTCTTTGCATTTGGGGTATAATATTTGTTTAAGGTAAATTGCCTCACAGGCATCGTTTCTTTCGTCCAGACTTTGAGAATCTCATTGGGGTTGTTTACTTATGACGTCCAAGCTATATAACAGTGCATATGTGAGTAATTTGCATGAAATTTTTGAGTCTGAAGTGGAACTATAATGAAAAGTTTTGATTCGAGCAAAATATTTTCTTAACTAAACTTTTGATCTCAATTTTTGATGGAAATATTGATAATTCTCCTGTTACTTCACTTCTCTTGAGTTAATTATGTTATTTTCTTACATTCAATCTACTTTTGTGAATCTCTCTCTTCTTAAATCGATTAAAAAACACAAATTAAATTATTTTACGTTTCATTACTTATACATAAAAACACCAAAATGATAAGTTCAGTTTTTGTTTGAAGAAAAGAAATTTCAAATTTGAAAAAGTCGTTAAAAATTTGAATCTCAAAAGAACGTTAAATAAAATCCATTTGCTTTTTAATGCTGTATTGATCTCTGTCTAATGAAAGTTAAAGAGCCTAAAAATTTCATTTTCAATGGACGTCATTAGTGAATGACCCAACTGTGTTTTATTTTATTATTTCTCGCAGCATACTCGACATAAAGTATCATATTATATGCTCTTCTCTCTCACATATAAACATAAATATACCTATGAACATGCTTAGAGGAACAAAAAAAATGAATATAATATGAATGCATAGCCGCCTAAAGAAAACTTTTCATTATAAAATAAGGGATAAAGAGGAAGAAGCGATGATGGAAAGTGTAATTATTATTGTTTATACTTTGAATTATAAATAAAGCAGCTTTCAGCATGTGCACAGAGTAAAGAAAAGTTTTTCATACATCCTAGTATATCATATTTCGAACCCAGGTTGTTGTTGTTTTGCTTTATGCTTCCATGCTTAAATAACGGGAAGAATGAAGAAAAATTTAAGAAGTTATGTGATACAGGGAGTTGTAATTACTTCTTATTCATAAGTATGTGCTCTTATGTAATACAAAAAGAATAAAAAAGCAAGCAAGGTGTAAGTACTTTATGGATATTCTTCTTGGGTAATAAAGAACGCATCAGTGACTTTTTGATTGAATTATTGTTTATGTTTGGGATTTAAGAGGCCATATGATACAATTTTTCATCTCAATCTACTCGGATACAGGGTTCTCAACTGGTTTTGGTTAAATATTATGCTTAATTTTAGTTAGCAGCCTCACATTACATACAGTCTCATAGAATATCCAGGATAGGTTACTTTGGATACACTACTGTACTCGATGCAAAAATTCAAGTCTCAATTCCCCAAAAAACCCAAATTTTGATGGACATCATAAGTCATCAACCTCTAATGCACACCTTATGGTGATAAAGTATCTCAAAAATACATCCTTACTTCCTCATTAAATACACAACAAGACATAACCCCCAGAAACAAATGCACAAATTGCAAAACAATTTACAGCTGTCTCAATAAAGTCAATAATTCCCAAACAATATTTAATTTTTTCAAGAACATCATGCACACCCCACTCTTTATTGACTTTGGATGAAAAACGATAGCATGTGCGAAAGCAATCTGAAGGCCATTTCTCAGGGCATGAGAGAAAGTGTCGAGTAATCCCATCGAAAAGTTTTGCGTATTAAATTTCTCCTCAAGTGCACATTCCTTCCGCACAAAACTTATAATTAAACAAAAATTAAGAAACTTATTACATGTGAAAATTAAGGAAGAGAATATGTAAAGCTGCAGTAAAAGTTTGGTAGAAATTCTCTTGTTAATTTTTAATCATCTTAAATTTCATTTATTGCACGTGAGAAACTTTCATGATTCAAAGCCGCAAGCCCTTTTAAAGATGCTATGCTATAAATATGGCATTAAAGGATGTTTATGAGATGTTAACTTTATAGCATATTGAGCAATATATGTTTCAATCTAAGCAGGCAGGCAGGCAATGGCATTGAAAAGGAGGGAAATGACTGGAGTAATAAACATTACGCATTACTATTTTTAATAATATTGCGCATATAAAAAATTTATTTTTCTGTTTATGTAACTCCTCAGATGCTCTTATATTCTACAAGATTTACGCATTACCATAATTTCAAGAGCATGCTAACTTAATGGATATGTGTATGACAATACTTTTGTACGTTCATCGCCGTTCATCGCTTAATCTACGTTAATATTTAATTATGTTGACAGGTGTGAGCAGAAGAATACAAGGTCTGGGGTGGAAGGGGTCAGAAATGGTTCAGATCCCCTCGAGATTAAAATTTGTATGGGAAAATGTTTGGACCCCTCTTAAAGATTTAAACATTTATGAGAAAAAAGTTACAGATTTTAAAAATACGGCCTAAAATACATTTTTCTGCAAAGTACGTAAGTAGAAAATAAAGTTAAAAATATTCTAAGTTAACGGTCAAAAAATATTTGAAAAATAACGGTTAAAAAATATTTGAAAAATAACGGTTAAAAAATATTTGAAAAATAACGGTTAAAAAAATATTTGAAAAATAACGGTTAAAAAATATTTGAAATCTAACGGTCATAAATTTTTTTTTAAAAAATGATCTTTTTTAAAAATTGACTGCTAAAAGTTTTAAAAAACGGTCAATAGTTTTTGTAAAATAAATGTTTCAATTTTTAAAAAATCTTTTTTATTTTGCAGTCAAAAATTTCTATTTCTACTTGAGTATCCAATCCCTGCATTAGATGCGGACGTTATAAAAATATTTTCAAATTATTAAATTACTTCCGTGATTTTTCTTCTCATTTTATGTACAGCTGAAATTAGATTTTCCATTTAATACCAATAAATTTAATTTTCTTGCTCGAATAAAAGCTCAAATTACTCATGGAGTGTCTGTCCGTATAATAAATATCTTCCAGATAGAATCAACTTGAAGCCAATATGCAACAAAACATCCTGAATAACGACCATCTCGCATGCTTAATGTAAATTTATTTCAGTACAAAATGAAAACTTTCAGCATGCAATAGTTAGTGAAATTACATTGGTCGACGTAATGGCATGGAGAAGTAGATTCAAAAAAAGCTGAGTAGATGAAGGAAGAGAGATGGAAAGCTTTTTGAATATTTCATGAGACTGCAAAAGTTTTTTTTTCATGCTTTTATTTCAAAATGAAAACGGAAGAAAGTTCCTCTTTGGGGGTCGTTCACAAATGACGTCTACAAAAGAAATTGGGATTTTGAGAGCCAATTTCACGATTGCTACAAATTTTGGTTCTAATCGAACTGTTAAACAACTGAAGACCCTCCCAATACCTCCTTAACATTAGACGTCATTTGTGAATGAACCCCAAATTTTTTTTCATTTTATTTCTGCCTTTCAAATGGAAGTTGAAACACCGATGGGGAAGTGTTACAGTGTCAATAAACAAAATTAAGCTTCCACTTGAAGCTTTCACGAAACGTTACCGTGAGATATAAAAATAGATTGAAAAATCTGCAAAATTTCCATGACATTCACATACAGAGACGGAGAGACAGATAAGATTGAATTTATGGAAATGATAACGAAAAAAATTTTTTGTTCTTACCTTCGTATTAATGCCATTGCCATTTGAACATAAATCATCTAGATTAACTTCCCATGCTATACTGTGACGTTTACTTGGCGTTACAGGAGCTGAGAGACTAGGTGGCGGCGGCACAACAATTGGTGGTGGTGCAGGTGGCGGTAAACTTGTATCCTCTAGTGAATCATCGGAAAATTTATCCTCATCATCATCATCAACATGTTCGTTATCACTCAATTGACTATTTCGTTTATGATTATTTTTCATGTTCATTTTCTGTTCCATTTTCATTATATTGCGGTTGTTCATTAGATTATCCATCGTTTGAATGCTTATTTTTATTCCTAGTTGAGTTGCGGCAGTCGGTGAATTACAAATGGACGTTGGTGATTTTGGTCGCTTTATAAAATCATCATTTTCCAATATGAAACCATTATTGTTCGATTTCATTGGCGATGTAAGCTCTTTAATGGGCGATTTAAGTTCTTGTGATGATGACGATGATGATAAGTCCGATGAAGGGTTTTTACGGCAAACATCTCGATGTCGCTCTATTGAGCCAGGCAACGTTCGAGGTGGAACACGCTTTTGTGGTAATGGTCCAGGATAGATTGTCACAGGGTGTTCATTTACAATTGTTTCTACGTGAAATGATAATAAAGAAGATAAAAATTTGTTAGACAATGTGATTTTTAGACAAAAGGCAGTGTTGGTAAGTTGCAATTTTTATGGATTAGGCAAAATTTGAGTTTTTGTGGCAAGCTACTCAGAGTATCCTGCACTGATCTACCCTACCCGGTATACCCTAAGGTACTCCACCCACCTTATCCACTCCGATAAGACCAAAGTAATGTTGTCTAGATTAATGTGTTGTCTAGCTTAGATGGCTAGATACACAGAGCTTTGTCGAACTAGATCAGTCTAGATTGACTTTTGTTTTGGTATCTGGATGTCTATGCTAGATAACACCTAAATCTAGACAACATAGCTTTGTCTATAGCCTCTGGGATACTACTATACCGCTACCCTGTGGGATACTACTATCTCTATACACTAGGGTTAGGTGTATACCGAGAAACTAATTACGAGTCAGCAGCCATCTCAAATGATCTGTTCTAGCCCCATTGGCTGCAAACAGTTCTTATTATTCGAAAATGGTTCTTATTTTTCGAAGACGAAATTTCGAAAATTTGGTTTTTTAAATTGAAAATGACCGTTGAAAATCAAATCAAAATTTTTTTGCTTATTTTAATTAAATACGGGTAAAGCTTGCATAGTTGCTAGCTGTAACCAAAAGAAATCAACGAATCATGTTTTTGAAGTGCCGAAACAATCTATAAATGAGAATAAGTGGAATTTTTTAACGGTATTTTCAAATTCAAAAAATTTATCAAACAAAAAATCTACGAAAAAATTTCGAAAATATTTTGAATTTAAAAAAAAATAACGGTTCATGGTGTTGTTTGCAGTCAATGGTTCTAGCCAAAACATTTGCGTCAACAACACTGTCACAGAAGCAAATATTCATTATGATAATACAGACGGTAAATTCATCATAGTCCGTAAACATTGCAAAAATTACCATCGAGGACGGTGAGAAATGGAAGAATTTCGAGTGGAATGTACACACAAACTAAATTAAAATTGCATACCCGATTGTTTATGCAAACTCGATGAAAAATAAACTTTGTAAATTAGTTGAAAGTTCATTTAATTCGTTGTATAAATTGAAAAATTAAATTTAATAAGCCGCTTCAGCAAAAAATAATTTTTTCGTACACATCTATGACGAGTGATGATGTTGAGTGGAGGGTAAATTGATTGTAGAGTTATGTAAAAAAAAGTTATTGATTTTTTTATATTCTTCCCTTCCAACAGGCTTTCATTGCCTGTCAATAAGGATTGTTGCAAAAATAAATATTTTTATGTTTTTAAAGCCAGACTATTTATGGCTCTTACTTCCTTGTAATCCTATAGGCCAGAATGAAATAATTTTCAAACTCAAATTGATATTTAGATGCATTTACAGAACAAAAGGGGAGAGAAAATAGAGCACAACTGAAATTCGATCCCAGAAAAATAAAAATTGGTTTCCAGCCGTGAATGTGTTTTAGAGATTTTTATGGCCCATGTCAGAGACATTGCGATTGCACATGAATGAAATGATGAAGAAATAATAAAACGAGGAAGCGTGTGTATGCTGAGATATATGAGAAAGAGAGTGAGAATCCTTGTACACAATTTTGTCATAAAAAAATAATGATGATTTATGGATACTTTACTTGTACTCGAATGTCCTGACGGTTAAATAAAAATTCATGAGTTTTCCATACACTTCTCGTCTTTTTATATTAAATTTCATTTTGTTCATCGTTTTGTGCAAGACATTAAGTACATTTAAAGTTGTTTTTGACAGGGTTGGTTCTAATTCTGGCAATTCATAATATGACAGGCAATTAGAGGGGGAAATTATTATTCAATGTGTGCACTACGGGATACGAATTGATTTAAGTCGTGATTAGAATCAGTTTTAAAAGGGAAAAAATTCTTAACGGTTTTTGAAATGTTTGAATTTTCCCACATTTTTCTAAAAGTTTGTTTACAAATATTTTTCGTGTTCGAAAATGTGAAATTTTGTATTTTTGGCTTAGTTAGAACGATTTATAAGTAGATTTAGATGTTATGTGCTTTGCTCACTCTTATTTAACCTTTTAGAATCATTTAATCATCTGAAAAGACAGTATTCATGTCAAAATTGATAGACAAAATCTTCAGGTGAGAAAAAAGTCATTTTCGAAATTTCAACTTTGTTGCTTCAAGAACTTTGCTGATCAAATCCAATGAATAAATCTTCAAGTCACAGAAATATCAGCCCTGCCTCAAACGTTTATTCAATCATAAAACGAGAGAATCGCATCATATTTCTTCCTCATTGATGATTAATGCCGCTTTTAAGTTGTGATGACTTGATGCGCATTACAAGTCTGCAGCATGCCGTCATCAACTCTCGACTACACATCATCGTCTCTCTTATTTATTATAAATGAACATCATTTTCACACAAAGTGAAAAGTTAGTTGTTAACATTCAAAGAAGCTCCATGTGGAGTTGTGAAAAAAGATGTGAGGAAAGAAGAAAATAGCAAACGGAAGCCACTGGCTGAATGGAAATAAAAAGAAGAAGAAGATAAAAGAAGAAATTTTCACCGTGATCTTCACACAGCATTGTATGGAGGCGGCAGCAGAAAATATGAAATAAAATTTATTGTTATGAATTTGATAGTTTTACTTCTCATGCTTCCCTACACGTTCGTTCCTTTGTTCTTCAACTTTCCTTTTTTTATTATTTTATTTTATTCAATATGAGGATGAAAAAATAAAATGAAAAAATATTTCCGAACCACAAAGCACAAATGAAACTGTCAGGATAAAGTTTTTTTCTTCTGTATTCAATGCTTTCTCTTTTATATGATTAATGTTTGCAGAAATAGACACAACAAAGAGTATGTGGCACAAATCAGGACATGAAATTGCATGGCAGTGAAGGAATAATATTCGATTCTTCTACACACGTCCTTGATTTCATCGAAAAAAGGAAAATTTCCCTGGGAAAAAAATTTATATTCGACGTATGGATTGGAGTGGAGTTTGTGGGAACAATTGGTTTAAAAAACCGCCGCAGAGCAATGATAAAGTGAATCCAATCTGTTACATGCATGTACGTTCGTTTTTATCATAAATATCATCATTCTCGTTTTCAGCATCAGTGCTCATTCGAATATGATTCAATTCAATAAAATATCATTTAAAAATGCAAATAAATTTAATTCATTGAAAATTTTCACATGACAAACATGTGACATATTTTTTTTCTGAACCACAATCATTGCACTGTTTACTCATCTTTTTGCACAATCATTTCTTCTGCATATATTCCATCCATCCTCGCGTGTAATCCATTTTGACAATCAATAAACTCTTACCCTTGCCCTGATATATCCAATTGAAGCAATGCATTTGCATGAACATTTTATTTTTCATGTCTTTAATGCTCCATATGTTGGACACAGGGTTGGGACAATTGGCTGCAAACAGTTCTTATTATTCGAAAATGGTTCTTATTTTTCGAAGACGAAATTTCGAAAATTTGGTTTTTTAAATTGAAAATGACCGTTGTAAATCAAAACAAAATTTTTTTGCTTATTTTAATTAAATACGGGTAAAGCTTGCAAAGTTGCTAGCTGTAACCAAAAGAAATCAATGAATCATGTTTTTGAAGTGCCAAAACATTCTATAAATAAGAATAAGTGGAATTTTTTAACGGTATTTTCAAATTCAAAAAAATTATCAGTCAAAAAATCTTCGAAAATATTTTGAATTAAAAAAATAACGGTTCATGGTGCTGTTTGCAGCCAATGGGAGTTGGGACTTTTTTCTCGAAAAACCCTAGCAAATTGAAGATGTATAAATGGAGGGGGGAGGGGGTAGGGTTGACCCCCCAATTCATAAATCTGAAAAAACTGCAACCACAACCCTGACTGGATATGTAATATGAAGCATTTTTATTGCCAATTTAGTGACTGAGATAGGATATTGGAAAGAATACACATATATCGTTTATGATTGTAATTTTCAGAGGAAAAAAATTTTAAATTGTCATATTGGATTTCTGCAAAATAAATACTCACATGGTCTTTGTATGTCTAATTTACACAAAGTATAGACATGAACATAAAGGAACTAAAGCCAGAACTCGTAAATTGATTCATTTTAATTGCTTCTCTCTCTCTTTTAAGCTTTGTAATGGCTCAATGGGTTTTGAAAGTACTTTCCTACTCATTTCTATTTTTGCGAATGAAAAATAACAGAACGCTAACGATCAGGTCATAAAAACTGAGAGGAGATAAATATTTTGAGAGATGTATTTTTTGGCAGTACAGCAGACGTAGAAATAAACATCCACACACAATAATAACCCCAATTGCTATATATAAGCACATTTAATTACAATTCGCATTTAAGGAGGGTTGTTTCATTCATAAAAATGTGAAATTGTTGTATATCCGTTGATGCCTGAACTGAACAATTTACCACATGAAAAATTATTCTTACTTCCTTTATAAATTTGAGATTATGTTTCGGACATAAAATATTGAAAATAAATTCCTTAAATTTCTGACATTCTTTTGCCATGTCTTCTTGCTCTTCTTGCCTTGTTATTTATACTATCATATGATAAGAACAGGATGAAGGAGAAGCAAGCTGAATGTTTTGCAATTATACTCGACAATTCGACATTCAAGATTTTACTCGATTTATAGCTTGTCGGAAAAAGAAAAATTATCATCTTTTTTATTTTACTTTATTTTTATTTGCAGTGGAGAGCTCTTTTGGGTTGAAAGTGGATAGAATAGAAAAAACAGAGTCATAAAAAGTTTGTCTACCATCTCAGACAGCAATCAATATTCTCATGCTTTATTTTCCATTGAATTCTTAAGATTTTCTTAGCGCTTTTCTACGTGAAATGTATGTACTTTTGTATTCATTTTTCCTGTCGTGTATCTGCTTTTGACAAGGATGGCAATTTTTGAAATTATGATTTTTCTAGCATGAGACAATTTTTGAAACATTTCTTTGTTGTCTACGGGAAGTCTAGGGCTGATTTGAATTGAATTTGAGTTTGATTACGAAATTCGAGAAATAATTTATAAAATTTGAGCTTATTTCAAAAGATAATTTCATTTAAATTACTCAAAATGTTAGAAAAAATTGACAGAAATGCAGTAACAGAACTTAACTAAAGCATCTGTTGCTTAATGTGATAAATTTTGTAAAAAAAATTAAAAAATAAGTTTTGTTTACATTTGGTTTCGAATATTTCGAAATTGAGTTCGAACTTTTCCAAATTAAATTCAAGTTTTTCAAAATTTGGGTTCAAATTTTTCAAAATTATATTCAAATTTTTCGAAATTGTGTTTGAATTTTTCGAAATTGAGTTCGAATTTTTCGAAATTGAGTTCGAATTATTCGAAATTGAGTTCGAATTATTCGAAATTGAGTTCGAATTATTCGAAATTGAGTTCGAATTATTCGAAATTGAGTTCGAATTATTCGAAATTAAGTTCGAAATTTTCGAAATTGAATTCGAATAGAGAGTTTAAATTTTCGAAATTGTGTCCTAAATAATGAAGAAAATTTTTAAATCTGGTCCGAATTTTTTACAACTAGAGTTTTCACACTAGAAATAATTTTTTTTGATTTAAATATCAATTACAGATAACAGAAATTTCTAATATTAAAGAAAAATCCTTTTCATTCCAATTTAATATCTCAAAGCTTATTTCCTTACGAAAACTACACGTGTAAGATACCAATTTAAATTCTTTACACAAGAAAAACAATAGAAAAGGTTCCAAATTTTTCCATTACATTAGGCATCCATCTTTTATGCTTCTTTATACAAATTGATGATTGGAGAATTTAATTTTCCCAATAAGATGGCTATGAAATCAAATACCTGGCTGTGCACTTGGAAAATTGAAAATTACTAAGATTAATCGAATTTTGCCAATGGCATGATTTATTGTTTGGGAAACGTGGAATTTTTATTTCTCATCAACATCCTGCAATTTTCAGATTTTTCCCCTAAAAATCTCAAATAATTTAGTTCTGACCATTTACGACACACGCAATTTAAAATGCGTCAAATCAACCGTCACAAACTTAGACATGACTTCCAAACCAGTATCCCTTTTCATCCTTTCATATTTTGTTTTTGTTTCATTCTCAACTCAGAATTTATGTGCATTTTATAGCAAAAATTGTAGCGTTAAACGTGATGTTTCCATAACAAATTGTATTTTGCTTCCTTTATTTTTCCTTAACCCCCATTAATGTAAGAAGATCAGTCATGAAGAAAGAAAAAAATCTTCAACATCATTCCAAAACATACGTTGTATGTTCAGTGCACAGCGATGAGACATACACAGACTTTACGCGCCATTCTAATAATTAATTGAGCAGTTTTCAGTTTGCCAGAAGCAATTTAAGTCCCTGCTATCAAGAAGCAATGCTGACAGTAACATAAATTAAATTATAATTTTTCACATTCCCATATTAATGCTCGTGTATGTCTAAACATTTTCTCGTATCTCTGTGTACAAATATCCTCACGCCTCCATCAGACTTGAAAAAAACAGCTTACGTGCTTTTTCTGCGTTAATGTGTGAGTATTTATGTCGGTACACTCGATGTTTATGTATCAAATTGAAATGAGTTGGAAAAAAGCTAACATTTGGGGGGTTGGTCGTGAGTGATGTCCATCAAGAGAGGTTATCCTGTATAAATCTTTTAATACTCTTGGATAGATTCGAAATTTTTGGATGATTAATATTACATAATGTGAAAAGAACTCTATCGAAGTCTGTAAGAGGCTTTGGATACAAGTTTGGAATAGATGTGTCTGAAAAGCTTCATCAAGTAGGTTTGGGTATGGTAAGTTACAGTAAAATCATTTTTATGGTAGATAGCCGAAATGACCCAAAGCACTTTAGTTGTCGAGTGGTGGAATTGTTTAACTAAGTGGTTTCAAATCATTACTTTTTCAGACATGGGTTCAATTCCCATCGTGCCTTTTTATAAGGCATCCAAAGTTCGACCCCGTTGACCCCTTCCGTTGCTAATCCATGTATCTCCAGACTTAAATTTTCACTTATAAAAATATTTAAAAAACCGTTTTAAAAAGTGTTTACAAGTCATTTTAAAAAATATTTTTTAAATTTTAAAGTTTAAAATTTGGTTTTTAAAATATAAAAAGCTGATTTTTAAATTTTTTCAATATATATATATTGACAAATTGTCTTATACATTTACATGCTTCGGTGTCTTAGTGGTTAGAGTACTGGGCTACCAACCAAGAGGTCACTGGTTCGATCCTCACTCTGAGCAGTTTTTTTCAAAATATTATTAATTTTTTAACGGCTCAAAATAATTTAAAGATTTAAAAAAAGTTTTTAAGAGCCCAGTTTAAAAAATGTTTTTAAATCTATTCATTTCAAAATATTTTTATTTTTTAACGGCTCAAAATAATTTGAAAATTTAAAAATTATTTTTAAAAATTTAAAAAAGTTTTTAAGAGCCCAGATTAAAAAATATTTTTAAATCTTTTCATACAAATTTAAAAAAGCTTTTTAAATCTTTTCTGTGAGTGTTGCTATACTAGATGAAAAAGGTCCATGACTAGTGTCAAAAAGCTTCAAACTAAATTCCCTTCTACCCTTCCCTACACCACTTTTCCTTTTTAAAAACACAGTACGTACATCACAAACAAACAAGTCTCCCATATACACGTAGAGATGAGAAAGCATCGTTAACGTAATAACATACCAGCAGCCGTTCTGTTTGAGAAGAAAAAAAAAACCAAAATATTGGTAATAGAACAAATGATAAAAATTGCCAAAGCTAAATGAATCAGTGTGCCAGTTGAGTCGTAAAATATCAATTATTGATTTTCCTCATTCATTTTCATTAATCCCTGATTCGTTTTTATTTCTTCGTCTGTTCCTTCACTCATTTCATTCAATACAACATTCATTGAATGCGAAAAGGAGAACACCCAGAGTACGGAAGGATATGACATCATATTGATTCTACAGTGTTTCAAAAAATATCTATATAGAAAAAGTTGAATTGAGGCCAGAACATAGAGTGGAAAAAAACTGATGAAGGCCATAAAGAAAGGATGTGGAGGTATGGAAAGTATACGAGATACCTTTACATCATAAATAATGAGATGTGGTAAGATTAGGACATCACTTTATTGCATGACTGGCTTCGTTTGCCTATGTATATAAATAAATAGATGTTTACAGAATATTTTCTTGGGTTTATACAACAACATAATAAAGGATTCGTGTAGGCTTATGCCTTAACATTAAAGTTTTTTTTCGCACATATACAAACACACACGCACAGGTTCAATCACCGTAGATTAGAAGCTCTAAGCCATGAAAATATTTATCAAATCATTTCTCCAACTTAAAAAAATTAAAGAATCTTTATCTACAAAGAGGATTATTGTTGCTTGTATGAGGAATCTTAAAACTTTTGCTCACAGGAAATGATAATTCAATATCTGAATTACTTCTGTAAGTATGTCCATTGAAATTTCATTATGCTGTTACCGAGAGAATACAGAAGAATAAGAA
The DNA here is from genome assembly GCA_963573255.1 of Chironomus tentans. NCBI lineage: Eukaryota > Metazoa > Arthropoda > Insecta > Diptera > Chironomidae > Chironomus > Chironomus tentans. The sequence goes on from OY754302.1 coordinate 9,700,039, forward strand.
GATGAAGTGTAATGCTGGAAGATAAAGGCAATGTGATATCCTAGATGAGGAGCAGCAACAGAGATAGAAATTGGAAATTTTTTGTATCATCATTGCGGATTTGTAGGTCGTAATAATAAAAACGTACAGTATCGAGTATTCATTTAATTGCTATTGATGTACAATATCTCATAAGATTGAGTCGAATTGGAAATGCCTGTGGTCGATAGCTTTAGCAAAGATGTTTTGGGGAGGGGGAAGTATGTTGGAATTCTATAATAGCAGATTTTGTGTGTTAAGGACACTTATTGGCTTTTCTGAATTATTTTTACAAAAAAAAATTGAGGGCTTCTTTACGGGATATTGTATTATTTTGACTAAAGCTTTCATTTTGTGGTTCCTAAAGCTATGCTTATGTACATATACGCTTGCACGTAATAAGGGTACTTTCACTTCTCAATCTCCTTTTATTAAATTTCACCTTTTTAACGTGGTTTTTTCTAAAGGGAAATTACTATGCCCGTTCTTGCCAGATTAAACTACTTTTAAATTTATTCCAATTTAAAAAAGTTCAAATATTTTCAAATCGTCAATTTTCAAAAAACCATAAACCGTTAATTTTTGAAAAATTTCTTTAAAAAATTCAAATATTTTCTGACCGTTATTTTTCAAATATTTTCTGGTCGTTATTTTTCCAATAAAATCTGACAGTTACTCTTAAAATAAAATCTGACCGTTAATTTTCAAATTTTTCATAACGGTTATTTTTAAACTAATTTTAATTTAATAGAAAATTTATATTCCTACTCATGTAAAACGCGCTTTCGTTGCCCAAAAAAGCGACAGCACTCATTCTAATTTGTGTGTACCTTCAATGTTTAACGAACAATAAGAGCAGCCATAGAAAAAACGAGAGGACGTAAAGAAAACTAATTTGAGATTTACGTGGGGAAGTAAAATTATGGACGCAAACAAGTAAACCATGAATAAGTCAGTTATGATGGAACCGGAGAACCCTTCGGTAAAACTGATTTTCATAATCAATTTTAATTATTTTCAAATGTCGTAAATATTTTTTTTGTGGCGTCAGCGGTTTGGAAGTAATTTAAGTTAATTTATAGTACGAGGCGAATGAATGGAGAAAGGTAAAGTGAACGATGAATGATGAGTATAATTTTGAACCTCAAAGAGGAAGCTTAAACGAAATTAAAGGCTGCTTAATTATTCTCGTCAACAAAGACTCCCTTATTTGAATTAAAGGTATGAGGAAGTTTTGTTACACATGAATTGAATCCTTAGAAGCCATCCATCAGTTTTCATTAAATTAAAGCTCTAAGGAAGTATAAGCACATTTTTCAAGCATATAGAAAAAGAAAAAGGAAGCAATGAAAATAGGTCAAAAACGAATTTCAATTCAAATATATAAACATGTAGGATAACATGTGGGAGGATATGCATTAAGAATGAGCATGTACCCCTTAAGGGAAATAAAGTACTTTAAGAAATTCTCATTTCTTTTTAAGCACAAACGAAGGCAACAAGGCATAAGAATCGTAAAAGTAAATTTTTTAAGCCTCATGAATTTTCTATTTCTATTTTTATTGTTGAACTATGGCAAGCAACGATGTCAAGTGTTAATGGGATTAATTTGACAATTAGTACAGAAAGTGACTGTGTTAAGGATTAAGTCTTTCATTCGCCAGCATGTGGATTTTTCAGAATTATAATGGTCCATTATGGCATAAGACTTTTCGAACGTTTTCTTACTATGTGTCGACGTTGAGTCAAACCCTACTCTTGTGTTAAGTATGGATGATGGAAGTAAATTTATATCAGGGGGAGAATAACCAGGAAGTAATTTTTTTAGTATTTAACTTTAAAAGAAGTGATTAAGAAGCTCATGGTCGTTCTCTTCCATTCAGACCATCAATTGATACGCAATAAGCAGCGATTAACTTAAAATTGACATGAATTAAACTAAAGTTGTCACAAAATGACCTGAAGTTAGCTCAAAATAACCTGAAGTTGACTTCAATTGACGTGAAGTTGACTTCAATTGACGTGAAGTTGACTTCAATTGACGTGAAGTTGACTTCAATTGACGTGAAGTTGGCATCAGTTAATATAAATTTGGGCGATTCCACGGATGTGATTTTTCAAAAACTTTGTCTTTAAATCAATTTTTCTTTTAATTCAGCTTTCTAGGCTTTCGAATGACTACATATTCTTATGTAACACGCTGAAATCTACCTTTCTAAACTTATTTCATCCTTTTAAATGCTTTAATTAAAGAAATATTTGAATTTTTGTAAGCGTTGCACTATTTCAAAAAGTGGAATTCTGAATTTTCACACCAAAATTTTTCACTTTTTAGACATCTAGACAACTGTTTATGGTTCATTTACTGTACATTCTATATTGTTTTATCATTCTGCATACTTAAATCCACTCATGAACCTTTAATTAAACAGAAAAATGAATACTTTGAAACAAATTAATGAAATAGGGCAACGCAAAAGCTTTTTTATTCCTAATCCGCAATAACATACAGAATATCAGTCATTATTTTTTCTTAATTACTTTATATTTAATTAAAATTAAAATTGATTAAGCAGATAAACAGCTAAAGAATCATGATCACAATGTTTCTTGTATTATTTGATTAGTTAAAATGATGAAATAAAAGAAAAAACTTTGACAAGTTGAAGAAGAATTACAACTGAATTTTTTTGGAATTCCTTCCATCTGTGGAATTGCCCATTTATCACTTAATAACTTGAAGTTACCACCAAATGACTTGAAGTTGGCTACCTTTTTCGTGAAGCTTACAACTGCCTTGAAGTTGGCACCAATTTATCTGATTGTAACAACAATCAATTTGAAATTGTCATAAATGAACATAATATTAACATAAATTGAAGCCTAAACCTTGAAATCCTTTCTTTAAGATATTCACCCCCCTTATTTTCACTTTCTTTCCTAATAATGTATAGAGGATGAATGAAAGAAAACTTTCCCATCTTTTTCACTATTTTAAATTGTCCTTTTTAATACACGATTGCCTCATTTCACTTCTTCCAACTCATACTACACGATGAACATGATAAGGTACATTGAAGCAGGAAGAAAAAAGGAATTTTCAAAGAAAGGAAGAAGCTTTACAAAAAAAGAAATTGTTTTTAATGCCTGTCGTTAATTTTGAGATGAAAGGAGAAGAGAAAAACTTTTTTTTCTATTTCATATCTTTAGGGTTGACAGCAAAGAGTAGGAAGCACAAAAAGTAGAGAGAACCGTGCCACACGCCATTAAATTGCAACTAATGAAATGGAGATAACGAGCAGGAGGACGATATTATTGCAACAGAATGTATACATACCAGGCATTCGTGCACCACTCTTTAGCACAGCATTATGAACGTCATTAATTCTGATGCCAATAAAGTCTCTGCCAATATAAATATTCCCAGGTTGCTGTTGATCATTTTCTATAGGTTTCTGTGTTGAAGATGGAAGACTGGCATAACGTGATGGAAATACTGTTGCGGGACGTGTTTTAGGCTGCAAATAAAAGAATGTAAATGTAAGTTAGTAAGAAAAAAAAGGAAAAACGATTTCATGAATCTGTGTAAAGCTTGATAATAAACGAATTTTCATTCATTGCCTTTGGTTCACTTAAATTTAACAACAGAAAAGAGAGCTTTTGAATTTTTTTTATACATCTACAGATACAACATACTGGAGATAATGCCACGTGAATCATAAAATTGTAATACTAACCGCCGCGCATTAAGGTATTCATAACAGACGGTAAATTTTCTTTTAAATGCTTCGTCGAGCATCAAATGGTAGATCGCTATACTCATCTATTTGATGTCGTATCATGTGACATGTCACTCAATACAATTATGTGGCAATTTTTTTTCTTTCGTACATCTTCCATCTAAATCTACACGTTTCATTTTTACACTAAATTTAATTTTTTATTTCTGAAGCGGTAAAATTGTTTCCTTCATCTCTGTTATTTTGCATGTTTTGCATGATGATGTGAACAACAAGAAGAAGAAACTTTTTTTTTTCAAATTTACGAAAAATACCATAAGGAAAGGTAGAAAAGGAGAGAAGAAAAACATTTAATTTATTTCCTGATAGAGGGAATCATCAAATGAAGCACATAGCAACATTCATTTTTATTCTTGCTCCAAGGAAAAATAAAATCATCCAATTTACTTTTTTCACTCATTCTCTCTATCTCATAGTTGACGTACCTCTTTCATTCATCTATACCGACGTCTACAGTCTTTATTAGATTTTCTGGAAATGTAAATTTGCAGTTTGTCTGAAGATGCGTCTCGTTAAATAATAAGCTGATATTATTTGGTGAGACCCAATGGATGACAACAGTAGTAGTAACCGTTATTTTTTTAGAAATTCAAAGCTATTTCGAAATCATTCGAAGTGTAAAATTTTTTGAATTTTCAAAAACCGTTAAATTTACTTACGAAAATTTGTAACGGTCATATTTTTTTGAAAAAAATTACATTTTCGAAGTTTCGATTTCGAAGAATAAGAACCAATTTCGAAGAATAAGAACTGTTGTCGCCCATTAGGGTGAGACAATTGACAAATTTTCAAGAATTTTGGAACATTAAGTCTTAAAGCTTTGAAAATTTAGATTTTTACCAATTTCAATAAAAAATCAAGTTTGATTTTTTCGAAAATCAATTTCGAAAATTCGAACTTATCATTTCAATATTTTATTTCCAATTTTTAAAGTAATTTGATGCTCAATAGCTTTTTAAATGATTCTGCAACACAAATCGAGTTGGAGCAAGGCATTTTACATCAAATTCACTCAACAAATTCGACTAATTAAGAGCAATTTGCCATTTTTCAATTTCAATGTTTTTCGAAAACAAAAAATTCAAATATTTTTAAAAAATGACAGTTATTATCTCTAGATGCGCTGTAATCTTCAAAATATACTACAAAAATGACGTTTTCTCATTCATTTAAGTTCCAACCTAGCAATCATCTCATTCTCAAACATTTTTTGATGTGTGCCATTGGCTTTAAAAATATCAGAGGTAAATTACTATGTTATCATTGTAGATAGAAGTTGGCTCAAGGGTGGAAATGGCATGGGAAATTTGAATGATTGTCACCTTATTGCCATTTAAGAAAATGAGGATAATTCTCAGTGTATGAAAATGACATCAAGAGTGGTGAAATAAAGGGAGGATAAGAAGAAGTAGCTTTTGTGATCTAATGATGATGACTTTGGCATATTTCATTCTTAAAGTCACAATACAAAAAAGGAGCTTTGACGTTTTTGCTAACATTTAATAATCCTTAAACGTTACCAATTTGCTTCTTTTTTTTATTATGTATTGAAATATTTACAGCATTCAATTATATGAGGAAAATTAAAGTCAAAAGAAAAAGGTCTTGTTGCCACGACCTACCCGGCCCTCCTCACATTAAAACGGATTTCATACAACAGCGACACGGCAATAAATTACAATTTTATTATAAAACGAAAATTTATTGTTTGTACAAAGCTTTTTTTTCCCAACTTATTGTTTTATTTTCCTGCATTTTTCAGTTTGGTAAGCTTAGAATAAGGAAGAAGGTAATTTATGGCATAGCTGCCCTCCCATAATGCCAGAGAGGGATGGAATGAGAACAAAAATAGGCAATGAAAACAGAAGAAAAAAAGTTTTCATTCATAACAAACAGTAATTTTGAGTGAGGCAATAAAAATCTGAGAGGATCACGAGATGTGTCTTCTTGACATCTCATAATTAAACTTTTTCACTTCTTTTTTTTTCTTGCTCGCTCATGTTTGTCAATTTTATCTTTACTTTATTTTCATGACACAAAAAAATAAGACTTATTTTTTTCTTTTGTTGTCTCAAGCAAATTTCCTAGGTTGAATGGGAATTTATCAGCCATCGTCAATATTGACACTTGACATACTTAAAAATTCTACAGAATAATCTCAATCAAGTGCACAGTGGTATTAATTTGTAATAAATTTCCGTTCCACGAAATGAGAGCTATAGAATGGAATATTTTTAGATGAATTGAAATAAATTATAAAGAGCATGCAGTCCTTGACAAATATTAAGTAAGATTGAAACTAGTAAGAAAATGTCCACAGTTGAAGTCACGACAGCGCATTTGCTGATGGTTGAACATCTATTTATTCAGAGAATTCTGTTTTTTCTCGAAAGATACAGCTCAAGAATCAAGGTACGAGTATTTAATCAATTTATATCAAGATTAAAGCTTAAAATAGTATGTCATAGTTGCATGCCCCTCATAATTCAAAATGGCGTCTGTTTAATTATTAGGCACGGCTTAGAATCTAAATTATAGCTCATCTGTACGAAATATGCCAAAGTTAGAGCAAGAAATGTAAAATTCGGATCCACATTCAGAAATACTCAGTAAACCTTCATGCCAAATATCAACTTATTTTTATGAAATAGAATATAATTATGGCTAAAAAGAGTTTGACGTAGTTGTATGCCCCTCAAAATTCAAAATGGTGTCTGATCGACATTTAGAAACACTCAGTAAACCTTCATGCCAAATATCAAGTTATTTTTATGAAATATAATATAATTATCGCTAAAAAGAGTTTGACGTAGTTGCATACCCCTCAAAATTCAAAATGGCGTCGGATCCACATTCAGAAACACTCAGTAAACCTTCACGCCAAATATCATGTTATTTTTACGAAATATAATATAATTATGGCTAAAAAGAGTTTGACGTAGTTGTATGCCCCTCAAAATTCAAAATAAGAATTAGAATCTAAATTATAGCTCATCTGTACGAAATATGCCAAAGTTAGAGCAAGAAATGTAAAATTTCATCTGCAAAATTTGGGTAGCAATCACTTTTGATAGCTCTAACTCGACTTAAGGAATTAACCAGCATTAAAATGGTTTTGTCATCCTCCTTCAAGATATGTGAGCTACCAGTGTTCCACAAATGCAGTCAATTGGATCTTCATTGAGAAAGCAGTTACAAGATCAGACTGACAAAGTAGACATAATAAAGGAAACGCTCAGAAAATGTAAATAAAGATGTAAAGAGCTTCCGTCTCGTTCTGTTTTACTGACGTCGTGAATCTTAGTCTCCTTGAAGAAATACATCAGCAAAAAATGCATAAAAAACTTTTCATTCAATTTCAATTTGCTTTAAATAAGAAAGAGAAAAGGAAATCGTCAGAGAAGCGATAAATTTGCATTTTCTGCGCTTTTTACTGTGATAAAGAAAAAGAGGAAAATTCCTTCATGAAAAATCTCGAATATTATAAATTTTCTTCTCCCTATTCATTTTACATTTTTCAGTATTTTCATTGATTTATCAGCAATCAGCATAAAAAATTTTCATGAGTTTTAATCAAAAAGAAAAGCGAATGAGATTTTCTTATTCTTGCAAATTTTCATTTTCTTTCCTATTTTACTGCATTAATGATAATGGAAAATATTCATTTTCATGGATGTAAGCAGAGTTGGTATACAAGGAGATGCATTCGGCAAAAGCATGTCGAAAGACACTTACGTGTCGAAGCCACCTATATGTCGTGGTCACATACATACCAAGTTCACCTGTGGCAGATGATGTTAATATTTAGGTGACCGTCTTCATGCTGAGACCAGCAACATATCGAGGGTATCTGTGGTAGTTGACCACTCATTGTTGTTGATTATCACCAAACCAACCTTTTGCCAACTCTGGATATAAGAAGATGAGATTAATTTTTTGTGCATTGATAGACAGTTGCAAGTCGTAATTCGAATATGTGCTGTTACTGATGACTAAAAAGCTCTCATCGACTAAAGTAAAGTGATGAAGGCGCAGCAATGTATTTTTTTGTATAATAATTCATGTAGCTAGTAAATGTGAAAGAATAAAGACGCTGATTTGTGAATTTAAGCAGAAAAAAAACATGAAATATAATCATTTGCGTTTTTCGCTTGAGAGGAAAATGTAAGATTTATGGAAATTCGCCAACTGCTATATATCATTCAATTTCAAGCAGTTCTCGTATGTTCTCATTATTCTCAATACGCTTGATATACACAAGGAAGCATGCTGCATGTTATTTTCTTTCTCTTCCACGAGCTTTTTTCGTGTGAGGTACTTATACTTTTGTGTACAGCTTTTAACAAATGCGATTTTGATGATTTATCGAAGATGAAGGGGATGGGTTACTTTTTGCTGAGTTTTCTACATTATCATGAAGCAGGGGTGTACTTAGGGGTATGGTGTGGCATATTAAGAGGAAATTTATTTTAATTTTCAGAAGATTTACAACCCAATATCCTCTGATTATGTAATTTTCAGGGTCTCTACACTCAAAACCACTTTTTGGGGACATTTGCTCAAAGTTTGACCACCACTGCCTTAGAGTGATGTTCCTGGGGTATGGAACATAATTTGAACACCACTGTACTAAGGGTTCTACCAGGGGTATGACACCAGGGGTACAATTTTGCTTAGAGTCTAAGGTTACACCAGGGGATACCCTAGGACTACCTATGGATATTTTATAGCTTAGGATAGTATACCCTAGAGCATACCAAACCGACCCCCTTACATGGGCCCCTTACATGACCCCCTAAAAAATTTAAAATATTTTCTCAAAAAATTCTTGAATACACCCCTGTCATGATCTGATATATATTGGATGGTGTGCACATTAAGCAAGAAGCAAGACATGAATCGTATTTTCCCACAAAATAAAATTTCAATTTCGAAAATGCATTTTTAAGTGAATTTCTTGCAAATTAAGGCAAACTACTCTTTCTTAAGCAGCATAATATTCCAATTTTTCAACGATAATACATCCTGGTGTGAGAATTGGGAATATGCACATAGGAAAGCGTGAGGAAAAGTTTTCAGTTCAGTGAACTCCAATTTAACAAATAAACAAGCAAACGAGTTCATTATGTAGGAAGCTCTATTTTATTCCAATTCACTCTTTCACCATTGAGAAGCATCGTTAGTTTTTTTTTGATACCCGAGAAATAATAAAAATTTCGTGCATATATATAAAATTTGTTCATTCATACACCATATCACAAACATACATATACAATGTATGTGAAATTAAATGAAGGAGAAACATGAGTGTACTTATCGCAAAGAAAATGTATCATTTTCAGTCTATTTTTGCCTTTTTCTTGTGCATATTATTATTTCGTTTCGTTCCTTATAAATAGTATAGCGGGTAATAAGACTAACATACGAAATGCCTTTATTTCCATCTCATATGAGGGATAATTTCTTTTAGTTCCAATTTTCCTTAATACGCACATACATACACATATGGTATCGTATAATATAACTGAACTGTATTATGCATGAATAGGAAAAATATCCATAAAATCATCATAATTCAGAAAAAACAAACATCTTGAATATTAATAATACGACAAATGGAGTAATCTGAGAATCTCTCTACAATGTACTCGCCATAATACAAACAGACTTCTTCACTAGGTTTCTTTATGCATCATCTAACATTCTCTTACTTACAATATTACATACAATAATCCAAATGGACAGAGAAGAGATAAGGAATGAAATTTTTCTGAATGGATAATAAAAGGAAATTTCCGAAAAACGTTTCCAATTCGCCTTTTCTTTTTGTTCCTTTTTGAAGTTCAAAGAACAGAAGGATGAAGAACGTTTTAGCTTCTATTTGCAGAAATATTAGATCACAAGAGAGTCTGCTTTTCGATACTGTCTTTATCAAATATATACAAATGCAGTGGGTGATGATTGGAAGTTGTTTTGGTTTTTTTTTAAATACGGAAAAGTTTATGTTCGAAATTTCGAAATTGATTTGTTTACATTTCCACCTGAGGATTTTGAATGCTAAATTTAGCTTTAATTCATATTTACTTGCTATGCAAAAGGTTTTAGAAGCTTAAATAAGTGTGAGCAAAGCCTTTAAAATCAAATTCCTAGATCAAAACAGTCTAAAATGCATAAAATTTAGAAATTTAAATTTCGAAATTATTCGAACATCAAAAAATTTGTAAACAAAACATTTTTAAAACCAAGAATTATAAGTTTCCATCCATTGCACACAACTATAGTCTTATTTCTGTTTCGCATACCAGTCTCGTATCATCTTTCATTTCATAATATTGTTGATTTGGATTTTTCCGATTTGAATAAACAAAAACTTTTCATTTTATTTATTTTCATTTGTCCCTCAATCTCTTTCCTACATGAGCTTGACTCTCTTCCTCCGTCACGTTTAAGGATTTTCATTGGAGAGAGAAGAAAAAAATACATTTTTTATGGGACTCAATCGTAAAGACGATTCATAGCACATTTACGTTTTACGAGAGTTTTCACTTTTTCTGTTTGTCATTTATGTTCATGCTACATCATAAAATGATGTGATGTTTACATTTAATTGCCGTTATTTTAGCAGAATTTACAGACAGCACTTATGTTATTTTTATGTGGCTTATATCACTTTTTATGAACATTAAAAAATTCTTAAGACTTAATTCACAGAAGTTTTCCAAGACTTTCTTTTCTGATTTGCATACTTTTTAGAGAATTAATAAATAATATTATCTTGTTGTCTTAATGGGATTTGTGGTTATTACGCGTAATATAATAGCAGACGTATGGCATTGATGAAATGGATTCTCTATAGGGCGATGCATTATTTATGAAGTATTTCTCAATCCAACCACAAATACAGACTTCATAATCATCGATTTACAGTCTCTATTTATGTGATGTTTAATGTATAAATGGGGCGAAAATGTTCTTGGAAGTAGGCGAATCAGATAAGTATGTGTAGAGTTAAGTAACTTGTGTTTATAAAGTCAACAAGAGACATCGGTGTTTTTGTATTGAATTATTAAGGTTGCTGACAAACTTGAGTTTGAAAATGATTTGTTTACATTATTCACTTCGAGTTTTCGTTTACAAAATTTGACTTAAATTCATGTTTTTCAGTGAATTAAACGGTTGCAAACTACAAAATGACTGTGAGCAAAGATGTTGCTACTAAAATTTATGAAAAAATCGTTCTTGATTATCTAGAAACTGCAAAATTCATATTTAATGTTTTTTTGGCCTTTAAAATTGTTTGTAAACAAAAAAAAAGTGCGGGAAAATTCAAATTTTTGAAATGTAACGGTTTTTTTCTTCCAATTTTAAATTGAATTCAATAAAATTCTTCGTCTTGACCACTAAAAATGCGTCAAAACCTAAATTCAGCTTCCCAACTCGACAGAATATTTCATGATTATGTCAACATCAAAGTGAGTCTCACAAATTTAATTACGAAGAAATCCAAAAAGAAAAACTTTAATGCAAAATATATTGCTTCCAATAAGTAAATCATAACAAGAAATATTTCATAAATATTCCCATGGCATATCGCATTCAGATCAAATCAAAATTCATGATAAATAACCAGAGATGAAAGAAGAAAAAGAAAAATTCAAAAACTCGTCTTTGCATCTTCCGAGATTGCTTTTTAAAAGGAGAGCAGAAAAAAGAAAGAATTAAATATAACACAAACACTCACCAGCGTTGTTTGAAGTGGAGCAGTTGTTGAAACTAGAGAATTTAAAGTTGATGATGCTTCAGATTCGACAATCGACGAAAATTTCGTGCCGAATGATAAATTTGATGTGAGAATGTTATTGTTATTATTATTAAATTTGAATTCAATACAAGGCATCGCTGAAATGTTGAGATCCCCTTGAGTCGTTGATGGTGAAATGCTGTGGAAGAAAAATAAAATAAATAAATTGTTTTAGAGAAAAAAAAAGTTCATCATTTTTATTGTCATTGTCAGCAAGTATAGCGGCGTAAAAGTAACAGATATCCCCAATTCCCCTTCAACTATCATTCTTATTACTCTGATGATGATGATGACGATATGCTCTCAATCTATTCACTCCATTGTTCCAACCCTCATCGGCACATCTTTTATTTAAATTGTCTCAGGCATTAAGGACTTGATATCTAGTGCGGAGCAATAAGCAAATGTGTCGAGAAACAACTTCCTCCAAAAAAAGAATAAGCAAAAAATGCGGCAATGTGACAGCCACGGAGACAGTATGAGAGCTTATGCATTCAAAATTAGATAAAGAATAAAAAAACAAGAACGTATGTACATATTTATACGATGTGGTGTAGTTGCAAGTGTATATTGTGCGGAACCGAAAATAAAAAAAAATACGCGAGGGGAAGACTTATGATATTAAATGCCATTAAATGACTTAGTATGTGAAAAAAACATATACAACCTCGATGTCAATGAACTTGACATGTTTCTGTCGTCGCCGTGCATGATATCTTTTACTCTTCTTTCTTTCTGTTTTTTACTCTTCACTTCTTTCCTTCTTTTGTGTGACATTTTAATGTCAAATCGAAAGAAAAGTTCCCAAATACAATACTTTTACCATTACAGTTGGCATTTTTGCAATTACATCATTTCCGTGGAGGCTAGAGAGTATTACATCATCATTATCATTATTATCATTGTCGTTCGTAAGGAAGAGCAGATGTATTTACTTCCATGACGGCACTTTGATGAACGACAACGAGAATGAACTGATAAGGAAATCAAAGTTCAGAAAGCGAGAAAATTGAAATGATTTTTCATTTCATATCCAACACAATTTTCTTCTTCACTTCCTTTTTCACTTGTGTCTATCTATCACAATTCAGGGTTGTTGTTTGAAATGAAGTGGAGATTAGAATCAAGGGGTGGTACTAGAGGGGGTCTAGATGGACGGATCTTAATAATTATTTTGAACTATACCGCAAACTCGAGATCAACTTTGGTAAAATGAAGTAGACAAGGAGTAGGATAGTGACATGATTGAATGCGTGACACACTGGTTTCCTTATTCAAAAGCTCTTTTTACTAGAGAGAGGAAGGAGCTCCATATGGCGATCAATCAAAGATCTGAATAAAGAATTTTAGAGATTAAAGCACAGCAAGTATCCAAACTAAGTCTCAAACTCAGATCTGATGTGTCTTTATTATGATTTTTAATCAACGGACCACCAATATTCTACATTAGGACTGGTTGCTCAGTTAAAGCCTAGGATACACCCTAGTTTCAAGGGTATACCCAAGTAACCAGCCCCTACCTTCTTCTACTACAAATCATGCTACTTCGCATACAGCATCAACAAATGACAATATCTCCCCAAATTCCCAACGCTGACAGAAATTTTAAGGTGTAGTCTGTATAGTAGCAAGAAAAAATCTACATTGCTACAAATATAGAAAAGAAACTGTACTTACTGTGGTAGAAGATTTGATATAATACGTTCTGCTTCTTCAGGCGTGGGAGGTGAAAATTTTTCATTATGCGGCACATCACCAGGATGTACTGTCGTTATTGTTGTTGCTGTAGTTGTTGATGCTTGTGTGGAATGAGATGTTGCAACCTCTTCAGTCGGCAGAAAGTCAGGTACAAATTTTGCTCTGAAAAAAAATGTGAATAGAAAAGTGAAGATGAGACGACAAGAAAATTTTAATTTTAAAGGAAAGTGAAAATGGCAAAAAAAGGAATTGTAGATTTCCAATTCAGATGAATGCCTCACTATGAGGACTGTAAAATGTACACATTCAACAAATATTAAGTCGAAAAACAAAAGCCGTAAAACATTCAACATGCAAAAATTGTTTTGTGTATTTTTTTTACGGAAATAAGGGTGGGATGGAAGTAGGGAGACAGACTTTTTTGTCTTTACTTCTCGTTTTCATTTTCATATTCATACTAAAAAGCGCGAGCAGAGCACAATAAGTTGGAAAGTACGGAAGATTGTGGCACCAAAGAGCTTTTTTGGAAGTAACTGTTGAAATGTTAATTTAACTAAAATTTTCATTCATAAAATAACGGTCAAAAATTTTTCAAAAAATAACGGTCAAAAATATTTTAAATTTCAAAATTTTAAATTTTCAGTGCTATTCTTTTTGCTTGTTTTATTGCAGATACAAGTCAGTTCCAAAACATTTTAATTCCCAAAAATTCTTGCGTCACAACAGCTTACGATTGACATCAAAATAAAATCAACATATGTCTCATTTGAAGTAAAAATCCTCCGTCAGACGGACAGACAGACAAAATAAAGAAGAAACTCCTCTTTCTCAAAAGTATATTACACCAAAAAGGAAGTAGAAGAGGGAATTTGATAATTTATGTGATCTCCTCCGTTCAAAAAAAAAACTTTCCCATAAACGCTTATTTTTTCGCCGTTGCCAGTGATGCGGGGGTAAAAAAAATTAATTTACATTTTTTATTTGAAAGTCCTTTACAACACAGAATAAGTGACAGTTTGAAGTAAGTAAAAAGTAAATAGTCAGTGGACGTCAACGACAAATATTAAGAGCTTTAACATTTTGATTAATTTTGATTTAAGGCGCATAATCTCATTTTTTTGTGTCGTAAATAAGTCTCATTACGGACGAGTCATTTCCATTAAATTTTAATCTTTCAGCAATTGCATTCCGGCACACTTCGTCTCTCAGAGAGAAGTTTTCATGCCGGCAATGGTAAAAATAGAACGAAGGAAAGTGAAAAGATAAAGGGGATGTTGGATAGTGACGTCTATTTTATCACATGATAGGGGGTCTTTGTGCATTTATGTCTTCTATATGATTGAAGTGGGGGGCCAGAAAATTAATTATCTGATGGACATCATTAATGAACGCCCCCTAATTCTTACAGCCGCATTAAAAGTTTTCATTTATTTAAGAATTTTTCATTCTAATTAAATCATTTTGCGTTGTTTACATTATTACAGAAGCGTGGAACCGACCGACAAGTGTGATGAGTAAATTGAAGTCGAGTAAAATAAATTTAAAAGGGGGAAAATGAAAAATAATTTTAATGAAAATAAAATCACTGTGGATAAAGAATGCGAAGCTTGTGGAATCGAAAGGGAAAAGACACAACATTATGAATGAAGAATTTATATACAATATCTTTATCATGTCTCCATCGCTCTGTTCTGTTTCAACTTTCGCTTTTTTTTCTTCTCTTCTCTTCTCGTCTTAACAACAATCCATCGCTATGCAAACTTTTATGCTCTAGAGAATTCTCAAGGCGTATAAAAATTCTCTCAGTTGTGAAAAATTACTAAATTAAATATTCAGATCGTATTAAATTTCAGTTCTGCTATTCTCACATTGCTCTGTATTTATGCATGTGACGACATAGGCCGGTCCTCAATATATGCGACTCAGGGCATGAGGGGTAGTCAGGGGAAGACTCCCTCTGAGATTTGAAATTACCAAAAAGTATTAAACAACGAGAATAAGAATGAAAATAATTTTAGATGTCCCTAGTTACGCCTCTGCGTCAGGGAGACACAGAGAGTGAGTGAGATGTACGTATTTAAGTATGCGGAAAAATAAGATGATTAATGAGATTATTATTATTTTAATAATCCACTTCAGAGAACTTTACCAGAAGCGAAAATGGAAATATGGATGAAAATTGCATTAAAATAATAAAAATATTTGTTTCAACTCCACATAAAATAAATAATGACTCCTAAATGGTTTGCGTTCTTGCATAATCCCTTATAATAAATGGTTCGTTTAAAATGAAATAAAATTTTTCAAACTCCAGCCACATTTATTACACAAACTAAAGCCACTGTAACCTTGGTTGAATTATGTCAGATTTTATTTTATTTTTTTGAATGATTTTCGCAAAGTAAAACTTCTGAAGTTTGTCATTCAATTTTAATGAAATAATGTCATTCATCCGAAAGCTGTGCTCTTTGCGGAGGATTTCTGAAATCTGTCACGAAGTGAGTTAAAAAAGATTATCGGAAAAATTTTGTTCAATCTTCTTCGTTGGATTTTCTTTTTGGGTTGAGCTTTGAGTTGGATTTTAGTTCTATTTTGTAAAAATAGAATTTTGCTTTCGAATTGTACTTTTGAATATGACAATATGTGTTGGATTATATGATTTAAAGATCGAGAACTAGATTTCATAGCAGTTAGGGGTCATTCACTTATGACGTCCATCAAAAAATGGGATTTGTAGATCCCCCTCCCCCCTCACAAATTTTAAATTCAAAAAAATTTCTTTAATATAAAGTGTCACAAAATCTCAGACCCCCCCCTCCCCCCTAAATCATGGACGTCATAAGTGAATGACCCCTTATGAAGCAGCGTTAGTTCAGAAGCAGAGTATCTGTGCTGCAGAGTCTGGGTTCGAATCCTAGACACTATAATCTTACCCAGTTCTTATTTAATGTTTTTGTCAACCAACTCGATTCGACTAGGAACTTTATGCATACGAAATATGTGGTCCTGTCTGTCTATGTGTGTTTTCTAGGTCAAAGTATATTTAGGGGATATTGAGGGGATATTTGGGGATATTTGAGAAGTTAAAGCGCTCACTAAAAAAATCTGGATACGTTCCTATCCTAAATGATTCAACTTTTTAGAGTTGTTGTATAGAAGATGAGAAAGAATGAATGTCTGTACCCGTCTGTACCAAATAAAACGATCTCGCGGTAGGACGTTTATAGGTCAACTCTTCCCCACCTTTTTTTGGGAATTTATTAAATTTGCTATGGTTTTGTAAGAAAAAGATCCCCAAACCTCCCTTAAATTTAAAAAAAAAATTCTGGATACACCCTTGGGTACAATTAAGTAAGAACTTGTGATGTTAAGCTAAACATGAGCTTCCCTGTTCACTTGATTTGAAAATTAACAGTTGGAACAAGAGCCATAAATTCTGATAACTAACTGATCCCAAAAATCTGACAAAAGTAACCACAAGGACCTAACAAACATTCCAACGATTGCATAAAATGTGGAACTAAAATAAATTACCTTCTTCCATTCATGGACATGTAGCCATCGTCTTCTGATTGATGGCCTTGCGATGGACTCTCAGGCTCACCAGCTTGTATGCTGTCTTGCTCTTCAAATTCTGACAAGACTTTATCGAGCAATTCCAAAGACTTTTCCACTTCATCTGTTCCAGTCCTGTAAGTAAATAAGAATAGATGGAAATTAGTTAAATATTGAGACCATGAGATAATTGTATTGAATGATTAATTATTCAAATTAATTTCTTAAACATGTCTTGATGGAGAGTGAGTTGATTTTCGAAAAGTTAATTTTATCGCACAAGAAATTTGTTGTTTTAACTAAATGAGGAAATTTAATGGAGGCGTTTTGTGTCGAATTGGAATGAGGATTTCTCAAGTAGCAGATCGTGAATGAAGATGGATATAAAATGGAATTTTTCCAGTACACAGAAGAAAAAAAATCTCATTGTTTCAAGAGCGCTTCAGCTTGTCTCTCATGTTGAAATAAATCTAAAGCGCTTACATCTATTTAACATCTTACTATCTTCAGCATGTGCTCAAGACATTAAAACTACTTTTTTTGGTTGTAAGAAATCTCATAATGACATCTATATAGTGCTGTAAATTTTATTTTAACACGTATAGTTAAATTTCGTGTATATACAGTTTGAAGTTGATGTACTTAACACAAATGCGGTGTTACGTGAAGGGCAAAATTGTTAATTCAAGAGCACACCTTCATCAATCCATGTCAGAAACGTGCAAAATGTCTACCAATTATTTCGCTCTAAAAACTTGCACTTTACTTGTAAGAAACGTTTATTAATGCACACATATATTCTTTCCAATTTAATTTCATGATCGATTTACAATGAAGGATTTTTTGTGTAATTAATTATCGAGCTCATTTTTCATTTTTTCCAATATTTCTTGTTTTGCTTTTCATGCAATTAATTGCTGCGATCGGAAAGTTGATGAACTCTTTAGCATGCTGGATGCTGGGTGACCATTTATGAACTTTTTGAGTTGAAAATTGGATTGAATTTTTAAAAAAATTTGACACAAATTGTTATGAAGTTAAAATTATTACTTAGGCAAAGTTTGCTTTGATCTGTTGAATGTTAACTGAAATTTAATTTCAAAATTTCGAACTTATTTTCGAAATTTCGAACTTATTTTTGAAATTTTGAATTTATTTTCGAAATTGAATTTTATTTTCGAAAATGATTTGTTTACATTCTCACTTGCACATTTTGATCTCAATTTTTAGCTTTATCTGATGTTTCTAGCTTGTTTTAATGATTAAAAAGAGCTAAATAAGGATGAGCAAAGCTTCTAACATGATATTGACTTAACAAATCATCACAAGTTAATCCAAGAATTCGAAATTACTGATTTAAATAATTTTTAATAGCCAAAAATGTTTCGTAAACAAATCCAAGTATCAAAATGACAAATCTGGCTTTAAATTGCATATCCAATGGTCACCCAATGCACACCGAAACCCCAATTCATTATAAATACCATTTTTTGACACCTTATTATCGGTTTTACAATATTCATTACATGTTAAGACCCAAAAACATCACGTGAGCAACAAATTGTCACTTCGATTGCTGTAAACTGATACAGATTAATGCGAGAATTAACCTTGATTGTGTTTATTTTTATAGACCTGATTTATCATGAATTTTCAATTATTACAGCACTAAATGGATGGTGTCAAAAGAAAATTGAATATAATGAACTAGAAAATATTAGACAACTTTCTAATATGCTCGAAAATTTAGTCGGAAAGAGCGGTTGCATCGAAAATACATTGTGTGTATTCTCCACGGTTTATCGATGTGTTGATAAGGAAATGAATAAATAATGACTAGCTTATGCAATGACATTCAAAACTTGATTTTAAATTAATAGAAAAATAAATTATTCTTCCATTAAATTTTAATTATCGATGAATGAATGGAAAAAAGAAAAATAAATTGTCGTTGATATTGAAAAATTAATAGAAATAGAAATAATGCAGAATAATAATAATTCTAGTAAATAAACAATCCCAATCCCTTTAAAATTTTGTGGAAACCACTAAACCGTTGCAATTGCCGTTGCATGTATTTTTCTGATTCATTTCCGCTTCGATGCCGCATATGCAGTCCGTACACATGTACATGAATGCATTTTCAGATATTCTGATATCACGGAAGAAAGAGAGGAATTAATTTTTTATAAATATAATGCATACTTTTAGAATTTATGCAAGTTTTTTTTGTTATTTGGGGTGTAGCTTGCGAGCTATTGCCTTCATTGCCTCAGAATAAATTATTTAAATAAACACATGAAATCTTGCTCTTTAAAAGAAAGAAAAAACAGACTGTAATGCAAAATACAAATATTTTCTTGTGTAATATTATTGTTTCTACATAGTTTGTAGTCTGTGTAAGTATAGCAAAAAAAAATAGCATCACAGACAATAAGCGGCGACTGCAGAGCTGTTATTTTGGTATCTCCTTAGTTAAATGAATTTGGAGACTAGTTGGGAGATTAGGTGACAAAATAGGGATCTTTCAACTACCCTGTTTTTACGTTATAAGCCAGTAGCTTAGTAAAAAATTGGTTCTAAAAAATTTTTTGTTTTCGTTACTTAGCCACTATCAAAATTTCATTAATTAAACTACACAGAATAATTGAATTGCTGTTTAATGATGTGATCTGACAGCAAACGTGGTTTAAAGATTAATAAGACAAGATTTAATTGAGAATTAAGAATTTTTCTTTTTTATCAAGCCACTACTCGTTATTAAGCCTTTTTTGAGAAATTTCAATTTTTTTTTCTCAAGCTAGCCGAGTAAGACGTCCGAAAAATGACATTTTTTCAAAAAAAAAAGAAAAATAGATTTCTAAGAAGTCTCTTACCACCCCCTCTCAAGTGACCACTCATTATTAACTTCCTCTTTTTAGTTAAAATGGTTCAAAATTAATTAGTTCATAGTGAATATTCATTTGTATGAGCAATAAAAATGTATGAGTAGTCTACCACTCAGGTACTTGATTACTTTGGGGTTGTTCATAAATGACGTCTATCAAAAAATGGGATTTTAGACCCCTCCCCCCTTGTATTTTCATTAAAAAAATTTCTTTTGTATGAAGGTGTCACAAAATCTCAGACCCCCCCCCCCCCTAAATTGTGGACGTCATATATGAATGACCGCTTTGAAGCCGACTCCAGTAATCGTGGGTTCGAAACTCAATAGTACAGCTTGTCACTTTTTCAAGTAATTTTATAACCCCCTATTGTATTAAATCCTCCAACTTGAAGGCTAAAGACAGAAATGTCATCAATGAAGTGGGATGAAGCCCAATATAAGCTATAGACTGAGCTTAAAGTTTGTCGAGCAAAAACTCTTTATGTTCTGTATTTCTAGATTTCTAAATTGGAAGCAATATGATGTTTTTCCTTATTTAAAGGAAGGAATTAAGGGCATTGCATGTGACACTAATATCTTGGAAACAGAATTTTTGGTAAGGTCAAAACCAGAGCGACAAGACTTTTTCATATTTAATCCAGTTAAATCCAAGTCAATTTCAAAAACTGGTCGAAAAATATCCCAATAAATCACCAAAATGACACCTCTGTACGATTGGTGACGTCATACATAGTTCGTCTATGATGTAGACAAAAAGCCTTACAAATTCAACTATGAAGCATATGGAGAACAAGCAAAAAAAGTGTAAAAATCTCATTTGGCAAACTATAAACAGCTTAAAACTTTTTGCTTGCTCTTTCATTTCGCAAAAAAAACTACTCCCTTGTGAGAAATTCCTCTATTATGAGTCTCATTCATGCAGGAAAGGTATTTTTATGGCACAATGTAAGTGCCACATTACTATCGTATGTACATTTATGTTGCAGTTTTGTGAATGTTGTGAGTTGAAAAAGTTCATACATGATTCATATAATCGAGGAAATTTTGTACTTAAGGAAGGTAAAAGTAAGACGTAGACGACGAGCAAGAGAAGAAAAAAATTCCCATAAATGCATAAAAGTATATCTCTTAACGTAGAATATGAACAATACTGCTGATGTTTACAGAATATTTTCCCACCATTAAATCCATTTTTTTATTTTCCCTTTTAACAAATCTTTGAATGCACTTTTTATTGTTGCTATTTTTGTCGTCATACTGAGAATTTAAAATGCGCATATAATTGAATGAGAGTATGTAATTACGTATGCACTAAGTTGTTATGAAGGAGAATTCAATTATGCGTTAAATGCGATTATGGAGTGAAGGTGGCAAATATATTTATGGCGTCATAATTGATTATCTAAATGCCTTTTTACTTTTTACTCTCATCGTTATGCCCTCGTTCTCATCATGTTTATTGCGAAAGAACATATTAACATTTCATAAGTAGGCACCATATATGTATGTATGTGCTCATGTATGTTCGAATGAACATGTTCATGTATTTTATACTGAAGTATCCACTTATGTCGCTCATTAAAATTGAAATGGAGCCACTTTACAAATCACTTCTTGAACTCTTGAGATATTTTTCTCTTTTATTTCAATTCAATCCATTCTACATAACTCGTATTCAATGAGGGTCATTTATAAATGACGTCTATTGAAAATTCAAATCTAGAGTAACATATAACAGTCATTAGTGACATAACGAGGATTTGGTGAGTCATGTCATATTTTTTATGTCATGAAACCTTAATTAGTAAATGAGACCCCCTTTTTGCTTCATGGTGTAATTTTAAACATTTTTAAATGAAGAATGTTAAAATTGGTTCATTGAATTGCCACTGTGCAGCAAAGTCAAATTTTGGTCTCAATTTTTTGAAGGGGGAATTAAAAAATGGAAAAAACAAGGGGGGGGGGATTTTAGGATTTTGACCCTAGCAAATTGAAGAAGTTTTTCCATCAAGGGGGGTATTTGTCCCCAAATCTCACCTGGCAGTGACGTAGCCAGAGTTTTCTTGGAGAGGGGGGGGGGGGGGGGTGATTGAAAAAAAATTTGATAAAATTTTTCAGTAGAAAACCCCCTCACTTATGACGTCCATGATTTAGGGGGGAGGGGGGTCTCAGATTTTGTGACACTTTATATTAAAGAAATTTTTTTGAATTTAAAATTTGTGACAAGGGGAGGAGGGGGTTCTAAAAATCCCATTTTTGATGGAGGTCATAAGTGAATGACCCTCTAGCAATTTTAAATAATTTTTTGATTTAGCCATTTTTTCAGAGAAGGGGTAAAACTTTACCAATTCATCCCCCTGGTTATGCCACTGCCCCCTGGCTATGTGCGTGATCACAACACGTGGATTTCTTCCTAAAATTGTTGAAAAAAGAAGAAATATTTCCATCGAGGTGGGGGACTCCCATAATCCTTCATGGCTACCCACCTGGACGTCATTCATGAAGTCGACCCTTAATGTAATGCTTCTAACTAACATACATACACACCGCTGTGCTTTAAAATTAAAGAAACATACTTTTTGACTTTTTTACCATTTCTTTCTTTCCTACTTCTCTCTCCCTTTCACAAGTGCCTCCTGTACACAATTTATACATTGTGTTTTTGTTTTTAAGCGCATTTTTGAGAGTTGAGTAAAATCGATTTTTACACATGTACATAATGAAAAAAGGGAGCAATGAATTTTTTTTCCAGCACAGCAGAGATACCGGCAGAGATTTTTTTTGTGCGGGAGAATTTTTCATGTTTATTATGTTTCGGCAAAAAAGAAGTACACACAGAAGCAATAAAATGCAGACATAAGAGAAAAACATGAGAGAGAGAAAGGTTTTGATTTTCGAAAAAATTTCCTTTCTGTATGAAAATGTTGACATTGCGCAAGTCTACAAATTCTGTGTGCTGTTTTCCTTCTATTCTTCCTTTTTTTTGCTTTTCAATGTTAATGCTGTAGTAAAAAAAAATTCACTTTTTTCTGTGTTGAATATTCCAAACAGATTTTTGGTCTCTTATCTTTAGAGAAAAATTTTCTTCAAGCATTTACCAGAGTTTCCTATTCAGACATAACATTACGTATGCTGTATTTAGAGTCACACATAGATTTGAGTCTAAAGAGTAAAAAAGACTTTGTTCCGTTCCATTCAATATGCAGTCAACAATAATGAACCAAAGATAAACTTTTCATCCAAAAACTAAAAAGGGTTCCGACAACCATAAGGCTGTTTCTGAAGAAATTTCACCAAAAATTCCAAACTATAATTAATAAACATTTTGAATAAAGAAACTGTTGTCAAAACCTCAACTATGCTGGGATACCTTTAGTCTATAATTAATACCTCAAATGTAAGTTGCTGTAAATATTGGGGGTGAGTTGATTCCTTGTAAGAACAAGAACTAGAAGAATCTACTCGTTAAAATCTAATTGTTGATTAAATGTCAAAAGCAGAAGATCCAAGTAATTATGGATAAAATTGTTGCTGTGACTGAAAATTAATTTAGAAAATTGGGAAGGGAGATTTGAGGCAGTGATGCTTAAACTGCTATCCACGACACACAAATGCTCTGCAAAAACATTACATGTTCTTGACAGAATATTTTCAAAATAACAAAAAAAAAACACCATGAAACGCTTTTTCAAAAATTCTTTTTTAATTGACGGGAATCGAACCACGAATCTTAAATTAGAATGATTTTCTACACTACTCAATACATTCTAGCCATTTGACTACTAAAATATTAAAGTTCATTTTGGCTAGCAGACATATTCATTCATACAATTTCACAATGAACCTCAGTCCTATCTTCACAAAAGCATTCCATTTCAAGTGCCTTTGATACAGTGACCATCAAAATTGCATGGACATATCAATAAGTTTTGTCAAAATTTGGGACACGTAGGAAAATTTGAAAATTATGTAACGGAAATTTTCGTTACAAAAAAATCGTGACTTAGAACAAAAGGCCAGCCTAGGTTTGAAGGAACGCGTGGTAATGCCTGAATTATTTTATAGTTTCCCATTTTAAGTCATCAATTAGAAATTTTAGGTCACTTTTAATTCTCAAAATACGACACATATTACACACTATATAGTCGTAAAAAAAGAAAAAGCACATAAAGAGTTACATAACCATAAGTAGCATCACGTGTAACAAACAGACAAACAAATAAAGGAAACTATAAGCCATCAAACCATAATTGTTGTTACAGGAAATTAGAATGATAGAAAGAGTCTCGAAAACGAGCAATTTCCATATTACGTAAAATATACATGTTTACTATAGAAATTCAAAAACTAATTAGCATATTTAAGGAATGTCATATAATGATTTTTTTAGGAGAGTAAGAAGAGCACATTGGAAAGTGGATAAAGAAAAATATTTGGCTTCATATCCTTCATACCATAGCAATGAATATATAAAAAGGAATATGCGGCATATAAGCACAATAATAAAAACAGAGAAAGAGAGAGAGAGAGAGAGAACGAGAGATGACTTTAATACCACATGAATTGGCAATGAAGGCAATTGCTGTTGACAATGATAAGAGAAGTGCAAAGAGACGCAGAGAGAAGAAGGAATAAATAAAAAAAACTTGAGAGAAAGAGGGGCCTGTGAATACTCTTCCGCATAATAAGAATAAATTGAAGATAATGCTAATCAAATCGCTTCCTACATTTAGGTTCTCCCTCGTACCCATAAAATAAAGTAGAAATTGAAACAAGCTGTATAGCTCGCACATGAAAATTTTGAATTCAGGGTTGGAATTCGATGGATTTTTGCAATATTATTCTCTGGTTGATGTTAATCTGGACAAAGCACATCAGTAAGTGCTGTTGGTTAAAAACAAAGTCAGTTAAGTCCATCGATTGGAAACAGAGTCAGCCGATAGGTACCTGACCATATAGACCTACCCACAATCCCAGTTTATTTACCCTTGCTACATCGGCTTGTAAAAGGGGTGTAGCCAAGGGGGAGCGAGTGTTGAACCCTTTTGACCCCCCTTGACAGTAAACTTTCTAAAGTTTTTAGTGAAAAATCCAAAAATTAAAAAAAAAAATTCTGGCTACATCCCTAGCCAGACACACATGCTGTCGATAAACTCCCATGCCGTTGTTATTCAACAGCCGTTTTGCAGTAACCAGCATCCTTACTCTGAATTATTGATAGAGCATTCACATGAAACATGTAAAGAACAAGAAGGCAGACAACGTCTCAATGTGCTGTACTTTCTTCTTTGCACTCTTATCATTATTATTTCTTATTCACATAATAATAATAGCGATAAGCGTGCTTAGCAGAATTATGACATAAAATTTGATTTTCATAATTCTTTCTCTCATTTTCTCTTCTTCTTTTAATCTATCTTCATTTTCCTCCTTGCTAAGCACGCACAGACACAGCCTGAACAATAATAATGTATGTCGTGATGATGAAGTATGATATCAAAATATTTCGTGACAAGCAATGTTAATCTTTATCATCAATTATACTCCTTTATAATTGCCGTCAATTAACTAATTTTCATTTTTATCGTCGACAATAATTCAAGAAAATAAAACATGATAAGTATTTATTTAAGGCATTAGTGGCAAATGATGGAAATAAGTGATTAGAAAATCTTTCGTATTAACAATGATAATTAGAAGTGAAAGTAAAATAAGAGAGAAAAAAATTGAAAACAGCTTCAACACTTCATTTATTTATGCCTTGTCTTATCATCTAAATTAAGCCATAAATATATGAAAATAGAAAACTTTATTAATAAGTAAATATTGTAGCATTGAACATAATGTAGGGCAAAACTTTTGTGGTCAAACTAATTTTTCTTCTTTGATAAATCTCCTTTTTATTTGCTTCGATCAAACGGACTGTAGCAGATATATCTCTCCATAGAGCAGGGATAAATATCGACAAGGGAAAAAGAGAAACGTAAAGTCGATCTAAATCTTATCTAATAAACTATAAATCCACCCCTCTCATGCTACATCACTAACTAAGTAAATGTGTGTATGCTCATTTCTCTTCTTTGTGCTTTTTATGTTTTTGTATTTTGATACGGATTTTTCGCCACATCCTTCGGTCCCTCACCCTCAATTTTTCGCTCTTTCTCTCGGATATTGTAGCACATTTAGGAGGGGGTAACATGTTTTGAAAAATTGTTAATGTCTGAATTAGTTCTGGTGGTAAAAGGTCGTGTGGCTGCGTATGCTCTGTTTTTAAGAAACTGCTTTTAAAATATTTTTAAATTCAACTTTTAAAAAATATTTTTAAATTCAACTTTAAAAAAATATTTTTAAATTCAAATTTAAAAAAATATTTTTAAATTCAAATTTAAAAAAATATTTTTAAATTCAAGTTTAAAAAAAATATTTTTAAATTCAACTTTAAAAAAATATTTTTAAATTCCACTTTAAAAAAATATTTTTAAATTAAACTTTAAAAAAATATTTTTAAAATCAACTTTGAAAGAAAATTTTTAAATTCAACTTTAAAAAAATATTTTTAAATTCAACTTTAAAAGAAAAATATTTTTAAATTCAACTTTAAAAAAATATTTTTAAAATCAACTTTAAAAAAAAATATTTTTATTTTTAAAAAAACTGATTTTTAAACTTTTTTATATATATTAACAAACTGCCATATGTGTTTACGCAGTTCGGTGGCCTAAAGGTTAGAGTAATGGACTACCAACTAAGAGGTTACTGGTTCGATCCCTACTTCAAGCAATTTTTTTTTTCAATAAAGGTAGTGCAGTTAGTCAGTATCGTTAACCATGGGTTCGAAGCTCAATAGAACCAGAAAAATAAAAAAATCTCATTATTTGATGTCAGTCGATCCCCAGTATCCTAGCGACCAAGTTAATCCCTCTAGAAAGCCTCTATCAATTTTCATCACAGCAAATAAATTTATAGAATTTCTCAAACATGTTACCCCCTTAGAGCATATCGAATTTTTTTTACTGTGACGGCTATGTTTATGTATCGATTGCGTTAAATTATTATAACGACAAGCACACCAATTTTTGTGCTCCGCATCTCTCTCTCCCGCTTCCTTAAAATGTGTTACCGTGCACACATAAGGCACGAGGGAAATAAACGATAATAAACTTGACAAGAACAAAAAAAATCGATTTTTTTAAACAATAAAAACTCTGATTAAATTTTGTTTTCTGTTCCTTCTTTTTTTCTGGAAGAATTACGCGAAATAGCAGAAAAAAAGAAACTTCTTAATTGTCTCGTCGCTCGTAACGAGAGGAAAAGAAACAAAGGAAGCAACTTTTTTTTATTTCGGTACTGTTGCTGTTGCTTGAACAAATCGAGGCGATAGAAATATATTTAATTAAAAGTTGAACATTAAAGTTAGTTCCTTTCTGCACATGCTGTATCTATCATTGACGACGAGAAAGAGAGAATTCTCGTACGAGATTGAAATGTGAGACTTGAAATAGATAGAGTGACATTCTTGATGATACTTACTCGCTTGGTGTTTGAAGTTCATTGCTATTGTGTCTAGGTGCTGCCTTCGCCATCGAGATGTCGCACTTGTGAAGTGTAGTCTGCTGAATGCTGATGACTGTTGGCGTAATGAACCTTTAATGGGAAAGAATGAAGGAAGAACAAAATTAAAATGAGATAAAATAAGCGAGATATTATTGACTTAAAATGCATAAATTTAGGGTGGTCGAGAGCACAAGCACAAGCACAAGAAGAAAAAAAATCATTTTAATATTTAATTGCACGAAAATCGCAACAGAGAGTTGGAATTGAGCATAAAAAAGTTTCTCCACTGTTTTTTCATTCAAATGTGGCCTGCGGGGAGTTTAGTATCACGAGAACATAATGAAATAAAGTGAGTGCCAGACACATAATAGTTTTTTTAATGCTTAAATTAATATAAATAAATCTAATTCCATTCATTTTGCAGATGATGATGATATTTGTGCAAAAAAAATAAACAACATCGCGTCATAGCAAAAACAACAAGCAAGCTATTATAAAAGTTCAATGCTGTATATTTCGATGCGCATATAGAAGATTGAAAACTGGCAACAAAGCTCTAAACAGGTCAAAGCGGGATTCTCACATTCTACAGTGTTGAGTTGAGTCGAAAAAGAGAAAAAAAACGAGAATTTAACAAAACAACATCCAAAGCAGTCAATTCTAATACAAGTGATCATCATCTCGATCTACCCAAAAATAGAAAAATGACAAGCCTCAGAAACATTTCAACATTCGTGTGATGATGGCTATTCTCTATATGTACGGTGATTTCACGTTTAAAGCTTAATTCGATTTGAAATTTTAAAATATACTGCCTTGAACGTGCAACTAGAAATATATTTTAAAAGCTTTTCATTTCACAATTCTCTTTTTGGGGGTTATTCGTAAAAGACGTCTGTTTGAAAATTTGAATTTTGGACACCTTTACTTCTTGGAATCTTAACCTAGTTGCCCTCAGTGCTAATGGATACACAATTAATTGAGAAATCATTTTTTACTAGATATTTTTACACAATCTTCCTTTGGTATATACCCCTCAAATGTTGAACCTGATAAGGAACCATCCACAAAATTTGTTTTCAGTAATCTTGGATTTTCAGGTTAACTTCCTTTTTTGTCACAAAATTTCATACAAACAACTTTATATATAGTGTCAGTAGTGTTTTAAGCATCGGCTGAAATGTATGTAGCATTGGTGCTGAAAATCTCAGACCCTCACGCTGCTCTCACTAGTGTGTCATGGAGCATAGTTTGATAAACACTGTAATGATTAAGATATTGGTTTCTGTTGAGAATCGAACCCACGTCCTCACAAAAGAGAGTTACGATCTATTTCCTAAACTGCTTAGTCACAGAAGTCTTACTCTCATACTGACAGATTCACCTACATATAGCTCAATACCAGCAGATTCTACTCTGCTCAGACACCACAGACCTCATAGGCGATTGACCCCCATTAAAACTATTTTAATTATTTTTCTTCTCAATCACATTGTTTGCTATGATGCTGAATGGTAATAATAACAATTATAATCATACTGCTAATTTTTGATTGACATAAATATCACAATCGTGCTAAATAATAGAAAACATTCCACTGGCAATGTGCTAAGCAAATAATTTGCATATTCAAAATAGCACTCTGGTGATCTGAATTATTGATTTGAATATAAATTGAATATGGACAGATATAAATACACAAAACAATGAGGCAGGCGGGGTGTGTGAGTAAAAGATTTTTTTTTGTTATTGTCATTTCGAGGTGTCACATAGGAATTTCTGTAATACGCTCTCTGAGTTGGTTGCACTCCAAAAATAATAATGATTACAAAAATTTTAATAAAAAAAATTTTCATTCCACTCAATCGAGAATATTTGCTCATTATGACTAAATAAAAGCGTGCGGCTTAGTCATCATTGGGTGTTGTCGTTCAACTTATTACAGCCTGTTGTTGTTGTGTGTTTTGCTTTTCGGGCAACTTTCGTTATTTTTAGCATTATTCTCATTCATTCAATGTGAGGCCAGCTGGTGCTGCTTTTTTCGGAGAGCATTCAATATTTTTTATGAATTTAATTAACAATCAATAATTAGCATTTCCAATTTTCACCTAATTTCTATAGCCATTCGGACATTATAGGCTATATTTTATTTTATATTCATAATGAATATGTAAATACGAATATGCCAAAAAGATATTAATGTTATTATTTTTTTGTAGATGAAATTAACCCAAAATAATTTAATAAACTGCACCGAAGGCACATTGACGAGTGATTAAATTTCAATTAAAATTAATGCTCGTTATTAAAAAGCAATTTTCCAGTTCGCGAATATATTGGATGAATGAGTTTGGTGGTGGGGTCATGTGTGATGATTTATAAAGGTGCATTAGTTAATGGATGTGATTCATGGAATTGGTTTTTAGTGGGTCAGTTGCATATGACGTCTAATATCTGTAGGATCTGATTTTGTTCGTCATACACTTGCTCCTACCTCTAGGGTAGGACCCGTTGGGGTATGTGCAGGTCTATAACGAGAAACCGGCTTCTGAAGCTGATTAAAAATTCATAAAAAAATAATTTGTGTATAAATTTCAAGACAGAGGTCAAATAAGAATCAAAATGTCATCAAGCATACTCCAAATTGCTCATAATTACCCAAGTTTGTCAAATTTTGTGTCAGACGAGATTAAAAATTCTTAAATTAACAACCTTATCTTCTGTAACCCCCAGCAAAATCTTTTATGGCTTTCATATATGCGAAAAAAAATAATAATGTTAACAAAAAAATCACAATGCTAAGATTTACTGCGCAAAACCTCAAATTAATGAATCATTAAGACGAAACCATTCAAAACAATATGACTTGCGAAATTGGTGTTAAATACCAATTTGCGATATTAGCATTTAAACTATAGACAACAAGGAAGCATGAAGAATTCATAAAGTGTAGGAATTTACTGCTATCATATTTTCATAAAGCACCTCTTAAATCTGTAGAAAAGCAACCGAAGCTCATCACCATAATAATGAATAAAATACGAATAGAAGATTGTCATAAATGGCTATAAAAGTAGGTTAGTAAAATAAATGACCAATTTGAGCGAAAAAGCACGCAAAAAAAATTGTCAACTCATGTAAAAAATTGTTGATATTAAACATTGATTAGGCACATTAGAAATTTTTTGCTAATGCTGGACAACAATAATTTAGCACACAAATCAGGTAGACAAGTGGACATTAAAAAAATTTTATTACATTTTTTTCAGCAGCGCTTAAATTTCAAGACATTTGAGAAGGTTTCAAGAAATCTTTGGGGATGTTCACAAGTGACGTCTATAAGAAAATCCAATTCAGAGTGTTGCACTGCTGTAGACTTCTCCTAAATGCTGGACGTCACATGTGAATGATCAGAATCGAATGTTGCCAGATTTTACCACAAAATTCCAATAAATTTTACTCACAGCTCTATTGTCACATTGAATCAACTTAAATTGTCCATCCTAGTCAACAAACCCCCCCATAAAATTGGACATAATGTCAAACCACAGAATAAATTCATTCTTATTCTTCCTCAATGTACTTCGTACGCAGCAACACACTATGAATCTTTAAGCTAGCGCTAAATCCAAATTTATTATCTTCGAAATTCAATTCACTTACGATTAACTGAGAAAACTCATAAATTTCCACCTGAATGAAGGCACCCTCGATCGTTATTATCACCCAACATCGAACGTATTAAATTCATTGCAAATTCTGTGCTAATATTCACGTCTTCGCTGTAGCATATAGAATTAAAATTAACATAATAAATTTCTATTTTCATCAGATTGTCCCATCACCTTTAATAAGGTTATATTATTCTTAGTCTACATATTTATTTCGTTGGAATTAAAAATAAGAAGAATAAATTGTTGAATGGCAATGAACCTAACATAAATATTCCAAGAAAAATTAAGTAAGCATGAGAGAGAAAGAGAAAAAGTTTCCAATTGAGAAGCAGTTGTGATGTTTGACAGTACGTGACTTGAAGACGCATTTTTCTAGCTTAGAATCCGTCAAAAAATAATTTTAGGTAAAAGTGGTCAGATGGATGAATAGACAGGCAGGCAGGTGGTAAACTACTTGCCTATGGACATACGTATTAAAAGGCAGACGTGCCAACAGATAAACTAACAGAAGGGTAAGCAAACAGGTGGCCAGGCAGGTAGGTACATACACACCGACAGAGTGTCAAAGTGAAGACAAACGCGACCATCACCTTCAGAAAATATGCTTATAAAAAATCGGATTAGCGTTCACGTATAAGAAATCTAATCAGCATCGTCTCCGGTGAATATTGATGGAATATATTAATGAAATTTATATATTTTTTGTGGGACGAGCAGCAAGATGGTCCAATGTCCCATATATTTTATTAACACAAAAATCAATTTTATCGCTCCATCAAGAGAGAATTTTCATCTATTTAATGTGCATGATGATCAGACCCAGTTATAATGCTATATTATTTATATGGTCGATGATAATTTATTTCGATATTAACGAGCATTTTTTTTCTTGGCACGTACATTCATGTCCATGTTCCTCTAAATAGTTACTTAAACCTCATATACAATTTTCAATTCTTTAGGCAATTAGCCGTGACGTCTTTTCATGTCTTCGCATCATTCAATGTATACAAACTTTGTATTTATTTTTTTTATAGTTCTCTTATGCCTTATTCACTGTACATATAGGTGAATAGCAACAATCTTTGTAAAAAAATATTTTGCTTTTGAATGAAGAAACATGAAAAGGAAGTAAATGCCACAAAAATATGTAGCATTGCTCTGGTAATAAACCGTTACCTGAAGACTCCAAAAAATTTACTATAAATACGAAATTAAATTGTTATTACACATAATAGTGCAATAGGAGTGTTTTGCTGTTTCTTCTGCCAACTTTTCTCAAAAACTCCCTTTGATGAGTTTTGTGAGAATCTTACAAGAACTGATCTCACAGAAATTATGGTTAATGAGATGATTTTTATACAGATAATATCCATGATCAAGACCGCTCGTGACTATTTATGACGAAGAATGAGCATGATCGATGGTTGTTATTTTAAATGAGAATGAACTTTAATTTCGAAAGTAATGCTTAATAACTTGTCAAAATTCTTACTTAAGACTCACGAAAGCTATCGATCAATGTGATTTTTTTTAGGTTATGATTGCATAAAAAGGCTTAGAAGCTGTGAAATGTAGCAACTTTAATGGGTTCTGGCGATGGATAAAATAAATTGATTCCTGAGAGGAATTTACAGCAAATTGGCATTTTATTGAGTTTATTGGATATATTGCAACAATCTACCGTTAAATCAGCAACAGATCGTCACTTTTAGATTCCGAATTTGAATCAAATCGATGAAGAATTTTTATAACTTCATTTATTGAAATGACAGTTTTGTAACGGTTATCTACGTTTGAATTTAAATCGAAGCAAATTCATAGTTTTATCCCTTCATACTACAATTTCGTAGCTTTTTGCCCTTTAGTCAAAGAAGTGAGGAAAATCTTTCTTTTCAACATCAAACTTCGACCAAGCAAGACGTCTCAGTAAGTACTCTTGGATTCGATCGTGGATTTTGTCTTTAGCCACGCGTTTCTGTATGTTTCATACAAAACAATCTCAAGATTATTCAGGTTTAGTCGTAAATAAAGGATTTAATTTTGCGGATTATTTATGGAAGTTATTTACTCATTTTGTGTATAGTTTGAGGAATTCTATAGGCGTTGGAAGCAGCTACGATAAATTAATCACCATAAACAACAAAATCATTAAAACATTCAGCACTAAATTCTGACAAAATCCTTCATAGCGATAATAACAACATTATTAGTTTCAGGGAAGAGAGTTTAGAAAGTTTGATAGCTGTGGATGGTATTTTGAGGTTGAAGAAATTTTAATATGTATATTGTTGTACTTTATTGTCTACAGACGATTACTGTTGCAAACATTCTAGCCTCAAATTACTTTTTTTACGTAAGCCATAATTTCCTATGGTTTTGCAAAAAAAGAGAGAGAATAGAAATGGAGAATCATCATGCTAAATATGCAATGAAACGCTTAATCTCGAACTTGAATCAATTTGGTAATTGTTTCTTTTTCTGGCTCTCTTCCTCTCTCTGCAATTGAAGAGATTATAAAGTGCGATAAAAACTCCATTTGAGATCATAAATATTCAGATGAAAATGAATGTTATGATAATTGTGAGAAATTTAAAGGTCAAAACAAAAATAATACGAGGTCTTTATGACACACAAAAGAGAAGGAAGAAGAAAGCAAGCAACCACAAAATGTACCACGAAGAAGAATCGAAAAAAATTTATTGTTAAATCGTTTTGTCTTGAATAAATTTGCCTCATACATTAAGTGAGTTGCTTTCTTTCCACTCACTTCCATTCTTTCATACACCGATTCATTGTTTCGCCTCCTCTCCACTCGGATTCTTTTATCCATTGTTCTGGCCTTTAATTTACTTTATTGCACATCATCGAAACGTTCATTTGAATGTCGTAATTCTCATTTTTTTCTATACTTTGTAATGAAGAAGAATGAGAATATGCCTGGCATGCGTCAGAGTTGTCAGCTGGATGTGCTTGAGATAGGCAATAACTCAAATGTAGCTTCAGTTAGGACAATGACTATTTTGTCTGGATCTTGCACAATTTATTGAGTTTTTGGGTAGTTTTTCTGATACTGGGATAGGAAGACTGGTCTATAGAGAACCTAGCTATCCTTCTTGACTATAAAAATGATTCTAGACCCTCGCAGATATTGATAGAATGCCTTAAACCTCAAATACTCCAACTCTGCCTAACATTTTGAGAAAGAAAAGTTCATTCTCGTCAATTTCGACAGCTAACTTTATTTGTATTTTCTGCTTTCGTAAGTTTCCAATCGTCAGTTCATATTGTATGCAAAAAACGTTCATTATACGGTCAGATCATCGCTTTATAAACTTACTCACTCTAAAAGTGTTACAAACTGTACGAAAAAGGGACCGCAATATGCTGTATTAATTTTAATGCGATTTGACTACTTAATTATTTATGCATGGTAATGCTTATTCATGCTTTTACGACAAAAGTTCTTTTTTATTACGGTCATAACGTTGATTATGCTAAAAAGCAGCAGTAAGGTATGACAAAATTATTAACTGTGAAATATTTTGAAACTAGAATTTTCGTTATAAACAAGTCAAGCGCATTCTTTTGAGACATACCAACAAGCATACATATTTACAGACGATAAAGAAAAATCAACATGTTATTCAACTGTAAATAATATCAATCTCTATGCAAATATTGTTCTAGATAAGTTATAAACCCTTCGTCTAGAGAAAAGAGAAAGAAAAGAAATTATCTCAACTGATGAGGGAAACTGTCGGACGAGAAAATCGTTGTTTATTCTTTTTTTGTGGATTCAGTCCCATATGACGTCTAACTTGGGGTGTAGTTAGGAGGGATGGTCTAACTTTTTTGTATGAACTGAAATTTTTTTGGTCTGTTTGAAGATTTTTTCAAAACAAACCAAATTGAAGATTTTCCATCGAGGAGGGGGAGGGGGTTGACCTCTGCGTCCAACAATTAGGCAACACAGGTCTATGTAATAGGTCGAACTATGTAACAGGCTGGTGGGGGTATCTCGAAATCCCATACTTAGATACACATCATTTATGGACGACCCCTAAATACCATTCCTTTTCCAAAACTCAGAGCAAAGCGATGGTAGAAAAAAGAATGAGAATGTGAAGAACATAGGCAAGAAAAAAAAATTTTTGAAAGAGGAAAAAAACATTTCTTCAAATGGACACACATTTGGAATGATGAGATTTTTTTTGTCGTTTAAACTTTCACTAGCGTGGGATGAGGGAATGTGACCGCAAGACGAAAGACGCATAAAAAATCTTTAAATGTACTTTTTTTCTCGGAATGATAAAGGCAAGATTGCCTACATTTTGTCCAAATGATTGAGCATTGGATATGTTGTGAAACCTTTGAAGTTTAAATAGACATGTATGTAATTTCCAATCAAATCCGTGTCATCTAGCAGTGGGAATCGTGTTCATTAATTATTTTGTTTTTAGGAAATTTGAATATGTAGCTAAAAAGTTACTAAATGGCCGGAACAATCGTAAATATGTTTAATTGTTTGGAGCACATTTGCGTGTGCATGCATTTTAAGCTACATGCTGTCGGTATATTGCATGATTGTAAAGATTTTTTTTGTTTTGGCTGACAAATTTTGTGAAACTAACAAAAAAACTCTTCATTCCTAACATGAGCATGAGAAAATGTTAATTTTTTGTTTAAATTCAAGTTTCAAATTGTAAAAGTCAACACGTTCGCACCCACACAAATGCATCTGCACACCCCATCTGCAAATATTTCTAACAAATACGCTTTAATAGCCATTAATATATACACAGATCAGCTGACTGTAAAAATGCCCTTCATTGACCGACTCGTATGATGTCATAGTGACTTTCGTACTACTTTTATCGAGAGATTTATATTCGACGTGTGTATTTTTGTCCTCATCATGGAGGGTTTTTGTGTCAACTTAGGAGTTGTTTGGATGTTATGTAACGGTAAAAATGGTAAATTCTGGAATTTTGATGTAGAATAGACCAAGTACAGTATGTCATGTCGTGCCTGATCTCTCCTTTGCTTATGGAACAAAATGAGTACAAGATGTGGACCTCCTCTTACCCTAGCATGACGTATCATCCACACAGGGGCGTAGCCAGGAGGGTCTGGGCCCCCTAAAAATAATTTTGAGCCGTGCTCTCGCTGCGGTGCTCTCGCTGCGGTTCAAAATTATTTTTAGGGGGCCCAGACCCTCCTGGCTACGCCCCTGCATCCACACAACCCATCACTGAGTCTCGTTACTTCATTTTATACATTTTTACGTATTTCTGTGTAATTCCTCCATCTCTGATTATTTCTCATTCTTTTGTGGCAAAGCCCGTTATCAAAATAAATAAACTCGTACTGACATGGATGCGTAAAGACCATCGTAAAGACGAATCGAGAAAAAACACCTTTAACTTCACATTCCTTCTTCTTTTTTTATTACAAAATGAATTTTCAGCTTGCATGTGACATTTTTACGAT
Organism: Chironomus tentans; assembly: GCA_963573255.1. NCBI lineage: Eukaryota > Metazoa > Arthropoda > Insecta > Diptera > Chironomidae > Chironomus > Chironomus tentans. Next base: position 9,736,519 of record OY754302.1, read on the forward strand.
TCATTGTACGAGGTTGTAACATTTTCATGAAAACAAATTTCATGTACAGTGTGCATGCATGTTTGTACATACAGCAGACTAAAATGTGTTTATAATTTTATGATATCGCTCTTCCGTGTTGATAATTCACCCATAAAACTCTTTCCTCTAAATTTTATTAATTGTCCTTTCACATCAACACATTCATGCTGTCTGTCTGCTGTATACTTTTTTTTCTGAGAGTCATCTTTCAACCCTATATCGCTTGCACAAAAAAAACTAAATGAAAGTTTGTATATTTTAATTACAGAGACTGAGCCGTGCATCATGACTCTAAATATACCTACACAAAGTGGTATTTAATTAAATTTGAAGCCATCATTACCTGAGTTAGTGCATGCAGACGATGAAATGAAAATTGCATCGAGACGAGACAAGCCCTGCACAAAGTGAATTACTGTCGATGTAATTTGATAATCTAACAAATTTTTTCGAGTTAATAACTTCTCTCATCACTGTGTAATTGCATCCCATCATTTATCTTTTTCATGCTCTTTTTTTTGAAAAATGAATTATGAAAAGTGAAATTAAAAATTGCTTTTTTGTAACGAATCGTTCACATGACAATTTGCGACAGGGAAAGTGATTAGCGCTGCATAACATAAACAAAAAGGAAAATAATAATATTTTCTCAGCATGTATGCCTTATGACATAATTATTTACGCATTCTTCTAAAATTTGTCTTGTATGGGAACGGAGGGATTGCAAAAGAGCATTCATGTCAAAGCGGAAAGATCGTAAATTTCAATAGGTTGATGGAATTAGGTGTATGTGTTGACAGATTTAAGAGTATATCACTGTTTGTTAAAAAATGTCACGAGCACCGTAAAAAACATTTTCACGTTTCTGTAGTCTTCATTTATTTGACACGAAAGAGACGAGAATAGAGAAGTAGAATAATTCCATCTTAATGCAGCATAAAAGCGCAGTTTCTAGGTAATGTCAAGTCAACTGCAGCATATGTCAATCCAAAGATTTAGTTTAAATTGGTATTTTGTTAGCTTTGGTACCAACATCTGATAGTTTAGTTCTAAGGACTTGTCATTAAAGTTTCTAAGATGAAGGCTATGACCCTCCACCTTGTTACGCCACTGACTCTAGCAAATGAAGACGTCTGGCAACCACTGGGTCCTTAGAATATTGTTGGCTCGGCTATGTACCATGTAGACAGAGATTGCCCTCCCATAACCACGCGGTAAATGTCAACACCAGCAGACAAATTGCCCACAACATTGCATTCCAACCTCATCTGTTTGAGAAAAAAAACTCAGCATAAGTAGAAAAAGTGTAGAATTTTTTTTGTGTCATAAAAATTTAATCCATACGAGAAGTATTCAAAGAGACACAAAACATACAAGAGGTCATTGAAACTATAATCTCGAAACTAAGTCGTCGTCAATCATCATCATGATCTATTTCAAAGCAAAATCTCAATTGTCATTGTTAGAAGATGAGAAAAATGCATGAACATTTTTCTTGTTCTGTCACTTTTTAAGCAATTCTTGGTGGAAAATTATAGCACAATGACATTGCATATTAAACCCCCTCACTTTCCATCCTTTTGATATGAAACGAAGAATAAAAAGAAAATGTATTATACTATCAAGACATAACGATTATGATTTTACGTCTATTGTTTGTCGTGTGTAGGAGGGTTGTGAAAGAAGAAATTTTTACTGGGGGGAAAACTACTTCGTGTAAATAATCATTTTCCGCCACGCACTTTTTAAGCTATGATTTCAAATTTATAAATATTTCCTGACTGAAAAAGAGTCAGAAGTTCTTATATTGAAGGTTCTACATATGTTAGCATCAAAAATTTGATTCCTACAGAACTCTTAAAATTTTCCACCAAGTAGTTTTCCCCTATGCTTTCCCGATGTCTCGGTCTCGACAAATTTTCGAGATCGAGACATAAATTAAAACTCAAATATCTTGAATCTAAATAATTTTTTTTCACAAATTATAGTTTTAAATCACGTTACAGGAAATTAATAATCATTTAAATCCAAAATTTGTTTTAAAAAAATTATTTATACTTAAAATATTTTGGTTTTAAGTTTGGTCTCGATGTCTCGATATCTCGAATTTGTCGAGATCGAGAAAGCATATTTTCCCCTTGAATCTTACTTTCCATGATGAAAAACCATTATTTTCCTATTTATTTGTTGTCTACGTATGTAACTATCACACACAGGAATGAAGCAATCATTAAAAAGCCGAATTTCATAAGAAGGGGTCGAATGGCAAGCAATAATAAAATAAATATACCGTTCATTAAGAAATTGCATAAAACAGGTTCACGCTCATTTATTTTTCTTTTCACGACGAAAGAATTATGTTGGGCAAGATTTGGAAGTCTTTTTTTGTATATATAAACTTAAAGGCGCACGTTTGACTCACGTTTTGTCTACTCGGACATTCACCTTTTATATCGCAGGTGCGAATTGTTTTGTAATTTTGAAGGGTAATGTTTTTGAGGCTATTTGAGCAGTTTATGGACTTCATTATGCAATTATATGTGTGAGGGTCATTCATAAATGATGTTCAAGGTTTTGGAAGGGAAGGGGTCTCGAGCTATGTATGGAAACTTAGTGGTTAAGATCCAATAATCCAATGAATGCCATTTGTATCAGTTCAGTCTCTTTAAATTACCCAACCAGTAGGGTACCATGTCAGCAACATTTGGAAGTGTACTGATCGGAATATGAGCTAAAAATCAATGTCATTTTCCAAGCAGACTTACTTGAAAATCCTATCAAGTTATGCAATTTTAATACATTGATATATTTTGCCAAAAAAAATGAAGCTTGAAATTAAATCAAATTAGATAATTGGATTTTTCACTTTCATATATTAAACATCAAATCTAATTTATGTCTCTCACTCTTATTCAACATGATTTCATATATTTTTAAACAGGATTAAATTTACTTTGTAATCTTTTCCTAGAAAGCTTACTTCCTTTACTTCATGATGGATCATCTTTATACTGAATTAGAAAGCATTTAATCTAATTATGAATAAGTTTTTTTTTTGCTTCTTGTAGGCATTGCATCTGATCTGGCATGAATGTTTATGGTTTTTAAGGAAATGTCTGATGCAGTTAGTAGTGGAGTGAGATTAGTCATTAGATTAATGAATTTATGTGTTGATGTTCGTATTGAAACAAAGCTGTGACATTAATTTTTGTGATTTTATAGCTTGGCTGGCTATTTAAATGGTTTCATAGATGACTGCAGTGGCGTAACAAGGGTGTTCGTCGCCCGGGGCCAAATTAGGATTTTGGCGCCCCGTAAAAATGGCGTCCCTTTGTATGGGATTTTTTGAGTTTTTTAGTCGATTCCCCGGAAGCCCCCCCCCTTGTTACGCCACTGGATGACTGTCCACTAATTTCTTGCATATATTCTATTTTGTACAAAAATATCATGCAATTTAATGCAAAATAAATCAAAAACACCAAACCAAATAGCCAACCATTCCATAAACTATTACTCCTCAGCTATGTGTCGGCCGAGACAACGCAGTGTCAATTCTAATCCGATAATACGTCGAAAATAATCAAATCGACCTAATTCCTCTCAAATCTTCACATACTTTAAATACGTAAATAGAACATATAGACTCAAAAAATTTCTGTGCATGTCTAAAATTTAGTTTGAAGACGTCGAAATGTTAATTATCTAACAGCATCAATCTTCATTAAGAAATCCTATTTTAAGTTTGAACTTTGACAAAATGCGCAATTTATTCTTATTAATTTCTCACATTTTAAACTTGCTGGACTTCTTCTTGTTCTCTTTTCTCTTGTCCGTTTGCTCAATAAATAAAAAATAATTTTTTGTAGACCTCAATTTTTCGATAAATCACGCCAATTATCGTTTTTCTTTCTTATTTTTTGCTGTTGATATCGACATTATATTAATGACCATTGAGAATTTTTTTTGTCTGCAATCGCTTACCCCCCAAAAAATATATAAATTTTATAGTTTCGATTATTATTGTGAATGATTTGGAAGCAAATATTCTCCATGTTTTTCCTTCATGTGCGATTATATTTATGAGCTTATATTATAGACTCGATAGACTAAAGAGTAAGAGAAAGAAATTAATTGAAACTAATAAGCTCAACATTATATCACATTTTTATTGCTTTAGTCGCCGAATAACTCTTTAATATCGTCAACGAACTGAGGAAATTACTCAGATATGAAAAAAAAGCAAATGAATTTTGGTTGTAACAGAAGATAAAGATCTAGCGAAGGGGGGCATAAATGGCAATTTTTATTTTATGAAAAGCAGAGCAAAGCGAAAAAGGAATCAAGACATAAAGAGGCAGAATTGGATGAAAAGAAAGATGTATGAAAAGCGATAAATAAGTAAAGGGTCGTATGGAAGTGACGTCTATTGAAATAATGGTTCGGAAAAATTGATTTGTTTACATTTAAATATGACATTTTGTTTTAGGATTTTTGACTTAAATTCAAGTTTATTAACAAGACAAATGATTAAGAAGTATTAAGTAAGTTCAGTAAAGTGTATTATAATCATTTTGTTAAAACAAAATGAATTAAATAGAACAAAAATCTAAATTTACGAAAATTCAACATTTTCGAAAACAATTTTTGATTGTAAAGGGGAGAATAACTGTCTGTAAAATATAAAATTTTCAAAATTTTACATTTTACAGACAGTTATTATCCCCCTGTTGTAAACAAATTCAAATTTCTGAAAAAATAACGGTTATTTCTCTTGTTATCTTATATTAATGGCTTTAATGGAATGGTTTGAATCCTTCAGGGACAATAATATCATTTTAAGGGTTCTAGATTCCAATCCTAAACAACAAAAAAAATATTTCAATTTTCTATGCATTTGAACAACCAACCCCCCCCCCCTTCTCCCCCCTATATCCATACAAAAATTTAAGATTTCTGTAAATAAATTTCTAAGTATACTCTACATCCCAGTCTAAATAAAAAAAAATACATCACTTACGAACGACCCCCAAAAAAGCGACAACAAGAATCTCTTTTTCTAAATCAAAGTAAATGAATGAAAATTGAAACAATTGGATGATTTAAGTGCTAGACGAAAAGAAGCGTGAAGATGTCTCATCATAATAATGTTGTGAAGAAGTGATGGAAATGAAGATGAAAAAAATATTATATAAATGAAGACGACATCAGCCTATAATTCTGATGGTGCGAAATGGTTTCAAGCAATTCTTCATTTCCCTTTCCTTTAACCTTAATGAAAGTATTTTTGTCTCTTTACTTCTTATTCTTTACGAGCCGAAAAATTACAGGCATCATACTAAGAACGACTGATCCACAATCTTATAATTTACTTTAGCCTTTGTCAAACGTTTTGTATATTCTTATAATGACAACCCGCATTAATGTTACAACAGCTCGAGTGTTCAGAACGATTTGAAATGACCTACATTGAGGCATACGATTTATTTTTACAAAGCAAAACTTTTGTTTTAGTTTTTCCACCATCGAGTGAAAGAGAGACTGGAGATTTTTTTATGCTATGTATGTTGACATAGCCTCTGTATTGCGGTTTCTATTTAACTTCTAGTTTTTTTTGATAAAAAAAATATAACGCTAACATGCTTATTTTCACTCCAAAAACAGAGTAATAGAGAGCTAGTTTGCTTATTGTATGTGAAAGCTGTCATGTGGTCGTCGTTTAGTGAAAACTTAATAATATACACAATTTTCACTTGCCGCGTTTAATTCAATCTACTGTCGATGGCAAGCGAGTTTATAAGAATATTATAATTTGTAAAAGTAAAGCGGCATAGCGTGAATGTTTACATTTTTAATGCAAATTATGTTATAATTATTTTTGCACAACACTAAATAAGCCTGCTCGTCTATTGCGTGTCTATCGATAGTAAAAAAATTCGAAACGCATGTGACACTTTACTATTCAATGAAAGCACATGTTCAATAACACAAAAGATAATTTTTTCTTTCTCTTGCATGTCATAAATTGATAATGAGATGTTTCAGTAGCATACGTAAATCTTTTTGCATAAATGAAATATTCATGCCAACTTTAGGGCAATTTCTTAAAGGGATCAGACTGTATTTTCTGTACTTTGTCCTTCTGTCTGTCTGTTGTGTAAAATTTAAGGTTTGATCATTACTTTTTACTTTGACCGTTATTTTTTAAATGTTTCTTGTCCGTATTTTTCAAATATTTTTTGACCGTTATAATTTTAACATTTTTTTCTATCATTTTGTATTTTTTGACGTCTAGGAATTTGACATTGGTAATATTCTCATTCAGTATTAGAAAAATGCGTTTTTGTCGGTATCATAATAACATCTATACTGCTACATTTTGGGACTCAGACAGATTAGACGAACAAAAAGAAAATGAAACTATTTTAAAGCCAAGATAAATGATCCGAAATGGTCATAAATTATGCAAAAACAAAAAAAAACCTACTCACTTCAAATCTTTCAAGATTTAAAGATCCGCTTTAATGCAGACCGTATGTCCTCTTTCGTTGTTGTAATCCTTCGGAGTAAAATGTAGAAGAAAAATCTTTTTTTAACTTTGAAATGAAACTTCAGTAGTGATCCTTAAACTTTTTATTCCCTTTTTTCGTCTCTCTTGCTTTTTTCGTGTTTCTTATTTCTTCTGACACATAAAAAATCACTGATAAATAATTTTATACTTTTCGAATATAAATTTTATTCCAATTTCTTGCAACGTCGAGAGAAAAAATTTAATGTCCAATGACGACTTGAAATTCTATCCCTTTTTTCATTTATTTCCTCTTTATATACACTTGCTTCCCTATCCTTGTTATTATTATCATTATTATTACGTTTTATTTTCTCTCGACAAGGTGAGATAACTGAACTAATTTTTTTGACGGAAAGGCACACTGTGATCTGAATTAATAATTTTTGAGAGAAGTTTTTTTAGTGTAAAATACTTGGGGGTCATAAATAAATGACGTCCATCCAAATATTATTCAAAAAACTTCATACGGAGTCTCAAACAGCTTTAAATACACCTTTAAATATTAGACGTCATTTGTAGACGACCCCAAGCTCACATGCCATGTGTATTACTTTAAAATACCTAAAGAACGTTATTGAACTACTTGTGGATGATCTCAGTTATACGAGTTCTTAAAGTTCGTGGCCTTAAACTTGAGCTTTTTGCGGTATTACTTGGACTCAATCATGTAATTCTAACATTACCTTCAGTTTTATAATTTATTAAATCGGACTTGCTAATAAGCTTACTTATTTATTTAAGGCACTCTGTGGTGAGCATTTGCAAGAATTTAATGATGATTTAATCATTTTGTAACATTTTCGCAGCTGATTTCAATCATAACAGTTTTAATTTTTGGCTAGTAATCAATAGTAAGTGTGTAACACATCAATGCTACTTAGGAATATTAAGCAAATTCATTGGAATGATTTGAGTTATTTTTCACACTAGAAAAAGTTATGAAGTCTTGATTTTTGAGTCCAAAGAATCTTCAATTCAGATTTTCTTCATTAAGGACGAGTGTCAGCTACTTAGGATCCATGTGGTGACATTTGAGCCACCTGGATGTCAATCAGATGCTATTTGGAACCAAAGGATAATTTTTGCTTATTTTCACTTCGAACCTTTAATAATTGTTCAACTATTGAATTTGACTATGAATTTCTGGATTTATGGTGACACCCAATGACTGGATGTTGGAAAAAAATTAAATTGCCGACCTAAAAGGTCGTTAATTTTAATTTCTCAAAATTTGTTGTTCCACAAAAAAATGTTTACTTGACAAGTAACAAGACAGTAAAAGTTGACCACCACTGACCTAGACCATAACCTCAAAATTCATAAGATAACCTCAAAATTCAGAAAAATAACCTCAAAATTCAGAAAAATAACCTCAAAACTCAACTAAATGTTATTCAGAGACGTCATTAACAGAAGTGTTCGAAACTTTTATTATTTTGTTTAAAAATCATGAGCAATCAACTCATTTCCATCCAAAATAATCTCTACTCATGTCCCACCTTGATTTTTCCACAAACTAAAAGTAAAAAATTTGCCTTTTTAAGTACAATATTGGATGTACACCCCCGCACTCTTAGAAAAAGTAAAATTTGTGGTTGTGTTTCTGAGAATATATACCGAATAATGAATGGATATGAATAGATATGGCAGAAAAACATCTTTACGCATTTATTCAATTGAGCCAGCATAAAGACTGTGTAGTATTAATGGTAGTAAAGTTCAGTAACAAATTTCCTTCTTACAAGAATGAAAACAATAAAAATAAAAATCTTTTGCTGATTATTATATGCTACCACACACAATGTGCTGTTGACAAAAATTTATATAAGCCTCTTTGTGTATCTACTAATAGGGGGGTCATTCATAAATGATGTCAAACTTTTCAGGGAGCAGGTTTTGATGCAGCTTGAATTTTTATTTGACAGAAGATAGGAAGAGGATCAAAAAATCTCAATTTCTGTTAGACGTCATTAATGAACGAACCCCTAACGATACAGATGAAAAGAAAAACTTGTTTAATACCAATTTTATGCTTTAATTTTGTGGATCATGTGGGTTGCATTAAATATGTGCAATGATACATAGAGAGAGCTAATAACAAAAATACTCTTAGGCAAGCAAAGTTGGCTTGTGAGACTTTAAAGAAGTTTTCTTGTGAAACCACACTATATTTATAATTGTAATTTAATATATATGCAGATCTATATAAACAAAAAAATATTTTTATAAAATACACACTTGTATCCAATTTGAATTTTGCACCGAAATGTCTCTTTCCACTTTTTTTTCTTCTTCTTTCTCTACATACACACGCGCATACACTCGTAAAATTAAAATACGTTCTACGCCTTGAATTTTTTTTCTCTCTATTTTTTTCCTTCCTTACACTGGAGTAAGAATCTTTTTTTTATTGACTATTTATTAACTCTTATGCGAATTTTAATAAAAAGCACTATGAAGCCATGTTAATCCATTAAAAAGTTGCTTGCAGTCCCACTGTAGACGAAGTAGGATAAAGCTTATAAACTACTTTAGGCTCAGCTTATTTTTATTTCACTTTGCGAGTAAATCAACAAAAACGCGACAATATTTCTTTTCCAGTTATGAACTGTTTCGCTGCTGCCGAGAGACTGTTTCTGTATTCGTGAATGAAATAAAGTCAATGAATTTTAGAATATTATTTGCTCCCTTATTTCGAAAATTGTCCGCTCTCATGCTCATTTCGGTGATGTTTTGGCTCTGACTCTCTTTTTACATCAGCTGAATATTGACATTTATGTGGCACTAAAAGCTTCTCGTGACATTATTGAATGACAATGGGTTTGGAATTTTTTTCATGATCCATTAAAGATTTTGTGGAAAATTTATTTGCGTAATTTAAAATATCAAGTTAATATCCATAAAAATTAAAGGCATTAAAATTTGATGTTTTTTTGTGCAATGTAAATTATTCGAGAGAGTGTGAGCGGCAAAACATTGAGTTGCAACAATAACAAAACATTGGAATGAAACAATAACAAATTTGTACGTGACTGTTAAATTCATTAAAATTGTGACTTGTTTTATGCTTCCATACATTCCCACAAGCATTAGCATATTAATTAACATAAATTATTCAGCCATAAGTAACGTTTCAATTTAATGGTATGAGAATCAAGTGACATAATCGAGTGACACATCCTGAATGTTTATTCTCGCTAAATGTTATGCTGCATCCTATGATGTATACGCATGATAACAAGAAAAGCAGGAAGGATTAAAAAGAAATATTATTTAATGTGCGTAAATATCTGTGTATACATAAAATATGAAGAGCTCCCCTCCATAATTATAAGCTATTGTGTTTTATGATATCATCAGCAACAATTCATCATTAAACTAAACTCTTGGTTGATCTTATGCTCTTTTGTAGAGTTCAACTCGACACCACCGTTTTGATATCATTCCAAGAAATAACGAGAAACTTTCTCTCTCGCTTCCGCTTTAAGTGGGGCTCATTTTGATGTTATGTGATGCTTACAATAAGAGGGGGGGGGGGGGGTTGGTCAGACTTATGGTAAATTTTCAAAATTTTCATTATTGTTTGTTCGCAAATTACGTCATGCTCTAGGGGTTTGAAAATTTTGTGTGACGTACCCTATGAACAACCCCTAGGGAGGATGCAGGAGGGTTCAAAATAAACCATATTGAAGTTAAGTTACGTAACATCCGAACGACCCCCATCATCCCGTCTTCTACTATCCGACAGTCAGACATTATCATTGTTCTGTCTCAATTCTAACGTACTTGAAACTTTTTCCTTCTTTTGTTGGAACTGAATGAGTAGGAACAAAAATAATAAAAATTTCATCCCGGAAAATTGTTTGTAAAAACTTTTAATGCAATATTTTTTTCCCCAAAGTTGATACTGCTTTAGCTCATTTTTATTGCACTAGTGTGTTATTGGATGTGATTTATTTGTCTGTATTTTTATTACAATTTACTTTCCAGTAAAGATTTGGTGATTGATGGTTTATGAGTCTGAAAATCGATACTGACATAATTTTTTTCTTTTTTTTTCGAGGGAAGATGTTTTATTGGTACAGAAGATCTTAAATAAAAATATTTTTGGAATGAGTTATGAGAAAAGCTTGGTATTTAAATAAAAAATTTAGGAACATGACTATAATAAACAGGATTTTCAACCAACATGGTGCGTTGATACGTCAAAGAACACCTAGGTATGGGATCATTCACTTATGACGTCCATCAAAAACTGGGATTTTTAGAACCCCCCCTCCCCCCTTGTCACAAAATTTTAATTCAAAAAAATTTCTTTGATTTAAGGTGTCACAAAATTTCAGACCCCCCCCCCCTCCCCCCTAAATCATGGACGTCATAAGTGAATGACCCCACACAAAAAATTATGAAATTTGCGTTTGTGAAACGAAAGGGTTGAAAGTTCTCAGTGCCAATGATACAGTTCAGGAACGATTAATAGTTTAAGTTGGTACTCTGCTAAATTTATTAGATTCGAAGTAACGCTCGATAGCTTAATAGTAAGATCATTTGACCAGAAATCGTAAGAACACTTGAAGCGAGGGTTCGATTCCCCTTTGGGACAAGTGGTTAATTTTCAAATTTTAATTTCCTTAGGTGTCAAAATTTCGAAGTAACTGGACCTAACCTGCTTATAGTTGCAGATTAATTTAGTATACAGAATGGCAGGGAGGGTGTCAAACAGGTTAAATCCCCCATTTTAACAGCAATTTCAGTGTTAAATCGGAACTGTCTTGATAGATTGCATGACAACATGAATCAAATGTTCACAAAGGAAGAAAACACGTGTTTTTTCATTGCACATCCAACTCCTAGCTTGTTTTTAGAGCACGCGATAAAAAAGAGTTTTGAGCAAACAAAGTTAATACTTTTTCTCAAACAGTATTTCATATAATCCCTTGTTAAAGTAGAAAGTTCTCAAGGATTTTTTTTTTCATTTTTATTTCCGGCTAAAGTTTATGTCTTCAATAAAAATTGCAGCATTAAATCTCGAATAAAAAAACTTTTACGATACGTGGGATGCGCTTTGTTCATTCACTTCCGTATGATAAGCAAAAATTGTGACATCTTTGTCATGACACAAAAAAAAATCTATATCACAGAGCATTTTTCATTAATTTTTATAAAAAATTCAAAAATCAAATTTTTATTCCTCCCCACAATTTACTTTCCATATTTTTTTTATTTTATTATGAAATGGATTTGAATTCTCTCATAAATTGATATCTGTTTACATTTTGAAGTAGCAACGAAAACAAATGAATATCAAGTGATGTTACCGGTACAGACGTGCTCTCACATTCATATAAAAAAAATCAACAGAGGAAATAAGTGTAATATCGTATCGTAATATCACTTTTACTGCGCAAGACAATTTGACGACCCTGAGAGCTGTAAGGAAGAATGCTATTATCATATACGGCTTTAAATCTCCATGCTGATAAAAAAAAATTATTTATTTTTCCAATGGATAAAAATAAAGATGCTATAAATTGAATCATAAAAATCAACTTCTATATGTTATGTGCGTCAATAGACGAATATAAATGGTTTACTATTTGAGCATTTTTACGAGACTTTTGCAATATGATATTATTTACGTTGAGGGTCTCTATACACTTGACTTCCAATCTCAATTTAGTAGATCTGCTTTTGGGCTTATTCGGTAATGATGGCTGGGGGGCGTATTCAGGGAGGGGGAGGGTGTTTGTGGATCAACCCATCTCTTTTGGAAAAATTTCTTCAGTTTGCTAGGGTTCATTGACCCCGTTTCATCACCAAAAATTAATGGATACGCCCCTGAATGGCTGTAGTGTATGCCAAACTTTTCAGTTGATGACATGTTTTTGAGTTGCGCTTCTTCTTCCTGGTACACCACATGTGGTAGTTTGACAGTCTCATAAAGGTTGAGATTAGATGTCATTCACTTAGACTGAGTGTGTAGAAAGCTGAGAGCTATGGGGTCGTTCATAAATTACGCCCAATGAACGAGATCAAAAAATAATCGATTTTCATGGACATCATTATCAATGTACCCCTTTGATATCATTAAAACAGGATAAGCAGACATAAAAGATTGAAAATTTTCTTCCATAATTTTTAAGATCCAATTAATTATGCGAGAAATGGAAAAGATAGGCCATAATGGAAGTAATATAAATGTGAAAAGTTTATGATATCCCCCCTTTTTTTCCTTCCTTTTGTATTTTGTGTAAAATTTAATTTAGTTTTTCCAAATGAGAAACTTTTCCTCTAAGGTTTTAATTGAGGTTTCTCCGAGTGAGATGGAAAAGGCAAAACTTAAAGCTCGTTGATATCACAACACATACATATATAGAGTATATAGCATGTGCTATTAACGATAACAATAGATTTTGTTTTCATTACCAATATAAAGTTCTCGTTTTTGTTCTATTGTTTCAAGCAAATTGAAATATTCGCTGAAGAGTAGAATAAATTGAATTGAATCATCGTTGGAAACTTTTAATTAATGCAATAAAGCAGCTGAATCTAAACACAATTATCGAGAAGAACTTTAAGTTTTCATACTTTTTCAAACATTAGCTTTTCATATTTAATCATGAAGATTATGATGTTGCAGTTCATTTTGAATGGATGGCTGTAGTTTAATATGGATATTAAAAGTATTAAGGACCCTCTGTTTATGTGATGTGTTGGTAAAGTGGTGTCAAGTCATGCATATATGTAGGTTATTTTCAGGGTGGGGAGAATTTGATGAGTTAACTCAAAATTCATAATTCAAAATGTGAGTTTGAATTTAAATTCCCTTTGAAAAATGAGTTTTAAAATGAATTTGAATTTAATTCATTTTCAAAAAAGAGTTTAAAAATGAGTTTGAATTTAAATTCATTTTTGAAAAGGAGTTTAAAATTGAATTTGAATTTAAACTCAAAGTCATTTTGGAATTTGAAAAGGAATTTGAGTTTAAACTCATTTGGCAGAATGAGTTGAGTTTTGAGTTGAATTTTTAAAACTCCTTAAACTCCTTTTGCTGGAAAACTCGTTCAGGCAAATTCCAAAGAATTTTTTTGTGTTGGCACTTTTGGCTGAAATTTTCTCTTGAAAAACGTTCCAAATTTTTTCTGCTGCAACTTGCTGAACATTTTCGGTTCTTTTATGGAACATTTGTGACTTTTTTTAGAATATCCTGCACTTTTAGGTCAGGATTATGCTTTATGTTTAAGAAACATTGAGGAATTGGGAATTTGAGGTTTATTTGATAACGAAGGAGTCATTGGGTACATATTCATGCATGCATTCATTGAAAATTTTATTACTGGATCTTTTGGTTCCAAATGTTTTGAGAAAAAAATGTCAGTAACCAATGATTTTGGTGATTTCTGAAAGAAAAATAATCATTCATGTGTCTTTTCTTTCTTATGCCTTAATACTTGACTAAAATGATGTCCACTTAACTGGATATGATTAAGCCTGACTGGATGTGACTGTACATGAGGAAGTGGTCACTTCCAGTGCTTTGAAAACTTTTTTTGCTTGAATTTCATCAACAAAGTGCTCCCAATCAGTAACATTGAGTAAGAGGACTGTAAAGGCACTGGAACTGCCTGGTTCCTTTACATCCACAAAAAAATTTTTTGTTCCTTTTTAATCAAGGAATCGCCTACGGAAGTCAAAAAATTTTTTGCGGAACTGACCGGTTCCTTTGGTACCTAATGACTAAAAACTGTTGGATATGATGTGTTATGCTCTTGTGACTTCACATAAATTATTTATGTATGTTGGGCACCAAAGGAACCGGTCAGTTCCGCAAAAAATTTTTTGACTTCCGTAGGCGATTCCTTGATTAAAAAGGAACAAAAAATTTTTTTGTGGATGTAAAGGAACCAGGCAGTTCCAGTGCCTTTACAGTCCTCTTACTCAATGTTACTGATTGGGAGCACTTTGTTGATGAAATTCAAGCAAAAAAAGTTTTCAAAGCACTGGAAGTGACCACTTCCTCATGTACAGTCACATCCAGTCAGGCTTAATCATATCCAGTTAAGTGGACATCATTTTAGTCAAGTATTAAGGCATAAGAAAGAAAAGACACATGAATGATTATTTTTCTTTCAGAAATCACCAAAATCATTGGTTACTGACATTTTTTTCTCAAAACATTTGGAACCAAAAGATCCAGTAATAAAATTTTCAATGAATGCATGCATGAATATGTACCCAATGACTCCTTCGTTATCAAATAAACCTCAAATTCCCAATTCCTCAATGTTTCTTAAACATAAAGCATAATCCTGACCTAAAAGTGCAGGATATTCTAAAAAAAGTCACAAATGTTCCATAAAAGAACCGAAAATGTTCAGCAAGTTGCAGCAGAAAAAATTTGGAACGTTTTTCAAGAGAAAATTTCAGCCAAAAGTGCCAACACAAAAAAATTCTTTGGAATTTGCCTGAACGAGTTTTCCAGCAAAAGGAGTTTAAGGAGTTTTAAAAATTCAACTCAAAACTCAACTCATTCTGCCAAATGAGTTTAAACTCAAATTCCTTTTCAAATTCCAAAATGACTTTGAGTTTAAATTCAAATTCAATTTTAAACTCCTTTTCAAAAATGAATTTAAATTCAAACTCATTTTTAAACTCTTTTTTGAAAATGAATTAAATTCAAATTCATTTTAAAACTCATTTTTCAAAGGGAATTTAAATTCAAATTCATTTTGAAATTCTTTTGAAAATGAGTTGGAATTTGAGTTTTGAATTAACTCACCCACCCTGGTTATTTTGTCAACTCTAAATTAATAATTTAAATATTTAGGGTAAAAAATGTTAATTTTGGTCATTTTTACACTTGAAAACTTTGAAGGCTTTGTACTCTTCACTGCTTCATTTAAGCTTGCTTGAAAATACATCAAAATGTCACAATTTGTGGATATTTTCACTCCAGAAAAAATCAGAATCTACAAACTTGTCGTATCCAAGATATATCCATTTAAAAGAAAAATGTATTTTTTGGTCAAAAAAATGTATTTTTTGGTCACAAAAAATGTTAAAATTGGTACTTTTTTTCCGAAGTGAGCATTGAAATTTCTTGTCAACAAACAATTTTTAAAAAGTTTTATGGATGATTTCATGTCTTTATCTTGCAGCTATGTCTAAATCCTTTATGTCAAGGAATACTTAGACCCAAACCTTTAAATCCTCATCAAAAAGTTTCAAACTTTTTAATACTTTTGGTCATTACAAAATGACCAAAAAATACATTTTTTTTGACCAAAAAATACATTTGAAAATGGGTCATTTTGTTTCCAAGTTTTTGAAGCAATGCTTTATTTATTTAAGAAAGTTGGTATGAGCATTGATAGAAGAAATCAAGAACTTTCTTTCTGTATACTCATTATGTTATGAAAATTATCTGCTTTAGCACAAATGACAAAACCAAAAAAGTACCAAATTATGGATTTTTTCACATTTTTTTGTTTTCAAGATTTCAAGTCACAGGATGGCTTAAAATTCAAAAGCTCAAAAACGTATCCTTATTTTTTGCTCCTCTTCAAATCTTGTGAACAAATATGGTACCTAAAATGCTTAGTGTCCATTTTAGAAAATGACCAAAAAATACATTGACCAAAATTAACATTTTTTACCCTATATGGTGACACAAGGAAGATTGAGTGTCCAACTTTTCTTTATGAAGTCTTGGGTTCGATTCCCAGTATATTCAAAGTGTTATTAAATTTTCGATGATAATAATACTCGGTATATTTTTACTTTTTGTGTTTTTTTTTTAAATTTGGTAAATTTTTAACTGATAATGCTAGTTACGCTAAAAAAATAAGAAGCTTATAAAGAAGGCAACATGATAATATTAATTGAGGACTCTCTGTAGATGTGGTGTGTTGGGAAGTTATATATAGATAATTATGTCGAATCTAAACAAATAATTTTAATATTTATGTTGTGAAACAAGGAAGATTGAGTGTCCAATTTTGCTTTCAAAAGTCTTTGGTTCGATTCCCGTATATTCGAAATTTTGCAAAATTGCGCAATTTTGATCCGAACTCTGCGTTTTTGTATTTATTTTTTTCAATATTCGTTAATTTTAAATGCTGTAAAAATTAATAATTTTAAAAAATAATGCGTTACTTTTTTTCAAAACCCAATCCACTAAAAGATATTCCTTACTAGTTTCCACAGAATCAAGTAAAAGAAGATCTCTCAAGCTCGAGAGTTTAAATGGGATATCAAGTGTGCTTGTGCTTCCATAATAATGATATTAAACATAGTAAGTTTTGAAGACTCAATCAATAATCTAGAAAAGTTCACTATTCATTCAACATATTATCACATTATAACATAAAAAGTCTCATTCTTATGTTATTTATGATTATGTTTTTTTTTGTAAAGAGTATCAGTTTCACACTTAACTTCTCATGTTTTTCACATCATATCTCATTTATGGTAGGTATGAAAATAGCTTTGCCGTACGCACGAAACATTTTACATCACGCAAAAATAAATCCACAATAGATAAACTTTTCGGTTACAAAATATCATTTACATTGTGTACATATTATGTGTGTGTGCCTTACAAAAAATTAATTGCCATCATAATTGTGTCTGTTTGTATGCTCATACATAAATATGATGATTAAGTCATTCTCACAAAGTGAGGCACTAATGAAAATGTTTTGAAATGAGACAAAGAAGAAGGGAAACTTTTTTTTAAAATAGAATTACTGCTTGACTTTTTTTCTCATCCTTTAATTGCATGAGTTGGGAAATGAAAATTGTTGAAATCGCATATTTACACAAAAAATTTATTTCGTCTAGCTGTTCTACAAGAGAGAACGAGAGTCAGTCAATGATGGGGTGACAAACAGGATGTAACGACGTAAAATTAAATTAAAACTCGGCAATCACAATTTTGCAATCACACACACGACTCATAAAATTGTTTCAACACATGTTGACACATTTGAATTTCAATATTAATGGCAAACGCGATTGAATCTCATGCAGTCGAAAATGAGTTGTAAGTCGATTTACGTCGATAATCAACTAGCTTTGAAAAGAGGGGGGGGGGGGGGGTGTCGTGTGTGATGCTCATTAGGATCTTCTATTTATGATGTCACACTTTGAAAGAAATGGTATTTTGGACCCTCCTTCAATCTGCTCTGTAGGCATTTTCCAAAATTTAAAAAATTTAATTGAAAATTTTGCGTCATGTAGATTATTAATGATCCTCTGTAGATGTGGTGTTGGTGAAGTGCTCAAGGAGTATCCAGAAATTTTTCGAGGGGGGGGGGGGGTGTTTGAAATTTTGGGTTTGGGATTTTTTTTTCTTAAAAAACCCTAGCAAATTGAAAAAATCTTCTCAAAAAGATAGGGGGTTTGACCTCAAAAACCCCTCTCTGAATACTCCCCTGGAAGTGGTGTCAAGTTATTATAGGTTATTTTGTCAATTCTAAATAAATAGTTTAAATGTCTATGTGGTGACACAAGGAAAGTGTTCATCTCTAATTTCTAAAGTCTTGGGTTCGATTCCCAGTATATCTAAAATTTTTATTAAAAACCATGTTTGTTGTCGTCAACTAAAGTTAATATTTTACTTTTTGGTTTTATTTTATCAAGATTTGGTGGGATCGTTCGGATGTTACGTAACTACTTATTTTTCAGTCAGGTATATAGGTTCTACCGCCTAAATATGCTCCTAAGATTTACTTCTGCTCCAAAAGATACAAATTTTCTACATGATACCCAAGCAACAAATCTCATCTATCAACCTCTGACTGTGGACAATACAACAAAATTCAAGTTGACTTTTTATGCTCGAAAATTGATTTATAAAACTCAACATTTTCGTGAGAAATGCTATATAGTCTAATGAACACCGCTTAATGCTTTTAGGACTAGGAACTGTTATTTATTTTTGGTCGTTTGATATTTAATGTTTAATTTGAATTGCCATTTAGATTGGTAAACTTTAAACGAACGCTGAATTGTTGATGAATCATTGTGAGTTCTATGACGGAAGCGCATTCTCAATGACAAACTCATGAGAAAGTCAAATTAGATGAACGAAAATAATAGTTAGATGACCTAGGAATGAGAGCTGACAGAGTTACTTCCTCTGAGAATATTTATGGTGTTATTGCAGCTCATGATGTTAGTTCTTGGTTACATAAATGGATGTTTGCAGTCTTGAGAATGTAGTCTAGACTTTTTGGTAATTTATTCATATGCAGATAGATGAGAATGTACATAAAGTTTTGCTGAAATTGCGAGTAAATCATAATGATACTGTAGAACTTTGTAGCATTTATGGGGGCGTTCGTAAATAATGTCCAACGTTCAGGGCGTATACAGAAATTTTTCAAGGGAGGGGTTTTGAAATATTTTTGTATGGAAGGAAAAATTTAGGGGGGTTTTGGGATTTTTTTCTTAAAAAACCCTAGCAAATTGATAAAATTTCCCAAAAATGGTAGGGGTTTTAACCCCCAAAACCCCTCCCTGAATACGCCCTTGCCAACGTTTTGGGGGGAAAATTATTCTTTAAATGAAATTTGTTAGCCAGATGGGTGGATTAGGAGTAAAGCCAAGGGCCGGTTGCTCGGTATATCCAGGGGGTAATGTGGATGTTAAAACACCATCTTCGATGGAAATTTACTTTAACTTGCTAGGGTTTTTTGAGAAAAAATCGAAAAATATCCCCTAATTTTTGCCGTCCATACAAAAAAATTCAAAACTCCCCCCTCCAAAAATTTCTGGCAGGGGCATATTCAGAAATTCTGCGAGGAGGGTAAAATTGTAAATTCTTTTGTATGGAAGCAAAACTTTGGTTGACGTCCCCTTGGTCAAGGGGGTCCAAATGGGTCATGACCCAAAAGGGTCATTCATAAATGATGTTAAATTTGAAAAAAAAATTGCAAAGAGGGGCAGAGGGTTCTAGAAAATCTCGTTCTTTGCATGACGTCATTTATGATCGGCCCCCAACCCTTCACTTGAGATTGAAATTCATGTAGGATAAAAATTCGAACCCTCTCCTAAAAATTGAAAATATGTATGAAAAAAATGTGGGTCCCCCCTAGATGACATCACTTATGAACGAAACCCATTATTGAAAAACGAGTATATTTGTTCTTTTTAAATATATATATTTTATTTATCTTTGTATTTTTGTTTATAGGACAATTTATTCTCATATGTGTAAACTTTTCATCAATTTCTTTGGCTTATATCGACTAACGTAAATAGCGTTACATTTACTTATGCATGCTTTTTTGGTATAATTTGACATTTTACACATCATTTTATTTATTTTTTTATTCTTCATCTTTTTTTTTGTTTGTTAAAGTTTCTTTAAAAATTATAAGACATATTCTTTATTTCCTCATTTTTTTATCATTTTTTTTTGTTTAATAATTAAATCTAAAAAATTTTTATGCAATAAAAATCGATTTTTTTCCTTGTGTGGCAACTGACATAATTAATGATGTGGCTTTCGATAAACGAAAAACCATATAAAGCTATTTTATCCTATCTTCGTATTACGTAAACGTAAAAATATCCTCTTCTTGTGCTACAAAAATTTATAGATATCCATCAACCTTTTTTATTCTTTTTAATTAATCAACATTGACTCTATTATTCACATTCAACAAATCACAATGCATTTCCATTTCATATATAAATCGAATATCGGTATTTTTATCTATAATAATTTCATATTTTTTCTTCTTATTTTTCTTTTATCAAAAAAGCTTCAAATTTCCGCTAAATTGGAACATATTCCTTTTTGTGTTTATTATTCGATGTACAATTCACTTCATATTATTCTCATATTTTTTTTTTCATTTTTAAATAATATCAAATTTTGCGATTAACAATATGTATATTCTCACTTACATGCATATCTTTATCAATTATATATATTTAATATTTTTTTTTTAATTTTTATTCTAACGAATTTTCTTCTTTACTTCACTTTTATGTTTCATATATCAAAATATTTTGTGGCATCTTTGTTCAATTTTATTCTTAAAGAATGAGAAAGACTAATTACTTCTTTGTAATTTTCTTTTCTTTTGTCTAGTTAGTTTTTCAACAATATTAATAGGTATGTTCACTTTATGGGTGGGGATAAAAATGCTTTTATGGATTGAGTTACGTAAGTGTTAAAGAAAAATTATTACATGCGTAAAATAATGGGAAATTTAAAATTATGTGCTTCAAATAAAATTACGTAAGAAAATTCAAATTATTTACGTACAATCCCAATGGACGACAGCAGTTCTTATTCTTCGAAATTGAAACTTCAAAGATGAAATTTTTTCAAAAAAAAATATGACCGTTACAAATTTTCAAAGGTAAATTTAACGGTTTTTGAAAATTTAAAAATTTTAACACTTTGAAATATTTTCGAATTAGTTTTGAATTTCTAAAAAATAACGGTTAATACTACTGTTGTCATTAATTGGATACAATCCAATGGACGACAACAGTTCTTATTCTTCGAAATCGAAACTTCGAAGATGTAATTTTTTTCAAAAAAAAATATGACCGTTACAAATTTTCGTAAGTAAATTTAACGGTTTTTGAAAATTCAAAAATTTTTACACTTCAAATATTTTCGAAATAGCTTTGAATTTCTAAAAAAATAACGGTTAATACTACTGTTGTCATCCATTAATTGGATACAATCAAATGATCAAAGAATTTTAAAGTCTGCGAGACGAAAATTAGCGAATTCAAATGGATGTCTATCAGCATTATAAAAACAATTTTCAGTTAATCTTGATTCGATTAGCTCAACAACAACAACAAAAAAATTCTCAAAGTGCTTAACACGAGAATCATTATGGTATTTACTTCGCACTTGATGTAATAAAATATTCAATTGATATTCAGACAATCCGTTGGAATAATCCAACCTTTATCAAAGTTCTTCTTCTTGTTCCGTTTTACAGAAAAAAAGGAAAGAACAGCAGGAGAAGAATAATAAAAGTAAAAAGTGTACGTGAATTGAACAAAAGAGCAATTATTTTAATCTATTTTACCCAAAAAAAAGTTAATCCGATACTCTCCGATTTTTTTTGTTCCTTATATGAACACACATATAAATATTGTTTATGTGATTCAATTTTATGAGATAATAAAAGGTATTTTAATCGCTCATTGAGTTACTATGTTTCATCGCCATTAAGATGGGTGTAACATTTGAATCGTGTCGCGTTTTCCTGCAACTCTGATCGAAATCGTTTATTGGATTATTTATGATGTTGCTTAACGCATTCGAGCGATCAAAATCGATAGTAGCATAGCCGAGCTTCTTGGGACTTTCAGGAGGTAAGAGACCACTTGATGCAGACACAGAATTTACCATCATTTGACTTTGATTATCACTACAACTATCGACACTTCCATTATTATTTCCAATGCTCTTGCTGCTTAAATTATTGTTATTTATTGTTGTCTGTTGGTCGAGATCTAAAACAATATAGTTGACTTTCCGTTGGGTCGGTGTGCATGGTTCTGATTTATCTGTGCGGTCAATGAGAGGTAAATCTACTTTCGAGAATATTTCAGGACGTGAGTATCGATTACGAAGCATTAATGGCTTCATTTCCGAAAGTCCTATATCCAAGTTCTCGTAACAACGTGTCGTCGGATCTTGTGAGAATGATAGTGCCCTAGTGAATCCAAAAATATTGCCATTAACAACGTTCTTTGTATAATCTTTTTTAATATCATTAAATTTCGAGTTTAGATTATTTGCCAAAACAGGAGGTGTCGTAGCTATAGGAGGTTGATTCTCTTTAATATCAGTAGAATTAGCAGGTGGCGTCGTTATTTGATTATTTTCTTCACCAATACCAACGTTCATGTAAACAGCTTTGATGGAATCCGGTGAGGACGGTTCTTCCGGATCAACTTCTAAGCTCTCCATTGTTGCAAGTGTTGCTCTCGGTGCTTGAGCTTGTACTGGAACTGTTACTGTCGCTATTGTCGTCGTCGTTGATGATGATTCATTGTCGAGAATCTTCCTGGGATCACCAATTTCTGCATTCATGTAGACATTCGTGCTTGGATCACCTTTGGGTGTAGTTGCTGTTGATTTTATAAATTGACTAGCACTTGGAGCTTGTTCAGCTGGTGGAATATCGATAGATAGTTTAGTGGGTTTCTGTAAGTGACTTGGTGGATATTCCTGATAAATATTGCCTGGCGCATGCTGTTGTGATGGATTTAGATTTGTAATTTCGAGGATATTTGTGTAGCTATTTGGAGAGCCAGGTGAGGAAGGTCCTGATCCGAATGAGCTCATTCGATTACTAGATGAAAATCGTGTGACATGTGATGTGATAGGACGACTAGGATTGGGCTCTAAATAATCAGCAGTTAAAGTATCCGTACTTCTGCTTTGTATAGAATTGGTGCCATTTGGCGATAAAGAGCTGTTTGGCCTTGCATTCACAATATATGAGCTACCTTGAATACCAGTATGAAGTGTTCCACCACCCAAATTGAGACTATTCAATTGAGCTATGTTCCTATTAGATGCATTTGGCACAGCAAAGTCATGCATGTTTGGATCGTCAGTAATATACGCTCGACCGTTTATAAATGATTGAAGTGTGTTGAATAATACATCAGCACGTTGGCACTTAAAACTAAAGATTCCAGGACCTGTCTCACACCTCCGGCCAGCCTCAAACGTGAAGAAATTCGCATCATATCCATATCGTCTCAACGATCCGAGCGACCATGATATAGGTGCTCTGTTTTTTCGATACAATATTATGTCGTTTCCTGGAAATTTTGACATTTGATAAAAAATGTATGAGAGAATGATAAAAAAAAATAATACACACATATACAGCAAACGCAATAAATCATTATGCCTGTACATGTCTGTTCGTAAAGTTCTTACCATTTATTTCAAGTTGTGAATTATAATACACTGAGTCGTCTGTGTCTGCAAAAATAACATCGAAGCGATTGGGATGATTATTTTCACTTACTTTACTCTCGACGCAGCCCATTGCAAAATTTTGCATACGCAATTAATTATTAGAATTTATCATGATTTGTGTCTTCTGTAAGTTCCAGAAATATCAAAAACTTTCAACTTATATACTCTCGCTGATGTTTAACAAAGATTTGTCAAATTATCTAGCACTTTTAGGCTGCTAAATAATATTTTTAAAAAAATTCTTGAAAAAAAAATTCTTAATACATGGAAGATTCTTTTAAGGAATTGAGGAAGATATTTAGCTCAAATTTCGTAATAAAAATGAAATATCAATTAAACATCACTTAAATATCATTTTAACAAGTATTTAGGCCTTTCTTATTGTATAGAAAATTAATTTTATTAACAATTATTGTGAATTTTTTCAATACACTTTATCAACTAACTGATTTCCCCTACAATCCCTTCTCTTTTTCCGTACCCTGCTTATTTGTGTGTATGCTCGTTTACTCTTGCTTTTTCTGGGTGTCCATAATCATGTTTTTTCCATTTAAATTGTATAAAATTGATTTTTGAATTATTTTAATCCTAGGATTAATTTTAATCTCAATTTTTAATCTAAGGATTAATTTTTAATCTCAATTTTTAATCCAAGGATTAATTTTAATCTAAATTTTTAATCCAAGGATTAAATTTTAATCCAAGGATTAATTTTAATCCAAAGATTAATTTTTAATCTTAATTTTTAATCCAAGGATTAAATTTAATCGTGAGATTTATTTTAACTCAAGATTATGTCGATGTACAAAACACGATAGGGGGTCTGACAGAAATGGTGCATCCTTGATTTTTTGTCTGATTATTCCACGTAAAGTAAGCAGTTCCTGCTAGTCCTAGTACAATTAACACCAATATTGCAACAAAAATTATATTTTTAATAAAGTTATGACAACTTTGTTCAGTGCCACTATCCAGATCAAATTTTGTGCTTGTTGGTTGAATGCGTTTAGACAAGTTAGTCCTTTCAGTTCCTAGAAATCCATTTACTTCACTCGAAATTGTCATTTTCAAATTTGCTTTTGTAATAAAAATTAAAAACAATATTAATTTAATTAAAAAGCAGCCTGCTTAGTATGAAATTTAGATAAGATTGTCACTATCTTTAATACACTTAAAAGACTGGATGCATGATGCATATTAAAGTTTGGGAATTTTTTCGTAATCATAATAAATAAGTTTCTTAATAACAGAAGTTTCCAGACCCCATTCAATTAGACGTCAGTTATGAAGGACCCCATAAGTGATCGACCTCTAAACATTATCTCCATAATTCGTTAGATGCACCTTAACCTGTACTCAAAAATATTCAAGGAGATTGCTATAACTTGTATATATTCACCACTCAATTTCCAGAACATGACCCTTGCTGCGATTTATGGTGACTTTTGAGTAACTTTTCATTAGTTATTTTCTCTGTCTGTGGATAAGATACAGCTTTAATTTTAATACTACAGCAATAATTAAAAGAAGTACTATTCAATTTAACTAAGAATAGAAAATGTCATTAGGCAAAAAGTCATGAAAATCGAATTACTGGATGTTATTAAAAGATCCAGTTGTAACGGATTTTAAAATTTCAAACTAGTTTTTAATGTTTAGTTTTGGATTGAACAAAGTTATTTCAAAAACTGTGAAATTGAAGGATATAGACCTTATAATTAAGTGTTTAAAGACGTTAATAAATTTAACTAATCGAGCAAATTGTATAAATTAATTACAGTAGACTATTTAATGTGATTTTTGTCGAATTTCGATGCAATAATTTAATATTTACAAATTTAAAGTTTATAAATTCTCTGTATTTCCCCAAAATCCTTATCAGTGATAATTATTAAATTTAATTAAATATCAATACATGGTATAAATCACGAAATGAAAAATGGAATGTGAAAGTGAAAACCTTGATAAAAGTTATGCTGCTGATGAAAAGATGGAAAATGGCTTAAATGGAACTCTGGACAAGGAAAATACTAATCCTAATGCAGAAAAGAAAGTCAGTAAAGACACACAAAGAAGACATGATGAACCAAGCGAGCTGAGTTTTGAGATTTGTATGTAATTTGTTAAATTTCTTAATGTTGTTGTTGTTTTGTCTTTAAATCGATGAAATCATCAATGTATATAGCATATAAACTCATTTTCGTAACTTTTCCTTAGTTCCCGAAAATTCAGAAGAGAAAATCAAGAGACAACAGATTGAAAAGGCACTCGAAAAGGACTCAAACACGACCTTAGAGCAATGGAGACAATTTGCGAGGAGCGAATACGGATTAATTAATGGTTTGTATTATGAAATACACGTACGTACAGAGTAATGACATCATTACTTTATGACTACTGTTGGTTTATTACCCCATACATTGTTTTCTCATTCAGACGATCTTAGACAGAAGGTCTGGCCTTTATTACTTAGCGTTGATGTTACACAATGCGATCCAGTCCCAACTTTAGAGGAACTAATGAGTCATCCAGAATATAATCAGGTTGTCCTTGACGTCAATAGGAGCTTAAAACGCTTCCCTCCTGGAATTCCGTTAGCCAAGCGTCTGGCCTTACAGGATCAATTAACAGCCATAATTTTAAGAGTTATAAGCAAATATCCACATCTTTCATATTATCAAGTAAGATTTTTTTATTATTTTAATTAACTAGATTCCTAAACAATTCAATCTTCATTCTAAGTTCAGTTTTTGGTAACATTTTATTTTAAATTCCTATTAATCCAAAAAAAGAGTCCTACTCAAAGTAGAATCATAAATATTTAGTATAATTAATTAAAAATGTAAATAACAAATTTTGACACACTAATCTCCTTTTTTCAGGGATATCACGATGTTGCTGTAACATTTTTACTTGTGTGCGGAGACGAAATTGCATTCCACATAATGGAGATCTTGTCGACTGATCATTTGGTAGAATGCATGCAAAAGACTTTCGAAATTGTACAAAAACGTCTATTATTAATTTATGCTATCGTCTGGCGCGAGAATAAGGATTTATACGAATATTTAGAAAGGTAAACTATATATATTAAAAATGGAATAGATTAACGGAAGCAAGAAGTTTAATTAATTCTTTTGGTTTAATACATTAAATACTCGTAATATTATTATTTTTAAGACTCAAAACATTCTTTTTTCTTCAAACATGTTAATTAATTTAATTGCTTGCTTCATTCTTCCGTACTTCCTCGTCCGACTTCTTCTTATCGTGATATCTGAAAATAAATGAATTAAACATAAATTTTTCTCTTGTTAATTCTCAGGAGTCAATGTGGCTTGTTATTTGGACTTCCTTGGTATGTTTAAGCTACAAAACATATATCTACTGTCAAAAAGTAATGAAATTGATTAGGATGAATTAACGGAAATTTTAATTTTGAAAGTTATGCAAATTTAAAGCTGTTGTATGGTTTTGAATTTGAAATTTAACGGATTTGAGAAATTTAAATCAAAAACCTTACAAATTCTCAAAAAAATTATTTGTTGTAAGGTTCTAATTTAAAAACATTTGTGAGGTTTTCAATTTTTTAATTTTAAAAGCAATTATAAGGTTTTCAAGCACACATAATCTTAACAGACATCCTAATGAATTTCATACTGCCAAATTCTACTATACAGCAACAATCATGTTATAAATACACACCAAACATCTTTCATTTCCTTAAAAATAGGTACTTAACATGGTTTGGTCACAGTTTAAATCAGTATCGTTCAGTAGTTCGATTGTATGATTACTTTTTGGCATCGGAACCGTTATTGCCGTTATACGTGACAGCAGCAATTGTGCTTTATCGTGAGGAGGATATTTATCGAGAAGAATGTGACCGTGCATCACTTCACTGTCTCCTATCGCAATTACCTGACGAATTGCCTTTCGAATATTTATTAATTCAGAGCGAGAAGCTTTATGCGAAATATCCGCCACATAATCTCCATAAAGATATTGAGAAAATTATCGAAAGAGAGTAAGTTATTAAGTTTTAGTGCCAAAAAAAGTGTTAATTTGTGAATGAATTCCGTTTTTGACAGACAAAAGATTCGCGAGGAAGAAGACAAAGTATTTGAGACAAGAAGACAACTTATCCAGAGGAAGAGACAACCAGTGCCAACGCCTCAGCCGTTTATCTACAAATTTATTCCAAGACGACTAGTTCTTCACAGAAGATCAATATTTGTCTCGACAGCATTTATTGTGATCGGAATATTTGCGTATTATTACAAGTCACACACAAACTTCAATGTGGACGTTATCAGATGAGGTTTACTGTATCAACCGCTTCAACTTTATCATAGATTTTTACTGAAATGAGCTGACACTTTTATGGATCTTTAAGCAAATTTTCTTCTTGTTTTTTTATATGACATTCATTTTTTAAATGCTGGTTACTTTGTTATTTGTTGTTATAGACTTTTTTGAATACATATTTTAGTTACTGATTCTATATGTGATTTTAAGCGCATTTTCCAATGGAATTTTTAACGGATTTAAAATTTTCAAAAAATTATGCTTCTTTTTCAAATATTTTTTGACCGTTAGATTTTCAAATTTTTTATGGCCGTTATTTTTGATGCAAAAATTGATAGCTTAATTATGAAAATGCGCTTTTTTAGGTCATCTGTGACCACGTCTATTCTAGTTTTATAATTGTAATTAAAATTCTTTTAGAGTAGGAACGAAAAGATTTTATAATCAAAAATTTAAGATGAGAAAAGTGCATTCAAGAAAGATTTTAGAGGATGGATATAAACAGATAGTCAAGTTATTTCTGATATCATTGAATAAATATTTATAAAAAGTTTTTTGGAAATTCCGAAAAAATTATAGAATGAATTAGCAATTTTTTTAAAGTTTTATGAGACGATATAAGAATTGTGAATTCCGGCACGTCAGCTGGTTTTTAAAAAGTTCTCGTCAATTAGCAATGATTGTCGGCATGCAAAAAGTTATTAAGCTTTGTAAACACAACATTTTAGGTAAATTAAGCAACGCATAGAAGAAAATGAAAAAAAAGTATGAAGTAATCCTCTATTTATGTGTAAATAATCAACCTAAATTAACTAATCAATAAAAAATAAATAAATTTCGAGATATAAATGCTTTTCAATTACAAAATTCTATAATTTATTTAACAACATTAAGGTTGTTCAAATATAAGTTAAACTAAATTTTTCTCTCAAAACCTTGACAAACTTAATGAGAACGGGAAAAATATGTAGGTATGGTTTATGTACAGCTACAGATTAATTAGGAATAATGACGATAATGATGAAGGTGCAATGGAAGCTAATATTGTTAATAATGAATTTTTTGATGATTACAACAAGAAGCTTCATGCATACGCGAATGGTCAATAAAAAATATTAATATTTACGAACAATATGTTCATGATAGTTTACTTTTTGGCTAAAGCGAATCCAACTCCAATTAATCCTCCTAGAACTAACAGTGCGCCACCTGCCACGGCAGCATCTTTCTTAAATTCTTTACTCATCTCCTTCTCAATATGTTCCTATAATGACACAATAGAGTATAGATTATAGCACTTAAAGATTATCTATTTCAAGGTCAATGAGCATAAATGAGAGCATGACTTACATTTAGCAACATAACTTGCATATTATTTGGTTCGATCTCGAGAAAGGCTTGAACATACTTCTGGGCTGTTGGATAATCCTTCATTCTTGTATATGCTATAGCTAGGTAATATATGTAGTCTCTCTTATTATCTGAATCATCTCTGCATAATTCTTCGAAGATTTTGATTCCATTATTGATGTCTGCGCCATATTTTGATCTAACGAGGCACCATGCATACTCAAACTGTGTTTTAGCTAAAAAACATGTAAATAGTTAATGTGATTCCTTATTATGACTATAATACTGGTCTATAAAATGTACTAAATAGTGTGAATGACCTCTTAATGAAGACTGTTTGGTCCATCTGGTGTCAAATGACATGTCCTTGACATGTGTCAAATGACATGGACTTTTTTAATTGCCTAGTTCTGAGGAACAGAACATTTTCTAGCAGTATTAAGCCCTAATTTTCCAAGAACAGCTCACTCTTTACAATCGGACTGTATATTTGGAAGTTACAGCCTGTCTCATTTTGGTAAAAATCCCAAATACTCAAAATTTTACAAAAATCATGTCCAAATGCACTATTTTAAGTAACTATGGCAATATTTAATGAAATTTATTAAATATACTATTTTTAGCACTCTGTGCTGGATGTCGAGTAAGCACTTTAGACCAGTCTACTGCGTTTTTTATTATTATAGCTTACCGGTAACACACTTTTTGTCTTTCAGTTCCTTCATATAAACTTTCTCGAATTTCTGGAACATTAAATTTGTTTATGGAAGTTATGACTCACTTAATATATATTATATTGAAAGATCTAATAAAGGAAAAATTGTGAAATAGAACTTACTTCCAATTCTTGTGGTGTTATCGTGTCATTTAGGATTTCCTCCATTTCCTTCGGAGTCTCTTGCTTTCCGAATGCCCCAAACATACAGTCTATTTTGTTTTTATGCTTCTTTAATTAAGTTATAATTAATTTTAAAATTATTTTGCGAAATTTTTGCTGATTGAAAAACAAGGGGAATTTAAACTGTGATGAAAACAATAAAATAAACTAGTTCAAAAATAACGGTTTTTAAAAATTCAAATATAAAAAGGGGTAAAAAGCTGTGGAAATTTTGTAAACATTGGAAAAAACAATTTAATTTAATTAAAAATCATGGAAAACTCATTTTCGGAGAATTCTAGGACATCTAGTTATGAAAATATATTAACAGAGAATCCAGATTTATCGAAAAATGCCAAAAATATGTTTCAGAAGACGAGCGACTATTTAAATTATGAAGTTTGTTTATTCTTCTTTAAAAGTTTCAATATAATTAATGTTTTTCATTATTTACAGCTATCATCCAATGTACTGGATTATGAACTACTTGATAAGATGAATCAGACAGTATCAAAGAATATTGAATTAATGAAAAAGGCATCCGAAGATATTGTTGTAACAAATGAGGATCTGAATCAAAAATTCCGTAAGTCTTGTGCTGTAAATTAAGCTACAATATTAATTTACTAATGAGCATTGTTACAGGTGATCTTGCACCTCTGATGAAGGAACTGGAAGAGATAGAAGTGACTGTCAATAAGCTGGAAAACGCAGCATATCGACTAGATAATTATACTCAAAAACTCGAAGAGAAAATTAATGAATATGTTGCCCAAAAACAGCAGCAACCAACATAGAACAAAACAAGTTAATTCCATATCAAATATGCTATTATAAGCTAAATTTAGATGTATTAATAACTACTCATGTGATTGATTTTATGTTTCTATTAATAAAATAAGCTCGCTATTTATGCTTTAAAAGAACAAGAAATGGACAAACGGAATTAATGATTCATTAGACAGTACACGGCAGTTCGTGTATAATTGATAGACCAAAAGTATTTTTAGAATCAACTGGCGACATTCTAATTCGGCGCCTCAGAGCATTGCGATGTGTCATTAATGCTATAGGTGCATAAATTATTACTAGGGGTTGTTTTTCCTACCTTTTGTTTACTAAGGAATGCTATGCTATGCTCGTTTATCGAATGAATATTATTATGAGTCATGAAGTACTCGAAATGTCAAAGGGCGCTCGTACTTTTTGAGTGGAGAGAACAAGTCAGATGTAGTCGATGTGCGCGTGACAAAAGTGCATTTTTGTTCAATAAAGTCAGTACACAAGAAAATAAATCAACAGCTTGAAAACTTTTGATGATTACAAAAATAA
This sequence comes from Chironomus tentans, assembly GCA_963573255.1. NCBI lineage: Eukaryota > Metazoa > Arthropoda > Insecta > Diptera > Chironomidae > Chironomus > Chironomus tentans. Next base: position 9,767,959 of record OY754302.1, read on the forward strand.
CGGTTTTCCAAAATTTAAATTTAAAAACCTTACAAATTATCCCTTTGTGTTTCAAAACCGTACAAATTATCCGTTTATGTTTCAAAACCTTACAACAATTTTCAACATTTGAACAGTTCTGTACAGCATAATTAGAACATTTGTAAGGTTTTGAAACATTTCTCTTTTGCAGTCACAAATCACTCAATGTCTGTTGTTGTAGCAGCTCAGTTCAGCCAGTTGTCCAAAGTGAACCATCAATATGCATCATTCTGCAAAAAAAATTAGCTAAAAACTCTCACGATATACGCAACATACGATACTACAGCTTTTTTGGAGGGATGTATCCCGACCTAGTTAACAAAAATGCTAAGGATGATTCATCCTGTTTGTTGATGACTCAGAATGATCAGAAAAAAAGAGAAAGCTTTGGTCTACATTACCAAAAAAGGATAAAATTTCTCTCGTTTTACCGGCACACGAATGTTTGCTTGTGTTAGTTCCCATTCAGAAAGCATAACGAGAGAGAAAGTTCTTATTGGGGGTGGCTTGGGTGGTATGCTTGGTGGAATGACTTTTCCGTATCCACAAACTTTATTGCTTTCAGTTCCTAGAAATTGACGATGAGTCAAACGTTGAATGGAACAAAATCATGAGACAGTAAGGCGAGGATGTGAGAAAAAAGAAGGAGCATGGGAAATTGTTTTTCGAGGGAATAAAGCAGTTGTCAAACATGGTACGATGAGTGTAGATCCAAAATTTATGATACAACTGCCAAAAACTTTCTTTTTCATGCGATGAAATCATCAACAGTTCCTAGTATTAATATATAAAATTATTCTAAGTAACAATCCAATATTATGCGAATGTCCTTAAATGATTTCCTACGAAACTTACGAGTCATCCCTCAATTTCTGCTTTGCAAAGCTTTCTTTCTTTCTCGAACATAAAACTTCATGTCGACATTCATAGCATGCAAAAATTAATAAGATCAAAGGCGATTTTACAACTTTATGTAACCCTTCATGAATCCCATCAATCACATTTTAATTCAAGTTTATTAAAAGTTCCGAGCAGCGTGTCAGATGGGGATTTTTATGAATTGTTATTGCAATAATTTGTAATAATGACATTTTTGTGATGTTGTTATCAGGGCTTTGTATCAATAAAATATTTAATACAGTTACAGACCCCTTTCTAGTGACTTAAGGAGGGTATGAAGGTTGGTGGGTTAGAGTCGATAGACTGTGTTGGACAGGTCATGTTATAAGGAAGCTTCTCGTCTTTAATGACTAAGATCAAAGTGTAAGTAACCTCTGTAAATCAGATTTTGTGTATGGAAATCGATCTAATGGACTGACAAAAAAGTCAAGAATGGAAGCTGATGAGAAGTAGATTCCGTATTGTGATGATACAGCCAGTGAATTAAGTAAGGAAGGTGGCACACCAAGTACCAAGCCATACCTAGTAACATGGGAGTACGTAGAGGGAGGGATTTTTAAACTCAGTATAAATGGAACCTATTTAAAAAACTGATTCTTTAAAATTGACTACATCTAATTAACTATGAATCGAACAAATCTACTTGAAAAAAGAGTTTGAAAATTTCGGACCCCCCCCCCCCCCCTTTCTGGGTATGCCCATGCTAAGTAACGGTGTTGGTTACTGGGGATACATATTGGAATCAAATAACCCTAATCCACAAAAATCTAGATAAAATATTGATAATTGGTCAAGTTTCTAGCACAGATCTAGCTCTTTGTTGGTTAGGGTCAACGTACAAGAAATCTATAGTTATTTTTGTGAGGACGGAGGTTCTATTTCCACTGGTGGGGGTGGAGGGTTGATTTTAACAGCTTTGACTTGGAACAAAATGATTATTCAAATAGCTACCTCTTGAATGATATAACTTAAAGTGGATATTACCGGCAAGAAAAACAAAAATTTGACTACATCAAAAATTCAAACAAAATTATCGATTAACTGCAAGCACACCCCACATTCGATGTTTAACGAGAAACTTCGTGTCATCAGAAATATTAATTAAATAAATACAATTCAGTTCCCACCAATCTACACTACTTACAATAATCATTAACATTATACAATACATAAAATTTGCATTACAACGGAGTGTAATCGTAAAAGAAATTTTCATAGATTTTTCTTCAAATGCCCTTGATTAATATTTTATATATTCAGACCGTCGTCTGTGTCATGTAAATTACCCCCTCCCCTTGACTAGCTCCTCCTCGAAGTCATAACCCTAAATTCGCCATTAAATAAGTCTGAAACATTCTATTCAGCCCATAGATAAATGACATGCGGTATGAATATGCATCACAGCCCCTTATACCTTCATTCCTCGACTATGCTTCCAAAAACGTGATTCCTTTCAGCCTAAACGATAATTTATTATATAGTGCGAATAATTTATTCAATATATTTCACCATTTCCAAGTTGAAGGTCATCGATAATCATTTACATTAGGTTGTAACGTTACAAATATGACTCATTAACTCGTCAGCTGAAAATTCCTTATGAAAGAATCGAGAGTTGGAAATTTGATCAATTAAGATTAACGTATTTAAAACCTAATTAAATATTAATTTGTATTGGTGAGCGGTTAATTGTATGTTATTGCTACATCTCATTTTATTTGAGTTGCGATTTTCTGGGAATTTCCCTACAAGATTTTACTTATCAATTAAATACGTATTGAAAAAGTCTCATTGATAAGACAAAAAAAAACGTGTTTTCGTAAACAATAAAATATGATAGGAAATTTCATACTCTATTTTTATGTAATCCATTGTAATCCTCTCTGGATTTCTAAGCTTTAAAAGATGGAGCGTTTATTTATGGATATGAATGGATATTTTTGAATATATTAAAAAGTTGTTAGGCCAAAAATTCAAATTTTATTCTGATTTTTTTGTGGAAGTTCAAAATTTAAATTTTTGAATTCTAGAAATTTCAATTGAAGTTCTAAATTTAAATTTAAAAATCTGTTAAAATTCTGGAATTTAGAAAATTTCAGTTGAAGTTCAAATTTTGAACGATAAAGTTCAAATTTTGAACGATAAAGTTCAAATTTTGAACATTCAAGTTCAAAATAATTTAAATTTACATGAATTTAAAAAAAAAATCAGTTGAAGTTTAAAATTTAAATTTGAAAACCTGTTAAAATTTTAGAATTTTAAAATTTCACTTGAAGTTCAAATTTTAAGCATTTAAGTTCAAAATAATTTAAATAAGCCGTTAAATTTACTGGAATTTAAAATTTTTCCGTTGAAGTTCAAATTTTGAATAATTTCAAGCTTAATAGCATTTTTTTTTTAAAAAAAAAAGTCGTTATTTTTTAAAATTACAATTTCCAACCAAGAATTCAAAATTTTGAAGTTATTTGAGTTTCTGGTCTAACATCTGTTTGTAATTGAATTTGAATTAAACGATTTCTCGGAAAGCATGCTTGATTAATTTTGTACCTGATAAGAATTTCATCATTAATCTAAGGAGACATTTGTCAATTTTATTACGTATTTATAGACAACAAATTTTATGGCGCAAACTTTAACAAAGAGCACTTTTTCAACTGCTAAGACTCTGAGAATCCTCAAATGACAGTACTGAGAGTCCTTTCAACCCCCATAATTTACAAATCAATGAATTAATGGAAAATGAAAGAATTTAATAATTTCAGGTAACAAACAACACGATTCATCAAGATAAACAAAAAAAAGTCTCGAGTATAAGCACTCTGCTGGCAGTTATCCTTACGAGAAACCAACGTTTGTGTGGAGCATGCTCACAAGGAAGAATGACATCATCCAGAAGAACGTGATAGATTAAAACGCGAGAGAGGGAGAGGAGAGTCTGAATGAGAATATTGAGTATGTGTGAGTTGTAAAGTTTCATACTTTCTAAGCGAGTAAAATAACGCACAGTTCGGCTCGTCAGTTTGATTTTATTTGGCAAACACATTATATCGGGGCTAAGGGAGAGCGAGATTCTGTTTTTCTTTTTTCATTTCTTGTATACATCAACAACTTGATATGTTCTTCGCCAAGAAGTAATTTTTATAAATTCGCTGTTCTCACTCAGACTCATCGTCACTTGCATTTGAAATATTCGACTGTTTGGAGGTCAAGAGAATTATTATTAAACCTACAATCAGCTAACTAATTGTGAGACAAATTATTGACAATTTTTGACAAAACAAAAAAAATTAATTAACCTGTGTGAAGTGCATGAAAAAAAATTATTATCGTTATCATTTAGTGCTGGACAGTTTGTGATTAGATAAGACAAAAGAGGACACATTTGCCGCTAATTTAATTTAATTTATTTCATTGAAACTTTAACTTTTTATTGATAAAAAAAAACTTTGAGTGCAATTGTAATTTAAACTTTGTTTTTAATTGTGAGAGAAAAAATAACAAACTGGTGAGTGTAAAAAATTTAAATAAATATTTTTTTTAATTTTGCCAATGCGTTTAAGATTTTTTTTTTGTGCTGCTCTTTTTTATTGACGTTGAGTCTTGAATATTTTCTGTATGAGTGATCAGGTGAAAGTTTCTTCACTTGACATTTTATTATTTTATTTTTTGCTACCTACTAATACACTTTTATTGTCATTAAATTTTAATATAATAATGTTATTATGTCACTTAGTCTCTCATATTTTGTATGACTCATTATTTTCAATGTTTTTGCCTAATTTCTACGAATTTTAAGACCAACAATTGCACGACATGTCAGGGGTCAATCATTAATGACGTGTATTTATTTCATGATGTCTAGGAGGGAAGGGGGGGTTCATCCCCACACAAATTTTGGGAATTTTTCAGAAATAATCACAATCCCCTTTAAAATGTCCAGCCCTTCCAGCCCAAAGAATTCCTGGGAATACCCCTGTGAGACGTCATTAGCAAACGACCCCCCAATAAATTCTAATTACATTTAATTAAGCTCTTCAATCTTTGCTATACATTTCCAATATCGCACAGAACTAATGATAAAGAATGTATTGTCATGTGGGAGGCATGACCAGATATTTTTGTAGAAAACGATCATCTGCTCGTGTTCACGTGAAGCTTACTGACATATCAAGAATTTTTTGTCCAATTCTTATACAACTTGACACATCGATTTATTTTGTTTATTTTGTTTACAATTCTTCAGATACACCTAGTTTTATTAATATTAATAAATAATCGCGATCTCTGGGTTTTCCCCAACTCAATTTTGTTCGTTTTTTTCTTCTCTCTCACTTAAATATATTACAAGTGTATCTACAAGCTTTAATGAAGCGTATTTGATCAGTTGTTGTTTCTTCTTCTCTCTCATGCCTGCTCTCTGTTTTCATTATTTTTTCTAATCATTTTACATTGCGAAAAATGATACTCGAGTATATTTATGACTTTAATTTTATAACGGAAAAATCCAATTTGAATGTTGTAACGTAAAACCAGAATTCAAAAAATTGAACTTGACCAATAAATCAAGGGATGCTTTGCTAAAAATCAATAAAAGTTTTTAAATCTTTTTTAAAATTGCTAATTGTATAAAATTACAATTTATAGCTCACCCAGAAAGCATTCATTATAAAATTTTAGTGACTTATGACAGATTAATTACAGAAGGATCAAAAGTATAAGTTATTTTGATAGGTATAGGATTTTGGATATAATTTTTTAAAAATACATAATATATTGAAAAGCTTGTTGACCAAAAGATTAACAATGTTATTTATGGCTAATGTCTGCTTTTGAGAATGATCGTGTTAGCGACAAGCCCACAAGAAAATCTGAAAAACCCAAAAAAGTCGATTTTTGGAAAATTTTGATTATGTCAAGCATCTCGCGAATAAACAGCTCATATAACAATAATTTATAGTGTAAATTCAAATAAACAGTGTTAAAAGCAGTAAGAAGAAATGAAAGAGAGGAGAACGCGAGAAGAAACAGTATAGAATTGAACGAAACAAGCAAATTTATTGACACAGAGCATCAAGAAATCAGTGGCAACATTCGTATAATCCAGTCGATATTACGAATCAGTATGTGTAGTCGTTCATTCGTGTGTATTGCATGCTATATTGTAAGTAAAATGTATATGATTTAAACTATACTCACGATCATGCTTTTCATTCCATTGTATTGGATTTGTACAATGCTTTGTAGCCAAACAAAACTCGCATTGATGTATCAGCAATCAGTTTCAGTTTGACGGTTCACGCTAGTACTAGTATTTTTCGTATTTTCCGTGCGTTAATTTTTTGAGATATATAATTTTTTTGTGTATAAAAAATCCGTATCAAATTATTTTTTGATTGTACAAAAAAAAGAAACAAGAGTTGTACTGACTTGAGTGCTTAATATTTTAGCCAGAAAAATTTTTATTAATAAGAGTAAAGCTTCTGAAGTGGTCATCATCACTGAATGATATTTCCTTTTCTCTCTACATATTAAAAAACAAATCAAATGCGCAGTAATTAAGTAGCTTTGGCTATTCTCGCATTGGATTTCTCATAATTGAGACGGTAATTGAGCATTTCTTTTCGTTTCTTTCCTTATCGTGGAGCATATTTTTTTTTTGATGTGTGTGCTAACCCAAAGTGAAAGTTAGTTAGTTATTTGAACTCACTTCAAGGTCATTTCAGAACATGCAACAACACTGTGTCTTTTATCACTTCCGTAATCACTATTTTGAATGTTGTGTGTGCAATGGACGGTTCGGGATGTATAAAATGGCTCTTAATAACGAAAGTTATATCCACTAACTTTTGTTAATGTTTTATTTAAATCTTCTTTAAGGCGCAGCCATCAAGAGGCATAAAATCGAAGAAAATAACATTTTGTTGTTTAGGAATCAATTTAATTAACCGGTTATTTTTCTTTTCTTCTTGTCTTGTCATTATTATGTTCTACGCTCTACACGAGAATATCTCATGCACTTGCAGTATTCACACATAGAAAAACAACTTTATTATTTAAATATATTTTAATATGCAAGTGATTCACAAATACTTTTAGCTAGATTTTTAGTTATAGCACTATAAAATTGTACAGTTTGGTTCAATGATCTCTTTATTGATAGCGATTAGTCGTGAATTGAGCTTTGTTTCTAGCTGACAAAAGTAAAAGGTTTAAAAAAGAAGGCTATCAGGCTACTAGAAAGCAATAAAACTGATTAAAACCTCAAATCGGACACAAATATTGCCAGACACATTTGCTGATTGTATAAATTTTGAAAATTAGGAATAACCTTTAGCTTTCTTTTAAAATCTCTTCAAGATAAGCTAGTATAAAGTATTACCAATTGATAGAACTTTTATAAACTTTGATAACAGCAAGCAATTGATAAGAAAGTCAATATTAAGATTTGCGCACGTGAACGACATTTTAACGTATTTTTTTAATTTGAAATAACTAAGTTCAATTTTTGAACTTTAAAGTTCAAAATTTACAAGCTTCTGATTTCGGTTTTAAAAAAATCGTTTGGATTTTGAACTTAAAGTTCAATTTTTGAACAATTTTTTTAAAATTCAAGAAAATTTCAAATTTTTGAAAACCGTTGAAATGTTTTTAGCCTAAACTTGATAGCAAATGACATCACAGAACCAAAACAATTCAGCTTTGTCGTTATTGATGTAGATTTTATCACAAAAATTTTAATTAAATAAAACTGCGCCATTCTACAATCCACAACTGTCCAAGACACAAAATTGCACTTGATTTCATTTCAATTTAGATATTTCATTTTCAAGTCCCATCCAAATAGACACGTTCGTACAAAACAGGCAGCAAAAGCATTGCATAACATTTTTCTTTCGTATGTTAAACTTTGTTTTTACTAAGTTTCGTGATGTCTTTCCCTCTCTCTCTCTTCCACATTGATCATTTTACTTTATTATATTTCATCTTTTTTAATTCCTCTTAATTGTGTGATTTGAGCGTTTATAAACAAAGCAACAGAAATATATCTTTTTGCACGCTGCTTGTTTTAATTTCGCATGTGTGTAATATTTTTAGAATAAATTTTTTAAGAACAATTTTTTTTCTTGTTCTGTTTCTCTCTTTATTTCCACAGAAAGGAACACAGACAAAAAAAATAAGTTTCATGATAAAAAAAGAGTGAAAAGTAAATTAAATATCGATGAATAAAGTATCCAAATTTAGATTCCACAAAACTTTAGTGAAAACCCGTTAATTACATTCACGACAAACATTTTGGTCGGTTAGTGGTTCGGAATCAATAAAGCAATAATATTTAATAATTAAATTGCGTGCTCGAGGCATACGCGCAATACTAAAAATAATATTCAATAGAAGTTAAAGACTCCTTATTTATTTACATTATTGAGACTGTTAAAGTGTGCTAAATTTAACACAAAACAGTGTAAATCATTAAAAATGGACGGTCTTAATTTCGTCATGGATTCAACTAATAATCAAGGTATTTATTTATATTTGCTTTATGAATCAAATTATTTAATGTTTATTACTGATTTTTATATAGGGAAAATATACTAATAGGTCTGTCTGTCTATCTTTTTGCCTCTTAAATCCTCTAGTTTGCTGTGTCAGAGATTATAATGACAATTTATCATCTTGATTAATCACTTCCTTTGATACTTATTTGCTATAAAACCGTCATTTTTCAAAATTAAGTTTTTTGACCGTTATTTTTTCAAATATTTTTTGACCGTTATTTTTTCAAATATTTTTTGACCGTTAATTTTCAAATTTGATTTTTTTTTTTTTCATAAAATTTGAATATTTTTCGACCGTTATTTTTGGATCTGATTCACGCTCAGAAGAATGCGCTTTCACCAGCCATTCATTATAAATTATAAACTAATTTTTATGATCATGATTAACGTGGCACCGAGTTTTCATGGCCAATCCATTATATACTTACTACACAATCCAATGATACTACTTAGCATCTCTATCACACTTCAATATGATTCATCAGTTAGTGTTATAAAAAAATTTGTCAAATAATTTACGTTTTGCTAATGACTTGACTGCTCTCGCATCAAAAATCTATCTTTACATCTTCTTTTCTCTGTTATATTTCTCTCTCCGGCCACAGTATGACTCATGCTTGCTTGCTACACACGCTTGTGACATAACATTATGTATGTTGTGCTTTTCAGATCCGTTTTTCATTGAGAAATTATAAAATTAAGCACTTAATGTTGTTCAACTTTTTCTTTTTTGCTCTGTCTTGATGTTTTCAACCCATTTTATGTCTGTTCATCCTGTTTTAATAATAAATTACATGTTGATGCCTTTCTTGTCAAAAGGTTAAGCAAAAAGTCATTGAATCGTCATTCTAGCAGTTGCTGTTCTTAAAACCAGCCCTAAATAAAAATTTGGAAAGTCCATGATTGAGATATATCCAATTAGATGTAAATTGCCAATAAAAACAAGATCAGAAATACTTAGAATATAACAAAGTTGTTGCTACATGCTAAATACAAGCAATAATCCATAAACACATGTGTTCTCAGAGCTGTCATAAAATTTAACAACAATTTATATATAATACTTCTAATGTCTCCATCTCCTACAATCTCACTAGCCGCAAATATTTAAATACGATATCAATTTCTACAGACTTAATAATATCATTGTAGATGTTCATAAGTAGCTAAAAAAATAAATATATATTTGCATTGAACGGTCTCTAGATATAGACAATGAAGAAAAAATATATAGCTGTTATTTAATATTGAAATTAATTTTTCATTTCCAAGAAATTCACAGAATGTGTTAAAGCTTGTGTAAGGCGATTGTTGAATCAATACGTGCAAGCTGCTGAAATGTGCGAACAAAAAATGCAAAACAAAATATTCAATGATTTTTTTTCGACTGGTTATGGAAATTTGGATAGTAAAGTGTGATATTCTGTGGTTCTGATTGGATTTGATAATTAATTAAAAATTTAAGAATTGTTTGGAAATTTTAACGTATTTTTCAGATTTGAAAAATAAGGTTCAATTTTTGATCTAACAAATTTTGAAATTCTATAAAACCGTTAAAAATTAATTTCTTATTTTGAATACCAAATGATGAAATAAAGTAGCAATTTTTGAAGCTTAGCTTCCGTGCCTGAGTGTGGAAGCTAATTAATTTTAAAAAATCCTATCAAATCAGTTTCACGGTCTCACGGCAAAACGTTTAATTCTTGGAAATTATTGAGAATTATTTATTGGAGGTATTCATGCTTAATTCCCAACAAAAGATGATCAATATTAATTGAAATTATGACATATTAGAATAACTTTGCATTAATTATCGCAGTAATTATTCAGCATAAATTGTACTACTTTTTATAATCTTAAACGCAATGTAAGCGCAGTGTGAGATCTAGCTACTGAATATTCATTGTTGGTGCTTCATTCTAGCATTAAATGCTGTAAAAAATGATTTATTTACTATTATTAATTGCTATGTAGTTTAAATAATCTCAATGTTATTTTTGGAAATAAAACTAGCTAATAAATTGTGACTTTCCATCTTGTCATCATTGTTCAATTCAAAAGTTTCCCTTTCCTCGTGTCCTTTTCACTCTGCGAACCATGAAGGCACAAAAAAATAAATTAGAATTTTATAGAAATTAAATGACACATTGCTTGTCAGCCTGTGCATTTTGAGGCAATTAAAACGACTACTTTTTGTAAATTAAGTATGCAAAGATACTCTCTTTACTTCCATTATAATCACAGTGTGTGACTTGTTGAATTCACAATAGCTTCATAATCCTCCTCCTCTGAACATCTGTTAAATTAAGTATATAAGCTAATGGACATTACTAATGATGCATTTCATTAATCAATTTTGTAAATTCACTCTCGTAGCTCATTAAAATTGCCTTTTTTGCGCGCGAAATATAGAAAATTATTTTCTTTTGTTTGTGGAAATTTACGAGCTCACATTTCTAAGATTTCATCGCATCCGAGCATTTTTCTTTCTTTTCTGTACCTCCATTACTGTCCCCAGGAGAGATCTCTTTGAAAAATATTGTCACATGAAAAATAAGGAAGCGAATAAAACGCATTAAAATTGTCATAACAAAGTATGCAGAATGTAAAATCTTACATCGAGGCTTTTTGTTGATAATAACATCAACAATTGCACAGGCAGTCTCATTTAAACTCTATTAAGTTCACAATCTGATGATGTAGGAAATATTATTTGACATGCGGTGATCTGTGAATGTAAAACTTTTTTTGAATTCAATTTGAGCATTATGGTGAAATTGAGTCTCGCAAGGTTATCATTATTTAATAAATAAGAGTTCTGCCAAATTCGGATGATGCAACATTGTATTACTTTTGTGTATGGCATACAAGCCCCCCCCCCCCCCTAACAAGGGTCAACAGACTTGATAATTTTTGATTATATTTACAGGAATTTTATTTTTTAAGCTATTCAGCTTCTGATGTCGAATGCTATAGTTCTGAACGAGCCAGACCTGTTAATGTTTAATCTTAAGCTCGTGCTCAAAACCAGTCTTAAATCCAGTCTTAACCAGTATTAAATTCTAAACATTTTTGGATACTTCCAATGGATTTTAAAAGTCATTAGATTCTCTAATTATCCATAATGTAATTATAAGGAAGAGAATCTCATAGTGAAAACTTTTGATAAGGAACTTATTTATGATGCATCAATGTGTACTTGTAATATTGATGACATGTCTATTTTTATGGGATTTTTCTTGATTCTTACATCTGTTTACTATAGTTTGAACTTTTATTGAACTGTGGCTATTATGAAGTCACTTTCGTTATCTGACTAGCCTTTTTACTATCAAATCAAACTCATAGTTTAATTATTCACTGTGTTGTAATTTTTAGTTCCGTAAATCCCCGTAAACAATCAAAATTCTAAATTGTAAACATACTCAAAATATCAGCACCAGATTTAAACGTGTTCATTTTTTTACACGGCCCTTTAAAATATGATTACTAGATTCTTGATTATTAAGTGCTATTCAGGTCATTCAATTTTAGAATTACTCAAAAGCTATAAAATGAAAACAAACATTCTGACCTGACCTCTTAGGGCTAATTGTTCATAAAACTTATCATCAGCAGACACAAACGTGTTATTTCATTATAGATTTTTGAAGCGTGCCTTCATTCTATTGATAACTTCTTGACTGTAGTGTACATTGTTTAAAATCTAATCAAATTCTTAAGAATTGAGGCAAGCTATCTCCATAAAATTCTTTCCTGTTTTTCTCAATCAAAAAATTCTATTCTTAATTTGAGCTGATATGGGTTTAAATAGACTGATTTGTTTGGCATGTGTAGGCAATTAAAGGTCTGTTGAACTTGACGCAAAAAAGGAGTTTGGTCGACAGATTAAATAGCAGTGAATTTCAAATTAAATCTACATTTTGCTAAATTAATAAGTTCATGCCTAACTCCACAGTCAGTAAGTGAGAATTGTCGTTCAACAACCCCAAAGCGTATTTCCCAGGAACCACTTAGTTCCATAACACAAAAAAAAACGTCATTATCATATTTTTTTGGACAAGAGCAGTTAAGAGATCAACAAAAATGACTGGACGAAATCAAAACATATCCGAAATTCCCAAAAATATTACTATCCTGGGTTTATCCTTTCAATTGTAGTAAATTTTGGACTTTCCAGTAATAAATCTATCAAATTTGATTCTAAAAGGAGGCAGGTGTGAATTTTTCCACACAACCGGTTTTTAAAATCTCAATAAAAAATCCCAAAAGACCATAACAATAAGCAATTCGCAAAAATAATCAAGTTGATCACATTAAAGAGACAATAGCTTAAAGAAATATCTAATTATAAAAGTCTTTGACACTGAAATTACGATTCTAATGTGTGCACCCGCACGGTTATTTTTCTTCCGGGTTAATCAGCACAAAACTTTTCCTTTCATTAAGCAGAAACTGAGAGATTAATTGACATAATTCCTCTGCCAAGATATTTCATCATCAAATATTTTGCGCATTCTTTAGTTTGGAGATCATGTTCTGGCATTTTTCTTTTCGGGTTGCTTGCTTTGAGGCCGAGAAGAAAAACACCATAAAAGTTTATTTACGATAAAAGAATTTTTATCATCCTTTTGAACGAAATTCCTTAAATATTTTACCGATTAATAAGCATGTGGGAAAATTTCACTTTTCCTCGATCGAACGATCTCGTAGGCTTGTAAACAATGTCCATCCGAACATGCTGATCTTTTTTGGCACAGCAATCACAATTTTTAAGGAGGTGGGCAGAGTTCTGTATTTCCGAGAAATTTTCATTCAATATCTTGTACATTTTCATTTCGCAAAAATTTGTTGGACACGAGTCAAAAAAGATCCGTGAGAGAAATGTTCCGTTCACACTAGAAATGTGACGATTGGTTCGAGCACTGTGATAATGTGCAGAAAATATTTGCGGAATGTGAAACTGTATCGATCATTAGCTTCAATGAATGAAAAACAATTTTATTTATTTTTTGATGAAACATCCTCGCACTTTTTATTGTCTTTTTCATCAGCATGTGATTTTCGTTCCTCAATTTAACGATTCAAAAAACACATATAGCAGAATAAACGTGCTTAATCGCTCAAGGTCAAATGCGGCTTTTTTATCTTCACTCACTCTTGTTGAGGCACAATAAATAAGATTGTTTCGATCTTCAAAACAGATGTTCTGCGATGGATGGATTGGGAAAAAGGTTATGAAAAGTGAATCATTTACATTTAGTGGCGCTAATAAAACACGATATTATATTTACATTAGCATTTTCAATGGAATTATGTACATAATAAATGGTAATTTAAGATTAATTATCCACACTTACTTTGAGAATGGATTGACTACAAGGGTTGGGCTTTCTTCTTCCAATATGTGTGCCATTGTGATTACTTATTCACTTAAGAAGAAAGAGCTGAGTGTTTTGACAATTTGTTTACTAATTATGGATGATTCTTAATATTTTACTTAATGTGTTGACATAAGCTTCTTATGAAGTAAAATTGTCAATTGTTCTGGGTATTCGGAGGTGATCTGATGCATTAATCGTGAGCTGAACAGGTTCGTTGTATTTTGCACGACATTTGTCTATTTTTGTGGAAATTCTACAGAATTTTCTGACAAGATTGTCTTGCCTTGTGTGGTTTTTGGGGTATTGAGTTATACCATGGGCTAGGGTAACCCTAGGGGTATCGACTTAGTTTGGGGTACATGGGGTATTCTGAAAATTGTCAGAGACTGGGGGTATGGTGTTCTCTAAATGATTCTAACGCTACTTTTTTAACCTTAGTTTGGGGTACATTCTGAAAAATTTCAATGCATATAAGAGGAAGGAAGTATCTGGAAATAAGAGAGTCTGGGGATATGTTGTTCTCTAAATGATTCTAACCCTACTTTTTTAATGGAATAAGAGAGACTAGGGGGGGGGGGGGGTTGTTTTCTCAAAAAACTCTAGCAAATTGAAGAAAATTTCCGTCGAGATAGGAAACTTGACCCTGACTACGCCCCTATTAGAGATCATTTACTGATGGCATCCAACATAAGGGGGGGGGGGTGTCTGAAGATTGAATGAACATTTTGTGAAACAGGGGTCTAGAAATCCCATTTTTGATGGCCGTCATAAGTGAATGACCCCAAATTAATTCATCCTAAAGTTTTTAATCCATAACCTAGTTCAAAGCACTTCTAAACATAGAGTTCCGGAAAATCAAAATCTCAAAACTCCAAAACGTCTTCAAGTATCAATCAACTCCATCCAATAGAAGTAAATAAAACAAAATCAATCCGAAAAATCAACAAAACACAATTCTGAACTCCAAACTTAAACTCTTTTGAACTCAATTTTCCTCTTATCGCATCCGATACATATATTCACTTTTGGCATGCTGCCGAGTTTTTCGTTTCTTATTTTTCATCGCGTATTCTTATTCCTCACTCTGAAATCAGATGGAAGGTCGTGGACTTGTCGATTGCTTTATTTTTGTTTAGAGAAGCTAAATGATGTCATTTTGTGTATGTATCTTCTTGTATTTTTACATCCATAGCTAGGTGGGGGATTATTTTGTAAATCAATTATCACACGTATTGTGCAACTCACTAGAAAAATGATAAATTTGCAAGCATGACAATGGCGATGTTGTCTTCAAGATTGGATTTACATTTCTATTAAGCCTCAATGAGTCATGCATATATTAATATGTCACTTTTATCCCAGCTACCGTATTTAAGTGGATGTGAAAAGTTCATAGAAAAGAAATCATTCTATAATTCCGCGGTGCTGTTCATGCGAAGATCAGTTCTCTTTATGATATATATATATATAAACAATAAATCTTCTCATGCCGTGACAATTTTTTACATTATAAGAAAATATCTGTTGATCTGCTAAGTTGTCATTTTCTATTTCTGTTCCGTCTCTTTCTTTAATGTGAATTTAATTTATTTCTACTTATGGAAAGATTTATTTCGTGAGGTGCACGTGCAGTTTTTGTGGAATCAAATGCGTTCAAAGGGATTTGCAGGGAAATTTAAAAAAAAATTACTTTTGGCGATAAATTCAAGTTGTTCGTGGATGATGTCCATAAGATATCTTTAGCAACAGGGTAAGGAGGGGTGCAAGAGGGTCCGGACCACCTACCCCCTTCCCCCGCTTGTCACAAATTTGCCAAAGAAAACAATTTTGTATTTGTACTGTCACAAATTCTTCTACTCCCCTCCCCCCTAAAACGTGACGTAATTTGCGAACGATCCCCTATGTGCAACCCTGCAACAGAGAAATTTGAGGTTATTGTCTGTAATATCAAGTTTTAGGGAGGTTTGGTGGATCTGAAGCTGTTTAATGCTTTAGAAATCCTGTAGTCATTATTTTTAAATGACCCCAATCAAGAATTCCTGGAAAAGCTTGTAACTTTTTAATTGACAAAAGTTGTAATTGTAGCACACACTATAATTTAGTGCTGCAATACAAATATGGTCATTGGATTTCCACGATTCACTACTTTATTTACATCCATTGTATATAAAAAGTATGGCATGTATACCTTTCATACTCTCAATAGAAAAGAAAATTTGTAAGCTTTCGCTTTTTCACACCAAACAAGCTAGAGAACGTTCGAATCACGATATCTCATGCTACACAATCCACCAAAAAATATGAAATTTTCTTGGTTTTTCCTCAACAATCGATCAATTTTACAACAACAAATAGATTATACAAAGGAATTTCCACACGATATTGTATATACCTGTACAGTCAGTCTTCAAATCAGAACTACTTTTCGACGCTTTTATGTTCTCATGCTTTTATAGTTTCAAAAAGAAATTTCTTTGTTGGTCTTTTATTATCAGCATTAAGCTCACCATATAAAAAATGAAATATTTGAAGTCTTGGAACTGGAGCTTTTTGTGTAGCTTTTACAGTTTACTTAAGCGATTGATTTAACAACAGCACAAAATATGAAAAGTAAATAAACAGAATTTGAACTGTTTGAATGTTTATTAAGCGTGGGTGGATGATTAATATTGCATGAGCTTACACGAATAATAACTTTGTGAATATTAGAAAAACTAGATTGATGGGTATAAAAAAAATTAATAAAATTGAATGACATTTAGAGGATTAATGGCAGAAAAATGACAAACATTGACATGTTTTTTAGGATGTGCTTTTAGATAGGGTAGTAAGAGTGGGTATCCCTCTAGATCTGGTCTTAGGGATACCCTACTCAACGGCGTAGCCATGGGGTGGTCCTTAGGTTTATCTTACAGTGATTATTTCAAAAATAAAAAATTGGACACCCTTCCCCCCCTCCCCTCTTAGCTCAGATCGAAATCTTTGTAGGTTAGGGGTAGTGACTATATTGAGATATATGGAGGGTCTGGGCACCTCCCCTAAAAATTTTGAGCCGTGCTCTCGCTGCGGTTGGAGTATGCCAATCATATTCATGAAATATCCTGCTCTAATTACTGTTATACCAAGTAAAGCCATATCCAGAGGGGTTGGGGCCAAAAGCAACCCCCTCAACCCTCGACCAAAATTATTTTTCAATTTACTAGAGTTTCAAGAACAAAAATCCATTGACTGCAAGTCTATTAGATGCCTAACTCAGATCCATTGTATGAATTTAAGCTTCATTCTCATTTTATCTCAATTCTAGCTTGTTTTGAAAATTCTTCAAAATATTTTATCTCAAACTAAAAGTAATACAAGTAATATCCGATTACTAATTACTATGAATAAGTTTGCCTTATCATAATACATTAAGTAGTGGTTTAATTGTCAATTAATAAGCAAAAGCCACTATCGCGTTGTACTTCATACAGACAAAATAAAAGTTGAATCACTATCTGATAAAATAAATGGTAGACGCTCAGTCAAAACAGCAACAGTAAATAATGTACTTCCACGAAAGTATACAGAACTCTGAATGGATAATGAATGGAAAATGTGAAGTTCATGGAAAAGCAATGGCACTGCTAATGAATATTTTATTGAATGGAAATTCTTGAAATTCCTTATTGCTTTATATTGAATATACACGAAAAAAAAGAAGGCAATGAACAAAGCAATTTGGATAAATAGTAGCGAATGGCAGGATTGAGTAAACATACAAATGGTATGCAGGATTTATCGATTTTTCTGCCTACACGTGAACACAAATTTCGGCCATGAACTTGATTTTTTTGTTCGTTAATGTTAATTTATTCTAATTACTGACATTTTTCCTCTTTTCTTTTGCAGTTGACGGAGTTTCAGACTTATCAATTCACATAAGTGATGTCAGTAAGTATCATAATTTGATTTCATTTTTATGTGAAATGTTCCTTTAATTGAATCTCTTCGCGTACGATGACAGAGTCGAGCTTTTTAATTAAGTTAGAAATCTTTGATGAAAACCATTCAAATTTTTTCCAACGCTTTTCATGAAAAATTTCTACAAAAAAAAAATATTTTCTCTAGCTGAGCAAAAAAATCTCCGAAATGAGCGAGTCAAATATGAAATTGCCTTAAAAATAGAAATAAGCAGTGAGAGGGAGAAAATTAACCGAATCTCGTGAAACTTTTATTATTTTATGAACTCACGATTTTTCTTCTTTCTTTCCTTCCTTTAGCGTTCTATTGTAAATTAACTGCTTGCTTGTTTTTTACTGACTGTATGTTTTTTTTCCTCAAAGTGATTCATTTTAATCGCTCAATTTTTTGCGACTTAACTTTGAACATTTTAACTGATCTGCATATTGTCATAAAGTTGAATTTTATTGGTTCTGAAGAGGGGTCGTTCGTAAATTACGTCAGGCAATAATCGACTTCTTCAAAACCCATCCCCTCCCTTCCCCTTGTCACAAATCTTCCATATAAAAAAATTTCTTGTATTTGGACTGTCACAAAATACTTCAAATACCTATCCACCTAAAGCGTGACGTAAATTGTGAACAACCCCGGAGAATCTTCGAGTATCATAAACTAGTTTGGTGGTGAAGAGTAGAGGTTGGGCATCTTAATCTGGTGATTTATGAATTTTAAATGTTGTAGTTCAAAGAAGTCCTTAGAAGCTAAGCTATATGAATAATTGGGAGAACTGCCTCTGGTGGGAACTAAATCTATGTCGTCAAAACAGAGGAAGTAACAAATTTTTAGTCTATTCAATAGACTCTATTGCCTATCAACTCAGCCAATTAAGTTTTATTAGGAAGTTGACCACCAAACCCCCCTACCCTATACCAGGTGTGTACCCTAGAGGTAGGTCCAAGGGTATACCAGGAAACCCCCCTCCTCAATACACTCCATGGCTCGATACCCTACTCCAACCTGACACTAAACAACCCATTCTGTCTAAAGACATTATTTCTGTTAGATAACCATAGCTTTGGTCCCTAGGACATTCCATGGGTCAACCCCCATTCCTGTGAATACAGTCATGATCCTATGGAAATATGGTTGGTATATTCCAAGAAATCGTTCTAGAACTTGGATGTACTAAGTAGTATGAATTATATTCTCATGATTACTAAAATTGATCTCTTAAGTCTGCAAAAATATTATCTCAATTGCAAAAGCGGGCAAAAGTCTCTTCGTCGTCACGAAATAAGATAACCCACCTTGGTATTACCTTATCATTGTGCAATGTACATTATTTCCAATATCTCTCGAGGCATCACTAAAATAATCCAAACAGAAATCGCGTCATTTCATTCATTGACTCTATTTTTAATCTCTCAATAAGAAAAAACTGCGTTCATGCCATTTATCCACAGTTTTTTCTTTTTGACGAAATTAAATTTTAATGGCAGCATTTTCTTCTTTTATTATCGTGATGCCTCTGAATGATGTCAACATGTGAATGAGAGATGTAAAGGCAAAAGGGAAAGAAGAAAAGTTCTATTTTTCTGAAAAATGATTTGAAATGTCATCGAATCATGTTTTCATGTTTATGAATAAGCGACTTTAAAGCTTAATTTACGACACCGGTCTTTATAATATATATTATTCTGTATGTCGTTACGTCTTCCTTTAATACATTAGTAATCTATAGGAGCCGGAGATTTAAAACAACAAATAATTTTCATCATCTTGAAGATTTCATTTCAATTTCGTTGGAAATTTACGTACGGGAATCGGAAAAATCGTCTGTGAATTTTGTTTATTTTCCCTTCTTTCAGCTTACGCTCTTTATCCAACTTTAACTGATTCATATTCTTTATTTTATATGCCTGAAAGATAATTTCTTTTTCGACCAATGCCGGTTCAACTGGCCTGAGTGATTCACACTAAGCACTCATTTCACGTGGAACTTAAATGCTATATGGCACATTAAATGTGTTTTAATTAACTTTTATATTCTTATTATTCATAATTCTACTCCTCAATTTCTTAAGCACGTTATTCTCTTTGAGTGAGGGCGGTGAAATTTGTTTACAATGAAATTTTACGATTGAAATATAATTAAGAGAATAATTTTCATATTTTGACGTTCTAGACATTCCATACATGTACATGTACAATATTTATTATGAAATATTTCTATTACTTTATATGACTGGAAGGTTTCGTGTGAGAACGTTGTGGAATTAGGGTTGCTACGTGAGGTTGAAAGGAAGTTTTGATTGTAAAATCTGAAGAGGGGGGTATTCAGGGGGGATCGTTCATAAATTTCAGTCCAAAAAATAGGAGGTGTAGGGTCGTATTCAAGGGGTATTTTGGGGTCAAATAACAACTTTACCAACCCCCCCCCCCAAAAAAAAATTTTTTTTTCAGTTCATAAAAATCCCCCCCCCCCTCTTTGGATACACCATTGAGGAAATGTGATACTAAATTTTGGGTAATGAGATCCTGGTTGCCATTTTCTGCTACCCCACTGTTCATAGAAGTGTTAAAAATTTCCAGATCCCTAAATAATCGTTATAAGGTACGAATTGAAGAGATGAAGGGTTCAAAGACAATAACTAGCTGGATAATACTTCGATACACTCCTAATGAGCTATACAGTGGATTTAACTCATTGGTCATGGCATACGGTACATCCGGATTTCATTAAATTGGCTATTTTATGCCTTTTAAGCCGTGCTCCATTCAGGGTTAGTGTCCACAGTCTTTATTTTACATAGTAATCACAGGGTGTCTAGATAGCAATTGACTTCAAACCAACTCTGATTTCGGTATCAAAAAATCTTCGTTAAATCATAAAGATGCCAAATTAACAAGCTCAATAAGCAATCACAGTCTCACTCGAATTTCCCTGAGTCCCTCGCACGAATATCTTTTGAGGACATTAAGCAAGCTGATTTTAATCTTCCATTTATAAAAAAATGTAACTAAATAACACACCAAATAACCACAGAAACTAAGATGATGATCACTCATAAGTGAAGTGGTTTTATTTCTAATAATTTCTCATAATTTATGAACGATGATTGTCGAACAGCTTCAAATTAATTTTCATATTCGCTACTGTACGATACGATGGATGATGAGATGTAACATAAAATAGAAAAGAAAAAAACGAAAAAGAAAAGAATTGAGAAGAAAAATCTGTTGATACATAGGAAAAATATTATATATACATACAGAAGATTTTTCTGCTGTCAAGTTTCTCGAAAAAAAAGAGATCGACGGTTCGTACAGCAGAAAAACAGCGCTTTTTTCCACAAATACAATTTTTTTTTCATCTACAATAAATTTATTTAAATTGGGGATCATTTATGTGTACTGTTCATTAAATCGGTCAAAGCATCAAACTGATCGCTTAATATACGATCTATTCTCGCACGGATTCACGGAACTGCTCCTCTGTGTAAGAAACAGAAGAAAAAAAAGCATAAAAATAAAAGAGCTTGTATATTTTTTGTGCCTGTAGATTTTTTTTTCATTATTTTTTCGCCGTTTGAGACTTTAGTATATTTCAGAAAATCGTGTCTTTTAGATGCTTAAATTTTCTTTTCTCCTTACAAAATAATATTTTTTAATTTTTTTTCGGTTTCTCGAGCGCGAGTGCTGTAGAAAAGAAGACAAATTAGTTACAACTGGATTAGAAAAATATATATAAGTGAATAAAATTATCGTAAAGCAATACATCAAAAGGGTAATTAATCAATACAAATTTTAATGCAAGTGCTCTAAATTTCACAAGAAATCCTTAACTGACGTCAGTTTAAGAAATCCGTCAAGATTGACTATAAGTTCATGTTCGTCATCACTTCAAAAATATACCGAGACTTACTGCTTTTCCTCCTCCTTTAAAAAAAGTATATATTACTCGACATTTTGTGTGCATTATTTTGTGAAAAAACAAATGTGGTGCTAGATAAACTTTGACGGAATGAAAGATTAGTTGTGTTCTGGATGTTCATGCCAAAAAAATTTAATTGGTTTTTGTGAAATGCTGGCGAAAATTGTTATTTACTGAAATTTTCTATTCCCATTTTCAAATTTATGTTTTTTTTAAATTTTTACTACAAATAGCTGCTCTGGAGTATTTAAACACATTCAAAATGATAGCTTATAGCTGTTTAAGTATTTTACAGCCATTTAAAATGTGAATAGCTATGTTAAATTCAGTTAAAAATCGTGAAGAAATTGTTTGTTTACAAATGCTTGGTTGACAGTCCCCTAATAAATTCCAGGGGAATATCAACCGTTAATTTTGAATATTTTCCGTTAATTCAAAAATTAAATGACCAGTAAATATTCCAAGCATTACATCATGACTAATTTTATGTTTTAGAAAGTCATTGAGAACTATGATGAGAAAAATTAATCATCAAGTGAGCTTGTTGAACTAATCGGTCAAATATTGTGTTTATAAATTCAGGCACAAGCTCTGATCCATTAAATGTTATTATTACATTATATAATTCAGAAATAATGCAAATAATTATCCGAAAGTAATGAAGGAAAGAGAGGAATAGCGCGAAAGGTGTGTGGGTCGAAGAAAATTGTAGAGAATGAGAGAAAAAATTACAAATATTTGTGTTGTTGATCTTAAATCACTGGCCACCACATGAGAAGTCAGTCAGTACAGTAAAGATGTTAATGGAGTACAACAAAAATTTCATCGTCTAGCTTACAGACTGTTGAAAATTAAAGATCTTTTATATTACGCTATTTTTGTGGGCAAAATTCATTGTTGAAACAAAAAAATCTGGTTTAAAGATGAAAAAGAAGTGAATTAAAATTAGAATCATGGAAGATTCTCTCGTCGACCAATCCTAATCATCGTGTCATCGATTCGAAGATGATGAACATGCACACTTATATCACAGATTCGATTCTGTAAAATCACCTATAGATGAATTGTACGACGAAGTGATACCTCCATCCAAAGATTGTTTACATAAAGAGCTAATTGTCAAGAATGAAGGTCAAAGTATGGCAAAGAAGAAGACATGAAATATACGCTTACTATTTAATTCCAAGGAGTGATCATTTTTTCATTCAATTCTGGGTTATTTTGGAAGTGACGACATGTTTAGGGATTTCTAGCGTCAGAGGGGTCGAGATAATGCTTACGTGCTATATCCAAGGTCAAAATTATGGAATTTCTAGATGTAAACAAAAATAGTATAATTCTACGAATCATGCTCAATTGACAGATCTGTCAAAATTACTATATAGTTCCCCACATGCTTGTATTAGTCTTATTATCCTCAATATGCAAGTCCATCTATTCAGCATGTGTCAAAAGTATTAAAATAATAAGAATAGAGACAAA
Organism: Chironomus tentans; assembly: GCA_963573255.1. Classification (NCBI taxonomy): domain Eukaryota; kingdom Metazoa; phylum Arthropoda; class Insecta; order Diptera; family Chironomidae; genus Chironomus; species Chironomus tentans. The sequence goes on from OY754302.1 coordinate 9,791,175, forward strand.
AGATACTCAAAATTCTCATTTCAATTAAAAACTGTTTAAAACTATACATGGAGATTTTAAGGCGCGATCAGCAATAAATTTGTCTTGTCATGATGGCAAGCAGGTTTTGTTTTGGATTTTTCAAAAAAAAAAACAATAATAATATTTTTTTTATTTTATCGCTCGCTCCTCTTAAAGACATAGCCACACGTTTTATTAACAACATTAGCGGCCTATTAAATCAACCAATTAACACAGCATCTCTTCCATTCTCATTTTCTTTTCCGCAGTTGCTGTAATTGAGAGTACAGATCCATCAGCACAAGGAATGTTTCCAAATGATTTAAATTCTATTGCACCAGTCGCAAATCATTCACCAATTAACGGAATATCAGCAAATATGCCACCACAACAGTCACATCAGAGTAATGATACGCCATATGCATCCATCCTTGAACAGCCAGCATCAAAGGCACTTCGCTTTCGATATGAGTGCGAGGGCAGAAGTGCTGGAAGTATCCCGGGTGCTAACAGTACATCAGACAACAAAACATACCCAACCATTCAAATCATGAACTATGTTGGACGAGCCGTTGTTGTTGTATCGTGTGTTACCAAAGATTTTCCATACAAGTAAGTTAGACGCCATATCCTGAGTAAAAAGATTCCCAAACTCCTTTCTGGATTCGTTTCTGACTGCTTCCTGTACTCAAATGGCAGATTAGTCGCAGTCATAGACGTTTCTATGAAAGGGTTACTTATAAGTCAGTGGCAGTAATCTACACCTTCGCAATCTAATCATAAATTTTACAATCTCATAAATTCTCTCCGTCTGCGCTTTGTTTCTTTTCAACAGACCCCATCCACATAATTTAGTCGGCAAAGAAGGATGTAAGAAAGGAGTGTGCACACTTGAAATCAATACCGATGACATGAAAATGGTTTTCAGTAATTTGGGAATACAGTGTGTAAAGCGACGTGACATTGAAGACGCTTTAAAAGTCCGTGAAGAGATTAGAGTCGATCCGTTTAGAAGTGAGTAGTTTTTGCGTCTTAAGTCAAAAGAGGTAAATTTAAAAAAAAAATTCTTTCTCAGCTGGTTATGCTCACCGTAGTCAACCATCAAGTATCGATTTAAATGCGGTTAGATTATGCTTTCAAGGTAAGTTTTGTATATAATGTTATTATTTTATATGTTTTTGCTAATTCTTCTTATTACCCTTCTTCCTTTCGTCCGTTCACATAATGTTCTTCACCATAGTGTTCTTGGAAGGTCAACAAAAAGGAAAATTCACCGTTCCATTAAAACCAATTGTATCGGATCCGATCTATGATAAAAAGTCCATGTCAGATTTAGTGATAACAAAATTGAGTCACTGTAATGCTTTTTGCAATGGTGGACAGGAAATGATTTTGTTATGTGAAAAGGTAATAGACATGAGGTTCCTTCTTGTTGGATGGCTAATTGGACAGATTTATTTGTGATCCATCATAAACCAATTTAATTACGACGAGGATCTCAATTTTAATTGGCTTAATTTAGAAGTACTCTAAACCGGTTTTTAACGACATTCTAAAATTTAAATTAAGTATCAACAAAAATCACCCAACTTTTTTTGAATTCAAAAATGTCGTTAAAAATTTAATGACCTTGCTATACAAAGAGAATGAATTAACTGCTGTGTTTATGCAAATATTCGTGTTAGTCATTCAACATTGACAGCTAAAATATTTTTTCGTTGTATCCATTATTTACATGACCATTGACTTTTCTCGTGCAGGTTGCGAAAGAAGACATTCAAGTCAGATTTTACGAAGAAATTATGGTAAGTTAAATTTTATTATGGACATTTCCTTCAGACATAATGACACAAAATTATCCGTCCACAGAGTCCCGAGGAGGCATGGGAAGGTAATGGTGAATTTCAGCATTCACAAGTCCACAAACAAGTAGCCATTTCGTTCAGAACGCCAAGGTACAAACGCATAGACATAACAGAGCCTGTAAAAGTGAAAATCCAGTTAAGACGTCCATCAGACGGCGCAACAAGTGATCCATTAGATTTCGAGATGCTTCCACTAAATGAAGGTAGGAGAAGTTTTTGGAATTTACAGCGTGAATTGAAGAAGAGATCAGCTACGACTGATCTATTTCAACAATTACTCGAGGTTGATAATGAAGAAAAAATAAATGTCATTAGTTTTAATTCCGTCAATTCACTGCCGTTGCAAAGCAATAATAGCAATAGTAATGAAAATATCAATGAGGTTGTTGTGTTAGATACGCCAATGGATGAGGATTCGAAGCCAATTGTCGACGAAAAAACAATGAACTGGCTGGAAAATGCTGAGTTTATAATTGATGGCAATAATAATAACAATGAGAACAATCAAAATTTAATTAATCAAAATGAGGATGATAAGACACTGAGTGATTTATTGGAGCAGGTTGCTGAACTTGACGTCATTTATCAAGATCATCAGATTCGTAAGGAAAATATGATCTTACAGGATGAATTTAATGAAATGGATCAAGTTTTGCCATGCATGGAAGGTGATCAAATGGATACAGAATTTGATGATGCTGCAACTTATTCAAGCTTACAGAAGGCCTTTAAACATCCAGTTGTATTTGCTGATGCACCACCATTGCCACCAAAACCAGGTCAAACTTCTGACGGTTTATTTGATTTGATTTTACCACCAATTGTTATTAATCCAGCTACACCAGATTTATATATGAGACGTGAGGATGAACGACTTCCTCCATTGCCACCAAAACGAGCAAAGAAGGTGCCTGAGTCAAGTGTCGACAAGGAGAATATTGTTGCTGAGAATCAATCGATTGGAGAAGTTGACAATCAATCCCTAACTGGTTTAGTTCGTAATAATTCAACGAAAAGTCTCACACCACGACCACAGCAACAAATTGTCATAAAATCAGCTGACTTACGTCGTAGTCCATCGTATAAATTGCCACCAAAACCACCATCATCCGTTACATCGACACCAACAAATACATTACCGAAGCAAAAGAAGCAGGGATTCTTCTCGAAAATATTCTCAAGACGAAAGAGTAAATCTGATTTGGATTCAAGTATTACCGATAGCATAGTTAAAGTCGAAACAGACATGCAGCCAGAGAATGATGAAACACTTGAGATTCATTTTGATTCAGACGATGCAAATCGAGCACAATTTGTTGTAGATTCATCGCCAATACGCAGCACAAAATCATTAAAGTCACCAAAGAAACAGAAGCTCGGTAAGCCCGTTGAACGGAGTGTATCGAGTGTGTCAGGAAAGCGACCTCATCTGACGCCTGACATCATTCATATTCCTTTGAAAGGAGACAGTTCAACAAATTCATTACCATTACATCAAAGTGGCAGCGGAACACACTTGTCATTGCCTGGAAATGATTTCTATGAGCGTGCAAGTACAGCCTCACTACATCCAATTGACCGTAAAACAATGAGTGCATTACAATTGGCAGATGTTCCCATTCAAGATGGCGATATGGAACTAGTTGCTATTGCTGACGCACAGAGTCTGAGAAATTTGTGCGAGAGTGGCGAGCATGGAATCATTTTAGATCCAAGTGTCGATTTAACCGAGGCTGAGCATTATGCTTTATACACAACCTTAGCACCTCATGCAACGGAAAGTGAATTTGACGAGAATTCTTGCTATTACCAACCTGTTGAGGCAGGTCAAATACTCACACCTGCCGAAGTTGCGCGACGGCTAGTCAATGATAATTATTAAACATTTTTGTAGATTGAATTTATTGTATTTCTGGGGGATTCTTGTTCATTTATGATGTTCATCATTTTTTGTGGATATTCCCACAAAGAATATTGGACATGGCCTCCTTTGTATTTGTTTTTTTGATTTTCATCTCTTCACAATTCATTCGGACGAAGAAATGAAATTCTCGTCCATGAAAATGAGATGAACGAAGAGAAAAAAAAATTGTTTGTATTGGACATAAAAAAAACTTTTTATACTGTCATTCTTGTAATTTCCAAACATGTGGAAATTGGAAAAAAAATCATGTAAAACTAATTGATAATTGTTGTTAAATTTTATATGAGAATTTTTTTTATAATACTCAGAACAAAACTTACTATTGAAATCATATCAAGGAATGAATTAATAATTCACAAAAAAAAAACTTTGTACTTTTATAGAACAAAATGAGATAAGACGTAAGCGACATAGATCTAGTGATGATGCAGCATTAAATTATTTTAAACAATCACCAGGACACCACGTCGATCATCGTAAGTCATTTCATAAACATTTTCTCATTAAATGCCATTAAAATGCATAAATTACAGTCTTGTGTAACCAAAGTGATCAATGACAGCTTTGAGAATTATCGATTCTGGGGAAATCCTCGGTATTCCCAAGCATTTATCTTGCAATTCTTGTTTTTGTCTATTTTCTAACGCGCCATGATTTAGCAAGGCTTAATCTGGTGACGTTTCAATTCTCTCGGACTTTTTTTGGAATTTCCAAAAACCACTTGTTTTTCGAGACACTGAAAGAGAAACAAATTAACAATGTTAGCAAACAATACTGTTAGATTTGAATGATCAAGGAGGCTTGGCTTTTTCAATTTAAACAATAAAAAAATTTAATCCCTGGATTAAAAATTAATCTTAGGATTTAAATTTAATCCCTGGATTAAAAATTAATCTCAGGATTTAAATTTAATCCCTGGATTAAAAATTAATCTTAGGATTTAAGTCTATTAACCTTCCTAATCTCAAGATTACATTCTTCAAAATTGAGTCTTGTTCCTTGCCAAGTGCCTTTATATATCAAATTCTCGACTTATTTCCCTTCAATTTCCTAAATTGATCACTTATTAATAGGAATGACCAAAATATTTTTTAAGGCTTCAATTCAAGTCATCTTAAATGCCATGTACTTACTGTTCAGACAGATCTTCAGGAATATATCTAGTCAAAAGCCTTTAAAAACTTTGTCATTCCTATTTTGGTTCCAAGACATTCATTTATTGGTGATGGGTGTCCAATTTTTCAACATTTTGACTCATGTGAGTTTCCTGTGAATAGCTGAATTTTTTTTGGATCATAAATATGTCATTTTTGAATATTGAACTGTATGTTGGTGAAGGAAGTAAAATTGGTTGATTGGAATTATAAGAAATTTGTTTGGTGGAAGGATATTTTTTTGGAAGTATTGACTTTTCTTCGTTGAACTTCTTGTTGTGGTTGAGGAAATTTGAACTTTTTTGGTGTTGGAAGCAAGAAATTGAGCAGCATGAAATTTTGATGGCAATTCGAGGATTTAATTTTTAATCTAAAGGATTAAGATAAATCTGATCAAATTTAAATTCAAAAAGTCCGTTAAAATTTGAACCGGTTATTAATTCAAATATTTTGACCGTTATTTTTTGAATCGGTTTTTTTTGAATTTCAAAAAGTCCGTTAATTTTTTGAATTTGAAAAGTCCGTTAATTTTTTGAATTTGAAAAGTTCGTTAATTTTTTGAATTTGAAAAGTCCGTTAATTTTTTGAATTTCAAAATAATTTCAAATTGTCATCAAGATTTAATGCTGGCCAGAATTTTAAAATTGTTGACGAAGCCTTTAATTAGAAGAAATTTTGTGTCAGGGATTAAAAAATTTTTTGTATTCGAAGAATTCCTGTAAAACATTTTTGAAATAAAAAAAACGTCAAAAGATGAGAAATTTTGAGACTTTTTTATAAATGATAACTGACCGCGATGTCAAAAATTATTTTCCTAATACCGACTAAATGTACACCGAAGCATTATTTTCTATATGATTGAGAGCAAAAAAATGCGATAATGATAATAGACGAAATATATATATTGCATTAAATACTTACTTTATCAATAAATACCAACAATGACTAGGTAGTCTCTCCATAAATGATTATACACACTTCTTGAAGAAAAAAAATTTTTATACTTGGAATTATAAACAACTTAAAAAGGCTCAAATTGTTGTAAAATTATTTATAAAATGCCATAAATAAACACACATTTTGTACTTGATGAAAAGTAGACCTTATTCATCATTTTTCGCTATGAAAAAAATATTTTTGCTGGTCAATCGGAACTTAAAATAAAAAAAAGCCATCGAAAGTCACCCATAAAATTTGTTTGTTGAGATTTCAACTGAAAAAAATATGAAATATGAAATTATTATCATAATTAAGGAAAAATGTGAATCTAATAAGAATTAATTGTCATTACCTTATGCATTCATAATGCATATAAAAATAAATCCTATTGAGAATCGTTAATTAATGAATAATAAATTAAATAAATTCTATGTAGTACCATACGAGAAAAAAAATCCCAAGTTTTTTCATTAGTCTAGTCGATTATCTAGTTATGGGTGCGTCCAGAGGGAAAAGGCGTGGGGTTCAAAGTTTTCTTCAATTTTTATATTTTTTAAATTTTAAAAATTCAAATTTTACAAAAACTTCCCCCCCCCCCCTTTCCGATACATCTGGATACACCCCAAGCAAAGTAGTAGCTATAAAGGTAAATAAGTTATCGGTAATTATTGTAAGTTTGTCATGTGCGTGATGTTTGGGGATTTTTTGCTTTTTTACGTTTACACCTAATGCTTTGTAGAGGTTCTTAATTTTTTCGCGCTGCTTTTCAGTCTCTGTGAATTATGACGTCACTTGAGGCTTGGGAGAGTTGCGATGAAGAATTCATAGTTGTGTAGATTGTGCGACTTTTGTGTGTATATTTAAAAAGACTTCTACTGATAATATATTTTTTATTTTGTTGCAAAAACTGTGTGTAGCGTGCGGTTTTTGTGTTTTGTTTGAATGCACTCACCTTACCTCTTATTTTGTTATAAAAGTCGTACGTTGTATGCGGTTTTTAAAATTCATTGCTTTAACTCACCTTTGAATTTTTTCTTTGTAACAAAAATCGTGTGTTGTGTGCGGTAGTTTGTCTACCACTCATTTGACCTAAAAGCCTTTTGAGTTTTGATTTTTAACTTTCGTTTTTTATTAACTGTTCTTGTTGTAAAATGCCTCAATTTTGATTTTGTATGCAGGAATTTGTTGTGGAACCTCTAATTTGACACTAACATGTAATTTTTAAATCTCACGTTGCATTAATTCATTAGCAATTAAGTTTAATCGCATGTGCTTCACATATTTTAGCGCATTTTTGAAACTTGTTTTAAAAAGGTAGCTTAATAATGCACTTTGTTCGGCTGGCTGTTCGGCTGGCTGTTCGGCTGTTCGGCTGTTTGAGATCTCTTTAACCAGACATCGTAGAGAGCTCTGGTTTTTTGCATTAGCTCCGTGCCATCGAATTATGTGGGCCATTGTTATTTAAAAATCTCAAAACCATCTCTAAATACTATAATTAATGATTTTTTGTTTTCAATACAATAGAGCCAACTTCAAGTGGGATAATTTCAAATATATTTTGACCGTTAGAAAATTTGAATTTCAAAAAACCGTTAAATGAAAAACCATTTTATTATATGAAAATTCACCGCAAAATTGCTAATCATACTATAATTAATGATTTTCAAGTTTATTTACGCGGGAAATTTTCAAATATATTTTGACCGTTAGAAAATTTGAATTTCGAAAAACCGTTAAATAACAAACCATATTAATATATGAAAATTCACCGCAAAATTGTTAATTACACTATAATTAATGGTTTTCAAGTGCATTTAAGCGGTAAATTTTCAAATATATTTTGATCGTTAGAAAATTTGAATGTCAAAAAACCGTTATCGAGCCGTCGAATTTATTTAAGTTACAAAATATTCATGATTGACTTATTTGATACGAAGTACTTTGCTAATCAAATACTGATCGCTAACACAAAAATGCGCTGAAGTCACTCGATCTATAACACGAGGACTTTCTTTAAATTTTTTAATTATTTATTATTATTTGCTGCTCCGATTGACTAATCACAAAAAAAAATTAATTTCATTAATTTAGAGCAAAATTACGGAGGAGGCTTCATTGCTATTCAGGATCAAGTGAAGATTGAACCTCGAGATCAAGCATCGCCATACTTATTCTACCGTATACCACAAGCTACGCCATCTCCAACACCATCAAATCAAAATCCAGTATCACCGTCGCCTATTTTTATGGCTCAAGTTAGTCCATCGCCTGCATCACCATATAATCAACAAACAGCTGTAAATAATGGAACTAATAACACAAATAATAATAATTTAGAAAGTATCCTGCAAAATCAACTCCAACAACCCAGAACTCCCGGAAGTAACATATTCCAACAGAATCAGCACACAAATCAAATGTTTACGCCAAACATTCCGCCCGTATACGCGATTGACACAAATGGCAACAACTCAATATGGACAAATAATAATATGAATGGTTTTTGTGGGCCATCGACGAGTCGTGCAGCATTTAATAATAGCATATCTATGCAGTCGCCACTCTTTAGTCAGCCATTAACTCCATTGACAGCAACGCCAGTTTCAAACTTTAACAACAATAACAATGAGAAGAGTAATTTTAGCAGTCTACTCGATTTAGACAGTCAACAATTGCTCAATGATCAAATGCTCAATAATCTTAGCGGAGAGCTGAAGAACTTGTCGTTTGGTGATTTTCCAATGGAGTCATTCTCAAATAAGACGGACAATGATCGAAGCAATATTAATGATGGTATCAGAAAATGATGAAATCTACAGCAATAAGAAGGACTCAATTTAATTTATGTTTGTTAATTCATTGTGATTATCAAAAAAATCAAGCATGATAATCGGTTTTGTCAACACAATTTTTATCGTTTCTTTTACAAATTGAGATGAGTGATTTTTTTTACAATAAAAATGATATTGTCGTTATGCCTTAACAAATAGATGCTTGCATGCTTAATTAATTCTTATTTTTGTGTTCACTCTTTCAGGATTTTTTATAACGTATATTTTTATTTTGAATTTCATGTGCTTTAAAATTTGAATTTCTGGTGACCGTTAGCTTTTGAATTTTGAACTTAAGTTTTAACTGACTTTTTGATTTTAAATTTTTTAACCGATTTTTTGAATTTTGAACTCTGAATGGACAAAAAATTTAAATTTCAGGTAGCCGTTATTTTTTAAAATTAAGACCAACGGACTTTTATAATTTTAATTTTATGATTCAAAATTCCACAATAATCTTAAATTTCAGATGAGCTGTTATTGCTAAAAAATGTAAATTATTGACGTCTAAAATCTTAAATTTCAGATGGGCTGTTATTTCAAAAAAATGTAAATTAGTAACGTCAAAAAGCTGAAAGGCTTAAAATGCGTCTGCAGCAAATACGTATGAAATATAACTCATATCGATAACATGTTAAAAGTTCTGACGTCTGAAATAGATATGACTAATAAAATGAACACATAAATAAGAATTAATCCAGCGCGTCATATAATATATAACTTCATGTTTTTTTTTGTAAAGCCACAGTTTTTCTCTTTTATTCCTCTCGCAAATGGTAAATTAATTATGCTTTTTCAAAAGGAACATGTCCTTTTATCATTGTAATAATAATTATTTTAGCATACGTGTTTCACTGGTTCACGTGAAGTAATTTTTTTTATTTTGCAATGTTCACATTATCCACACTGAATATATGGACGCAGAAAAAATGAGCCTTTTTTAATTACTTTTTTTATATTTATATATATTATATAGATGTGAAAAATTGCTAAATGTTATTTTATGTTCCATTTTTTTGTAATAAATGTAAAGTTCCTCCAATTCTTAATCAAAGTCAAACTCAACGTCATCGCCTAATCGACGGCTCGATATATTTTCTGAAGTATTTTCACTTGAATTAGAACTATTATTTGTAGTCGATTCTGCATTTCCAGAATTCGGTTGACTAGTTGAAGCCTGGCCGCTCAATGAAAATCCTAAAAACGAAGCACAAGGTAATAAATACGTTTTTACAGGATTAAGAGGATATATACTTACGTAAGGTATTATTAGACGCATTTGAATTGCTTTCTTCTTCCGGTACTAAGGACTTTCTACAAACTGGGCAGGTTCCGTGCAATTGTAACCATGGAAGTATGCAATCTTCATGATACACGTGCTGAAAGGTCCGAAAAGCATATTTATTTTTAGACAATTGTTCTTTGTTGGACATAACAAATTTTCAACTTACAGTACAGGGAAGTTGACGAACTGTTTCTTTGATCTGAAAATCCTCCCAGCAAACACTACATTGTAATCTTGAATCTACTTGCTCTTGAGTTATTTCACATTTGGGTATTTCATTGATTTTATCTTTTTCTAACGGCGGTGGACCTGAAAAATGATGATTAAAGTGAATCTACTCGCAGATAACATGATATAAATTAGTTACCAGCATTATCCATTTGATTTAATAACTGTGTCACAATTGTATCGAGGCCTTGTTGTCCCCACGCATAATCAGCTATTAATAGACACATTTTAATTAGGAAAACATTTTAATTAATGTAATTGGATCTTACCGGGATTAAAAAACATGGGTGTACGTCCAGTATTCGCACCATCGGTAATTGAGACAAGGATCTCTTGTAAAATGTCTTCAAAATTTATTGGTCCGGTTCTTCTTCTTCCAGCATTTCCACCACCACTACTACTGGCATCATGATCATTGGCATAACTATTTGTATTAATTTGAAACGTGTGACAATCGATTGACAAGAAAAATGCTTAATTATATTACCTAGTTGTGGCATTTGAAAATGATCCACTAATTAAAGGTCCGAGCAATGCATTCATATCATTTAAAACTCGAAAGAATTGAGGTTCCTCTTCATTTGGATGTGGCTGGCTTGCCTCTATATTTTCAGCCAGCTCCTCTATAAATCCCTGCTGACATGATGGACAAACAAAGTCCTAATTCGAAGAAATAAGTTAAAATATTGATATCTCGTTCATTTTTTCGCAATTTTTTTTTTGTTAATTCAATTTTCGGCTACTTACAGCGTCTGGATGCTTGAGAAATGAATTACTGCAACTATGACAGAAGAAAGACTTACGTCTATCGCTTTCTTCTGATGATTGTGATGACATTTTCAAGTTAATTACTGTGAAATTAATAAGTTTGTGAAATAGTATTAAATTCGAAAAAAAAACACTGAAAGACAGGGGTACGAAAGTCGTGGACTCCTCTCTGTCATAGTTGATTACCCCTCGCAAGCTGTTTACAAAAACATATTCACTAATTTTCTTAAATAACTCGTTAATTACGCTTAATTATAGTGATTTTTATTAATAATGGATTCAATTATTCCATTCCTCGATGAATCCGAACAGCCGTTCAGCCATGATGACATTATTAAAGCTCGTACAATGGTAACAAATTTAATTTCACATTAAAAATGTTGCAAAATTAATGAATTTATTTCTAGATTATGGAAAATCTCAATAATCTGCTGACTGCATCATCTGCTCAAATCAAAATCGAGTTAGTGACGAAAATACAGGAACAAGTGCTGAAATGGGCGCCTGCAATGAGGGTTTTAGAGGAAGTAATTGACGATATTCTAGCAATTTCATTAGATCAGAATCAGGATGTTAAGAAGTCAATAATTGGCTTTATTGAGGAAGTTTGGTAAGTTTCTGGATAACTGGATGTTGCTGATTATTCTAATAAAAGTCGTTCTATTGCAGTAAGCAGAAAATAAGGATGTTGCCGAAAGTAATAAAATGCATAGCAATGTTTTTAAGATCAGAATCGGCTATTCTAATAAAAAGAGTAACACAGGCTTGTGGATCAATTTATAAGAATACATTACAATGGATGTGCTCAACAGAAGATGTTACAGAAGAAATGAAGGATTGCTGGGAGCAATTATGCTTAATTAAAGCTCAAATCCTTGACATGATTGATCATGAAAATGATGGAGTTAGAACGAATGCAATTAAATTTCTAGAAGGTGTCATTTTACTACAAACACATCCAGATGCAGACAGCATGAAAAGGGAAAATGATTTCTCATTGGCTGATGTTCCATTGACATTAACGCATATAAGACGTAGAAAGCTTGAAGAGGAAGCAATGAACATTTTTGAAATTCTCATCAAATTTCATGGAGCTTCTCACATTTCATCTGTCAATTTAATCGCATGTACAGGAACATTATGTACTATTGCTAAAATGAGACCCGCTTTGATGGGTCAAGTTGTGGACGCTCTAAAAAATTTACATTCTAGTTTTCCACCAACTTTAACAAATTCACAGATTGCATCAATCAGAAAGAACTTAAAAATGCAGTTTATTAATCTCCTCAAACAGCCAGCAAGCTTTGATTGGCGCACAACAATAATTCCAATTTTACAGGATCTTGGTGCAAGTCAGAATGAAATCAACAGGTCATTGCCAAAAATGGACAAGAAAGAGATTCAAATGAGAACAAAACGAGCATTAGAAAATGAGGAAGCAAGGAGTCAAGCAAAAAGAGCACGACTTGAGGAGAAAAAGAAGTTAATTCTAGATAAAGTTCCAAAAGATGACGAAATGGAAGTAGACGAAGACACAATATTTGAGCAACAACGAAGATCGGATGTAATTAATGAAAAATTCATTGCTGATGCGATTAAAAATATCGATGTTGCAGTTCAATTAGTAATTACGTCAATGCCAAACCTTCCAGATAAAATTCCAGACTCTTTTATGAAGAGCTATCAGCCGAGCATTGGTCCAGTAACAATCACAAGTCAAATTGATAAAATTGCAAGAAATTTTGCTGCTCAATTAACGGAAGCAAAATTAGGTCCTGGATCTAAAGAATTGACTGAAAATGAGCCATCAAAATTTAAAATGTTAGTTGAAGAGGAACAGAACATAATTATGGGCGAGGATTATCAAAAGGACGAGACAACGAGAAAATTACGTGAAACGCTGGAAAGAATGAAGGATCAACCGAAATTAAAGCAAAGAATCAGAACATTAAAGCTACAAGAAATAACTAAGCCACTCCACAAAGACTTGAAGCAACAATTCTTAAACGATGCAGTACGAAGAGTCTTGAAATGTGAGAGGCAGGCATTAGTCAGTGGAATGGGATTTAAACGTAAAAAAATCATCACCGTCTTTGCATCAACATTCTTGCCTAGTGTCCGAGAAATCATTATGGAATATATTATGGAGGACGTAATTAAAAGATTTGACTTAGCATTCATGTGGATTTTTGAGGAATACAGCTTAATGCAAGGATTTACAAGATTTTCCTATGTAAAGTCTGAACATAAACATGATCATGCTTATAATCGATTACTTTCAGACTTGGTGCTGAAAATTTTAAGTCGCGGATCAGAATTTCGTGAACGTGAAAGCTTAATAAAGCGACTGTATCTTGAAGCTCCATTCGTTAGTGACGAAAGTGTTGGTATTCTTACTAAAATTTGTGACAGCGTCGATTTGTATGAATGTGGACTGGTTTTATTAAAAGACTTGCTTATTCGAAGACCTCCCAGAGAGGAATATCTGCTTGAAACCTTACTTAAGTTTACTGTCCATCAAAATACTTTGATCCGTGAAAAGGCTATCGAAAATGTCATGATTGTGTACACAATGCATCAGATTCTGTTGCCAAACATTGAAGCATTCGCGGTTAAGTCGATAATCTTCTTACAAATGCCACAGCCAACTGAAAATTCTATGAAATTTATGCTTTTTAATGACATTAATGCTCCAGAATCGTGGACAGAAGACATGACTAAATCCTTGTTGAATCTTTATCTTACTTTATTGCCATTCAATGAGTCATTGATTCAAGAATTGTCTGGTGTTTATGTCGCAGCTTCGCCTGATGTTAAGAGAATAATCCTTAGAAGCATAGAAGTTCCTGTTAAGAAATTAGGAATTGAGTCTAAGCCACTTCTGAAGTTACTGGATGTTTGCGCTAAAGGAACCGAAACGTTGATCACTCGAATCATTTACATTCTTACAGAAAATTGTGAGTTTTACTGTCATATTGCCATTATCCCTCTTGAAACTTACAATTATTCCTTTTACAGCATCACCAACACAAGAACTAATCGACAAAGTGAAGAGCTTGTACAACACAAGATTAAATGACGTTCGAATCCTAATTCCAATAATTTTGCATCTCACAAAGAAGGAAATTGTTGCAGCACTGCCAAAGCTGTTGAAGCTTAATCCACAGTTGATGAAGGATGTCTTTATGCGGTTGTTGGGGACTAAAACTGAACCACAAAGAAGCAACTTACAGCCAAGTGAGTAATTTTAAAATAACGGCTGATAAATATTTAAAAAATAACGGTCAAAAAATATTTAAATTTTTAATCCAGCTTAACTTTCTTTAATCCTGCGAATTAATTTAAATCTAGCTTAACTTTTTTTAATCCTGAGATTTAATTTTAATCCAGCTTAGCTTTCTTTAATCCTGAGATTTAATTTTAATCCAGCTTAGCTTTCTTTAATCCTGAGATTTAATTTTAATCCATCTAATTTTCACAGTTACTCCAACGGAACTTCTCGTATCTCTTCACGCCATTGACACTTCACAAGCGGAACTAAAACTTATTGTAAAGGCAACATCATTGTGTATAGCTGAAAAGGATGTTTACACACACGAAGTGCTTGGAGTAGTTATGCAGCAATTAGTTGAGATGAATCCATTGCCGACACTTTTAATGAGAACCGTCATTCAGTCTCACACGTTATATCCACGATTATCTGGATTTATAACAAACTTACTGCAAAGATTGATCGTAAAACAAGTCTGGAAGAATAAATTGATTTGGGATGGATTTGTTAAATGCTGTCAAAAACTACAGCCACAAAGCATGGGCGTTTTAATCCAATTGCCAGCGTCACAGCTTCAAGATGCACTCCAAATTTGTCCAGATCTTAAAAGTCCACTTTTAGAATATGTTCGTGAAATGAACAAACATCAAATAAGCCACGTTACATCGCAAGTTCTAGAGGTTCTTGGTGAGTCACAAACTGAACCATCGTCGTCGTCACAGCAAGAAGGAATGAATGAAGAACTTGACCCACCAGGAATTTAAATGTTAATGTTTAAGTTGTTCTAATTAATAAAAATAAATTGATATGTTTAAAATAGCTCTTTATTCTTCTTATTCTTTTTTTTATTCATCGAGCGTTCTCGCGCTATTTACTTCTTCTTCTGCTTCTGTATACATATAAAAAAATGACATTTTAAGAATCTTCAATGATTTTCGAAATAAAATTAAATAATTTTCATGAAATGATAAATGGAACTTTGTAGTATGAAATGATTGATCGTTAACGGAGAAAAAATAAATGAATGGATTGCACATCTTGTAAAAGCTGTCGATTGAGGATCTTTTGAGGATTGGCTGCCAAATTGCTAGTCCACTTCTACAACTTCTGGTGCTGGAAGCAAATTTCAATATTAATTTTTAAAAAAATTGATAAATTGTCAAGCATTGGATCCTAATCTCCATTTTAAACTACTTCTTCTTATGCCTTCTCTATTAAGTGCATTCCAAAGTCTTTGCCTACCTTGATTGGTACTTTTGTTTGACTGTTGACTAGGTTTCGAAACACGTGATAAATTCTGAATAACTTGTGAATTTTGTGGTTGACTGCTGACTCGCTGTAATCCACCACCTTGATTGGCATTCGGTCGCTGAGCATTGCTTCTTTGTGGTTCAATTTGTTGTGTATTTAAACGCTGTGAACCCATTTGTTGAGTGCTTTGAGAATAATTCATCGAATCTCCAACTCTTATTCGCTTGAGTGTCTGATTTGTTTGATTCTGAAATGATTTCAAATTTAACGGATTTTTCAAATTCAAAAAATGTTTGAGAACCTTTCAAATGTTTCAAAATTCAAAAAATATCCTTTACAACTATTTGTAAGGTTTTCAGAACTGTTACTTACATCAATGACCCTCTTTTGCGGCTGTTGCATCATTTTTGGAACATTCGGTGACATAATCTGTTTGACAGATTGCATAGGTCGTATATTCGTAGTCTTTTGTTGCGACGTGAGATTTGGAGTCACCGAAGATTTATTGACTGTAGGTTGGACGGGAGTAATAGTTTTAGGAGGAAGTCGAATTATTGATATTGAGTCATTACTCGATTTATTGCCTAGATTTATTATTTGCGTACCTGAAGGACTTGCTTGTTTCTGTTGTGTCGTCGTATTGACAAGCTTTACAGTCGCTGGACTTTTCTCTAATTGACGATTTACTAATTTCATTGCAGGACTGACTGTAACGAGATTTTGTTTCCTATTTGCTGGCGTTGTCTTATTATTATTTGTTTTCAGCCACGGCGTGCCCATTTTCCTCATGTCAGAAATTTGATTATTGCTTGAAACTTGAGGAATTAATGCTCTTGATACTATAGTATTCGATGGTTTTTGAATGACTGTACCTTGTGATGTTTTTGCAACGACTGGACTTAATGACTTTTGAGCCACAACACTTGCATTTGCTTGATTCTTGTTAGTATCACCTGCTTTTGTCATAATTACATTTGGACGAATTAAACTGCGTTGATTACCAAGGATTCTATCTGCGATTCCTTTAACAGCATTATATGTCTTACCGGCTAATGAGATTTTTTCCAGTTTCTTCGGATCATTCGGAACTTTTGGTACGGTTCGAGCGGACGTTCCTGCAATGGGTTTCGGAGGTGAGTGATCGTCAGGCA
Source organism: Chironomus tentans (assembly GCA_963573255.1). NCBI lineage: Eukaryota > Metazoa > Arthropoda > Insecta > Diptera > Chironomidae > Chironomus > Chironomus tentans. The sequence continues at coordinate 9,807,842 of OY754302.1, forward strand.
GTATCGATAAATTCTCTGAACTGTTTGGTGGGACTACTGTTGGATCCATAATAACTGTCCGTTTTGTTGATAGATTTGTAGGAATTGGACCATTCTTATTTGGATCTTTTTTGTTGTAGCCTAATAAATCAGTAACTTTTTTCTTTGGTAAATTCTTATTAATCTGTGAACCTGAAATTTGTGCTGGATATGGCATCATTGTTGGCACTAATGATTGATTATTACTATTCGATACTGGCTGTGCAAACATACTATTTGGAGCTGGTGGAATGTTATTTGCATTGTACGATGATGTCGCAGCAACTGTCATATTTCCTAATGCAGAAATTGGATTATGTGAGTTACGGAGGACTGATTGTTGCATTAATGGGGAGGTGGATGAGGTAGAATGAATATTTGAAGACGTGGGCAGAGATGAAGAGTAAATATTTAACGGATCGTAATTTCCAAATCTTTTAAGTAGGTCGTGGGTATAAAATCCAGAAGACATTGGGAAATATGAAGAGCTCAAACCTAATGAATCTAATCCAGATAGTGACGTCGATGGCATTAATCCTGCTAAATTGGCGTAATTCGTTGATGTTCCCATCTAAATAAAGAATTAAAAATTTTTAGAAATAATCTCAGACAAATTAAAGGATTTATTTCAAAAATTCTAAATTTTGATCAATCTCTGGATCATTGTGGCATGACATTGCTACTCACCATGTCTTGATAAAGCTTCATAAATTCAGGGGATACCGGGCTCTTTCCGAAAGCTGCCAAGACTTGATTATTTGCAGCAGTAAGATTATTATTCTGTAGTTGAAAACGATTTCCTTGTAATTCAGCCAAGTACGAGTTCCATGCCTCATTCTTTTCATCCTCATTCAGTTCTTGATCTGGTTTATTCTCCAACAAACTGTCATGCTCATGAAAGTTATAAGCGGACTTTGGAAGAGCATGTAGCAGATATCTTAGAATGTCGTCACACGGGAAGTTTGGTGTCTTTTCCTGCGGCTTCAGTTCATATGGAACGAACAGCTCTTCTAGCTCAGTTCTCCTGTACATTTAAATATTAAAAATTTTCTAATAAAATCCTTTAAGTTCTACAAAATACTTACACATAATGTCGATCGATCTGCTTTTTCTCTACAACTCGATGGCTCATAGCTTCTTTCGTCACACTTCTCGAATAAACTCGTTCTTCCATTGTCGATGCAGCAACAAGTCTGTAGACATAGCATGTCTTTTTCTGTCCCAATCGAAAGATTCGGAAAATGTTTTGATTGTCATTTGCAGGATTCTGTGGAATAAAATGATTTTTTAAGTTAAATTTTCAAGAAAATAACGGTTGGAAAATATTTGAAAAATAACGACCAAAAATTATTTGAAAATTTAATGACCGTTATTTTTCAAATATTTAATGACCGTTATTTTGAAATTGTCAGAACTTACCCAAGAAGTGTCAATAATAATGCAACGATTAGCAGCAACCAGATTGATTCCTTGACCTCCTGCTTTTGCGCTAAAAAACAGACAAAAATACTGTTAAGCATGCAAATTACTGGGCATAAAATAACTCTTACCTAATCAAGAAGCATCGAAGTCGTGTACTTGATGAATTATTAAATGCATTAATCATTTCCTGACGAACATTTCGTGGTGTTGAGCCATCAAGGCGGAAATAATCTTTGCCTAGTTCCCATGTTGTTTTGTATTTGTCTAATCCATACAACTTTGCATTTGGATTAGTGTCTTGATTATGAATTGCCTTCATAAATCCCTCAATAATATCCAGTACAGCCACAAACGATGAAAATATCAGAATCTTTTCCTTCTTCATTTCACACAGTCGCAGAATTTCAAAGAGTATTATCATTTTATGTGATGATGTTAAGGAATTCATGTCAGTTTCAGTGAGCATACTATTCCACCAATTATTCGTGACAGCAGTTGTGCCTTGACTAGTATCAAAAATATCATCAGGATCGTCGCCTTCATCCTCATTGAACGCATTTTGCGATTTCTTTACTTCCTTTGGTGGCTGTTGTTGTTGATTACTTCCAAATTTATTTTCACCTTTTCTAGCACGTTCATAAGCATACTGCAGAACTCGCGGATGTGTCCAAATCTTACGAAGTGCTGTATAAATTGGAAGTAGATTTCTTCCCATCTGATCATCACGATTTGCTTGCAAACAGCTGTTGTAGAGTCGTTCCTGTACACTTGTTAATGGAATCGAGATACAATACTCATATTTCATAGGCAGGAACTCTTTAAGCACTTGAGCATCTTTTCGTTGAACGAATCTTGACAAGTTCTTGTTAAGGACATATGACTTTTGCTTCATTTTCTTAATCTGATGATCTGTCGAGTCTTTATTTTGACCATCTTTAATTGGATTCGCGTAAATGTTATTAAATTCATGAATAGTTCCAAGAATATTTGGCTTAACCCACTCCACCATCGCATAATATTCATGAAGAGCATTTTGTACTGGAGTTCCTGTCAAAATAATTCGCCGTCTTGTTGTGATTTTTGTAATTGCACGATTTGTTGCTCCCTTTTGATTCTTAATAATATGTCCTTCATCACAAATTGCAATGTGCGGTCCAGGATTCAACAAGTATTTTGAAATTTGTTGCTTGTATTTCTTTGTCGTTTCCTCTGGCAGTGTAATTTTACTTCGTTTATGTGATCCACTCCAATTTGCCAATATTCTAAACGATTCATAATTAATAAGGAAGACGCTCGGACGTTTTGACTCGTACCATTCTCTCAGCTTATCTATTCGTCGTTCAATTCTTATGTTATCCTCTAGATATATCACAACCGGTTTATTATCAAGTCCAGTCAACCATTTTCGGATCTCCTCGACCCAATTGTGAATGGTTGACTTTGGGCAAATTATGAGAATTCGTTTTGTATGTAATTCAGGATAACGAGTGACTGTATGCAGTAAAGCGATTAATTGTAGTGTTTTTCCCAAACCCATGCAATGGGCTAAAATACAGCCTGAGCCATTATTCTCCTTCACTTCATCCACAGATCCGTAGCAGCTAAGAATTAAAATTGAAGAATAACGGTTAGAAATATTTTGAATTTTAACGTCTTTACTGAATTTGAATTTTAGCGGTTAGAAAAATTTTGAATCGGTTTTTGAGGAAATTCAAATATTTTGATGAAGCGTGATCGTAACGTATAAAATGTTATACTGAGTGGAAAATTGTAATACAAAATTATAACATTGAGATAAACTTTAATATAACATAACTAACTGCGCACATGATGGTGAAATAATAGTTTTTCTCAGAATTCTAAGTTATGACAAATAATGAAATTAAGTTTTACTTACTTATTGTACATGAATTTGATGCCATCGACTTGGTGATCCTTTAATTTTCCAACAAGTGTCTCGTGTACGACAACTGCCAATTCTTTTTCTTCACTATAATCAAGTACCAACTCGTCTGCAGCAATCACATCACTCTGTGACAATCGCTGTGTTAAATATTGTGTCATTTTCTTTTCCTTATCTTCAAGCTTCTTCACACGTTCATTTTCATCTCGTTTTGCCTTCTTAGTCTCCTCCTTCAGTTCCTCTTCTGTCAATTGTTTACGACGTCTTGACGGTCCTTCAGAAATTGTCGAGCTTATTTCACTATCACTCTCTGAACTTATACTGATGCAATCTATATCATCTAACGAGGGGGACGGAGCTTTTGAGGATTTTTGTTGATCGTTTTTCTTTGGTGATGAATCGATTTTCATGCTGCTTGATGGCTGTTCAGCATTTGAGAGATCTTCAGCATTACTTGATAATTTTTCGAGATATTTTTCTAATGTTGGTGCCATTCTGTCTGCGCTGATATTAATTGATTGTTGTGTTAAATCAACAACACTTTCTTTTGAAGCCTCAACGCTGTTTCTCTTTGAGCTACTTTGAGATCCTTTCTTCATTTTCTTTGTTGCCTGTTGACCATCACTTTTATCGGCTTCATCAGCACTGCTTTCATCATCCGAGTCCAAAAGACTTTTGTTGAATATTTCTCGCTCAAAACTTGATTTTCTTTGCCTTTTCCTCGACTTTTTATCCTCACCATTTTCCTTAACATCAGGCATGCTTTCATCACTTTTCACTGGACTTATGTCTATTTGAGGAGCTTCTCCGTTTACTTTTGGACTTGATGCTGGTTCCTCAGACTTGTCTTCCTTATCTGACATCTCCTCGTCACTTGATTCGAGCTTTTTGACAGGTTTCTTAAGCTTTTTCGATACTTTGTTGACATTTCGTTCATCATCAGAACTAAAGTCTGATGTTTGAGATGTGACATAAGATTCCTCGTCCTCACCATCGTCGTCTGAACTTGCCAGCAAATTATCTCGAGCTTTCATTTCAAGTTTTTGCTTTAATTTTAATTCCTCATCTTCACTTGATTTACCTTCATCATCACTTTTGTCGACCTTTTTAGGCGATTCTGACTCACTTTCTGAGGATTCACTGTTTATGGACGAGTCATCTGAATGTTCTTTAGTCTTTTTCTTTGCCTTTTGAGTGACCTTTGCTGGCTTCTCTTGTACATTCTGTGACTTTTGCGTGTCGTACCTTCGTTGATCTAAAGATTTCAGATTTGTTAGACGATTAATGGAGCTATCACTATCACCATCGCTTAAATCTTTGTCTAAGCTACTGACAGATGATTTTCTAGACTTTGATGCCTTCTCGTCGATGCTTGATTTTCTTGAACTCTCAGCAATATCATCTATTGATACTTCAATATTATTGTCTCGTGAGTTTTGTGGTTCTAATATCCTCTTTTTGATCTTATTTATTTCATCATCAATCAGTGACTTGTCCTCGCTTGATTTGTTGTCAACAGCCATTAGCAATTCAACGTTGAATGAGATGAAATTGTTCAGAGAAGTCCTGAATTTGGAATTTCCGTTTTCAACATCTTCCTCGCTCACAAAGACAGATTCTAATAGCTTTTGATTATTCTCACAGAAATCGGCAGTCTTTTCTTGTGCTTTTTTAACGTATACTTTTAATTTTTCAGCTTCCTCGACTATAGTTCCATTAACTTTACATTCTTCCTTATTTTCCATCATAACATTACCTGTATTTGTTTCCATAATTTCTTGTTTGACTTGAATTACATCACTTCTCATTGATATATCACCAGATGAAGCTTCCATCTCATTGGATCCTTCAATTTCAACAGATTTCATTGTCTCAGATACTTGCTCACTTTCATCTTGATTCACGACGTTATCTGAGTTATCAATTTTGGATGTCTCACCATTTTCGACTTCCTTATTCTGTACTATTTCATCAGGAACAACTTCATCTGGTTTGGACAAAATTTGATTCTCATTATTGTCTAACGAGAACATCATTTGCTTGAGATAAAGTGACAATTGTGAATGTTGATGCTCATTAGTCAAGTTCTCAAAGAATTTTGTGTATTCTTTAAGGAGAACAATTGCATTTTTACTGGACGACAGATTTGCTTCTTGTAGGATGTTCTTAACAATATCATCACAGAATGAATTGGATTCTTTTGGTGGCGGTGGTTGAGAATATGAATGATCATTGCTTTCGTTGCTTTTATTAGCTCGTGTGCTATCATTTGTTGAATCACTGCTTGTGTCTTTTTCCTCTGCATTTCCAACAATCTCAAATTGTTCCTGGTCTTCTATTAGGCAGTCTTCATCGATATCAATTTGTGTTTTAACATAATCACTTCCAACGATACATGACTTGAACGATTCTGTGATTTCACTTCCTTCATCTGTCGAATTCTGTCCATTATTTGTTAGAAGTTTAATGCTCATAGGATTGTCTGTGCAGGTCTCAAACGGTGTACTTGATCTTTTCGGATCTTCGTCCCTTAATTCGATTCGTATTGCTGTCATACCTGATGTTGTTCGTGGTTCTTCCTCTTCATCATCTATGTACACCAAGTCAGGTGCTTCTTCATTTGCTGCAACTGCCACCACTTGTACATCTTTAAAAAGATTCTCTTCCATCATGATATTTGTTTTTGTTGTAAATGTTGTTATTAATGGATTGTTTTTCTATTATTCTTGTTGTTGTTATTTTTACCTAAAATTGGACAATTATCTACTTTAATATGCTTTTATACTGCTGATTTATCGAGAATTATGATGATTCTATAGAATTCTAGTAAAACTAATGATTTTAAACGTAATTAAATGCATAATTAACTTACTTTTTCAATATTTTTACATTTTAAAAATAAAATCCCAAATTTTTCCGCTTTTTTTTCTTTTCCCAAAATTTACCTCACTATCGACTTTAATTAATGCTTCTTCATGTGCTTTATATTATATTAACTCTTATTAATGATTTTTCATGTACTACATGTGCTATTTATGCTTAGAATTGTGTAAATTGTTAAATTATATGAATTAAGTGTTTTCTTTTCTTCCAATGATGAGGAAACATGCAGAAACCCCTGCAAAACAGTTTAAAAAAATTATGACCGTTACTGTTTTATATTTAAAAACGGTCATTTTTTATTTAAATTTATACCGAGTAGATAGATTTTTTGTATTCAAAATAACGGACGTTCCTGAGCAGATAAATTTTTTCGAGAAAATAAAGTTCATTTTAAAAAGTTTCATTTAAAAATTAGTTAAATTCACATCAAATATCATCTGATTCAAAGCTCTAGCTTAGCAAATATCATTCACGACTTGACAAACAGGCAGTACGGATATAAAATGCCAAATTACACAGTGAAAGTTAAATGGAATAAGGAAACATTTTCAAATGTTGTGAGTATTTAGTAATTTCGCAATTATTACAGAAAGTACAGTCAATGCAGCAGTTTATCACTTACCAAATCTTTCATTATACTGAATTACATTGACTGCAATTAATACAATGTATTAGAAATACAAAAAGTAATGAAATTTATTAATTTTGCAAAAATAGGTTGTAAATACCGACGAAAGTGTCTTAGAATTCAAGGCTCAACTTTTTACCTTATCATGTGTACCAGTTGGTGAGTATTAGTCATTTATCAGCATAATTAATTACTTCCCACACATCCAGTCAAAATTTCCAAAAAAAAATTTATAATCTATGACATTTGACATTTTGATCCTTCTGTTTACAAATTTTCTTAATTAAACTCTATAAAATTACAGAGCGTCAGAAGATTATGTGTGCTGGAAAGACTCTTAAAGACGATGAGTGGAACATCCCATTAAAAAATGTAAGTTCTTGGACAGAAAAATTTCTGCTTAGTCATGCCTTACTTTTTCTTTGTTTATAACTTAAAGCACTGTATTGTGCTGTATATATTCTCATACAAAATGTTTTTTGTCATTTTAGGGAGCTGTGATTCTTTTATTAGGAACATCTGAAGAGATCGCAGTTGCACCAGTAGAGAAGACGAAATTTATTGAGGACATGACTGAGAGTGAGCTTGCTCAAGCCATTGAGCTTCCACCAGGCTTAGTAAATTTAGGTAATACCTGTTATTTAAATGCTGTGGTTCAATGTCTTCGATCGGTTCCGGAGTTGCGTGAATGTTTGAAAGAGTTTAAGCAAGAAGCTGGTTTTGCAGCACCGCAATCAATTACTCTCGCAATGAAAGGTGTTTTCGACCAAATGGAAAGAAGTGCAACGGTCACGCCAATTATGTTATTGCAGACATTACATGCTGTATTTCCACAGTTTGCTCAAACTGGCGAGAAAGGAACGTATCGTCAACAAGATGCAAATGAATGCTGGGTCGAGTTATTAAAAATGCTCCAACAGAAACTGCCTACACGTCATAGTGAAATAAGCACGACATCTTATCCATCGTTTATTGAGCAATTCTTTGGTGGTACTTTTGACTGCTCTATGAAATGCACTGAATCTGAAGACGAAGAACCGTCAAAGTTGAAGGAAAACTTTCTTCAATTAAGCTGTTTTATTAATCAGGAAGTAAAATATATGCACAGTGGTTTACGCTTACGCTTAAATGAACAAATAACAAAGCGCTCACCTACGCTTGAACGTGATGCTATTTATACAAAACAGTCACTCATTAGTCGATTGCCAGCATATTTGACCATAAATTTTGTTAGATTTCAATATAAAGGAAAGGAAGGTATTAATGCAAAGGTATTAAAGGATATTAAATTTCCGCTCGAGTTTGACGCTTTTGATCTTTGCTCTCCTGAATTGCAACAAAAATTGATTCCAATGAGAACAAAGTTCAAGGAAATTGAGGACGCAGCTGTGGAAGCAAAGGATCAAATTAAAATGAAAGGCGACAAGGTCGAGGAGAAGAAAACGAAAGCATTGCAGTACTATTTTGACGAGGATTTAGGAAGCAATAATTCTGGCTTTTATACTCTACAAGCTGTTTTGACTCATCAAGGTAGAAGTTCATCATCTGGACATTACGTTGGTTGGGTTAGACATAAAGGTGACCAATGGCATAAATTTGACGATGACACTGTCACGCCTGTAGCTTCCGATGAGATTCTTCGCTTGTCTGGCGGTGGAGATTGGCATGTTGCTGTAAGTTGATCCTTTATTTAACAATTTTTATTACTTCTTAATTATCCTGTATTTTAATTCCAGTATCTCCTCCTCTACGGCCCAAAAATCTGCAATGAACCAATCGACGAAACAAAGGAAGAGACCACACCAATGTCAGTCGACTAAGCATCAAACCTTTCATGAATTTTTGATTTATACATTTGTAATTTAACTGATTATTCATTAATAAATCATGTTGATAAAAATGTCCTCTAGGATGACATCTGTGAATTAGTATTGAAGGTGTCTCACTAAATGGCATGAACAATTTTGGCAAATAAACTGCATCTGGTATTTCGTTTATTATTTTGAGTATTATCCTGATTTCATCAAAGCATGCTTTGAAAAATTAATTTTATCAAAATTTGTTTCAAAAAAATAAATGAACAAAGTTTAAAGAAAGCAAACAGGAATCAGTGAATAGAGCAAATGGCTATTGAAGTAGCAGAAATATGAAAAGTTCAAGTCCAACTTTTAAAATTAATATTTGAATCACCCTCTCTGATTCGTATGTGATTTCCTCACTATTGAATAAAAATTCTCAAAAACTATTGAGTTTCGTGCAATTAAGAGCTCATTGAGTCAAGTACTCTGACCTTAATTATTCCTATTTTTGTTCCTGTTGAGTTTAATTGAAAAAGTTTTTGGTGCTGATGTGAATTTTTCATAAAAGTTGAAGTAAAATCATCACTAATTGAGGAATGAAATTTAAACAGTTTTTATCGAATTTTAGCTGAATTGACATTCGAAACTATAATATTGGAAGCTTTTATTTGAAAAATATAGAATTTCAAGGTTAGAAAAAGTTGATTTTGTAAAATCTAGAAGAATTCAGCATCAAACCAGTGGAAAGTCATTAACAAAGTCAGTCAAACACTAACTTTATGAAGAAAACTCAAAAAAGTCACAAAACCAACTCAAAAATGTGAAAAACTCAGAAATACTTCAATTTTTTAAATACATAACCTCAAGACAGCATTGAAGCAGCATCAAGACACAACAAAAGTTCAAGGTTTCTTAGATCAGTCACTTACAACAGCAGCTTTCTAATTGAAAATGAATAATTCATCCTTTCTAATTTAATATAAATAATGGAATACGAAAAGAAATTCGTTCCTTTATGCTAATGAAAATCCTGTAAGAATAGAAAATTAATTTTTCAAAAAACAAAAAAGTTATCCATCTTAATGGAAACAGACTTCCGCAACCCTTTAAAATTGAAACATTTGGAAAAGTTTCAATGAATTATTCATTTTTTAAAGAGAATCGATGAGAGGCAGGGGCGTATTCAGTGAGAGGTTCCCTTTTTGGAAATTTTTTTCAATTTGCTAGGGATTTTTAAGATAAAAATCCCAAAACCCCCCCTAAATTTTCCCGTCCATACAAAAAATTTCAAAACCCCCAACCTCGAAAAATTTCTGGATGCGCCCCTGAGGAGAGGACGTCTTAAATCATTTAACCGTTTGAATAGCATAGTAAATAATCAATAAAGCTTTGTGCATTAATTATTCCACTAATTCATTCATTCAGAATAATTTGAAAGAATACTTGGATGAGTTTGACGATAATGGCGTGATTTGTATCACGTTTAGTCATTCTTCATGCAGTTCTTTTAGAGCAACCATGCTATTGACCATAAATAAAGTGATTAGTTTTGAACTAGAAATGTTTAGGACTATTAGGGGTTCATTCGCAAATTACGTCACGTTTTAGGGGGAGGAGGGTTGAAGAATTTGTGGCAGTCTAACACAAGAAATTGTTTTCTATGGAAATTTCGTGACAAGGGGGGGGGGGGGGGGGGCGACGTCCTTTCTTGCGTGACATAATTTGCGAATATCCAGCTTGAACAAATTTAATGAATTTTTTGCACCAAAAAAGGCTCAAAATGCTCTACAGAGACATGATGCTCTCTAATTTTGACTAACTTTTGATAAAAAAAGTCCCAAAACCCGTGTCCATAAAAAAAAATTTCAAACCATGATACAGCTAGGTACCTTTCCAACAACTCTACAGTAGCTACAGAATTAATATTGAAATAAGCACAGAACATTTTGAAGTTGATATTATCATCATGTAACAAGTCATTCCTTCACAAACTTCTATTCCTAGAAAACCACAGTTTCTCAAACCTTTTAAGCCTCAATACAAAATATTGAAAAATAAATAAAATATCCCTAAATTTTGAAAACAAAAATTGCGCTTTAATAAAAATAAAATAATACAGAAGCAGCTTACAATATCAATTTAATATCAGATTTATTGTGAAGCTTAAAGGATCGTGTGGGAAGAAATGGCAAACAAAAAAGCGATTCGTAGATGTAGAACAAAAAGAAATGAATGAATAATGTAATTATCATTAATCTCCATCGGCACCTTCCAATTCTGTCTCTCTCATCCTTCTCCCATATGTTTATGGATCATTTTGCTTTGTACGTGAAAGATAGACATATCCAGGCAGAGAGAGCATGATGGTTGAAAATTTATGAAGTGTAATTAATTAACATGCTAATGAAAATGTCACGCAACTAACTGGTGCGGAAGGAAGAAAATAAATTTTACAAAAACAGCGAAATCTTTGTCAACGGAGCATACATTTGTGCATGTTTATGCCATTTCACAGCCACTAGAGCAGTTGAAAAATGAAAATTTATTAAAACCCATTTTATCCGTTCGCTGCGATGCGATGTGACAGAACAAGCTGCAAAAGAAATGGATTTTTTTTGTTTCTGTTTTTTTTTCCATCAAATCGCCTCGAGCACTTCATGATAATCTTTTTGAGAATAATGCTGTGTGCTGTATGCTGTAGAAGTCAAAGTTTTTTCAACTGCTGAAATTGTTTTATTCATGAAATTATAAGAATGACTCACAAAGGAATCATTTATTCAGATACTTAATTTTAGTGCTTTAAGATTGAATTCCTTCCAATTTTCCATTAGAATCTAAGAAGTAGCAGCAAATGGCTTCATTAATCTGTAATTAATTAAAATTATCCCGGCCTAGACAATGTACCCATTTAACTTTACCTAAATCGTTTGGAAGTAAGTAATTTTAATTATGATAATTACTTCTGTATATGCCACAATACTTATTGCATGGCTGTATAAAGTAGCTTTTAAAAGTGAATGAACGTATCCGAGGCACATTAATGTAATTATTTTTTTTTTGCAAAAGTTTGCATTACTTCTTCTCAACTTTTTCTGTTCCTTATTTAATTTATATTTGCTCTATAGATTTTCACTTGCTACAGTTGGAAGTTCTTTGTCGAAAGTTTTACTGGCTTGGAATTTTATGAGTAATTAAGATTTGCGACTTGTTATGTTGTCCATAAATTATGATATCGTTAAAAAAAAGTTAACTGCATTCGACGCTTTTTGAGAAATTAAATATTTTGTTGAATACGAAGTTGAATTTTATTTATTGTGGGAAGATTCAATGCTTTTTAATTGTTACTTCCGCAATTGATTAAAATTATAGCAAGAAATGAAATATTACTTTTCTTTAGGATGTTATTCACAAATTAAGTCAATCTAAAGATGACTTCTCTGCCATACTCGTAGTGTTAACCCTACTTGGTTAAAGTGCCAGAGTATAATGGAATTTGGGATATCAAGCTATATGTAAGTGAATCTGCCAGGACGAGAGTAAGGTTTCAGTGGCCGAATGGTTAGATATCAAACCAGAAATATGTAATCCTCTTTTGTGAGGGCGTGGGTTCGATTCCCACCAGATCCTTCAATCATTTTACTTGTATAGCGAGAAACGGGGCTAGATCTAGAGCTGTGTGCAGAGATGTATCCAGGGTGGGGTCCTCTTATTTTTTTTGAAAAACCAATACTGGTTGAAGGCAAGGGGTAGGGACTGTACTACACTCGCTACACTTTCAACCAGAGTTGGCAGGACGCTGAGCGTCGGACGCTGAAAACCCAAAAACGTCGGACGCTCTCAGCGTCGGCCGCTACCAGCGTCGGCCGCTACCAGCGTCGGACGCTAATTTTTTTTTGAGCGTCCGACGCTGGTAGCTTCCGACGCTAAAATAGGACGCTCCCAACTCTGCTTTCAACACTTTTCAACACAATTTTACACTTAGCTACACTTGACTACACTTTACTACATTTTGCTACACTTTACCCCACATTACTACTCTTTCCTGCACTTTACTACACTTTTCTACACAATTTTGGGAGTCCCTACCCCTTGGTTGAAGGTAATGATTTCTTCTTCTTACCAAAAAATACGTCATGATGTGAAAAACCCCTCCCTAATAAACATCCTGGATACGCCCCTGGTTGTGTGACAACGAAACTATTTCTTTGTATGAATCAAGCATGAAAACTTTGTGAATAGCGTCGAGAGAGTTAAAATCCAATTTTTTGATGGACGTCATTTAAGAATGAACCTTAATATTGTAAAAGAAAAAGTGATTATAAGGTCAAAAGCATGACAAAGCTGACCAAACTGTCCATTACATTTCATTCCGAATTTCTTTCCATGTTAAATTTGATTTACTAATTCTTAACCTCAAAACCAAATAAAGTAGACTATCATGCGCTTAAGTTATCGCATGACCATTAAAAATTCAAACCTCAAATCCTTTATTTTCTATTTTGTTTATTATGAAAAATACATTTATACATAAAACGGATATAATTTTTATGTGCATACAATGTGCAATTGCATGCATGTTCATATGAATAAATAAGAACTGAAAATCACTGGAATCTGCAATGCACAAAATTGTGCTTTCATGTTCATTTGAAGTTATATGTTAAAAGTTTTTTTTTCTAGTTTCTTCTTTTACTTTCATTCCACTTACTCGATCACATTTTATCTATGCATTTAAGCGGATTTTTAAATCCATTCACATCTACTGCCTTAAAGCTTCTCGTAAAGTTGAATAAAAAATTTCCCTAATGGATATTGCGATTTAGCTTTAAAGGTTTTATTATCCATTTTTTTATTTCGTATATTTCAATAAATCTTGCTTGTTAAGTGCTGGGTTTAATGCTTTATAAGCTATATTGACCATTGAATGTATATTAATGTTGTTTTGCATACGTATTATGAGTAGAATTTATCCCTTTATCTAAGCTAGTGGATTTTTGGTTTATTTTAGAATAAAAAATATGTAGAACATGTTGCATTTAAAGTGTCATGAGTCATGACTCATAAAGTTATTTTCAAGTTGTTTAAATGTTTTTAAGATTTGAAATTTTGTTTTAAAATTTGAAAATTTGCTTCAAAATTTAAAGTTTTGTTTTGAAATTTAAAATTTTGTTTCAAAATTTGAAATTTTGTTTTAAAATTTGAAAATTTTGCTTCAAAATTTGGAAATTTGTTTCAAAATTTGAAAATTTGTTGTAAAATTTGAAATTTTTGTTTTCAAAATTTGAAATTTTGTTTTAAAAGTTGAAATTTTGTTCTAAAATTTGAAAATTTTGTTTGAAATTTTGTTTTAAAATTAAAAATTTTGTTTAAAGGAGACTAAATAGAAATTGTCATGACTCATAAGGTTATTTTCAAGTTGAACAACTTGAACAAATGTTTTTTTTTTGAAATTTTATTTTAAAATTTGAAATTTTATTTTAAAATTTAAAATTTTGTTTTAAAAATTTAAAATTTTGTTTTAAAATTTGAAAATTTTGTTTAAAAATTTGTACTAAAATTTGAATTTTTGTTAATTTGAAAATTTTGTTTTAAAATTTGAAAATTTTGTTAAAAATTTGTTCTAAAATTTGATTTTTTTTAATTTAAAATTTTGTTTTAAAAATTTTAAAGTTATGTTTTAAAATTTGAAAATTTGTTTTAAAATTTAAAAATTTGAAAATTTTTTTAGAATTCAAAATTTTGTTTAAAAAATCTTGTTTTAAAAATTTAAAAAAATTTAAAGACTGTTTTAATTTTTCTATACAAATTCAAAAATGTTTACTGAATCTTTTTTACGGGTCGCAGAATAAATATTTTTAGAAATTGAAGACATAAAAAGAGCTTATTTTCAAGTTCACATTCAGTTCTTCTCATAATCGCCTACATACTCGTCTACCTTGTAATTTACTGACATATTCCTTGAGGCATCGGCATCTTCATTTTTGGTTCTACCAAAAGTAAAATTATAAATACGTAATAAAATATTCAGAAAAATCTAGAGCTTCCATACAATAAAATTCCATTTTATAAAAATTTATAACAATTGTTCCTTAATTTTAGCACAAAAGGGGCATAAAAGCACAAGAGTTTGCTCTATCAACCATCCTTAATTTTTATGGTCTAAGTGTCTAAAAATAAAATTTCCATTCCTCTTCATCGCATCGTCGTCATCATTTATTAAAGAATTTTTATGTCACTAATAATACTTACCAATGGCGATTCTACTTAAACATCGTTCATTTATGAGCATCAGCAAGCAAGCAAGTAGAAGTAAGAGAAGAAAATAAAAATGCTCGAGCGAGAGAAAATTTCATTTTCAATTGCGGAAAAATGTTTTTCCTTTACATTGAATCTTTAACGTTAAGTAAATATTAATATGTAAACACCATAAATGCTTTCAACCTCACTCGACCTGATGCGCAAAAGGCAGCATTAAAAATTTAAAAAGACATAATATAAGCAGGAGGAAAATGTCGGAGTTAATAGTATTTCAGCAACTATATTATGGCCCAGTTCATGAAAATTGTTACACTAGAGCAATTTAATGATATTATCATTATGGCTCTGACAGTTTTTGCACTTTCGCCTTCTCTCATTTAGCGCTTTTAAATGGATGAAAAGGATTTTGTATCAAGATGATGGTAACACATTTTTGGTAGCAACATGCTTATAGGATTGAAAATGAAATTCATTAGATTTTAAGGAGGCTGAACTGGTGTTGAATGGATTGTTAATCAGTATGATTATTTATGTGATTGGAATTAAAAGGCACAGATCCAAGTCTAATAGTAGCCAACTCAAAAAATATTTTAAAACAAAATTTTAAATTTAAATTTTAAATTTTTTTAAATTTTAAAAATATTTTTTGATTTTTTTTTAACTGTAAAAAATTAAAATATTCTGGACAAAAAACTATTCGGATTGAGAACTGAACCTATAACCTTTTATAATAGCTCAATATTTAGCTTTTGTGGTGTCTGAGCACGGTGGAATCTGGGGTATCGAATCTGCCCAAAGACGTATCTATGGGAGAGGGAGGTCCAACTCCCCTATATTTAAAAAAAAAATACTACTATCCATTAACCACAAAAAGTTATATTTTGAAACAATATCCAAAAAAGGCCATAGTTCAAACCTAGAACCAAGCATAGAATCTGCAATTAAGAGTGTAAGGCTTCTGTGGCCGAGTGGGTTAGGCAACTGACCGGATATCTGTATCACTCTTTTTGAGAGTACGTGGGTTCGATTTCTACCAGAAGACGATCAATCAATCCATTACACAGAGTGTTGTCGATATGACAAGGATTCGAACAGTGCTTACGACATTACAGTCGTCATTACGCTCTTGGGATAGATTTTTTTTGTCTGCCTTTGCGCGCTATTCATTTTATTTCCACCGCGGTCTATGTGTTCAACTGCATCTAGAAGAGAATTCATACAAATATCGAGTTCACTAAGCATTCTGGAAAGACAAGAGCAAATGAAAGGGAATTACTAATAAAGCCAATCTCAAGAACAATTAATGGCAAGAAAAGAATTTCGTCGTATGGTGTAAATGTATGGAATTATATAAGTAACGAAATTAAGAACTTACCACACGTTTATGCTTACAAATGGGCTCTTAAATGTACTATCAGGAACGTAGAATTTATTGCAGCATGTCTCAATGGTGATTATCTAAAGAAATTCGTAAATATCTAAAACTAAATGAGAGAAATAAATTAATTAACTTGCAATTTCGAGAATTCTATTGGAAAGATATTACCTAGTACATCAGGATTCATCTATTTATGTCCATTGGCTTTGTGCTGCGGTTGAAATCTTCTTATTTGTTCTTAATTAATTGAATTCCTTTCAACTGATAAAAATTCGTCTTGTGGTGGAAAAATGTAAACAATACTGGAAACTCAACACATTCAACACATTTAACTCAAATTTTCATAATTCGTTATAATTTCTGTCTGATGATTTGATATTTAATGTCGTATGAAACAAATCAGAAACAATTATTTGGTTTTTCTCTTAGTATGTATTTTGGAAATCCTTCATATGTCAATGCCTTATCTAATCAAACAATCTATGTTAAGTAAACTGCATTTTTAATCACTTCAAAATTTTCTGAATACTCACACAACTTAATTCACCACAATGCAATTTAAATCCTAATTAACCGTTATTGTAACAATTTATTTTGCTCTTTCCTATTATTTTTGAGTTCTTTAAAGTTCATAGAACATTGTAACTCTAAAATTGATTATTAGCTACTAAATTATGTAATTTATCATTACTTGAATAAAATAATAATAATAATAATAATTTTAAATTGTACATAAATACAGATAAATACCAAATTTTACCCATTCCAATGAAGAAAATTGACAAAACTTTAAATTAAATTTCCTAACAACTTTTAAAATTAAATCCAAAACTCTCAAGCATACTTCAAAATAAACTTGGCAAAGTGTTGTTTTAATCATATCCGAAATTGTCGTCTTTAAAGATTTTCAAATTTCCTCTTGCATGTTTTGAGACTTCCTTGCGTAAGATGTAATAAGAAATAGCTTAAAAGAAGAAATTTTTTATCACAATAAAAAAGAATATGGACATGTTTGAAAGAAATAAAAAAAATTTTAAAAACCTTTCTTGCAGCCCTTTTTTTAAGGAACGATAAGAGAGTAAATTGTCTAAAAGAATGAAAACGGCAGTGGAAATAAAGCAAGAAGTAGGAAAATGTGATATTTATTATTAACATAATGTCGTTTAAAATATTAAAAGAGAAGATTTTGAAAATGAACTTTTGCAAAAGAAATGAGCAAGTTCAAATTACATTGACATCGGGTATGGTAGCAGTCATCTGATTTTTTTGGGTCATTTGTGAAGCATTTCTTCTTTTCTCTTACCACCCCTTTTTTCTGTATTACAGTAATTTCCTCTCCTTTTATTCATTCATAGAATCATTTCTCGCGATATTCCTCACTCTTAAAGAAAGTAGCTGTGCTGTGTATGTCTGCACATATGTCGTAGCAAAGAGAGCTTTCGTATCAAATCGGCTTTATGGAAATTGAATAGTCAGTAACAGTCATTAACATTCCAAATCATCATTTGTTAATGATTGCTCATCTCCTCTCCGTCCTGGATGCTGGAAACTTCCAAAATCCTTCCAATCTTATCAAAATTTCCATTTTCTCTCAAAATCTCTCATTTCCAATAATTGGAAGTAAATCTCACACAAGCGCACAAATCACAGAACTTTTTTCATCTCAATCAGTGATGATTCATCATCAGCATCATCAACCGTATACACATAATCTCGTTTCTATATAAATTTCCTTTACCCAGTATATGAGTAGCATGTGCAGCATTCACACAGTTCAGCATGAATGAAAAATTGGAAAATGAATTTTTCGTCAGAAATGTGGAAAGGCAATTTCCTTCTTGCTCTTTTGATTTTTGAGTTTAAAAAAAGTGGGAAGATGAACATGCGATGCTGTACTTTAAAGTCACACGAAGAAGATTTTTAACTTTATTCTTTTTTTCTGGCAATTTTGGAAGAAAGTTCCCAAAAAAAGAAGAAATTTCTCCGGTAAAATTAACAAACTTTTCTGTATTCTGTAACATTGTTATGCTTCAGTTGTTTTGGATAAAAAGCTTAAGGGTTTGTCAAATAATGACATTCGAGAGAGAAAGAAACAAAAAATTGAAATTTTACGGTCGCAATGTCAGCTAAATTTTTGTTCATGCTTTCTTATTATTTCTTTGTTTTTTTTTTGTCATAGCTCAATAAAACTTTTTTCATGTGCTTAATTTTAATGAGGAGTACTTTTGTTCTGCGAAGGCTTTTTGGCGCTTGAAACTTTTTTTACGACTTTGCTTGCAATCGTTTAAATTGGGAAGGAGGAGTCATCGATGAATTAGAAATGTTGAAAGTTTTTTTTACAGTCTCAGATGTATATCAAGTTTGTGCTTTTTTCTGGGATATTTCCTATTTATTTTTGGTTATATTTTGTATTAACGGATTTTTTTGAAAATAAAAAAATATTAACAGAATAATTGGACTCTAGTGGGTTGATGTAAAGACATAATCAAAACAATCAGGACATTGTCAGACCATAGACAATGTCATAAATGTAAAAGAGAGTACCTTGGGAGTTGTAAAATGACCAATTACCCACAACTGGCAGTTTTCTGGCGATCTGCCCTGTTGCTCTCCAGAAGTCTGTGTACCTTGATAACCGTTTATGCCCAATTGCCATGATTTAGGCATGTAAAGTTTCTTAATAGTTTAAAACAAAAATATTTTGGAGTTAAAAATTTAAATTTGGTCGACAAAGGGACAATAACTAGTGTGACCATCTAGGTGGTTTTTCAACGGACAGTCCTGTATTTTTCAATACTGTCCTATATAAATTTGGAAATTTTGTTTCCGGTCCTGTATTTTTTCACGAAAATTTATCAAATGTATCCCTAAGAATAACCCTTCTGTTGCTGTATTTAAAATATGTATTCCACAGCTGTTCATTTAGGACCAGCTCCTTGAAGTGTAGTTGTAGTCTAAAACGAGTAAATTAGCTTACTGTGGACAATCCTTTGACTCAGAAGATGACCTAACCAAAAATGACTAAACATATCATTCATATGCTCTAAATAAAACAATTCCAATTGTATCTAGATAGCTGCATATCCACAAAAACATCTGCTCTTAAGTACGCATCCTTAAATAGACAAGTTTCCCTTTTGCTAGAGTTCTATACCCTTGACATTATATTTTTCTATCAAAAAACTTTGATTGGACATCAAAAAAGTTAAGAGAGCGATCCATAAAAATGATACTTGACGCCATTATGTGCGAACTCAGCTGTACATAAACATAATAAATCGATACAATCTAGAAATGTTTAGAAAACAAACGGAGATAAAAAATGCTGAGGCCTTAACAATTTAGTTCAGTAAACACTTGAAGAAATTGCAGTAAATTTTCGACTCGTTCAGAATAAAAAGGCACTCAGGAAGGCATGTAAGTGAAAAAGATGATAACAGACAATGATGAATTTTCATTTGCAAATCATAGTCCATCAATGTCTATGGATACATATGGTGGATAGACTGAATACAGAAAAAGGCGGGAAGGAAATGAAAATAAGCCGCTAATCTTGCATACATTCCAAACATTCTCATGTATCTAATAAGGAGTAAAAGGAAATAGAATGATGCTAACTGAGAGCAATAACTTACAATAATAAACCCATCATACGAGAACAATGAGCAACGCAGAAAAAGGAATTGAGACTGCAATCCAACTAATGACATGATATTAAGCTAGTTTATGTCATTCACATAAATTAAGGCCAACTAATGAAGTTTTTTTTGTTGCTGTTTGCATTAGAACTTCATTATTTTATTATGTTAAGTCAATCTTTTTCCTACTTCTGTCTCTGTCTCATTTTTTATTCCTTTTTATGTACAGCATATGTCTTGCTGCAATAAATTTCCCACTCTTCTTTCTCGGATATTAAGTCATCTTCTTTTTTGTAATTTTCATTTCCAAAAAGCTGTATATGAAATGAATATACAAGCAGACAACTGGTGGAAATGTTTGATAGCTTTATGTGATGAAGGATAATCCACATAAATTGCATTAGCATGCTCATTTAATTTTATTGAACCTTTAAATTTATGCAAAAGAGCATGAAAAGTCTTTAGAATTTTTTCGGGGGATTATTTTAAAAGCTAAAAAGCTTTTTGGTTGGGGAAGTGACGACTGGCAAGTCAGGAAGATTAATCAAGTGATGAAAGGATCGAAATAAGAATGAATGAATGTGTTTACTGGATTTCACATCACGTAGGGATATAAATTCTTATCATTTGTGAAACTGTAAGGGGGATCATTCACTTATGACGTCCAAGAAGAAGTTGAGGGGTCAAAACCTAATAATGATGTAAAAGGTTAATTAAGGTGAAGCACTGCAAATCTAAACGAACCTGACAAAACTTTTCTTGACGGAATATTTTCTATGGTTAAAAAATTAAAAATTCCAACCACACCCCCCAACCCTCCTGTTTGAAGATTTCTAGCTATGCATTTGATGATGCCCAAAATTTGGGGAGGAGCGGATCTAGAGCTGTATGATGCTTTTGACAAGTTATTTGGTATGATCATCATTTTTGAATTACCCCCAAGATTCGATAAAGTATCTACACATTCGCTTCGAAAGTTCTCTTACCTTAATTCCTAGCCAATGAATATCATTGACATCAAAACATATTAAGGATATATCGGTCTGCCCCCTGCTGAAAAATGCCTTTCTCCTCTTAATTAATGACTTTCCTCATATTTCCTAACTCAATTTAGCCCATATCCATATCCAGAATATAATTTCCATATTTTAACCTACGAAAGCATTTGAAACACATATCAAAAATTGCTAGCTTATGTTCCATCCATTCATATCATGACTGTTCACTTAAATGCATGATAATAGAATAATTAAGCAACGTAGTTTCAAATGATAAGCTAAACAATTCTGATGAATTGAAATGAATGGAATCGCAAAAGTGTTAATTACCATTGTAACGCTGTCGATATGATTGGATGAAGTCATTCTAATGAATAAATCATTGGAAATGAGATTGAGTCATTCCATCAACTTAACACTTTAAGAACTAATGCAAAAAGAGAAGCATGAATGTGAGATAACTAGATGACGAGTTTTATGTCAGATGATGAATGCTCGAGTGTGTGTCTTGTTCATCAGGTTTGACTGTATCAATTTTATCACGAGATATCATTTGTTATATGATAAAGTAGAAACATATTAAAGCTATCATCGATTATTCCTTTTTTCAGTTGTGAGAGTCTCTTAAAAAAGTCAATAGATTTTTCAATGCATCGTTTTCATCATAAAAAGCCAATTAACGTAAAGTGTCTAGGAGGTGAAAAGTTCTATAAATAAAATATACAATGGGAAAAATATTGATGACATACATTCATCATTGCGATGAGTTTGCAGATAGACAATGATGTTGAAAGGATATACATTTTAATGGATCTTATATTGAAGCCATCATGACGATATTAATAGATGATGGGAATGTGTATAGACAAAACAATATTGATGATATTGAAGGGGGGTCGTTCACTTATGATGTCTAGCATGAAGGAATAGGACGCTTCACAAAAATGATTTTTGTTCCTTGAATTTGGCCTGAAAATTCAATTTTTAGATAGACATCATTTTTAAAATGAGTTTAATCATGTTGAAGATGGAGACTTAAAGATTATAACTTATTTCCTACCTTTTTTTTCTCTCTCGAGAAATTAAACGGAAAAGGATTATAGAAATGAATTTTTAAGCTTATTTATCAAGAATTGAGTTTTCCTTTCCCAAACTCTACGCTCTAAATGTCAATAATTCTATGAAAATTTTACAAGCATCAAGTTCCATATCATACGACATAAAAGTATCAACCTTTTGAAAACATTTTGTAACATTCATTCTCAGCTGAGTACACTCAGTTATTCATAGCTTACACACCCTAAAAACATCACCATCACTGCCTGTGATTTAATGAACAAAAATATCATTTCATGACCCAAAAATATGCAAATGATAATTACGTAATGAATATATTAATTACATACATTCTAGCCAAATTAGAAATTCAATCAGCATTGACTGACGTAAACCGATTGTCGTAACATTCAATCAATTTTCCATGTGAATATGTAGGTGATAATAGGGATGATGTTGATGTGTTATTTCATGATTCACATGATAATTTTGTTTTATTACTTTGTTTTTCTTCATTTCTTATGGGAACGTTAGTGTGTTGGCTATTCCGAGCAGCATATAGTAAAAAATGGATTTGGCTAGACTTGAGTTGCTTGGGTATGTCTTAGTTTAAACCTAGGAAAAAGCTTGCTTTGTTTTTGACTAATCAAAAGTGAAAGTTGAATGGTCACAAGGAAAATTCTGAAAATTGTTACTCTAGGTCAGAGGGGTGTCTAGTGCAACGAACCAAAAGTGGCTTAGCAAAAGAAGGTGACCTACTTTGTGTCCCTTATGTTTGAATGTGCTGCTCGGGACTATGTTCAATCAGTAGATCTAAGATTTGACTAGAAATGAAAATAAAATTTATGGGGATTTTGTTGATTATCTAGCTTTAAGAGAATCACGTGACGATTGCTATGACAATCTCCATTTTCTCTACCAAGCTTTCATATCTGAGAGAATCATGAGACATTGGATCTTCTTATAATATTATGCAACGATAATCGACTCACTTTTCATCTTGATACGTTCTCGTCTTCTCATTTATTTTCCTTATTTTTCTGAAGCTCCTACATCTGCTCATAGTCTTTCAGAAATATTGTTTAGTGCTTCTTATCCTTTATTCTAAAGAACATGATAAAAAAATTTAAAATGCAACAGATTTCATTTCTGACACATTTTTATTAGATCACATTTTTATTGATGTTGATACTCATATACGTTGAATAACAATAATGTCAAATATATATATTTCAGCTATTTTGGCATGTGGCCAAAAAAGTTTTCACGTCGAAAGCCACTCATACCCAACAAAATTGGTGTCATTTTGGAGATGAAAACATGATTCTTGTTGAATGTTTCCCCTTTTTGTTGCCTCGTTCTGAGTCATTTTCGGAATGTGTAGTCTATTAAGCAAACATATTTTTTCCATTTTACTTGTTGGGACACATTAATGCAGTTATTATGTGATGTTTTTTTTGCAATGTCATATTTTTTTGTGAAATTATAATTAAAAGGCAGGAAGTGAGTCAGATTTTTTTAGATTAGAGAATTATTTGGTTAACTACTCTCACATGACAAAATGTAGTGGTTTTTTGGGGATATATTTAGTTTGTGGATGGGAGGTTATGCAACCTTCATTAAATGTACTTAAATTTGAAGTTCGAGTGGCAGAAGGCTCCATTTGGAAGTTAGTAGATTCCATATAGCTGCCTATTCCTACTTTCTGACGCTCGGGTAACATTTGACAATTTAGAACTTTTGGCCTGTTTAT
Organism: Chironomus tentans; assembly: GCA_963573255.1. NCBI lineage: Eukaryota > Metazoa > Arthropoda > Insecta > Diptera > Chironomidae > Chironomus > Chironomus tentans. Next base: position 9,831,576 of record OY754302.1, read on the forward strand.
CACATCAAATTTTAAACATTTGAAAATCCTAACCTTAAAAATAGAGCAAATATTCTCGAAAACTTTAACCTTAAAAAGTTTGGAATCATATTCAACAGTCCAGGGGCGTAGCCAGTAATTTTTCAAGGAGGGATTTTCAATTTTTTGTTTGAAAAATTTACATCAGAATTTTTTTTTGAAATTTTTCCCACAAAAACCCTAGAAAATTGTAAGATTTTTTGGCGAAGGGGGGGAGGTATGCTTTCCCGAAGTCTCGGTCTCGACAGATTTTCGAGACTCGAGACCAAATTAAAATTCAAATATCATTGATGTAAATGGATACTTTTAAGAAATTATAGTTTGAAATCATTGCTTAATTAATTAGTAATCATTCTAATCAAAAATTTGTAAAAAAAATTAAATGACATCCAAGATATTTCAATTTTAAATTTGGTCTTGAGTCTCGAAAATTATAGAGACCGGGAAATCAGGAAAGCCTGGGGGGGGGGTTGTCCCTGGCTACGCGCCTGCAACAGTCTGAAAATACTAGAAAGAAACCTGAAGAAAACTTTGTAGTTCAGGGGTTCCTCGCACTGAATAACTTCTATTTCCTTAAAATTTCAAAAATTATGCAAAACGAGGACCCCCTTGTGCCTAAAAACTAACAAAAAGAAAAAAACACACGAAAATTTGTAGACATTAAAAAAAACTTTATTTCACTCATAGTATAGTTCAGTCTTATGTATTTAAGTAGCCATAATTTGCTTTTTTTTCTACTAACTTTAAGTTTTGATACATTACGAATAGTTCAATCTCCTCCACACCTATCCCAAAATATGTTTATAACATTATTGTTATTACAATATTTGTTTCCGTCGTGTTTTTCAGCGCAATTTTCCATCTGAAATGCGCTGCTATTTTTAAAATGAATGACATTCAAAATTTTACTTGAAAGCTATTTTTAAAATTGGCTATTCAATGCTCAAAAAAGGGTCAAAAGACAAGTTTTTATGACAATTTTAAATTTTACTTCCCTTAATTAAATTTAAAGAAATGAAAAAAAGTTCATCTGGAAATTTAAGTTCCGATTTAAATGACATTGAAATGTTTTGGCTTAAATTTAAAAAAAAAAAATATTAGGCGTCAAAACGCATTTTTTACTCACAAAAAGAAATTTTTAAAATTTTTAAATCAATCATTTTTCTTCAAAAGCGTGATTAATTTTTCATCACTCGATTAATTAGAGCTGCACAAGCAAAAAAAAAAAAGAAATACAAAAAAAAACTATCAGATAGTTTAGTTCTGACCAGAAACCTATTTTCGTGGAATAAGTTTTCAAAACTAATTGTCGATTAAATGTTACTGTATGGGTGTAGGCTTACTATTTTATAGGGTTATTTGGGTACTGAGTTCTTGACATCTTCCATAGAAGACACCACTTAACAGCGGAGTAGACACAAATTTCAAATTTTTTGTATGGAAAACATTTTGGGGGGCTTTCAGTTTTTTTAGGTAAATCGATGAATTTTCCGGTAATGAGGGACAAATTTCCCAAATCCCCTGGCTACGCGCATTTTATAGAGCATACTTTAGAATGCCACTACGACAACGGTTTACAACAGGGGCGTTAAGAAAGTTCATGGCACACCGGGAAAAATGTTGAAAATATGCCCCCTTTGTAACCTTTTGGTTAGGATTTATCCTGGTTTTCAAACATTTTGGAGCTTTAAACATTAAATTAGTGAGCCTTAAGTATCGCAAAGCATAGTTTGAGAAACACTGGTCTAGGGCAAATCTCAAAGTCGACTCAAATTTTCCATATAAAATCTGACTATCGGATATACCCTTAAGCAAGGGCTGAGGGCTCCCCAAATTGTGCAAAAAAAAGCAGTAAAGTGCAGCAAAGTGTGACAAAGTGCAGCAGAGTGTGACAAAGTGTGGCAAAGTGTGACAAAGTGCAGCAGAGTGTGACAAAGTGTGGCAAAGTGTGACAAAGTGTGACAAAGTGTGGCAAAATGTGACAAAGTGTAGTAAAGTGTGACAAAGTGCAGTAAAGTGCAACAAGTGCTGCAAAAGTGTGACGAGTGCTGCGAAAATACATTAAAGTGCAGTAAAGTGCAGTCTATTTTAAACATAAATTCAAATATTTTAGTAATGCTTTAAAATTATTTCAACAAAAATATTGTATTGACAAATTTGAAATTTGGTACATAAAATTTGATAAATTATTAATATTGTCTAAAAATCATTCAAAACAAAGGGATTGCACTATCATAAAAAAAGTAATTTTGATTAAAATCGACTGAGAAGTAGGATGAGTCTATTTTATCTAGTGTAAAAGGTCGAATTTTTAGAAATAGAGGACATTTTAACAAAAATAGTGGAAAATTTCTGAAAATAGAGGAAAAATTGAAGCAAGGGTTAGGGGCTCCTCTGCACTCATTGCATTTTATTGCAAATTGTCTGAACTTTATTGCATTTTGCTGCATTCTTAACACTTTACTGCACTTTATTGCACTTTGTCACACTTTGTCGCACTTTACTGCACTTTGTCACACTTTGCCACACTTTGTCACACTTTGCCACACTTTGTCACACTTTGTCACACTTTATCACACTTTATCACACTTTATCACACTTTATCACACTTTGTCACACTTTATCACACTCTATTGCACTTTACTGCACTTTACTACACTTTACTACACTTTGTCACTCTTTATCATACTTTATCACACTTTGTTGCACTTTGTCACACTTTATCACACTTTATCACACTTTGTTGCACTTTACTGCACTTTACTACACTTTGTCACACTTTATCACACTTTATCACACTCTGTTGCATTTTACTGCACTTTACTACACTTTATCACACTTTGTTGCACTTTCCTTTACTTTTTCCTTTACTTATAATATTTTGAGGAAAAATATCGATAAATGTGGTCAAATATCAGTTTAATGTACTTTAAAATATATTTTACGTTATTATTTAAAAAAAGATGTTAAATCTTTTTAGAATAAATTATTAATAATATCTAAAAAGCATTCAAATCAAAGGGATTGCATTATCATAAAAATATCTTAAATTATCTTAAATATATATATATATATATATTTTTCCTGGGCTTAACCAGCTAATCGAAGCCTACTCATATTGAACCGATTTTTTATATTAACACGTGAAAACAGCGTAAATTAATTATTAATGATTAAATATCTTACTTTTTGTGTCTGTTAATCGGCTCCCCTCCCCCTTTTTGACAACTTTTTATATATGGTGGAATCTAAATTATTATTTTGTAAACAAACTGAATCTCTTATGATTTCAAGACAGTTAAAAATGTGTATTAAAAATAAAAAATGACCTATACCTTTTTATTTTTTCAACATTTTATGTTGTCAGTCGATTTTCATCAAAGTTATTTTTTATGATAATGCAATCCCTTTGATTTGAATGCTTTTTGGATAATATTAATAATTTATTCTAAAAAGATTTTACCTAACTATTATGAACAGACAATTCTTCCGTTATTTCGTACAAAATTTCAAATTTGAAAAAAATCAAACACACTAACACGTACACAGAATTTTAAATAATTTTGATACGTTAAAAGTAGAACATTTTCTTCAACATTTTGTAGCCAAAATTGACACTTATTCATTGCTTGAAATAGCTTTAAAGTAAATAAAACATCATTAATTGTACAAAATATAACTTAATTTAAATAATTTGAAGCAAAATTGAGTAAAATTTACCAAAAAATTCTTTATTTATTTTAGGATATTTTAGAACATTTTTAATTTTTCATGAATTATTCGGCGAAAAATAGACTAAATTAGCCAAATATTAATGCAGATCACTTATTTTACCCTTCAAATAGCGCTTAATGTGTTCTTAAGTATTGAAAACCAATGATTTTTAGAAATTTCTGAAAAAAATTGTTCTAAGAATAACGACTGCTAGGTTCTAAAATAAGGCGTACTAATGGATTTTATTTTAAAACAAATTTGAAAATTGGCTGTAACGTATTTGTTCATAGTAGTTGGGATTTTACATCTTTTTTTAAATAATAACGTAAAATATATTTTAAAGTACATTAAACTGATATTTGACCACATTTATCGATATTTTTCCTCAAAATATTAAAAGTAAAGGAAAGTGCAACAAAGAGTAGTAAAGTGTAGTAAAGTGCAGTAAAGTGCAGTAAAGTGCAATAGAGTGTGATAAAGTGTGACAAAGTGTGACAAAGTGTGATAAAGTGTGATAAAGTGTGATAAAGTGTGACAAAGTGTGACAAAGTGTGATAAAGTGTGGCAAAGTGTGACAAAGTGTGACAAAGTGCAGTAAAGTGTGACAAAGTGTGGCAAAGTGTGACAAAGTGTGACAAAGTGTGGCAAAGTGTGACAAAGTGTGGCAAAGTGTGACAAAGTGCGACAAAGTGTGACAAAGTGCAATAAAGTGCAGTAAAGTGTTAAGAATGCAGCAAAATGCAATAAAGTTCAGACAATTTGCAATAAAATGCAACGAGTGCAGAGGAGCCCCTAGCCCTTGCCCTTAAGTATCATCTTAGGTCAGGAAGAACCCAGTCCCTCAAATGTAACAACTAATCCTGAGTAAATTTTCAAATCTATGGATTTCTCTTTCAAAATTTCAATGGATTCTAAATGAATTGGAAAATATGTTCAGCATACTTATTAATTCTAAAGAGAGCAAGTCTAACACTTAAAACTCCAATAAAAAGCCATCATGGAAATAAAATTTAATACTTAAGCAAAATGTATGTTTAGTTTTAAAAGAAATAATCATAAAATTGTATTACGGTTAATGGTAATCATACTCTTCAGTCTTAAAGTTTTCCTTTTAAAAACTTAGTGACAAAATTGTCAAGCATTCACACTTGATAGGAAATTTGTCAAGTTTCTGGGAAAATTTTGTGTATATTTTGCTATTTTTAATTGCTTTCATTAATAATTATACAGAAAAAATTTAAGCTAGTATAAAATTGTACTAAATTAGAATCTAGGCTGAAAAGCGGCACATTAGCAGCTACTTTGTTATTTTTGGTGCTATAATTTTTCAGTCATGCTCTAGATATTTGTCGTTAAGGCTTCCGTTAACGTTTAATTCTAGTAATATTTTTTCTAAGAGCATATTTCATTTATGACTGGAAATTTATCATGGCCGTTTCTAGTGAGTTCTCTAGGATACAACCTAGTGTACACCAGGATATAGGATATACCCAAACTGAGAGGTAAATTATTCCTGAGAACTCGGAGCCTTAATTTGATAATCTTCCAGAAATATTAAGTTTTAAAATTTGATTTAATGTTTTCAAAAAATTTGAATATAAAACTGCAGCTATGTAATTGTTTCGAGTGTTTTGTACCTTAAATTTATAGTATAATTTTCTAGCATGGCTATTAAGTATAGCTTACATCTATACCGAATAATGTAATTTATTTTAAAATTTTTATCAAATTTATTTTAATTTTGGAGTCAAAAGTTTGATTTCTTTTTTTTTTCAAATATTTTAGAGTTCAATTTTTTAAAAACTCTAAAATGTGAAGCTTTTTAAAAGTAATTTTATTTTTTTATCAAAAAAAAGTAGTCTTAAATAGTTAAGTTCTCAAAAAATTTTAAAAGCCAGTATTTTAAAAATTTAATTCAGCTTCATCATGGCAAAATGTCTTTGTCATTTCCTCAAAATTATCTTAAAAATATCATAAATGGTTTGCAAGCTTATAGATTTGCGTATTAATTAATACTAATTCGAATGTTTACGCCAATTTTTTGTTTGTTGGATATACTCGAAGGTCATTGGAAATTGTTTGTCATTTTTGGATTTAAATCCACAAATTTTTTTATTATTTAATTAATTTTTATATTGCTTAATTAAAAAGTCGTTGATTTTTGCTTTGTAGGATATTTTAGCCACAGGGCTCGGTTCTTTTGGAATATTTAAGAATTCCTCCAGAACTGTTGGATTTACCTGAGTAATTTACCTAACCCAGAGGTAATTTAAGGTTAGGTAGTAAATATTTATTGTATATATGTTTGTACTATTGTTACTTTTAGTGGATACAGTCATTCAAATAGTTAATTCTCGACATGAAGTGACAAAAGTCTGAACAACGTCCCAAAAAGAAGTTCATGGTTCATTTTTAATTATGTAATGGAACAAAATGTCAACGAAATTGTAAAAAAAGTCTCATTAAGTTACATCTGTTAAAAATATTCAGGTAGAAAAAAAAATTAAATCTCAGCAACTGAGATGACAATTGACTTTAAGTAGTAACTAACCCAGTTAGTAATTTGCTATTCGTAAAGTCATATGCATTGACATTTTAGTTACTGGGAATGTATATATAATAAAATTAAAACATCATTAAATTGAGAGAATCTTCGGTCATAAGGTGATCCAAAATTGGAACCAAATGTACCGAAAAATTCCTCAAAAAGTGTAAATTTGCACTACATATAGCCTCATGTGTAAAATTTGATTTAAAAATGAAGAAAAAAAAATTATCTATTCCAGTCTGAGTATTAAATCAGTCTTTTTTGTTGCTCGTTTAGGCTTTAAATAATTCCTTTAGCCTTGAATAGTAAAAAAAAAACAATTCCTTCAAGTCGAAACAAAAGAAATTCTTTTCGGGGTCTTCAAGATAGAAATTATTTCGTCTTGAATTTCATTTCACATAAATCTTTGCACTAGTAAACTTGAACAAAAGTTTTTTGTGGACTTACAACTTCCCTTGAGTCGGGTGATGTTTCAACCAACACAACCAAACGACCATCTGTGTATAAAGAAGAGAAAATGTAAAGTTTTTTGTGTGTACATTTTGCTGTTTTGTCAAATGTCTACTTACCATTAAGGAGAGCTACGTCCGAAGGTCTATCCTTTTCATCCATATTTGCGGTTAAAATGTTATGGGACGATGGACGAATTTCAACAGCCCATAAAAATTCGAGCATTGCTGAAAATATCAAAACTCTCTGATTCTTTGAATCAGCAACGACAATTCGTCCATCGTCGTCACAGCAGATGCCTGATGGACGACAGAATTCATTGAGTGCATTGCCTTCGTGTCCTTTTGTTGCCAGAATCTGAGGAAGAAATTATAAATTAGTGCCAAAAATATTGTAGCCGGATCAAGTCCAATTTAGCCGGTTTTATGAGTCACAGCTCCATACCTTAGTCATAGAAGCATCGAGCAAGATCAAGCGATGATTTTCAAAGTCACTGATGATGATATTTCCTTCAGGTGTGAACGCACATCCTCTTGGTGTTGTTAAGCCTTTCAAGTAACGACTATGATTCATTCCATCAAACGAGAAGCGTGAAATGAAATGTCCATCAATGCTGAACATTTGTACTCGGTGGTTCCTCGAGTCAGTAATTAGAATTTGTGATTTTGTGTTGACTGTAAAATTTAATGCATTAATTATGTATAATCAACAAAGCATGTCTTATAATTACTTGCTACAGCCCAAGGGTACATAAATTGACCTATTTCCTTTCCATAAGATCCAAATTTGGTAATAAAATTACCAGTACATGAAAATACTTGTACACGATGATTATCCTTATCAACAACAACGATGCGGTTTTGAGCATCGACTGCAACACCAGCTGGAAGATCAAACTCGCCATTTCCAGTTCCTTTGTTACCAAATTTGCATTTAAATGTACCATCAGGGTAAAATACCTGTGTAATTGCATACGAAAAGTTTCTTGTTAGTCGTAATTTTCAATGAAAATGCAAGCAATTTTGTGGCATATGCTGGATACTTTATGTATTTAATTTTTATGCAAATATCCTGCATCATGCACTTTAACGATCATTATTATTCAATTTCATCCACCATACTTAATTATGGACCATCATTTCATTAGCTATCAATTAAGTATAAATAATTACCTGGATTCGATTATTTCGACGATCAGCAATGACAACCTCATTGTTCTTATTGACGCAAACTCCCCAAGGCCTCGATACCTCACCTATTTAGAAAATTCATATTTAAAATTCATTAAATATTTATGAATGAAAATTTCTCTTACCATCTTCATGTCCGTCAAAGCAGAATGACATGCCTGTAAATGTAGGAAATTCAAATGAGATTCAAATTGTTTAAAGTGAGAAGAATAAAAAAAAAATGCCGATGAGAAAAAACACAATTTGCATGCATGAAAAATTCATATTTCTTAAGTAGGATCGTTTAAAATTGACGTCCACTAAGCGTTCCCCCTTAAATTCTTTTCACTTACTTGGAGCCAAAGCTGGCTTAACCGAAATATGATTTGGTGCTCCCAAAACGCATTGTCCAACAATCGAAGTTTGAGGTTTAACCATCGATGCATAAGTTTTGTTCGAGACAACAAACGAGCTGTTTGTGTTTGTGACAATCGTCGATGACACTGGAGATGTCGATGTACTTTCGTTCTGTGGACTTTCATTCCATTGTGTTCCACCATTTGTGTTTATTCCTTGTCTAACGACTGGTCGACGAACTGGAACAGCTGCAGATTGGCCATTATTTGAACCGTTTGTGTACTGATTGTTGGGACTTCTGTTGTTGATAATGATTTCGCCTTGATTACGGATTTCTTGTAATAAATCAAAGTTTGGTGGAACGAAAGTCAAAAATTCTTCTTTTGGCTGTAAGCTCTTGTACATGGCTGCAAACTTTTCAATTTGACTTTCACTGTTGGTGAGGAGCAATGCAACCTCAATCGGTGGCAAGTTTTCAACTTTATCGACCATTTTTGTGAGGGATTCTGACGTTTGGGCTAATCCAGCTGTTATGAGGAATGAAAAAAGAAATTGTCTTGACATTTGGGTCTAACAAGATTTTTTATACACTTACCTAAAGCTGAACGCAAGCCCAACATTTGATCTGACAAATTGGCAATCTTTTGTTGCCTGTACTTGTCAATTTGTTCCAACAGAATTCTTTCCCTGTCTTCAGCAGCTATTCATTCAGAAAAATAAGATTAAAACATACAACAACAATCATCCAGTTCAAAGCACTTACCCAAAATCAAAAGACGCAACGCCTTTCGAACTCTTGATGAAATTTCCAACGAATCACGTTCAATCGATTGTGAATAAGTTACAGCACGATCAATACTGGATTTGATAAATTTAATGCCAAGTTTTGAACTCTCACAGACAGCTTTGAGCTTGTCTTTTGCTTTATCGAGCGTTATGTTATTGATAGCAACATATTCATGATCCTTGTGCTCTTTCAGCGTGCATTCCTGACAAACGACTTTCTTACATGTCTCGCAAAGAAAACGCAATGGCTCATTATGATTCTCACACTGTGGTTCATTCATTGCCTGAATGTGAAGCTCATTGAGTAGTTGACTGACTGGAGCTGTATTGATTCCAATTGGTGTTATTTTTCCAATGTTTATGATGTTGTGCTTTTCAGTATATGGGTTTATGGCATGTTCACTTACACATTCCGTACAAAAGACGTCATTACAATCCAAGCATCGATGACAAGCATTGTTTTCACAACGTCCACAATAAATGCTCTGCGAGGAGCTTGATGAACTCGGTGGTGAGACGCTTCCCGAAATATTTCGAGGTTTTGCACTTCCAGGCGGTCCATACAAGTCATGAACATGATGACTATCAATATTAAAGTTAAATGGCTTGCTATCGAATGGATCGAGGATGTTTGAAAAAATGCTATTTCCATTTTTGTTCGAATTATCAAATTGCGATCGATTTTGTAGGGAGTCAATATTTGGGAAAGTATTGAGGAGATTTGTTAGGATTAAGTTGGCCGTAATGTCATTTCTCTGTTTATCATTCTCATCTACACCGCTAGATAGAAGGGAGTCCATGGGTAGGGAAGTAAAAAATCTTTTTTTTTGAGCAATGAAACTGTAGAAAGAATGAGAAGATGAAATTATGCATTTGCGTATTATCTAAAATGCAGCATAATAAAAATATTTTTACCTGAACGAGGAGTAAAATGCACAATAGGAAGAAGGAGAAGAAAAGAAATTGCTACATGAAGGATAAATCGAGAATAATAATTTTTTGTTAGTATTTGTACAAAAAAAAAATGCAAAACTATGCAAGGAAATGAAAAAACATAAAAATTGATGTTTTTGAATAATTTTAATTAATTCACTCGATTCTTAATCCACTCTAATTTACATCTACAATATTTTCAGTACACTTTTCATTCACTAAACTTTATAAAAACAATAAATATTTACCTAAGCGTAAAAACACAATAAAAATGGCTATTCTATCCTTACTTTGTGGACGCAAATAAATTTGTGATGCAAAGGGCAAGGATACTTGGAATTAGGAAGGTGATGCGAACGAAAAACAAAAATTCAATTTCGTAAGTGATGCGAAATTTGAATGCAACCCGGCATGCAGCTAGTATTTGTTATTGTTTTTGTTGTATTTCGACTTTTTTCTGCTTCCAAAGGTTGCTATGAATTTTTTCATGATTTTGATATTTTTGATGTCCAAAAATCTAGCTAATTCCAAAATTCTAGAATTTTCGATCCACAAATGCTGAGAATATTCTCGAAACATCCAGCAATGAAGAAAATCAACACCAAAGATGCTAAGCTACAGTTACTCTTTTACGATCTGAGAATAACATCATTTATCAAAACACCGGTAATGGCTTCACGTTTTTAATTCATTTCATCCACTGCTACATCTTTCCGCTACATTTTTCCATCTTTATATGCAGCAACAACAAAAATAGTTCTCTTCCTTTTCAGCCACAAATGAAAAACATCATACAGACATTCATTTTATGGTTGAAAACTACTTCAGACAGCTTTTAATATCATTCATTAATTTCGTTGCTATCTAAGCATATACAAAAAAAAATAATAATACAGAAATGTATATTTACCAACATACTACATCATATCTTCGCATTATTCATTTACTTCCGTTCATCAACATCATAAAAACAGAAGCAGTAGTGAGAGCTGTAAGAGGCACTTTTCCCATTGAAATTTGAGAAATGAAATTTATTCTAAGAGACAGCAGGATGGACTAAAGTAAAATATTGGAGTTTCTTGAGACAAAACGCAGAAAATTCTGAGGCAGAGTTGAATCTGTGGTATTGAGACTTATGTACGTGATTCAGCCATTGTGAAAATGTAACAGAATTGGTCGAATGGTTAAGAAACAGACCAAATTCTCTTTATTAAGAGGACATTGTTCGATTCCTACAAGATTACAAAAATATGTTTGGCTTTTTGAGATTTTTTGCCTAAAATTTAATTCTTTAATTCTTAAAGCATGAAAAATTCCCAAAAAAATCCACAATACCGACCCAAAGTGAGATCCAACCGTAACACATCCATTTCATAAAATCTTTGCTATAAAATGAAATAAAAGAAAAGAAAGCTGAGGTAGAAAATTGTATGAAAAGAGAAGGATAGAAATGTCACAGGTCATTAAACTAATGTGGTGTACTTTTAATACTTGCCGTTGTATATTTTGGTGTTTAGGCTCATATAAAAGATGATGACGATGATGATGCTTTTTACCTTTTGCATATTACTTAACAAACTGCCATCCATTCCATTAAAAGTGACAGAAGCTTTTTTTTTGTGAGTAGGTGTGTATAAACATCGTGCCTTAGCTACTTACTTACTTTTATCATTTTTTCACCATCATCAGCATCAGGATCGTCATCAATGCCTTTTGAGATCTTATCAAGAAAATCTACAGCCTTTGATGGAAATGTCGCACCTAAAATGATCTGTTTTTGAAAGGAAACCTTAATGAATTGTGGACGTCCGAGGTGAAAAACACATCAATACCAATTAGTAATTATGGCTTTAAAGTCTTAATTAATACAAAGCATTACCATAGCCACAACTGATTAATGATGTCTTTCATCATTTGCCTATGTCTAAAACACCTTAAAAGCTACCGCCACATAAATATTTACCTTAGTCTCATGAAAAGCATCAACAGCTACAACAACCTTCATGATACGACAGTGGTTGTAATGCAGGAAGATGATTTTCCTCTTTTAGCTTTCCTAAAGGGCATGACATTCCATTTATATGATTATACATTCAATTCATCTCGTATGGATGTGTGGGAGTTGTTTAAACGTATATCATGGATAAGCTTGATTAATCGCTTCTTGCCCTCCATCCATTTTCCTACTTTTTTTTATAGCGATAATTAAAAATTGTCGCTTCCCGTTGATTAAAAGTTTTCATCTTTCAGCAGTCAATGGATGCCTATGCTTGTGTTTCTGTTTACTTTTGTCTTTATATACATTGACTGTTTACCAATGTGTCTCATGTCATCATATTCAGCTCTGAATGGAGAGTATATAAATATAGAAACTATGAGACATAGACACTGATGAATGTTTGTATAGAAAGATTAAATACAGCATGAATGGACAGACTACTGAAAAGAAATTGAATTTAAAGGCACAGATTGAAGTGCATTTTATAGGATTTTACAGCATGACTATCCATAAATTAAGAATTCTCAGTTCCAAAACTTCTCCTGAGGAACAACAAAAAAATGAGGAAAATCACCAATTTTCAAGCCCAAAACTCTTCATCCAGCCCAAAAAGCCTCAGCCTTTCATAAATAACAATGTAGCTAATATCCTATCAAAAATTGGATCAACATGTGGATTCAAATAGTAAAATAGCTATGAAAATAAAGTCATAGATTTTATTTGTAGTGCATAAATGTCACACAACAAATCCCACTGAACATAATGAAGCTGTTTGGGATGAAAATTTGCTGACTGCTGCAAAAAAATATTCATGTGTGTGAAACGAAAGGTCATGGGATGGCAACAAAGCTCAGAGTAAATTACTGGGAATATTTGTGTAGGATAATGTAAGTTTGACATAAAATCTTGAATTATTAGAGAATTGAGTCTTGCATTGGGTGTTTACTAGTTTTTTGAGGTTAACTATGATATTTAGGTTCCAGTATTAATTTGATTGGGATGATGTGACTTGTTCTCATATTAAATATCAGAGATCGAAGCCGCCGATTTTTAAGCCGGCGGCGGCTACAACTTCGGCTTACTAAGCGAATTTTTTAAGCCGACTTAAATTTCGGCTTACGTAAGCCGATTCGTAAGCCGGCTTAACTTTTCAGCTTACGTAAGCCGATTCGTAAGCCGGCTTAACTTTTCGGCTTACGTAAGCCGATTTTTAAGCCGGCTTAACTTTTCGGCTTACGTAAGCCGATTTGTAAGCGACGGTCTGTAAAAATGGAGATTTTCATTGTTTACAATCTATTTTTTAAAACAGAAATTTGTTATGAATTTAAATTTTATAAAGCCGTTATATGATAATAGTTTAAACACATATAAAAATATTTATATTGTGGGTCAGGAAGTGACTTTGATAGTACTGGATCTTTACATTAAGGTACTGGAAGTGACTTTGATCCTTCTGGCTCTTTCTATTGTTTTCTATTGTCTTTAATAGACGTTACTATGTTTCTACTGGATCTACATTAATGTACTACACGTTACTTTGCTCCTACTGGATCTTTATATTATGGTTCTAGAAGTGACTTTGATCCTACTGGATCTTTATATTGTGTTAATAAATTGTGTTAAATTTGCTTTTACTGGATATTTATATTGTGTTACTAGACGTTACTTTGATCCTACTGGATCTTTATATTGTGTTAATAAATTGTGTTAAATTTGCTTCTACTGGATCTTTACATTAAAGTACTACACGTTACTTTGCTCCTACTGGATCTTTAATTTGTACTTATCAAAGTAACTAAGTAACGTTTAGAACCATAATATCAAGATCCAGTAGAAGCAAAGTAACGTCTATTAACACAATAGAAAGATCCAGAAGGATCAAAGTAACGTCTATTACCAAAATATAAAGATCCAGTAGAATCAAATTCACTTCTAAGTCCACAATATAAATATTTTTAATTTGTGTTCAATCAATTTTCATATAACGGCTTTATAAAATTTAAATTAACAACGATTTTCTGTTTTAAAAAATTGATTGTAAACAATGAAAATCTCCATTTTGTAGGCGGCTTAGCCGTCGCTTACAAATCGGCTTACGTAAGCCGAAAAGTTAAGCCGGCTTACGAATCGGCTTACGTAAGCCGAAAAGTTAAGCCGGCTTACGAATCGGCTTACGTAAGCCGAAATTTAAGCCGGCTTAAAAAACTCGCTTAGTAAGCCGAGGTTTAGCCGCCGATCTAAGCGGCTTCGATCTCTGTTAAATATGATCCAAAACTTAGTTAGCTTTTCTATGGTTTATAAAAATCTCAGATTTGAAAGCAGGTGCGTAGCTGACCATTGAATGGCAAGTTCCCACTCCCTAAGCTTCCAGTTTGGAAGCTCTAATGAAGAGCATGAAGGTACTTCTTCCAGAAAATAATATTGAGAATTTTAATATCTTTGAACTTTGATTTGAATTTTGAACTTCCGTTATATTTTCATGTTTTCAAATAAATAAAATAAGTTAAATTCTCATAATTCTCTTTAAGGATTCATTGAATCATTGAAAATTATTAATTATGATATGATCGTTATAAACTACATGTAAAATTATTTAGTAAATAAAACAACAATAATAATAATAATCCTGAAAAAAATGTCCACCGCTTGCATGAAAAACTAGAAAAAAATAAAAAAAACAGCATTTTCAATTTATTTATAGCATTTTATTCACAAGTATAATTTTCACAGATTGAATAAGTTTCATCATTTATTTTTATTATTTTTCCCCTTTTTATAATGTAAAATGAGCATCATATGTATGGATATCCATGAAAATAGATATGATAAAGTAAAAAACAAAACAAATTTAAGTCGGAAAAATGTCTAAATAAAAAAAAGTGAAATAAAAAGTTGTAGATGAAGAAACTTACAGGAAGTAAATTAATTAATAAGAAAAACTTTTTCCATTTAAATTTTTTTTGTAGCTTTAACAGTCAACGTAATGTCTTCAAGGTATGAACTCTTCACTGTGTGGTTTTCGTGGTGGTTGAATGTGTTTTTAAATTATTACGGTCTGGTAGATTTTTTTCGATGTTAATCTACCAACTGGATGCCTGATTTTAAATCAAATTTTATCTAATCTAAAGAGTTCTTTTGATTTGTGAAGTGTCCATTCCCTGAATTTTTCTCTAGACCGCATAAGAAATTATGCTAAATATAATTTCTTTACGTAATAAAATAGGTTAAAATAAATTTTTTAAGTTTATAAAGATATGCGAGCATAACTTAGTAATCTAAAATTTCAAATATAATTTAACGGTTTTTCTAAATTCAAAATATAATTTAAGTCAATCAAACACGCGCAAAGCGGCATTTTTCAATAATTTAACAGCTGATTTCGATCAACCAAATGAAATTTTGATATGAAGGTTATAAGCTAAGCATGAAATCAACCATAAACTCAAGGGACGAGCAACTACAACATAATTTTACACGATTTTTCAAATAAAAACCGTTAAATCTTGCAAAATTTTGAAATAAGTATAAATTTTTCACGTAGTTGCATTCCCTTCTTATAAACAAATTTCTATCTAAATTTACATCCAAGAAGCTCATGATTCAACGAAAATAATTTAATCTGTTCTTATTTGTTGCCCGCATATATCATATTTTCTTTTTGTACAATAAAAAATGATTCAGAAACAGAAATGTTGCTTTATCTCATTGATATGAAAGAAGTTAAAAATGGAAAACTCATTTCTTTTATTTTCCAAACAAAAAAAAATGATAACGATCAACATGAACGAATGATATAAATCTCTTTCTTGTTACCCCCTTGGAATTATTTTTTATCAGATTTTTTTTGAATATTCGAAAGTATGGCGTCGGAGCAGAGTGGAATCTGGGGTATCAAGCCTATAGTAGGTGGTCTGCCAGTTTGTGGCCGAGTTGTTAAGCTACAGACTAGAAATCTGTAACTCTATTCTTTATGAGGACGAGGGTAGGATTCGCACAATGCTCACGACATTATTAGCAAAGATCTCATAAAATATCAGCTTTAGTTGCAAGCGAGAGTAGCCAGCAATCCCGAGCAACATAACGTAGTCGTCAAAACGTTACAGAGACGTGAATGGCTCGGGAATATGAATTTGATTCATCGAAAATTTTAAGCATAAAGTTGTACCAAGGGTCCATCTTCTCATCGCATGATAAATGAATGATGAATAAATAGCTATGCGTGTACATGTTATATTGTTGTAGATTTTTCTCAAGGAGAGCTTCCACAAAGCAGTTGCTTTGGCTGCTCATGACACTTTTTATTGAATATTCATAACAAGATAATTTTTTATTCCTTTACGCCCGCAATAAACCATTTCTTATCGCAATTATTTTGATTATTTTTTTTGCATGGTGTTTTTTTTGTAGAATTATTTCTTAACAGAGTTTGAGATAGCAGAGCTTTAAATAGATTTATCATTATTTTTCCACCTTCTCCCCCTTTTTCATATTCACACCAATTTTAATTGTGTGTGAATATATTGTTTTTGGTATTTCAGTGAAACTACTTTTTTGGACTTGCTGCTTCAGGCTTGCGGAATCGACCCATAGTGTTCAGTATGGAAAGTCTGTGCCTAAAATTACCAATTTAATAGTGAAAACCGCATCTCGATTGGTGCTTCCAGTGCCGAGAAATCGCAAAAAAACGCTTTCTGTCATTTAGCAAGTTAGTTAGCAAGTTAATTTCCGCGATAACTCGATTCAAACTCAATATTAAGACTTCCGGTTTTTTGCATCTGATAGATATTGTGTATGGCAAGAGCTGTATAGTTTTTGGAGTCATGACATGCAGCCAGTAAGGCACACGGAACGAAAAGGTGCGATTTTTGGTCAAATTATAGCCGATTATTGCAAAACACATTTTAATTTTTTCATAGAAAAGGAATGTTTTGACCAAATGAGCTGAAATTTGGTATGTAGGTTCCTTAGCTGTGCATGAATATGGAACCAACGCTATTTTGGATTTCGAGGGGCCAGAAGCTACGCCAAATTCATTTTTGCTTTAACTTTGACCAAATGAGCTGAAATTTGGTATGTAGGTTCCTTAGCTATGCCTGAATATGGAACCGACTCCATTTTGGATTTCGAGGGGATAGAAGCTACGCAAAATTGATTTTTGCTTTAACTTTGACCAAATGAGCTGAAATTTGGTATGTAGGTTCCTTAGCTGTGCCTGAATATGGAACCAACGCTATTTTGGATTTCGAGGGGCCAGATGCTACGCCAAATTCATTTTTGCTTTAACTTTGACCAAATGAGCTGAAATTTGGTATGTAGGTTCCTTTGTTGTGTCTGAATATGGAACCAACGCCATTTTGAATTTCGAGGGGCTAGAAGCTACGCAAAATTGATTTTTGCTTTAACTTTGACCAAATGAGCTGAAATTTGGTATGTAGGTACCTTAGCTGTGCCTGAATATGGAACCGACGCCATTTTGGAGTTCGAGGGGCTAGAAGCTACGCCAAATTGATTTTTGCTTTAACTTTGACCAAATGAGCTGAAATTTGGTATGTAGGTTCCTTTGTTGTGTCTGAATATGGAACCGACGCCATTTTGGATTTCGAGGGGCTAGAAGCTACGCAAAATTGATTTTTGCTTTAACTTTGACCAAATGAGCTGAAATTTGGTATGTAGGTTCCTTTGCTGTGTCTGAATATGGAACCGACGCCATTTTAGATTTCAAGGGGCCAGAAGCTATGCCAAATTCATTTTTGCTTTAACTTTGACCAAATGAGCTGAAATTTGGTAGGTAGGTTCCTTTGCTGTGCCTGAATATGGAACCAACGCTATTTTGGATTTCGAGGGGCCAGATGCTACGCCAAATTCATTTTTGCTTTAACTTTGACCAAATGAGCTGAAATTTGGTATGTAGGTTCCTTTGTTGTGTCTGAATATGGAACCAACGCCATTTTGAATTTCGAGGGGCTAGAAGCTACGCAAAATTGATTTTTGCTTTAACTTTGACCAAATGAGCTGAAATTTGGTATGTAGGTACCTTAGCTGTGCCTGAATATGGAACCGACGCCATTTTGGAGTTCGAGGGGCTAGAAGCTACGCCAAATTGATTTTTGCTTTAACTTTGACCAAATGAGCTGAAATTTGGTATGTAGGTTCCTTTGTTGTGTCTGAATATGGAACCGACGCCATTTTGGATTTCGAGGGGCTAGAAGCTACGCAAAATTGATTTTTGCTTTAACTTTGACCAAATGAGCTGAAATTTGGTATGTAGGTTCCTTTGCTGTGTCTGAATATGGAACCGACTCCATTTTGGATTTCGAGGGGATAGAAGCTACGCAAAATTGATTTTTGCTTTAACTTTGACCAAATGAGCTGAAATTTGGTATGTAGGTTCCTTAGCTGTGCCTGAATATGGAACCAACGCTATTTTGGATTTCGAGGGGCCAGATGCTACGCCAAATTCATTTTTGCTTTAACTTTGACCAAATGAGCTGAAATTTGGTATGTAGGTTCCTTTGTTGTGTCTGAATATGGAACCAACGCCATTTTGAATTTCGAGGGGCTAGAAGCTACGCAAAATTGATTTTTGCTTTAACTTTGACCAAATGAGCTGAAATTTGGTATGTAGGTACCTTAGCTGTGCCTGAATATGGAACCGACGCCATTTTGGAGTTCGAGGGGCTAGAAGCTACGCCAAATTGATTTTTGCTTTAACTTTGACCAAATGAGCTGAAATTTGGTATGTAGGTTCCTTTGTTGTGTCTGAATATGGAACCGACGCCATTTTGGATTTCGAGGGGCTAGAAGCTACGCAAAATTGATTTTTGCTTTAACTTTGACCAAATGAGCTGAAATTTGGTATGTAGGTTCCTTTGCTGTGTCTGAATATGGAACCGACGCCATTTTAGATTTCAAGGGGCCAGAAGCTATGCCAAATTCATTTTTGCTTTAACTTTGACCAAATGAGCTGAAATTTGGTAGGTAGGTTCCTTTGCTGTGCCTGAATATGGAACTGACGCCTTTTAGATTTCAAAAGGCAAGAAGCTACGCCAAACTAATTTTAATTCAAACTTTGATATTTTTGACTAAATAAGCTAAAACTTTACGATTTTTCGTAAGTCTTGTTAGTAACATAATACTAAGCTATGAATGAAAAAATTTGAAACGGTGTGAATATGCCCATGAAGCGTGATCGCTTCATTACTAGTTTCACTTAGTTTAAGAGTCATCTTGCTTCTTCGGCGAATCCAAATAAATTTTGAGGCCACGTTCTCGACGTGGTGAGTACGTGCTTGTTGTTGATGTTATTGCATTTTCCTTCTTTGATATTTCTAAACGTTCTTCGGTGGTTAGACGCTTGAGGGGCTCGGTCTTGTCCCTATAATTTTTTAAAAATAGATTTCACAATAAAAAATGAGACAAGCGTTAATGTCCGAAAAATCAATAAAAATGCTGTGATTTGAATTTCAAAAATTTATACTCACTTGTATAAGTAAACAGAACCATCAGGTGCACCACTGAGCGTATGATTATCTTCCATTGTTGCTTGCTTCTCATACCACGGAAGTCCATCTATTTGCATAACTGATGTATTTACAAATGAACGTGTAAGCTGTTGAAAAGTAATTACAGACACAAATGTTAAAAAAAATTGTGGTGAGGTTTTGTGAAAAATTAATGAAATGCAGTGAGGATTTTCGAGCTCGGAAGCAGTTTACGCTTTTGGACTTTATGGATGGTTTTTCTTGAATATTTGATGCTGCATGTGAGATTTGGAACTGTATTTTGTGGCTTACTTTAAATTAAGCTTTGAATTATGTTTGAAGGGAGTCTTCGAGCATATTTATGAGGTGCAGCGTTGTTGTCAACAATTTTTTAAAGGTTGAGATTTGAATTTGAATTGACTTAATGTAGATCGATTTAATAACTTTCAAAATTTAATGGTTTTCAAAAATTTAAATTTTAACGATTCTCAATAATTCAAATTTTAACGGTTTTCAAAAATTCAAATTTTGATGGTTAAAAAATTCAAATTTTAACGGTTTTCAAAAATTCAAATTTTGATGGTTAAAAAATTCAAATTTTAACGTTTTTCAAAAATTATTAAATTCTCAATAAGCTTCTTTATCAATTGAATTTCACACTTACCTTAGTATATTGAATATTTTCTGCATCGATTCCAGAAATTTTTGATAAAATGCTCTTCAGTTCAGTGAATTCTGGAAGTTAAAAATTATAAAATTAAGATCAATACAAAAATGATTCCCAAAAGTTACTCACTTCCTATCATAATTTCATCCCATTTGCCTAACTCTAATTTCGATGGAAGAAACTGTCTCACAAATAATGATTTTGTCTCATCATTTACAGGTTCACCATCAGCATCATAAAGATTTGCATCTTCATTGGGTAACTCTTGAATAATAATATCAGGACTGGCACTAACAGTTAAGATGATATCATCGCCAAACTTCTGATCGTCTGTGAAAATTTGTGCTGGACTTTTCCAACTCTTTTTCCTCAATCTCGTCTTCTCGAATGTCAATTTATCATATTTAGAATCTAGTCCACGTATGTGAGCCAAAATTTCCCGCTTTGTTTGTCCCACTTCAGCTGATTCTCGAAGGATATACTCACAGATGAATGGCAATTTCTCGATGTCTGTCATCTCAGCGACATTCAAGTAATAAAGTTTGACTTTAAATTCACCTTTTCTTAATGCACGACCTAATTCAATCACCAATCGTTCCTCATCCTTAAAGGCTGTATTAAGTGAAGCACTTAGTTGTGTGCATTCATTTTCAGTCTGTGCAGCAAAGACATGGAAAATTTTGAAATATTCCATCGGTATCTTAACATATGGCTGTAACTTTATTTTCAATTTATTAACACTCATTCGACGGTCAGCAAGTACTTTAAGTATTTTTTGGCTTTCACATGTGGCATCGCTTGTATCATCGTCATTCTCATTACCACTATCAATACTTCCATTTGAGTGTGTCGATGATGAATGATTTGGCAGAGTTGCTTTGAAAAAGTATGCAGTATCGTCATTTCCGTTTGGATCTGACAGATAATGGCGCGATGATGCTGGCAGTGACGGTGAGACTTGCATGGCAGAAAGATTTGAATCATCTACAAGTGTTCTATCTGAATCACTTAAGCTTGAATCTTCACTATTACATTCACTTGAGCAGGGGATGTTAAAAGCAATGCTATCAACGGTATCGATTCCACTTGACGATAATGAAGATGATGGTGGCTCGTATGAAGGAATCGATAATTTTTCTAACGTTTCCTTCTTACTGTTTGGTAATGCAAAGTAAAGTGTCACGATATTATCCATCTCCTCGACAGCTGTTTTGAACTTCTCCTCATCGTATTCGATGTCGAGTGTCATAAAAACTTTTGTACCTCCATAAATAAGTTGACTTGATACGGTTGCATCATCATTTAATATTGTAGGTTTTTCGCCATAGCGTTTTGTTGCCAAAATCATTTTATTCTTTTGTAAATTCAATTTCTTATTAATTGCTATTTTAAATTCACTTACAGCCTTCTGTTCGTATGCTCTAACTTCAAATGGTCCATCAATATCAATGGATGGTCCGTCTAAGTGAATTTGATAGACTTTTGTTGTTATGCCACCAACATGATAAACCTCAAATTCAGTATTTTCATCACGAACTTCCAGTATTAATTCGAGACGATTTTGTAATTTGTACATAATATCACCAATTTTCTCATCTTCCATACCATCGAAGCTCCTTTCGATGCTATCGCTTGGATTATCATATGCAACTAAACGACATCTCTCTATTGGTGCAATTGATTTCAACTTGAGACGTGAGTAAGCATCTTCAACCACTTCCTTGAGGGTTGAATCGGATATTGCAAAGACTTTTGCATCTGTTTTGATTCTCGTTAAAGGATTCTTGAAGTAAATCTTCAATTTGAGCATTTCTGATTCACGTTCACGCTTACGGCGATCATCTTCCTCAGAATTTTTAATTTTCTCGATTAACTTTTTAATGTGCGGTGGGAAGTTTTCCTCCTTAATTGCTAAACAATTTCTTGCTGGATCTTGTTGACGATACATAAGCATATAAGCGTTTGTTGATGAACTGAAGCCTGAATAATAGCTTTTGAAAGCTCCACTTCCTCCAAATGATCTACTTATGTCCTCTTGTGTTATACTTGAGACAGTTTGATCATTAAATGAATACCAATTTCCATTTTCAAAGTCCTTAATATAAGCATAATAATGTCCACCACTTGCTGAACCTGAATGGATCATAATTGCGAATAATTCATAGAAATATGGACCGGTAGCATTTGACGAATCAATGGATGTAGAAGTTGACATTAATGACTTGCAGTCACCATTTACACTCATATCAATGCCTTCATCATCATCTTGTGGCTCCGATGTGCCATTATGACTTAGTAAATTTTGATTATATTGTGAAGCCTCTTCGTCTAGAACTGAATCTGTTGTACTACAATCATCACTTTTTACAGCACTTTCTACACTGCCGATTGACACGATATCAATGTTTGGCTTTGGTACTGTTGCAGTATTGGCAGCAGCTGTTTGATCCATACTGCTATTTCCCTTACTCTCAACGAAACCATTCAAATTGATTTGTTGAGGGAAAGTAACTTTATCGTTGAGCTTTATACGGTGAAGTGTTTGATAGTCAAAATCAAATCGTTTGAGGTGAAGTGTGAGGATATACGGAAATTTTTTGAATTTTAGGCCTTTATGTGCATCACACTTTTTGTTACATTTCTCACAAAAGTATTGATTGTTTCCATCGAGTGTTTCTGGTTGAACAAAAGCTTTGAGTGCTTCCTCAACACTCTCATATGCATTTGTACTACCGAATGGTCTAACCGGCAATGGTATATCCAAAAATGTATCTTCTCGACTCTTTTCTGTCTCACATTCTAAACATTTCACATAATCAATCATTTTGCCTTCATATAGATTATTTATAAGATCTGCTTGCTTTGTATTTTTGAATTTCTGCTCAAGTGCATCAAACATCACTCGACAGAGTTCCTGAATGTCGTGCTGATGCCACGCCTCTGTTGAATCCCATCCAAAGCTTTTTGTTAAATCTGTTGTTTCTACAGCAATTTTATTTGATGTCTGTAAGTTTGCAAAAAGCTTTTGTAGTTGAAATGGAATTGATTTACTCTCGCCTGTTCCATCAAATTCCCAATTGTAAAGTGCATTTCTAAATTCTGGTGTCATAAAAAGAGCTTGCAGTAAGCTATTTAAATAGCATGTCATTGCTTGATTTACTAGACCAACATACGATGACGATGATTTTGATGATGAAAAGTCATTACATCGTCTAAATGTACTCGTCGATGACGTTGGCTTATCATAAATTGATGATGATACATTGGCAGGTGAGTCAAAAAGTGCTGGTAATGCTGGTGGTGAGTTTGATGTGTGCTCTGTTGGACTCGCTGAGGCTCCTAAAGCTAAGTCATCGTCTGATGAAATTTCTGTTTCAATTGCGATGCCTTGATTAACATTCTGTTGCTTCTCTGTCATTTCGGCATCATTTCGAATCATCTTTGGCTGTTTGTCGTCTGTTTTTGGCACTCTTTTGTGACTCTTGATGATTGTTGCGCTTGCTGTTGTACTTTTAATGCTACTGTTGGGCGGATTTAAGTTAATTATGTTTCGCTTTTTAAGTTCGATTCCTAAATTTGTTAGTTTCTCATCTAAATGTTCATTTAAGTTAAGCTGGCGGGAAGAGACAGAAGAATTTTATTTAGTAAGCTTATAGCATGTAGACAATGAGCTCTTATGGCAATCTGTATCCAATGGTCTGTTGTAATAAGTCTATTGCCAAAGGTCTGTTGGCAACAGACACTTTAGTTCTCTGTTATCAAAACTCTGTTACCAGAATAATCATATGATACAGATGTCATAAGAAATATATCCAATCAGCTACAGATACGCACCAAAAGTTTCACATTCACTTTAGAGTGCACAAAAAAATATAACTTACTTTGTTATACTCGAGTACAAGATCGAATTTCTCATACGAGTATTGCGTTGAGACTTGTTGAATGAACTCCTTTGCCGTTAGTGTGGGACTAACGAGAAATGACAACCTCTTCTGTGTTGTGTTCGGATGTTGATCTAATATTCTACATATAGCTTTATTTTCATCTAGATACACCATATCTGAAATTGAGTTGGGTATTATTTTAAGCGAACAATTTACAGATTATCAAGATCATTTTGAGTCAATTGGTGGAAATTTTTTCATGAAATATTTTGTAGAAGAGAAGAAAGTATTACAGTTCCTTTATAAATAATCCATAAGTTCAAGATTATATCACATACTATTTTTGGAATATGAACTACGCAAAATAGATGACTAAGACCACGTTTGATGATAACCTTATCAGTAATAGAACATATGTCTAGAAAGCTGTCTAAAATCATTCGTTTGACGTATTTTTGATATTATTTGCACTTCGATTAACTTGTGTGTAATATGATTTCCATAAAATCTAGATTGATTGTCATTTATTTGGATAGGGTTGTCTATAAATGATGTCTTTGTTTCCACCTTCACTATGATATTGAACATCAATTTATGACATCCAGTCAAGTGGGTATCCAGTGTTTAAAATCAGCAAAGACTCTTGAAAAACTAATATTTTAGCTGAGGTCATTTATCAGGTTCGTAGCTGGAGGAGAGGGTGTTGGAGGATTAGTCCCCCCCCACTTCAAAATTCTTCAATTCAAAAA
Source organism: Chironomus tentans (assembly GCA_963573255.1). Lineage (NCBI taxonomy): Eukaryota > Metazoa > Arthropoda > Insecta > Diptera > Chironomidae > Chironomus > Chironomus tentans. The sequence goes on from OY754302.1 coordinate 9,856,331, forward strand.
AATTGTGGCTGTGCCACTGTCATTCACACCAGACCCCTAAATGAGGTGTCAACTTCCATCACATAACCACAAAAAAGAAAACTTTCGCTTTCCATGTAATTAAATTAAAGTCTTAATTTTGCTTTGTGCACTTTGCGGTTTTCTGACGTGCGTTTAATTGAAATACTTGGATATAATTAAACTTATTAAGTCACGAAAATGTTTGTGGTTACTGCTTATCAACTCATCAAACCATGACTTTTGAGTGGCACATTAACGAGGAGCTTAACATAATTAATATTGTAAATGGCCAGAATTGTAGATAAATATTGTATTTAAGTAACGAGTAGCTGCACATATGTAAAGTATTGTTTTACAATGTTTACTTAAAGATTGTTGAGTCTTTGGAATTCAAGAGCAAAAGAGTCAAGATAATGTATAAGAGCTGGTTGAAAACTTCTGTATTCATTCATTTTAGAATCGGAAAGCGGCATCAGACTTCTTGATTTATGGCACAGAAAATTCAGGAACCTATCTTACTAAAAAGACTACAATTTTAAATTTAGCTCAACCCGAAAGGCACGTCTTAAGGAAGAGTTACCTCGAGGCTGGGGTCAAGCTGATGCGAGGATAAATTCAGTGTTAATCCAGCCTTAAACGGCACCATTCAACCTTGATACATAAAAGTTTCCGAGCGACACATCATTGCAATAGTAGTCACATGACTTGTTATGGATCTGTAATTACCAGCATCTGGCTTTCTGACCTCATTTGGCTTTGATGTGACAACCTTGCCATAAAATATTGCCCGGGATTTAATTCACATATTCATCTTAAGATTGTTGATCCTTCTTATTTTCATGAATTAAAATTATATTCCAATTTAAAATTTTATCTCTGACTATATAATTTAATTGTGTTGATTCCTCAAAGTCATAGCAAAGCCACTGAAAACGATCAATTTATCTTCCTCAAAAAAGCATCGAGACGAAAACAAATGACGATGACAATGAGGAAGAGCCAGAAGAAGAAAAAATAATTGAAGGCGACAAGAAAAAGTCACAAAAAATTTTCTTTATCATAAAATAAGAAGAGCAATGACAACAAGAAGGTGGTCAGTAAAATGATAATTATTGTCGCTCTTAAAGTTCTATTTACATTCCTTCACCATACAACAAACTTGACACACATTCCATTTGCAACAAATTTACTTCATTCTCGTATTTATTTCGTTATTGCATTGCAAAGAGATCGTTGACAAAACCCAATAATAAAAATAAATTTTCAATCTTGGTCTTGTTCGATTTATCCTCTGCCCCAACAAAATGCAGCTATTCCTAACAAAACAAAATTATTTTTTTTTCTTTATTTTATTGGCTATAAATAAATTTATGTTTTGACGTTGCAGCCACACATTTGTAGCAGCGACCCACAAGCGAACATGATCTTTCGTCACACAGAAATTTTTAAATACAGATTTTCTTGTGCGATCATTTCCTGATGGTTGAGAGGGTTATGAATATTTTTTTCACACTTTGAGGGCATTTACAAATGACGTCAATTAAGTAATGGACTTTTTAGACCCCTCATGTTTCTTAACTTTTTTATTTGATTTTTTTGAGTGATAAGAAGCCTCAAATACTCCACTATCTATTTTTGACGTCACTTATGATCGATCCCTTCTTGAAAAAAAAATATTTTATCAATTTAAAAATAAATGCAAAATTCACACTAAATATTCCAACCTCCAATTTCATTTATATTTGCAGCCATTATTATGCGATAATCTACTGCTACTTTCCCAACCATTTTGTTTTCATTGCCATTAAATTTATTTTTTTTCCACATCGATTTTGTTCATTAAGTTCAAAATTAATCAAATTTTTTGGCTAAACATTCGATAACTCAATCACTAAAACTTCAATATTTATCTGCTTTTTTATGTAAATCTATCATCATGAAATATTTTTTTTCGTTTTTATTTTATTTTTAGAACCGCTATGAACAAAAATTTCTTTAATTTTGTTGCCATTAGTCAATTTATGCGAAACAGATGATTATTGGAATTAGGTTACAAAATTGAAATAAATGTGTGAAAATAGTTTTTATGAATTTATGAAGCTCATTGAACTTAGGGGTGTGTGGCTAATATTTTTTGCAAATTTTTTTAATTAAATGTGTTCCGGTCTAAATGTTTTCTATGCTGTTTTGCAGGATTAATGAGAAAAGATTTAAAGTGCATTTGTGGATTTGGCTAGAATGCCATTTTATGAGTAGATACGTGCTTGACACCAGAGATGGAAATCAGTTGAATTCTACACAAAATTTAATTAAATTCCAAATAAATCCTTATGTCGCTCAAGATAAGGGGTCGTTCACATATTACGTTCACTTTTTAGGGGGGAGGAAGGGTCTGAGATTTTGTAACAGGTCAAACAAATAAAAATTTTTTCTTGGAAAATTTGTAACAAGGGGGGAGGGGGGTCTAAAATTTCGTTTTATGCGTAACGTTATAAGTGAATGAACCCTAAGCCAAATGGTCAAATCTTAGAGTAGATTCTATTTATATCTGTTTAACTGGAAGCCAAATTAAGCAACTTGACTTTAAAAATACAGATAGAATGATTTTCAAAAACCAACTCGTTTGTAAGAGCAAGTTCGAATCCCATAAAATCTAAATTGTTTTAAACAATTAATTCACAAATATCAGCAATAGGGAAATCATAAGATTTTAATGGAAATAACATTGCTGGATGTCTATTAATTTCATTTCCCACCATCTTGATGCAATTTCTCAATTTAAATGTCGTAAAATGAAACAAAGTTTATAAGAATAAAATATGAAAATTGTTGAATATACAAAAACTATTAGAAAGATGCATTAAAATTTAATTTAAACATATATTATTATTAATGTTCACATGCTTATCCAAAACTTATCTTAAGTATAAAACAGCAGCAATGCTAGTATATTGTAATGAATCAACTAAATAAAAAAAATATTTCACATGGGTCAGGGTATCTGGGTAGCTAGAACGTAATATGTAGTCGAGAAGGTCTAGTATCCTAGTATGACAACCTCATAGCAACAAAATACACAAAAATTTAAAGTACACCAAGAAAATCGACCCAGATATTCCCCAAATTTCTCGCGAGCCAGACAGTCAGCTTCACATCCAACAACACAATCTACAATTTTCCCAGAAACCCCCATACCATAAAAAATTCTTGAAAGAAAGAGAGAAAAATATTTAAACGTTCATTAAGTCTCATTGATTTATACATTTATTTTTATAAATTTTTATTCATTAAGGACCCAATTCTCTTTCCAATTTGCCAAACATATGAAAACTGTCACCTCACAATGACTCAAACAAAAAAAAATGTATATCCACAGAAAATAATAATTTCAAATATAGAATTCATGTGTGGGAAAAGGCGCAAAGGTTTTTAATGAAGGTGATAAATTTGGAAAAATGTGCGCACGTAGTCGACTGATACATTTCATATTTTGCTCCCTCAAATGCATGGATCTACAAAAAATGAATAATGAAAATGATGAAAAACTTCCGCACACATTACGCAATGACGATATTTTGCAGCTATTCTATATAATATGAAATTTCTTTTTTTGCGGTGCCTGCTTTTCATTGTCGATGTGTGACAATCTATTGAAATATTTTTATAAAATAGCAGAGACAAAAAAAAAATAAAAAATGGGGGAACAAGTCAGCATAATTTGGTTTCTATTTGAGGGGATCACATGTTTATAAATTTTCTTTCTTTTACGTCAATAAATGACTGAGAAAAATTATTTTGTGATGAGTTGTCGATAAATATTGCAGTACTTGATTCAGTTTGTCTGTTTGAGTGGGACGAGGAAGGAAGCTCAACATTCTGACAGAAGTTTCTAAAGTTCATCGATGCAGCAACTTTTAAGTTTGAAGTTTCTTAAAGAGCTGCATTTCCGGCATGCTTGAAAAAATATTAAAGGATTTCTGCTGCCAGTCTATGTCATTTCCTTTTCATATTCATCTTCATGTGCTATATTCCATTTCCCCAGCGATCACTGAATATCCATAAATTATTAAATGCGTCACTAATATTTCATATTCATTCATGACGACCAACGTACTTCCACACACATTCACAAAAAGATATATTTTTTACATATATACTCTCATTGCGACAGAAAAGAACCGCAAAATTTCCGCAAGACTCTGATTTAATTTTAATTTCCAACTCACTTGCTTGCTATTTTCTTTTTGTAAGGCTGGCGAATAAAATTTATATTTTTTTTCTTCACTTTTTTTTCCTCTTTATCTCTTTTTTCGGTAGTAATAATGACTGTGTAATAATTTTTTATTCACATGCTAAAAAATTTCACACATCTCTGATAATAATTAATCAGTCTCTATCCACGACATTCAACTCTTTTTTTCTATTTTATTTCTATTATTTTAGGAGAGCTACGCGTAGGTTAGTACAATAGTTAGTAGATTCGTGGGTGTACTACAATGGATATGCAGTAAAAAGAAAGTAAGTCGCGAGAGAGAGGATGATCGAAATGAAAATAAACTGATCGGATTGATATTCGAACGGGACTAGCATTCGCGGAAAACTGAGTAAAAGGGGAAAATTCGGTGAAAAACGTTTCAAAAATTTCTGCCGCACTCATTAAATAATTTCTTTCGATACACACATCGAGTATCTTTTGTGTGTTCATATTCATGCAGCGAGAGAATTTGAGAATGAAAAAATTTCTTCATCTCATCATTTTTTTTGCGTTTTTCTAGTCGTCTGCTCGCACACACTGTGCTATGTAACTATTCGTCATGTGTACGATAAGTAAAATTAGATCTCGAAGGAAAAAAAGACACTCGCCTGACTCTTCAAACTTTGAACGGTGGCCGAATGAGAAAAATAGACATTTGTGAGATTCTTCAGGCTTAAAACTTTTATTTTAATGGGGGAAATTAGGTCTGAATGTTTATGGCTTTCACACTTGTTTATGTGCAATATGTCAAAATCTACAATGTTCTGTCTTCGACCTACGACATTTTGCAGAGCAATTCAAAGTTTTCTTCTTTAAATTGAGTCTTTGGTGCTTCTTTGCATTTTCTACGGTGCTTACACATTTTAGAGCACGTTGTATGAACTGTTTACTTTATTCTGATATTTTACGTAGCTATGAAGATGAAGAACAGTCATAGATGTATTTTTTATACATTCTTTCTAGATGAAAAATCTCATTCCAAACTTAGAATTGGAAGGTCGAAAACTTTTCTATTTTACGATCGCTTTCACTTTTCGTGAAATGAAGTGGCTCTGTTGTTGCATAGGCTTAGTTAGAGGGGTAGGAAGGGGTCTGTTTCTCGGGTATATCCTAGCTTTATTGTTTTTAGTGTGGCAAGGGGATACCTATGAAACCGTTGCCTAGACTGTGGAGAATCCTCCTATCGAGTTGACTAGTGGATCTGGTGCTTTTGAGCCTCAATACTGCAACACAGAAATACAGATATTAGGTTCCAGATCCAACTAAGGTACTTGTCATTTTCCGTATCATATATACCAGAAACACAACTCACAGCCTCCCTTTGTGAGCTTCAGACAGTGACTTGGTCTAAGAAGTGGCTTGAATCCCACTAAAAATTGTAAGTCCTCCCTCGTACTGCCAGGATACTCTCTTCAAACTACTATACCATGGACCATGCCCTAACTATGAAATCTAGTTGATCTGAACAGCTTTTTCCTATAATAAACCACCATATGGTGCAAATATCATAATTTTCATGGAGCTTCCAATCGAGTTCATATGTGTTCTATTAATACACATTTCATTGTCACAATTCTGATAGCATTTGCTGTTCATTCACTATTTTTAAACATTTCAGCACCCCATTATGCCAGTTTCAGTTTTCGAATTGTCTTATCAACAATACAAACTTGACTCTCCAAGGACAGATGATAAGTCTTGCGTTCAATGACTTTCTACATATATATTTTGACAAATTGCCAAATGGTTTTTACATTAAAATTTTCGACCATGTCAAGCTTCCGTCAACTGACTGAGATATTTTTGACGGAACCAGAAGAAGAAATTGAAATATTGATTGATTGTGGATAGAAACAGCAGTAATTTCACAATATTGGAAATAAACTTACTGCACGTGACATGAAGAACGTGTCTATGTGTCTGGAAACTCTATTTATGTACTTTAATGTTCATAAAAAAACTTGGAATGAGTTAGCAAAACCTGTGATGAATGGCGCTTTACATAAACAGCAGCTTACATGTTTACGTATAAAAGCTAATTATTCCTACTACATTCACACCAACTTACATGACGAAACATGTTCTTGATGTTCAGAATTGCATGTATTAAGAGAGAGTACTTTATGATGTATAGTAGCTGCAAATTGGTACTCGAGACTTCCATGGGGATAAAAAGCACTACATTATAATAATTTCAAATAAGCTTAAACTTCTTTTTAAATGCTCACACAATTGTGCTACAAAATTTGCATGCCTTAAAACTTGTTGAGTAAGTTTCGAGAATATTTTCATTATGCTAATCAGTTTCATTCTATTTTTGTGAGGTAGAACCGGAAACTGTCGTAGTTTGAATAGATTTTATCGTAATTAAGTTACATGATGTTTGTGGCTATAGTTTTGCACACATGAAACAATGATGTGTCGGGGTTTCGGGGAAGCACAATGAGATCTATATCCAGTGAAATTAATTTTGCATCATGTGTGGTTATTTAATGGATGTTAGTCCAAAAGACTGTGAAAATATGTCCATCAGGTCACTCAAATCAGTTCCTGTTCTCAATTTGGAAATTCTGTAGACATACATAGAATTAGACGTATATTCACAAATATTCAAAAATCGTTATGGACACATGTCATCACATGTTCATTTTTTGAAGCCAATTCCGTCAATCACCGTCTCAAACCTCAATAATCAGTTCATTCTCTCATTTTTTGTATACAAATCCAGCGAGATTTTTAATTACAGTCTCGCCGAAGCCGGCATACTGTATGTGATGGACTACAACCTTATCCGAATGACTTGTGTAAACAATTTTTATCATATTACGTTGATTATTATTAAGTTCAATGCAAACTTGGCCATTTCCGATAAATAAAATGTAAACATTTTTCAAAACTGACTATCGCAAGTGTATGTATTAAATTTTATGAGGTCACATCAATGATTTTTATTACAGCTTTAATATCATGTGCAATATGGTCTCTCGTGAGTGAAAAAAGATACTTTTTGTGAAGACTTTAATGCCTTTACCTCGATTTTCGATGATAATGTGATGCTATAGGTAAGTTTATTTTACTTTGCAGGTTGTTAACTTTAATATTAAGCGATGAAAGATATTGAAAATGAACAAGGTAATTGCTGAGTAAGTAAAAAATTCGACACATTTTGATTTTACGTCAATTATGGAAGGCATTCCATTATTACATTGTTGCCATCACATTCGTACAAGAAGTTATCGTACCGTCTGATCAAGATAATAGGTGAGATTTTTCCATCATTTGCTTTCAGTCACTCCAATAGTTCCAGTATTATTATTTGTAATTGGCAATATCTGGGAATAGACTTACTAAGGTACATCAATTTTCAATCTGTACACGATATTTGAGATGTTCAGACATTCCAAAATTGATTTTCTAATTGATTTCCTTCCTTTCTGCCCCAGGGGTTATCCTATTGTTACACTAGGGTATACGCTAGCTAAGATTACCATGGGCTATACTCTAGGATATACCGAGCAACTAGTCCCTAGTCGTACTGATCTAGATAAGATCTGTTTTAGTTATTGTCTGTAATAAGCTCTTTTCAACTATAGTTGCAATTTTATCAATATAAGCAGTTTCTCAATGAATTAGACATTGTCTTAAGCACCATTTCTATTAGAAAAGACAGCATCTAATGCAATTCAGAGCTTAGCCAACCATGAATCCCACAAACAGTCCATTTTCCTCTTAATATAACTTTCTAGTCTCATCTGTAACCTTCCCTTGACCCAGGCATCCGGATCAACAACTCTGAGTCAACAAATCATCACAATATCAAAAGATCTCTTTAGAAATCTTGAGAAAAAGAAGAATAAATTAACATTTTCCGATGGAACGGAGCTATTCATTGAAACATTAACAGCAGAGCACTACAATGATTCTTTTTTCGCAACATTTGTCGATTCCATTGAATGATACAGATAATTTTAAATTCAGATGAGAAGATCGTATTTTTAGAATAAATTATATCGCACAATACAGCATAGTCTTCAATGAACTGCCTAACTATTTTGTAAATAACAGTAAAACACGTAGAAGAGAAATTGAAAGAAAACACAAATGAGAAGCATAAGAAGAAGGAAAAATTGGTGTGAGCAGAAAGCAGAAAGTACGAAATTTCATGAGTCTTTTTCGTATGAAATAGAAGAGGACGAGACAGGAGCCAAACAAATCGACCACGATAGAAGAGGAAGAAGAATTTAAAAATAGACGTAAAAGAGAAAAAGGTAAAATTTTTGAGAGAACTATAAACAACATAAGCTAACACGAAATAGAAAAATAAGAAAATTCGATATCAAGAGTTGAATAACCAAAAATCCACAAAAAAAAAATTTGTGTGGCGATTTTTTCTTTTCTTTAAAAAATTTCTTTTAACTTCGTCACTTTTTACTAGGTATATATAAAAAAATTCCAGCATATAGGTTTCCAGTCTATGTCTATTTTCGGCATTTCATGTAAAAATAAATTTTCCGTAATTCTCCAATAAAATAATCTCATTTCCATTTAATTGCACTCGCTGTGGATTTTTAATGCACTTTAAAATCTCATCAACTTGGCTATAAACTTACAAATTATGATGTGTTATTTAATTTTTTCTCCTTCACTCGTGCACTCTTTTGATATTCTTTTCTATTTTATTTTTTTGAGGGCAAATTTGATGTGTGTCAAGAATTTTTCCACTTTTCCTCAACCTCAGCTGTGTCTATGATTAATTTTTCACAATTTCCTTGTCACTTTTACACTCACATCCACAAAATTTCATTAGTTTTATGAAAATTTCACAAACTATAGTCACAATTTAGTAGTAAAAAATTTTTGCTGCTGCAGTAAAAAATTTGAGGGACGTGAAACTACACAGAGCAGTCAATGTAGTTTGCATGCTGCATGCCCCGCTCGATGAAAAAGTTGTGTACCCACAATTGAGGGTTTTTTCAATGTTTACAAAAATTTATATGTATCCGGCGTTTTTTCTTCTCTCTTTTGCCTTGTGTCGTTCATTCACATAAGCGTGACTGCATTGAAACTTTTTTTTTCTTTTCTCTTCCTTCTTCTGTTTAGTTGTAAATTCTTGTCGCATGGCAAGGAATAAAAAAAAGATTTTTCTTTTTAGCGACGTCGGACATGCTTCAAAATATTTTCTAGCACTCATAAATTTCTTTTCCTCGGTCTCACAAATCTTGTTGAAATATGAAAAAAGTCGAGCACGTAAACGAAGTTGAAAACCAGAGACAGTTTCTGTTTTCGCGCCAATTTTTTTTGTTGTTGTTGTCAGCGTTTCTTCGGGGCATGAATGAATTATATTTGAATGAAGGATGTTTTTTTTTGAGAAATTAAAAAATTTATTTTATTTTTGTTGTAAATTTTTAATTTGCAAAGTGAACTGAGATTGACAAAGGAAATTAATTAAAAAATCATTGAAAATTTAATCAAATTAGTATGTTTGAGTAAGCAGTGGAAAAGCAGCTGTGGCGTAGTGGTTAGCGTTTTTGCCTCCTACACCAGCGATCCCGGGTTCGATCCCAGGGAATGTCTAGTCGGATTTGGGTGCTTTTTCACTGTTTTAGCCACATTATTCGGTTTGTGTGATGTCAGCACACAAATTGTGGTTAGGTACATTGTATTGATATACCCTGGGTCATGCAATGTACAGAGTTACGAAACAATTTGCTCTGAAGTAGTTGTTTCAAAAAAGCAAAAACACAAACTCTATTCTTTACGGATAGAAAATCACATATATTGTAAATTAATACATAAATTAAGTTGTAATAGCTACGGCTAGGTCTCTTTAATAAAAAAAAGCAAAATCGATGTATACATAAAAAAACAGTATGTTTGAGTTCGAGGATCTGAGCTGATGATTGTTTTAGTAGATTATGATCTATTAACTTTTATTTATTAAAAGAAGTTCTATATTGAAGATTTACGTTAAACATCTTTAAAAGAGAATTACTAAGTTGTGATTTCTATTTCTGATCTAAAAAATTCATTGAATACACTATTTAAATTATTTAGACACCTTAGGAAAGAACTGAGTCAGAAAAAAATTAAGGAAGGATTCAAAATTTTTATTTTTATCTTAAACCCCTTCTGGGTATCTGTTAGAGGTTCCATAGCAAAATCAGCATCACAGAGACATAGTCAGAAATTTTTAAAACGGATGTCTCGTAATTATTTCTTATACATTTTTAATTTCGAGCGATTCAAAAATTGCTCATACAAATTACAGTTGATTGCATTTTTACCCAGATTACTATGATTGATTATTTTACAGGGGGAGGGTACTGGACAATCTAAGAACTCTTCCTAAAAACAAATCTGTTGCATCAATAATAACACCAACAATTCTATTTAGACTAGATAAAAGTTTAAGTTATCATCCTGTAAAGTTTCTGAGTAATCTCCGATAGCTGAATAACAGGAGCATATGGTAAGAATTTTTTGAACGTGGGTTCAAGTCCTACTCGGGATTCTTTCTTGAGGCCATTCATATTCAGCGTCAGACCTCCTCCCACCTTAAAAATTGGACGTCATTTATGAACGACCCTCTTTTTCTGCTAAATATTCAAATTAAATTGTTTCAGTATTAAAATCAAGTTTTCATGGCACATTTGTGTACCGTCAGTGAAAATAGTTTAAAACTGCTCTCCTAGACATAAACAATATCAATAACTTTTATTGAGAAAAGGACAATATGTTCGATAATATAAAGCTTTCATGATATCACACACAGCATGCATGCAACAGCTCATATTCCATAGGGAAATTATTCCAGAAGCAAAATATTATTGAAGGTTTTAGAAACAAACCAAAAAGCATTGTCATCTACTTCTCTGTTGCTTCATTCAGACATATAGCCACAAACACAAAAGGATTATAAGTTTAAAACAATTAATGATTTAATTTTCGACGAAATATCCTCGAACCTTTTATTATTAAACATAAAAGCTAATGTTGGTATTTATTTTTCCCCACAAAAGCATTGCGGTTTCAGCTCTATTGTGCTTCTCTCATTATGCCTTTTTCTTAGAAAATGAAAATGCAACAAGTTCGGTTTGGGAATTTTTCATTTCAATTATTAAGGCATCCTTTTGAGAATTATCATAAAAGATTTGCATGCCAAATTTAATCCCATTTATGTTATCCCCTCGAATGTCGCCAATTTACATATGATTCAATTTTCCAATTCCGTGTACATTCCTAAATTATGAAAATGCGATTAATTGTAAATTTTCACTCGATTAAATTTCATTTTTAGGGACACAAAAGCAACAAATTTTATCCACAAATATTTTTTTAAGGAAAAGAACAATTCTTATTGTCTTTATAAAAAATTATTGTAGCATCCTTTCGTTAAAAAAGGAAAAGGATGCTTATGGAGAGATGTTTTTATTTAAAATGGATAGTCATGTATCTGAGAGGGAAAAAATCTTAAGAATTTGAAAAGGATGCTACACTTGAAGGGGTTTGAGGACTTAAAGAGCTTGAAAATAATCTTGAGATATTTTGCAACATCCTTAAAGGTCAAACAATATTAAGAGCTTCTGTTTGAAAGCCAAAGAGCGAGGAAGCATGCTCTGTGCATTTTGGAAACATGTTTTCTGTTAAAAATGAAGCAATTATTCTTAATTTTCGTTGTCAGTCTTAGGAGACGTTCATAAGTGATGTCTGTTGAATTGGTGGTATAGCTACAGTCAGGTGACTGATGCCGCAGTCCTAGTAGGTTAATCGACCAACTGTCTACGGATTAAAATTAAATTTTAAAACAAAATCAAAATTTCAATCTCAAACGGTTTGACATCACTGACAAACAACCCCCAAACATGAACAAATTGAATGAGTTCGCAAAATTTAAGCCAATATTATTTTCATGAAATCCATCTATTGCTCTTCTTTTTTAAAAAATTCATTATCAGCTACATAACGAGCTCTAATATTAATTAGCAATGCAGTGGATGTTCCTCAATTAATTTTCATTACTCAGTGCAATGGCATAGCAATGTAAATATTTTTTTGAGATTTAATAAATAAGTTTAATTAATCTTGATTTTTCCTCCTAATTATCATGCTGCGTTTTATATTCATTGTTATTTTTGAGTCATCATTGAAGTTATCTTTAAGTATCATACTGAAGGGGGTAATAGGTTTGGAAATTTAAAAGAAAGTATATCTTTAATAAAAATTTATTTGCAACCATGGAAAAGGGTTATTTAGAAGCTGTTTTGTGTTTTATCAAGATAGTCCATTGACCATTGACATGATCCTAATTCTAAATAATATTAAATAAGTGTAAATTGGATTAGTTTCGGTTTGATGTGCCTTTTTGCATCTAAACCTAAAAAAACAGTTAAAATCTATCAATAATTAAAAACTTACTAAATTCTGTCGTTTTTTGAAGAATATGTCAACTAAGATTTTTAGATTTTAAAAGAGTCTTGCTTTATAAGTAACATTTATCCATTTTTGTTCATGGGAAATATCAGTCTGCGATAGCTCATAATAATAGACTTATCATCAAAAATCGTTATTTGAGCATTTAAGTTTAAGGTTCGAATCCCTATAATTTCTGGTTTACTAATAAAAAAAAATTTGAACAAATAGCTTTTGCAATCTGTTTTTTGCTAAATTTTTATCGAAATATATAATTTTTTTAGCATTTTTTACCACATGTAAGTTCAAACTCATTCAAATATCCATTTTAATATTATTTAAATTAAAAATTTGTCAATAAAAACATTAAATCGAAAAATAATAAGTTCCAAAATATGTCAAATCGAAGTTAAAATTCCTTATTGGTCTGAAAAATATAAAATCTTATAAAAGTAGACATTTTCTCAAAAATTCAAAAACATTTTACCCCCTTCGACCAAACAAATAACAAATTCCATTGACCTTTATCTGGGTGAGCTATTGATACAATTTTCATATTATTTCATCCATGGTCTATAATAAATTTCGCATTTATAACGATGATGAAGTTCAAAGGTGTCTGCAAATAGCCATGGATACAGCAGACTACATTGAAATAACGAGGTTTAAAAATAAAATTTTTCTGATGAAACTCATTTGTTGATTCAAATTGAAATCATGAGTAGTGCAATGGCTTTTATATTAATCAGTATAATACGATGCGTCACCATCATGTCTACCGTTATGTTTGCAGACACATATAAAAACTAATTCAATAGTTGTAATTAAAAGTTTAGAATAATCAGTGCTTGTGTTTTTGTGTGTAGCTGATAGCACAATAGAATCATGGATGTAGAAATTGCTATTGTATCAGAAACTCGATAAAATTTTAGTTTAGTAAAAAGGAAATTTGGTATGATTAGCATATGAATGAGCATTGAAATTAAGATAAAATGTTTGACGCTTTGCATTTAAGCAACTTCCGTAGTTAGGTGCAATAAGATCAATTATTATGATTGTAGTGAGTAAAATCAGCTTTTATGGCAGTAGTTAAAACCATATTTAATGTAAAAACAAGAAAGCAAAGTAGGTCAGTCATATCATTTGAATATGAGCAATAAATGGAGTTGGTCAAGCAAGCTTAAATAATTTTTATGATCATGTATTTTTATTATTTCTTGGAATAAAGTTTAATTTATTTTAAAAAAGTTTGAATATTTGAATAGATTTGTTGTCGTATGGATTTCAAGGGCGCAGGTTTGAAGCTTGGATTTTTTAAATTAGGGGTGGTCAGTTTTTTATTTTTTTTAAAAAAAATCTCTGTAATATAACCTTTGTTTTAAATTTTTATACTTTTTTAGACATTAAGATTGATTTTGCGAGTAGTCTTCGATATATTTCTGTAAAAATTAATTTTTATATTTTAAAAATACAAAAATTTAAAATTTTGTATTGAACTTCAAGGACCCACCCCTGATCTAAGGTCAGGGGTACGGAGGTTGAATTTTGAGTGGCACAAATTCAGACTATTCTAAAAAAAGTTAAAATTTACCGGGAAAAATTCTAGACCTCTATCAGGGGCGTACCTTGAAATAGAACCCATTGGAACCCCCCCCCCTCTCCTCTCCCCACTTGGGTAGGCTCATGCTGTTAATGTCCAATATATTAGATTTTAGCTGAACTAGTTAAACTGAACTGTTAGAACGAGAATTAAACTAAAACCTTTAGATTTTAAAATGATTTTGGCTTATAAGTAACATTTATTCACATCTGTCTATAAGAAAATTTGATGTTCATTAGCATAATAATAAAAATTATGATTAAAAAATTAATGTGAAAATTTTACAGTTTAAGGTTCGAATCCTAATCTAGGTTTTAATAGTAAGGAAATTTGACTTCGTTTCTCGTTCAGCTTTTTACTAAATTTTTGTCATAATAAATAGATTTTTAATCCCTAGCTTATTCAAATTAACAACACTGCTGAAAAACATCAACAATATCCAAATTTTTTTGAACCATTTAGACTAAAATTTGCCAAGAAAAAATGTAAAACACTCAAAATAAATTTTTTATTACCATCCTCGAGTCTGTATCAAGAACTCCAATCATAAGCTTATTTCATTTGCAATAAACATAAATTCAAATACATTTCGAGTGCACTTAAACTTAATAAAATTTTCACATTTGTATTGTATTTTAATACTCAATTCCATTATATCTTGTCTTAGTGTATGATATGTATAGCATGCATACAAATATCTGCAATGTAGCAAATGCCAAAAGAATTGTAGTCTCTTCTAATAAATTCAATAAATTCAATGAGACAATCTTGAGAACGTGCAAAATTGTTGATGACAAAATTTGATTCCTTTACGAGATACAATAACAAAAATCCATGACTCATCTTGAACAGATGATAATGATGATGAGTGAATAAACACATGATCACATAGGAAATACTTGAAGCCGAAAATGCAAGCTAGTGATGAAATCAGGGAAGAACCTGGCACATGAGCACATTATTCTTTCTTATAAGTAAATTGGATCAAACAGATAGCAGAAAGATAGATGGACAGACGGACAGGAAGGCAGATGTTAGATTAACGGATGGACATACAGGCGTATAGAGAGATAAACGGACAGATGGACGAACAGACAGACTTGCGAACACTCAGATTGGAAAACTTGATAAAAATTCGAAGAAAGTTTTTGAATGGGAAGTTGAGATGAATCAAGTGTGCATGCAAAAGCGCGCGCGTATTACAACCATTACCGTACTTATATTCCAATTATAAATATTAAGATATTATGAGATCACGTACTTACATGTGTTATACATATAATTGGGATAATTTATACTCATGCTCAAAATTATACGCTAATGATCATTGCTCTGCTCTTTCCACTTCTCTCAATTTTTGACTCTGCATGCACACTTACTTAGTTATTCATATCCATTTCTTCTTCTCATTGTAATCATATGAGCAATATTTACGAATTTGTTTGTTGTCGATGATGATTATGATGTTCATGAATGAAGATGATGTAATCGAGACGAGAAGGCATAAGAAGAAAGAACAGAAAAAAAATCTCAAGAGGAAAAATTATTGCTTACACACGCATGATGAATTTGTGTTTATTGAGGCGTTTTATTTAATAAATTTGGCGACATTCGTTCCAAGAATTTGACAGTATAATGAAATTTAGAATGAAAACTCGACGATGTGTGCTTGAACTAATGAGATGCCTTATTAAAAATAGAATTAAAGCTATTAGCAAACAAGATTTAAATTAAACAATTTGTATCCAACAATAAACTTTTTACAATGAATAATAATTTTTTTAGAAACTTCAGTGATTACTATGATTCAATACAATTTATAATTTAATAATTTAACAGCAACGATATTCTAAGTTTCTGTTGAAAATTAGTGAGCGATTAAACAGTTTTTGTTGTGTCTCTTTCAAAATAAATATGTTGGTTCTGGTATCTTGCTACACGCAACTGAAATATCTCAACTGGAGTCCTAGCATGCTAGATGTTATCAATATTTCTGAAGAAACTGGTTTTTGAGAAAATTTACTTTTTTAGACCTTCTTGTTTCCTTTGTTACAACTGGTTCACGCCCTAGATTATATAGCCTCATACTCTCATGCTCTAGTGTCAAGTTACTATATGCAGGGAGATTTATATAATCTAAGAATATCTGATCCAGTAAGCTATCAGTTGTTTGCTATACTAGGGTTAACACGGCCCAATGATATAGTTTGAGGGTTCCATGTGACTACTCACCCTAACAGTCAAAGAGTACTCTTAAGAGCATGCTCTTTGTCTGTTGGAGTCTAGGTTTTATACCCTTATACTAATAGAATATATTTGAAAAACGTTTTTAAATTTTTATGAAGAGATTTTAACACATTTGTTAAACTGGACTCCTAAATACCTTTTTAAATTTTTAAAAACATTTTTTAAATTTTCAAATTATTTTGAGCCGTTAAAAAATTATAATATTTTGAAAAAATTGCTCAGAGTGAGAATCGAACCAATGATCTCTTGGTCGGAAGCCCAGTTCTCTAACCACTAAACCACCGAAGCATGTAAATGTATATGACAATTTGTCAATATATATTGAAAAAATTTAAGAACTTTTAAATTTTAAAAACCAAATTGTAAATTTGAAAAAAAAATTTAATTTTAAAAATTTTAAAAATATTTTATAAAGTGACTTCTAAAATATTCAAAATAGCCCTGTAGATGCTTGAATATAACACAATTATTTGGTTCTTTTTTTTGAAATGCGTTTCATGCAATAAAACTTCACACACCTTCCCCAACTTACTTCCAATTTTGCGTGACTCATATATATTATCCTATTAGAGTTAAAACATTTGAGGCTTCACAGTCGTTAAGCTTATTAACCCCACAATATTCAAGCCTTGCCAAATTTACACACATACATTTTTCTCGAAACACTTTCCTCACTTAATAATCTTGACTCAATATCCACAAATGAAGCATGAGGTTCTTTAGCAAAATGTTTATGCTGCTCATTTGCATCTATCATTCATCCATTCATCCTCTTGACACATTTACCATAGCAATAATAGAAGTAACAACATGGTTAGTAGCCGTAGCGGCAGAGAAAGAGAAAAAGTATGAATAGGAATGAATCTACTGCCGCATACCAATACATCTTCGTCAAAAAAAAAATTCTATAACATGCAAAAAAATAAATTATTCCCTCACAATACAAAATAAAAAAAAATTAAAGTCAGTGAGTATAATGACGACATCGGAGTTGAATAAAAAATAATTTTGAGAGAGTTTTCAAACACAATAACTCGCGGCAAGTACGTCTACATGTATGTGTATGCGTCTATGAAAAAGAAGGGAAAAAATAAATAAAAAAAATATTTAATATACACAGTATATTCAGTTATAGCATGTGCTTGATTACGAGCAGGTGGTTTTGAGACAATTTAATAAAATAATATTTTTCTCACTCGATTCCGCTACGTGAATTCATTGTTTGATAATAATTTCGTAATAAAACATTCTATAACAAGTGATTAGTGGCAACGAGAAAAAATTAAAAGTGTGTAATGTGAATTGTTTGCTTTTTCTGATTCGCTTATCAGACTCGTCGTTAAATGCCTCATGTGACGCGACTTCCAAATATAATATTTTATATTCTACCTGCAAAAAACAATTTATTTCTCTATTTTTTGTGTGCAGGCAATTGAGAAATAAGTTTGAAATGTTGTGTGAATTAATATTTGTGGATGGAAAGCTTTTTGTTACTGGAATAAATTAATTGAGATGTTCCTTTATTGGATATAATTAACCATAGTGTGCTCATAATAATGGACACCTCCCATAGTTCCAACAAAAAAAAATAATCAAACTAACGGAAATGAGTGTTAATGTCTGATTGTTTTTTGCGATAAAACTTTCATGCCAATTTATAGACCTCACTCTGTGGGGTCTTGTTGATGATCTTACTTAGTGGTGATTAAACTGTGAGTCATGATACATTGTGTACTAGAGATTCTCGATATTGACATTGAAAATGTTCGATATCGATATTTCAACAATCCCTATTGAGTACCCGGATATAAAAAATCTATTTGGATGCATCTGAAATAGTGCTTAGTGTATCGCAGGGTTTAGTTTAAAAATCCCTGGTTCAGTGAGGTTCAGTGTATAGTCCAAAAGTCCAAGTAGCATTACACTTGCTTTAGACTAGTAGTATGAGAATAGGGTACTAAAGGGTATTAATATGTTGTCCATATGGTGAATGGTGACTAAGTGGACATTATAATTAAAATTAATGAATGACCGTTTGATGGAAAAAACCAAGAAGCTGTCACTTTTACCTAAGTATCCTGCCTGCACAGCCCTACAGTGTGGACAACATTGAAAATTACGCCAGTATAAGCCCAGTCAAAGTGAAAAAATCTAATTTAAGTCCCCAAGAAAATTACCGAGAAGCAAAAGAAATTAAAATTTTCGTGATTCGGTTCTTAATTGCCTGCTTTTCTAGCTCCTTCTTGCGAATATTGGTGAATTAATGTCGCGAAACGATATAACACACAAAAAATGTGATTATGTACTTTATTTGACCTTCAACTCACATCACAATAAAGCACAAGAGCAGTAACGGAAGTATTTTTAGATGTGGAATTGATTATAATCATTGGGTTGACGATGGTTCTGTGCTGTCAATTGAGAAATAAATAATGCTGTGTTTTTTGCGGTATTCATTTGTTGTACGAGTCAATGTGCTATATAAATTTAAGTCAGATTGATAATAGAAGCTATTAAGCGGCAATGGATAGGTGCAAAGTTGGTTACTGAATTGTTTTGTTATTGTGTATATTAGGCATGACAGAGGAAATGAAAACCATTTTAATGCAAAATAATTTTTTTTGTAGTCTGAAATGCTCATAAAAGACACCTTATGTGGCATATGGCAAAAAATATTCAGCATTTTTGGATATTGCTTGATTGTTATGCGAAATCGATTCATCAAAAAAAAAAGTCAGTTGGAATTCTGTGCTTATGAGAGACGATTTCCTTCATAATCTTCATCAAATATTGCGGAATATTTTCATTTGATGAGTATTTGCATTAAAGGAACGTTCCAATTTGATGTCATGCATATTTGGAATATTCTAGCTTAATATCATTAGAACCCTTGCAATTAAAATTCTGAGGGATGCCTAGAACATCGTCAGGCAAGCAGGCATTCTTATTTCCTGAAAGACGTCATTTGTGAATGTTCCCTTCCTAAAATTGAAATACAAATATTATGATTACTCATTATCGTGCCTTAAATCAACATTGTAATTACGATAAAAATGTTCATCGCAATAACAAAGTACTTGACAATATTGGATATTCAATTGTCATATTTATTCTAACTGTGAATTTAGAAAATTTTGTACATTTTTGTGTCTTTAAAGGTTTGAATATTTACGTGACTTAGTGCAAGATTCCCAAGACGATAAATATTTTGCATTCCGTCAATAATGAAAAAAGTTTGTGATAAAAATATTGAATAATTTGCAGCTGCACAAATTTAGTTTGCAGTGTAAATACAGTAAAGTAAGTTTGTAAATTTGATTGCCGGACTTTAATAGAAACTTTGTGGTTTTCAATGAAATTTGAAATATTGGTTTAATCATCTTAGTGGTTGTTGAAAGTTCCTAAGTAAAGTGCATCTACGATTTTATCAAAGATTCTGTTCAGAATAGATTAAAACTTTATATTGGCTTTCTACCAAGCTTCTGAGTAACCCTCGATAAGTCAGTGGTAGAGGGGCGTATCCAGGATATTTTCTGGGATGGTTTTTTTTCCAATAATGACCTTTTTTGTTTTACACTAGTATTGTTTTTTCAAGAAATAAAAGCAGGGGGTTTGGCCTCAAAACCCTCCTGGATACGCTCTTGCAGTGGTAGAAACACGCTATCGAAAATCATAGAAAAGGGTTTGAAACCCACTCTTGGGCGGATTTCTCGATATACCTACCCTACCCCTATCCTAGGGCATACCCTGGGATCCATACTAGAGCTTGTTGCTGCTAAGTTAATGCTAAGATTCCTGAATTTATCTCCAGAAGCTAAAAACCATTTCTACATTACTGAATCTTCCCAATATCTACGCAAAATTGATATCCAACAAACACATTCCAATGTTAAAGCAATTTCAATTATTTTGCACATTTTTTTCGTCCTCATAGTTTGTTTTTATCTTATCAGTTCCAAACTTCGTCAATATTTCAATGAACGATTGTATTATCATCAGTTTTTCAATTCACCGCTTATTTCATTCCATCGCAATTCTTTGATTTAATTTTTTTTGTGTGGAATAAAACTCAATGAGGCACATACAGACAGACATACACAAAAAATCCACAATCAGACAATAATATTGAAAATTTCCATCAGAATTGAACTTGATTAAGTTGAATTTAAATAAACAAAAAAAAATTGCATTAAAGATTATTCAGATGTGCACATAAGAATTGAATGAAATTCAATTGTCGTAGTCGATAACTGCTACATTAATATTGAAATTGCATTCGGCTAAAATTGAATGAAAAAAACAGAGAAGAAAATTGAGTTTCCATAAAATAATTAAAAGGAATTTAATCAAAATATCCTGAAGTGATTGGAGTATTTTTGGAATTTTGATGCAAGTGGGACGTAGAGGAGTTGTTGAGTAGCGATTAAGAGCCCAGAAAATTTGCTAATTAATTCGTATGAAAATATAAATTAATGATTTTCACTTGTAACACAAACAAATTTTTAACCCCCCCCCTCACCTTCTAAAAAGGTATTTTTTAGTGAATTTCCTGTAGCTTCATACTTTTACTCCCTAAATCACATAATAAGCATTCTGCATTATCAAACAGAATATTTTATTGATGATAATTAATTAATAATTATTTCTGTACAGGTCTAATTAATGGATTTATAATGATTGCAATCAATAAAATGATTCCTAATATTTATTACAGTCCATAAATGATAACTGATTACAAAATTTGTTGCTGCAATTCAGTAATTTTAGACTTTGGAGATATTCCGCGAGAGCATATATTGTAATAAGTCCCATCACTCTAGTTATAGCTTTGAGTCCCGTCACTGGCATCCAAACCATGAAAAATAATTAACAATTTTTTTAAAGGCATGAGTCACGCTGTCTGATCTTTATAGAGTAATGTGTCAAAGATATAAGCTTAAGCATTCCCAAATGGCACACAGCGTAAAAAAGATGAAAAATGTGGTACCAGGCTGGCGAGAATTCAGTCCCACGTCAGTTTTACACAGGCTTGGTGCCACATTTTTCGCTTTTTTTACACCGTATGCCATTGAGTATAGCAGTCACAAACATAACATAAATAGCCGATTTAATGCCAATCAAGATGCTAATATTTTGGTGTAAAGCCTAGTGGCAGTAATTTCAAATCAAGCTGTTTTAAACGGCAGTTTCTAGGTTCGAATCCCAATAGATCCAGCTTCTATATCCGAAGATTCACACCAATAGATCAACCATTTATAAGAAGGGCTACAGATTTGATGCTGCTATTAAATCATGAATTTACTTTATTACAAGCTAAAATATTATTTCTTTATGCTATCTACAGATCTCATGTCTTTACACACATCGACATATTCCAAAAATTCCTTTCTATTGACAAACAAATTTATATCGTTCCTATAAATTCTATTGATTGTTGTGCAGATATTGCAATCTATAATTTTGTATTCGACTCAATCGATTGCATCTCTACATAACCACATAGACTCATCTCTTTGATTAAGGCAGTTCTTTTTAATTAAATCTTCTTAGAGTAACTCAATTGAAGAGTAAACTCAATCAATAGGCTAAAATGTTATGCAATTTTCAATTGAGCTCTTTGTCATGCTCTATATTTTTAAATTGCTTTGAAATTGGCAAGGTCGGAAGTTTAATCCAGTACTAAATGGATTAGTGACGTTTCAGCATTGAAAAACAAATAAGTTTTAAATTATTTGATTGGATATATTGAGTATTTATTTAGTCTAATATTGTTGATTATACAGTAAAACTATTGAATATAGACCAGTGGTGGAACTTGGGGGGGGGGGCTGGTAAATAGGTGGAAACTCACCTCCTTTCTCTAAAATTTCCATCCCCAAACCGCTCCAAAAATTCTGGCTACACCGTTATTATAGATAGCTAGTTATCGTACATGCCCATCTAACTAAAAGCTTCCACTCATATCTTATCGCTAAGTTCTTTAGTCTATTTATTGCTTTACGATAGAAGATTAAATAGCATCAAAAGTCTTTTGAATTATGATGAATTGCAAGTTTATCTTATTATGTTGATAAATACCATCAGACATGCTGGATTTTCGATTTATATGTTGAATTTATTGATTTGTGTTGATGCAAGCATTGATGAATGGGATTATCAATAAGTACATAACATTTCTACAATAATTGCTACAAACTAAATAGGATTTGTGTTTTGATGTGAGCAATATTTTTTGTAGTTTATAGATAGGAAGAGAATTAAAGTTGGGAGGATAGTAAAATAATAGAGATTTATAAATCCTCAGAGGAGGTACGTTCGGATATTACGTAACGTTTAGGGGGAGAGGGAGGGAGTCAAAGTTTTTTTTTGCAAAATTTGTTACGAGGAGGGGAGGAGGAGTCAAAAATGGTCAACTTTAGCATTACGTAATATTCGAACGACTCGTAGAGTATTTTAATTCAAATTGGCATGGGGATCAGAAACTAATACTGCTAATACCAACCACCACATAGTGGAAAGGACGTTGTCAGGAAGTTTCTGAGGCGGAGATTCAAATTTCATGTAAGGGGGTGATGGGTCCTCAATATGAACTTCATTTTTAATGTGATTGCTTAATGAACTTCATTTTTGGAAAGAACCCTAAGAGATCATTCATAAATTACGTCACGCAAATAAATCCAGATTTTTAGATCCCCTCCCCCTCGGTAACAATATTTTCATACAATTGTTTTTGTATGGAAGTGTCATAGCCTCAGACCCCCTTCCTCCCTGAAAATTGGAACGACCTCTAATACTCAATTACTAGCTAGGAAAATATAATTACACAGAACTCAATAATTTCAATTCCATACTCAAAAATCACTTCCATCCACTTATCAATAAAAAAAAGACTTTTCTAATAATTTTTCGTGTCGCTGTCACAAAACATTTTCTAAAACAACAAAAAGTGATAAGTAAAGACCATATAATTATTATTTAACAACAGGGGCATTAACGACGGGCATCATTGATGATAAAAAAATAAAGTCATTCCCACATTTTTTTCCCTTCCTACAACGATTGATTAGATTTTAATTACAGACCACGAAAAAAAAATAAAACTTTTGTTTGCTCATTTTTCTTCAATTAGGATTTGACAGTTGACGAAAGAAGAAGAAAATCACGGAAAATAATTTTGTGTGTGTGTGTTTATGTGTGCGTAACGGAATGATTGACCATCATAATCATTCATCGAAGTTTGCGAGTTCATAATTACTTTCATTACGCTTATTTTCCTCATCGAAAACCAAAAAAAAAGGAATAAGTTGTGATAATCAGGAAAATTAATTAAGTAATTAAAACTTGTTACCAAAGGCAAAGAGAGGCAACAAACAAGATTTATTGTTGGGGCAGGAAGCAAAAATAGCCATCAAATTCATATAGCGACAGCATCAAAAAAATGTCATTAGCAAATGATGAATTAGATGAGAGTCAAATAACAGCGATGGATTTGCCATTAGAATTTAAGGTAAATTAAAATAATTTAACTGACATTAAATAAATATCCAGAATTGTTCTATAATAAAAAAGATAGTCTTTATGGACCAGTGAATCATGAAATTACATCCCCATACCAAGTTTGAAAAATTTCACTTCCTTTTCTCCATCAAGTGCTCTCGTGTTTTTCAATGAGACTTTTTTGTCGACAGAATCATCAGTTCTTTCTGATTTTATTGTACATTTAAATTACAAATACTTTTTGACCGTTATTTTTCAAATATATTTTGACCGTTATTTTTCAAATATATTTTGACCGTTATTTTTCAAATATATTTTGATCGTTATTTTTCAAATATTTTTTGACCGTTTTTTAAAAGGTTTGGTCAAGATTTTTCAAATACTTTTTGACCGTTAATTTCGAATTTTTTGAGCTTTACTTTCTGCTCAAGTTTTATGTAAGGAAAACGCACTTTAGTAGGTCTTTTCGTAGTTTCTTTTTAAAAATATAAGAATTTAGAATTATTCCTTGTTGCTTTCACCTTATCGCCCTTAAAGCACATTGATGTAATCCAAAAATAATTTACAGAAACAAGATCTATGTAAATTAGCAATTTTTAAGTATTCTTAACCTTGAGTTAATCATTCAAGCATAGCTACCGAATAAAATTACGAGTACAGCATTTTATAATAACGATAAATTTCAATTAACATAAAATGCTTGCAGCAAGCTTTCAAGATTATAAACCACAAGCAAAAATCGCTTTCCTTTCCTTGAACTTTTCCGCATGCAACCTAAATACTTCTCAGAAAAAAATCATAAAAGTTTCATCAGAAGGCTTGCTGATGGAAATGAAAGAAGAATAATTTTCCATGGCCATTCGATACATTTAACTTCTTTCCTGCGACCATCATGTGTGTATCATGCATGTTACTTACTCACATACTTGCTCACCAAAGCATCACAAAATTATTTTTTATGTCTCTGCTGTTTTAAATTCCCTTCCGAATGTGTATATACATAAAAATTACTTCCGTTTTCGTTTGCTGCTTTGTGGAACTGACGATTCTTTTTCATTTGTGGCAATTTTCATATGTTTTCATTTTTATACAAAAATATTCTTTTTATGCCTTTCTTGTTGGATGTTAAAGCAGAAGAAGCTCTATGTGGGTTAAAATAGCAATTGCATCAACCTACACTTGTCATTTTGCTACTTTCCCCCCTCTTACATGTCTTACATTACAAATTTAGTGGCGTGTTGACTAAAAAAAGGCAACAAAGCAGACGCAAAAAAAATGTTTAATAAAATGAAAAAAAGTGCTGCGTTCTGCTTTGAAAAATTGTGGTTGACACGTTACGGTAAAGTGCCTGTTTTTTACTGGACGAACAAAAGAACTTGATTGTGATTTATGTTGATGATGATCATGAAGGATGACGATGGTTATGATAACTTTTGAATGAGAATGAAAACCAAAATCGTGGCTTTATGTGCAGTCATTTAATTTTTGTTGCTATGCCTTTTTAGAATTATTCTAGTCACAATTTTGAAAAATTATTTCAGAAATTTTACTTTTGTTACTAATCGCATAGTTAAGTGATCAGAATTCTAATTAGAAGTATGGAATGTTTAGTTGATTTGGGGAATGAGGAAATTTAGCAACAAGCACACGTAATTTTGAGAGTTAGGCGCCTAATCTTATGTTTTGCATCTCTGATGATAAAATAAATTTTGAAAAATTAGTCCTACAATTTTGTAGCTGTAATCAGCATCTAATTATCAAATTATCACGTATTAAATGAGTTAAGAATAAAGGATTTGTATATTGATATTTAACGGTTTTTTAAAATTCAAATTTTTAACGGTTTTTGATAATTTGAAATTATAAAAAACAAAAATTGGCAAAATGAATGTAGAATTTGGAAGAATTGTTTATTAAATTGAAAAATCGTCAATTCTTGTGATTAGCAATGATTATATCCAAGGATTATGGATGGTGATTGAAAATTCGAGTTCGAATTTTCAATCACTTTTTTTAAATGAGTTTGTGCGGGAAAAAATTTCGAAGTTTTTTTTGTACGTTACAAAATTTTACAATTTCTTGTATTTACAGCTTTCAGCTCATTTTAATGCTTCAAATTCATTATGTTTGAAGTTAATTTACTTAGATTAGTCTTCGTTTTGTCCATATAAAGAAGAAATTAAAAGATTTTGTTTCACAAAATTTTTGATTGTAAACAAAACAAACTTGTTTACATTTTTTGGAAAAAAATTTTGTTTGCAAATTTATCGCTTATTTAAGGGATAAGTAAAGTCTAATTAATTGTAAAACATGCTTTATAGTTTGATAATGCTGATTAAACACTTAATTATTAGTAAATTTGTCTCAAAAGTGTTCATTTTTGAGATTTACAAAAAATTCAATTTTCGAAAAATTCGAAAATAAATCCGAAGAAAGTTGCGGGAAAATTTAAATATTTTTCGGTTCAACGGAAGACCACTTGATCCATAATCCTTGGGATTATATCTTTCCAGAACAATCGATAAGCCAATATCTAATTGTCATAGAACTAATGCTTCAAATCAAAGCTCCAAATCGAGTCAAATGGGATCGAAATTGTCAAAATACTAGTCGACTTGGAACCCAAACGTCTACGATGCCTAGTTGCTTCTATCTCGCCTACCAACCTATCCAAGAGTAGATGACTTTTGGTAAAAATGTGCCAAAACAATAAAAATTCAAGAAATGATGAAATAAAAACTTGACTGTATAAAGTAGAGTTATGATTCATTACCATACCTTTAAATCATTCCTGTCTCACTCCAAAAAATACTTATACACTCAAAACATAAAGTTCACCATTCCAACATGATAATACCATGCAAAAATACCTCCAAACCCAACTTTTTAATGCTCTATCATCTTCATGACAACCACCTACATGAAAGAGTATGCTTAAAAAATCCATAAAACAAATGTTTTGCAAAAATAAATAAAATTTCTATTGTTCATATAGAAACAGTAATGGCTTTTCCAGTTGCTTAATCTTACAAAATTATTTTTGAAGTATTTTTTTCCCCTGCTGATGAGGGATAAGTCAACCTTTAGAAACTCTTTTGAGGGTTTGACTTTGAAAAGTTTGCGTGATGTGATTTACGACTTCTATTATAAACGTAATTTTCTCTCACATATTTTACAGACAACATGAGCATGCATAACTAGAGTTTTTAAGGATATGAATGTCAAAAAAGATTTTATTTCCACTTTCAACCGACACGTTGAAACTTGATACCTAATATTTCAATCGATTATAGTGATGTAGAATGTCATGATTTTAGATCGTAGGTGGAAGTCTTATAATGCCTTGATTTTGTGGTTTTTGACCTTTTTTCGAAGATTATTTAAATGGAAATATATATGAGGATTGATTAACTATTGATGGAATAGTTTTTAATGAAGGTCTAGGAGTTTGAAATATTTTTTATTATATCTTCAAGACAGGCGCGTAGCTAGCAGGCATTGGGTACAAATCCTTCCCTCACCAAAAAAACCCTTCAATTTATAAGGGTTCGAGTCTCAATTTTTTCAAATTTGAAAATTTATTTGACATCCTTTAGATTTATTAGGAGTATTACTTAGGGGTCGTTCATAAATGACGTCCATCAAAAAATGTGATTTTTAGACCCCTCTTCCCCCCCTTGTCACAATATTTTCATACAAAAAAATTTCTTTTGTATGAAGGTGTCACAAAATCTTAGACCCCCCTCCCCCCTAAATTGTGGACGTCATATATGAATAACTCCTTAAAGATTCACCTTAAATTAGCACCAGGAGTATGTTTAGAGCTAGTTTTTCACTACCAGTTCTACAAACCCTAGGTTAGAGCTAAACCCTTAAGAAACGGACCCCTGGAGATGGTTACAGTTAAGATATTGCAGATGTATATTAGCTATTGAATACAGCGAGCAGAGCGTCGATTGACTGACTGGATGGTCTTGAATATCTCGTTGTATGATGCTAGATAGTATAATTGTCTTAAAGCTCAACATATCTCCGGGTTACTCCCCATATTTATCCTGAAACATACCACAAACTGATCTTATACACAATATAAACAGAAAATGTCAATTATGGCTCTTTGAGTATGCCTTAAACTTCAATTATTCCAAAACTTTACCCAGAAAACATCCACTCTTTATGAACAGAATCTCCTGTAGCAAAACAATCCTCAATGTAATTGAAAAAACGCTACAAAAAGAACTGAAACTTTTCCATTCGAAAGGGATCAAAAATCCACAAGCTAATAATCGAGATGCACAAAATTTCAAAAATCCATTCAACCAGTTCTTGTTGATAATGCTCTTCCCAAAAATAAACTTTCCAAAATAAACATCAAAACCACTCGAAAACTACACATCAACGTTCCGAAATGAAACAAATCGATAAGCCACAAATAAATTTCAAACTTTCACAGCAAAGATTTATTTTTTTTTGTTGCTGAAAACTTTTGCTATAAAACAAAATTGTCAAATAAATTGTTGATCTGGCAAATGTTGTCAAACTAATTTAATTGAAAGCCAAACGATGACAGTTGGAAATTCAATTTTAAGTTTTGGTTTGATGCTTTTTATAGAGATGAACATAAATATGACAATTTTCATTTGGGTCACTGATGCACGGGATTATAAAATTCGGTGTCATTATTTTAGCATGTAATCCAAGATCAATCAATTTAATTGCAGGAAAGGATTTAAAAACAATTTTGCTTTAATATTCATTCTTATCTGATTAAAATTATATGAATGCGCAGATTTACATTTCACAATTTTTTTCTCCATCAAGCACGAGCATTTACGTGTGCATCTGCATTGTTGAGATTATACATCAGCAAAGGAGAATCAACATGGTGGAAAATTTTTATCATGGTATCGTATCTGTCATAATCAGTCATGGTGGAAAAAGAGTTTCGAGCGACTGGTGCTGAATTTTATTTAAAAAAGAAGAAAATTACATGAAATTTTTTAGAGTCACAAATATTTTTCCTTACACATCAACTCAATTTGAATTGATTGAGATGAAAAGTTATGAAAGAAGTTTGGGGTCGTTCCCTGGGTCATTCACAAATGACGTTTAACAATATTTCTGTCTTCTAACTAGATTCACTGTCTAGAGTCCTTTCCCCATTCCATCTAAATAGCTGGA
Organism: Chironomus tentans; assembly: GCA_963573255.1. NCBI lineage: Eukaryota > Metazoa > Arthropoda > Insecta > Diptera > Chironomidae > Chironomus > Chironomus tentans. The sequence continues at coordinate 9,885,520 of OY754302.1, forward strand.
CGTCAATAGACCCCTTAGTGGTCGTTCGCAAATTACGTCACACAAAAAGACGACTTTTTCGACACCCCCTCCCCCCTTGTCACAAATTTTCCAAAGAATCTGTTTGGAATGTCACAAATTCTTCTACCCCCCTCCCTTCTAAAGCGTGACGTAATTTGCAAATGACCCCTTAATTGTCATTCGTAAATGACGTCCAACATTTATGGAGTGAAGTTTTACGTTCTGAAAATAAAAGACTATTTAGGCTGGAAAATAAGTTATAAAAATTCCATTTTTTGATTCATTTACGACATTTGGGTACGATCATGTGGCTACCATCAACATTTTTTAACAATTGGGGGGGGGGGGTTCTAAAAAGTCGCTGTTCTGCATAACGAAATAATGGAACGACCACTTATTATTTTTTATAGTTTAATGATTCATATACTATTATAATTAATGAATTGGACCCCCAAGCTACCCAAACCCACCTCCTAGACCACACCCCTCAAAAATAGCTACATTACTTTTATGTCTTTTATGCCTTTATATCTTTTATATTAATGGATATTACATTCACACAAAAACTTGAATACGGATAGCAATAATTCTATTTTTATCGGTAATTTTCAATTATTTTCCTACAATTTATTGATCGTTGATTCTTCGTTAGTCATTACAAAAAAAGAAAATCATCATGATTATTGAGTTTAACATGAAAAAGTTGAACTAAACTTCTGATTCTTTATTTATTTGAGCAAAAAAATTAGTTTTTGATAGTTAGCACATCCTGTGACCGTGTCAGTTGATTTTCCTTACTAGAATTTTCTGATTTCTATCCTGTAAATGTTCTTTGTTAAGAAACTTTCAGTCATGTCACGATAATGTTAAAGTTTTGCTATGTTTTGTGCTGATAAATGAGCTTAATTCCTCTACAAGCACTTTTAATCCATAAAATATTAATAAAAGCTTCAAAATATCCAAAACTACGATAATTCCCAAAAATATTCATCAGTGCCTATAAACCATGCTATTTAAAGTCAACAAAACCATTGTTATAGTTTCTAGATCACATTATCTAACTTGTACTTACAGAACTTACTTTCAGTGACACAATAAATCATAAAGCGTTTCAGAGCGATAAAGTTTCAAGCATTTTTAATGATATGCTAATAGATACTTGTGAATTATTTCAAGTCACTATAATTTTAAAATGATATGCTAATGAATGGAATTATCATCATTATCATGTTTTGGGTTTTATCAGATTAAAATTAACATTGTTTGATTTACATGCTTAGTCGAATTTTTGGAAGTTAAAGATATTCTGCCAGCTTCTTAGTTAGTTTTAAATTTTATGAAAACTAGAATGGCATTTCTAGGTTTTGTGAAGTTTGCTGCTGCTCAGGTCGACTTTTGGTTTTGTAGATCGAATTCTTAGGTAAAGGATGAAAGGTGCGTTTTGGAACTTAGACCTGAGTACTCGAAATCAATATTTATATATGAACCAATACGTATACGTTTGAGCCCACGATGAGCCCACGCGTAAAAATACTTAAAGTCAAGTTTTTCATGGAAAATTCAGAAATTTGAAGATTTATATGGAAAATTCGAGCATTGCTTGTCCAAATATAATAACTTCAGTAGTTTACAAAAATGTTAGTTAAGCTTTAAGCCTATTTTAGGAGTATAATTTTTTGAAATTTAACGGTTTTTTGAACGTATTGGTACATATATAAATATTGCTCGAAACTTAAGCAATTTCTAAAATTGAACCTGAATTTATGGATTTTTATGGTCATAATCATGGTTGCTGCTTACTTTGACGAGCAGGTCTCACTTTTTTCGACAATAATCCCGTGACACGCTGTCAAAATTCCCAAAAAACTTCAAGATATGGTTTCAGACAGTAGCAAAATTGTCCAAAAAGTCAAATTTATCATTAAAAAGAAGTCGATGATCAGCCTAGTCAAGAATCAGCCTCATAAAAAGTTCAATACCTCATTGTATGCATGCAACTCCATAAATACTTCATATAAGCTTCAATATTTGTAATAATCTTCTTTTTAGTTCAAACTATTCATCTATTGAGCTTAAAATGAAATGAATCCCAATTTTTGGAACAAAATCTATCCACATATTGACTCAATCCTCAATATTGCCACTTATAAATGAACCCCGGTCAATGCACTTTCAAATGTTGTTCAAATGGAAGTCACAGCAGAGTTGACAAGAAATTCTAAATTTGCTACCAGTTCGATCTAAGTGTACTGTCCATATGACAGCTTGTTTCAAGCCTAAAGTGTGTTGATCGGTAATCAAATCTAAAAGCTTTACCTGAAAAATTTCATTGGCAAGAAAGTGTCATCATTCAACATCCTTTGGTATTGCTTTAATCCTCAAATATTTTCTACGTCCAAAAAGTTCAATTTCAATTTTTTTTTCTCTATAAGCTCTTGCAAAGTTTCATTACATCCAGCTCTCAATTTATCAAATATACACATATGCATTTGCTGGAGGTAGCTTTCAATTGAATTATGGTGTAAAGGAATTCTTCTCGATCTCTTTCCATTTCTCTCAAATACTTTTTATTCTGCACTTTTTACTCGTTTCATTCTGCATCCTGCAGTTCTGTCGAAATGGTAAAATAAAAATAGAGAGATAGAATTTTTATTCTTTTCACAAAAAAAGAGATGAGCATTGGAACATGCAATGAATCGGTAAAAAAAGAGAAGAGGAAGAATAAAATAAAAATATAACGAGTGTAAAATGTTGCTGCTGCATTGATTGAATTGCAGTTGGTGCATTTTTTTTTGAAGTTGGATATTAAATGTATTTGTGGATTAGCTGATGGATGGATGGACAACAGTTATAGACCTTTTTAAGGTAACCTCTTACAATGAGCGTATCGAAGGGGGGTTGGGGGTCAAACCTCCAACAATACAAATGAAACAACAATGATACGAAAAGACAGCATAAGAGTTTAATCCCACCAAAAAAAATCATCCTGGATACGCCCCTGCTCCTTACTATGTCAAAGTTGAATTTATTAACCTTAAGGGATAAGGAAGCGTAATGTGTTCAATGAATACGATTTGGTTCCATGAGAATGAACTTTGTCTGCTACGTAACCATTCAGTCATAGAAAAGTACTCTCGTCCTGTCAAGAACCTACAAATTCCTTGACACTGTCAAGTTGATAGTCTACAGGTTCAAGATCAAGGGGGGGGGGGGGGTCTGTGGTGTCCAGACCAGAAACTGTTCGAGAAAAGCATATCCAAGCCCCCCCCCCCTCATAAGGTCAATCCCCCTTAGATCCCCTATGACAAGTTAGATTCTCAGAGTTCTCTCCAAAATTTCATATCCATCATACCAAAATGATTCACTTCGTCCTACACTTACTCATCAAAAAAGCAGCTAAAACGTACTTCATATGCTGCTCCTGTACATCTGCAGTGGAAATAAAACAACTTTAAATAAAATTTTTCTCTCTTTTTTCCGTATATTTTTAGGTCAAATATTTGGGTAGTCAGCAGTCGAGAGGATTATGGGGAATTAAAAACACTCGTCGACCCGTTGATACCCTTGTAAGATGAGACTTTTTTTGCATGACACTTTATTGACTTAATCATTGATGATAAATATCCCGTTGTTGTCTCATTTTTGTTTCTCTCTGTTTACAGGTTACAGTTGCCAAAAATCTTCCACCAAACAAAACATTGCCATTCTGTAATTTAATAGTTAAGGTTGACGGTGTACATATTGACACAATACCGACAACATCTGCATCATCATCATCATCTTCATCAATAATTAGTCCAATGTATTGGTCAATCGATCAAATATCCTACGGCGTACAAGATTTAGTATACACACGTGTCTTTGCAATGATTGTCGTTAAGGATGAGAGCCAACTAAGGAGTGAAAATCCATTTGAAGTGCATGCATTCGTATGTGATAGTCGTGCAATGGCACGTCGTCTTACTTATGCACTTGCTGCATCCTTTCAAGAATATTCGAGGAAAGTCAAAGAGGCTGAAGAGAGTAACAATAATAATAATGAAAGTGCGACTGATTCACCGATGAAGAGGAAATTTGCCATAGATTTGAGGTCACCCGAAGAAATAAATCAATCGCATGAAACGGAAGCTTGATGTGATTGAAAGTTTTGTAATTTATGCTAGTTTATGTAAATTTTAAGGATAATTTTACAGTTTTTGGTGCAAAAATATATTTTTATGTCAAATTGAGGTACAGGCTCTGCCACAGATGTCCAACTACATACTAAAGTAATTAGCAACCAATGTCAAGTCTGTAGCCATGACACGAGCAAAGATATACAGAAAAATTGAATTTCGCAGCCAGATTTTAAATAAAATATTGTTACATAAGAAAAAAGTTCCTTAAAGCTCACAAACCAGCCCGACCATAAATTTATCATCAAAACACATCGTAAAATGCCGCCAAATTTGACAGCATGCAATCATGCCATTTAATCACAACATAATATAAATGATAATCTTCTTATGTCAACTTTATTTCAATTTTTTCCTCATCGCTCTTGTAAGCAGTCGTGAGATACAGCGTGTCCAGTTAGAGAGAGATAAAAAGTCATATTAGGATGCGAGACCATAGCCAATCGAATCGATAAAACAATGTGATTTATTTTCATTTTATTCAGTCTTTCCTTCTCTCAAGACTGCCAAATAGGAAGAAAAATGGAAACTTATTAAGTCACTTAAGAAGATTCTATTTCATGAAAGTGCCTTTCCATTTCGTTTGTCGAATAAAAAATGGGAAATGGAATAAAAAATTGCTGATTTACGATTAAGGAAACAAAAAGAAGGGAAAAGAGAAAGAACTTTTAAATGAGTGTCAATAACGATGTGCTTTGGGGCAGTTAGTGCGTGACCAATCAATTCAATATTTCTATTTCTATTTCCTTATTTTTGTCGCCTTTTTTCTTAGGATGATTGGAAGGGTGCAATGGGATGAGGGATATTGCAGTCTTGAGCTTTTTATTATCGTTTTTTGTATGTTTGCAATTTTTTCTGATTGGTCCGAAAATCACCTGATTCTGGATGTACATCCCAAGTTATATATTGGAGGTGTCCTGAGTTATAGCAAAGAAATTAACTTTTCTAGGATATTAACCATCCAGTTGACACATTAATAACCCATTCCAATGACATTAGTATTGTATATTTAGGAAAGTTATGTCTCATCCAGACAACATATAGTCTAGAGTCTAGACAGTGGCTAAGACACAACCAATTCTTGACACTGTCTAGACTACGACATAAATGCTTCTTGACGCTATCAAAGTTTGAGTTGACTAAGGATTGTATATGATAATCTAGGCCTAGATGACCTTAGACGTGTCTAGGCGTCTAAATGTGCTTGGAAAATAAAATATTTTTGTCTTGACCAGACATACCACTGCTAGGATGGGTCGGGCCAGGCTGATAACAATCTAATAACAACAATAAATGACATTACCGAAGAAGGCATTTCAAAAGTATCAAAACTAAATTATAAGTCATAAACATCAAATGTGATTCTAATAATGATGCATTCCAACAATTCAAATGGCTGCGATAAACAGCATAACAAAAATATTTAATGACAAGTTATGGAACTTTTCTTAATAAACATTCAAAGTTGTTGCATTAACAATGAATAGTAAAAATTAATAATTTATGTGAAAACTTTTTCCTTCTTTCATTTTCATAAGGCATCAATTTTGTAAATGTATATAAATATGAAGAGGATGAAGAACTATTTATTGAAGTCGGAATAGATGATAGCTGAGATATTTCGGTAACATATGTAAGCTCTTTTATGTGAGAAAATGAAAGATACCAAATATTTTATAGAATAGATGAATAATTTCATGAGAATGATCACAAAAATTGATAGTATTGGATATTAGAGTTAAGAAAACTTATCAGATAAATAAAGAAGATGAAAAAAGACAAATGAATCGAGAGAAATGTTTATTTTACTTCTGGCAATTTTTCTTTCTTTATAGTTCGTGAGCTTTAATAGCATTAAAGCTGTCTGTTTTGGGTTTTCGTGTCATAAATATCAGGTTTTTTGTAGATAAATTGCTGATTTGATTCTTTATGGATCCTAAAGGTGAGTTTTCATGACAATATTGATGAGATAGCGATCACTTGATATAACTTGGTAAATTAATGTTTATTTACAATGCTATGCATAATAAAGTAAGATGTTAACACTTCAAAGTCTCAAGGAATACTAAACAAAACAAACAAAGGGGAAATCAGCTATAAAAAGGGGAAATCAACTAATCTTAAATATTCAGACAATTTGAATTTTAAATGACCGTTGAAATATTCTCAATAAATATTGATTAAATCTTAATTATTTTCCCAATTCTGACAAATTAATGGTACTGACTTAAGATACTCGATCGATTTTCTGTTTCTTCTGAGTAAAGAATCAATCCCTGCTCAAGATACCTAGAAATTTTTTATATCCAAACCCAAAAATACCTTTTCCACTTGTTTACATATTTGCTGCTTATCATAATTGGAAATTCTAATTTTTTTTTCGTCTTTTTTTCTCACAATACACGAGCCACCCAGAGGCGATTATATGATCCACAACTTAAAGTTTCGTATTCGCTTTCACTTTTACTTTTTTACTCCCCTTTCTGTGGAAGCTCAAAGTAAAAACTTTTATCACACATGAGAAAATTTTCACAAACTAATTTCTTCGTCTTTTCCACCCACGCAGCACACACAAAAATTTTTTTGTTCAAAAAGTTTGACTCTATTCAAGGTTATTGTATCAGAAGTAGAATAAGCGAAAAAAAATGCCAATGGCAATGAAAATAGGAAGAGTGGAAAAGCAAAACAAAAAAAAGTGAGTAAAATAAATCGCACAGAAAGGTAGTAAAAAATAAAAGGGAAGATAAGAAGCGAGCATACATCGTATAAGTTGTGTAAAAAAAATGTGATGATTTTGGTAAAAATAGCAAAGCTATGAAATTTCTCATGGGATCTAAAATGACTTTATTTCCTTCTACCGTCATGTTTGTCACAAAGTAAACAAGAAAAAAATAAGATGAAGAAAAGGAAGTGAAATCCCTAAATTCATGTTAAAAAATTCTTCTTCCTTTTTTACCATGCTGGCGTTTCAATGTCAATAAATATGTAGAGTTGAGGGAAAAAAGTCGAATCAGATACTGTTTGTGGTACTTTTTCATGCATGCTTTGAGTGGACACTCAAAATAATAAGGTATTATAGCTTAAGACTATAAAGCTCAATTACTTTTACATTGTTGATCATATAAATTTAAAAATGATTCGTGTTCAATTTCTGAAGGTAGTTTTTTGGACTAATGTGAACTTGGCTCCAAAATCCCAGCCCCAAAAAAATCCTACTACCACACCTAACCCATCCCTATACCCTAAAGTAGAGGTAGGGTAGGTCTAGTTTTTGATGTTACTCAGAGGCAAAAGCAAAGGATATGTCTTTAGGGAACTCTAAGGCATATTTCGATGATTACAGCCTTGGAAAGAAAAGTAAGTTCAGGAGTAAGTTTCACCTTAGAATACCTCCGGATGAGATGCCTGTCTCTTGATACCTCCTGTACTCTTTCTTTCAACAGCTTCTTTTTTTCATCTCATTTTCCCAAGTTTTCACTCAAATATTTTTTCCATGGAGTATCACATAACTCCTGACATTCCTTTTTAATTGTCAAATATTAGATTGATATTTTTGACCCTTAAATCATCTTTTTGTTTCATTAAAATGTTCCAAATGCATGTACAAATTCCAACGATTCGATTTTTTTCCTCAAAATAAATTTCAATTCATTGCTTTTTTAGTTTTTTCTATAGCTTTGGGTGTTTATAAATTCACTTTTGCTTAGTATGAAGTATAGATGTCGCTACATAGAATTGTAAGGAACGTTCGTTAATTGAAACTTCGTTGCTTGACTTGGATCTATAAATTAAAACCTTAAGTTAATGAAATTCATGAGAAAATGGTCAACTTTTTGGGTCAGTTTCATATTCCTCGAAGAATTTGAAAATCAACAATAAAGCTACATTAATAGTTAAGGATAATAATTGTAAAATGTGATTAACGATAGTATCTGACCCTTGTTAAATACAATTGAAAAATCTGTAAAAAAAAATTACAAAAAATAAAACAAAAGAATTTTTTTTGAAATTAGCAATGAAATTCAGATTTGGAAACACTGTCTACTGCAGGTTCGCTCAGAGTTATCAGCATCAAAAATCTCACAATTGAAGAACATATGCAGACAGCTCTAAGGAACAATCAAATGCCGTCGAATTTCTAAATCTAAATCAAAATTTTATTTAAAATTCATCAAAAAATTTCAATTATTTTCAAATAGATTTGAAACTTTTCTTTTCTGTATCTCACATTATAATGATAAAATATACACGAGTAAGTACAACTTCTTCTGTCTAATTAAAACAATTAATAATAATTTCATCAAAAACTATTTAGACACTATTATTATTGCTTCACAGATAAGAGAAACATAATTTCATTCACCTTAGCTACATCATTAAGAGAAAGAAAATTCTTAAATATGGAGGAGAAAATAATTCATTGTCTATGTTTTTTTTGTTGCCTTTTCTTTCAAACTTTAACAATCTTTCTTACATTTTGTTTTTTGCACAGCATTAAATAAATCAATTTTCTATTTCTTCTTTTAATAAACTTTTTTTTTCTCTCTTTCGGTTTCTACTTTTTCAGCTATAAATTTAAAATCTTTTCATTCGTTCATTTGTAAAATGGAGAAATTATTATTTTTTATTACTTTTTTAAGAACAGCAACTACATCTACCATTTTTAAGGGGGAGTTGGTGAGAAATTTTTTTTGAGGGTTTTTTGAGATTTTTGAGTTTAATTTAATTTTTTGAAAATTTTCTTATAGACTCAAAAATAATAAAAATCTTAAAATAATTCAAAATTACTTCACGAGCTTTACTCTTCTTTATTTTTTGTTGACATGACCCATCTTGATACCCATCTTGTCAAAAGAGACTAGTCTACCAGATATTTAAGCTTACAGCAACCAAGTTTTGAAAATAAGGTGACTTGATGGTGCCAAAAACGACAATTTTTAAGAAGGTTGGTTACTCGGGTTTAATACAGTTTAGGATTTCCCAATTGAGTCCCTTTTGATCTCGGGGTCATAGAAATAAAAATACAGAGAACCAGTCTCCAAAATTGAATTGCAAACACAAGTTGAATTACACATTAACTCAAATTCATGATATTGCACATCAACAATTAAATTTTTAAAAAATTTAAATTAAATTGGAAAGCTTTCAATTTCAAAAAATAGAATTTTTTAAAAAAATTTAATAAAATATTAAAACTTTCAGTTTCAAAAATTCAATTTTTGAAAAAAAAATTTAAAAATTATTTATATTTTTGTTAAATTTTTTTTTAAAAAAATATATTTTTGTTAAATTTTTTTAAAAAAATATATTTTTGTTAAATTTTTTTAAAAAAATATATTTTTGTTAAAATTTAAAAAATATATTTTTGTTAAATTTTCTAAAAAATATATATTTTTGTTAATTTTTTTTAAAAAAAATATATTTTTGTTAAATTTTTTTAAAAAAATATATTTTTGTTAAATTTAAAAAAATATATTTTTGCTAATTCTTTTTAAAAAAATATATTTTTGTTAATTTTTTTTAAAAAAATATATTTTTGTTAAAATTAAAAAAAACGAGAAATTTTTGTCAAATTGAGTGTTGACATCTAATTTTCTTTTCCTTTGAAATATTGTTTTAAAATTGTAAATCATTTAACTCCAGAAACCTCAGAAAACCCCTCAAAAAGAAATTTCTCAACTTATGCTGTAACCTATTTAAATTAACATTTCTATTACATATAAGTCTTTTAAACTCTAGAACTTTATGATTTTTAATTCTTCTTTGATACCCGCAGCAGGAATTTTGGACATATCAACTTTTTTTTAAATATTTTATTAAAAGAGATTTCTTCTTTCCAAATTTGATAATTTTTTTTGGGAGATATTTTTTTTTCATCAGTATAAAGTTATTTATTTTTTTTATTTACCACTAATTTGTAGGCATTTCTCATTCAATTGCACTCGATTTCTTTCACATTATAAACAGATTGTAAATCATTTTTTAATTCTTTTTTTCAGATTCACTTATCGAATTAATAATCATATGATTTATTTCGTATATTTTAAGAGTAATCATATTCAGTTTTAATTGCGTTCAGTATTTTTAAATTCGTCGGGTTGATTAATGATTCTTTTAAGGGTGGAGTGAGTGGATTTTGTAAATTGATTAAGATTGTGGATATAAATCATTTTTTTGGATATGGATACTGTGGTTTGTCTTAAGTTGAATCAAGTGTTTTATTTGAGAATTTTTAATGAGATTTTAGAGTGGAGTTATTTATCGTTTTGGAATCTGAACTTGATTATTATGAAATATTGAATTTTCAGTCTCTGGACTCAAAAGATTCTGTAATGATAGGACTTAAGGCTTACGTCTTACTGAGAAATATTTGTTCTGATATCAGTAATTGCTTGAATAGTTCAACCCGAGTAACACAACGCATTTGTTAAGCCAAAGAGCTGCTTAACAATATATTGAGCAAGTAAGGAGCACAAGAATGACAAAAGGTCTAATAAATGGGTTACCCTAGTGTTACTTTAAGGTGGATTACCTTAGGGTAGGCATTTTTTTCAATTCTGGTAGTAAATCCAGCACTAAACTGGCGTTATTTCAGATTTGAAGGGAGTCTGGCATGTAGCTACTACTAAGCCGATGACACCACAGATTTTCAACTTTATTGCCATTTTTAGAAGTTTTTAGATGTGCTGTATGGGCTACCCTAGGATGTATACAAGAAATCCAGCCTCAGATCTTAAAAATGTTATTTTTTTCTAGTAAGCCTTAAAGTTTTAGTAAGAAATTCAGTCCTTCATTAAAATTCCTTTTTCATAGTGACAGAGTCACTTTCACAGTAGATACATAGATTCAAAAGTTCACAACCAGATTGTAGAACTCCATAAAATAATCAATTTCCAAATCCACAAGACCACTCAAAAAAAAAATTCAATATTTCATCTTAATGGATTTCATAAAAATTTTGTCATAAAATTTAACAGTCAGTGAATTCAATGGAACTGAATACTCAAAAAAATAAATATAGAGATGAAAGTGGGGCAGAATTTGTAGCATATAAGTACATTTTTTTGAGATTCGATTAAAGATTTTCTCAATATTTTCATTCTTTTTTTGTTTATCTTCATCTTATAGGAACTAACATCGTTCTGTTGTTGCATATTTCTATAAAAATATAATTTTTTTTCTTCTTTCATAAACATTTAATTTTTTTTAGCTTTTCTAAATTTCCATTTCATTTAAAATATTTTCACAAAGACGTTCTTTTTGAGATTAAAAATTTGAAAAATATTTTAAGATTCTATTATGAGGGGGAAATGAGTACCAATTTTTGAGTAATTGGTTCCTCTTTCAAAATAGGAGATTTTAAGGTGTTATTTCTAAGCAATGCAAGGTCCTAGAAGAAAAGTCTAAGGATAAAACTACGATTGTATGAAATTAGATCAAACTAGTCCCAAAATTATGATTATTGCCATTTGATGATCTTAACTTAAGTCGCTAACATATAAAGTCACAAAGCTTAATACTTAATGATTTGGAATACTAAATTGTTAAATATTTCTACGAAACTTTTGGAATGCTAGTGCAAAGGGTTAGTTTGACTAATATGTTGAAGTATTTCACTGGATTGATTTATTTGAGACCATGTATTATATAATCAGGACCAAATAATATCTGGCTTATATGTGCAAGACCACCAGGGGTCTGTTGCTCTATGTACTACACCAGGGGTTACCCTAGGAGTATAGCTTAGAGTATATCTACTAAGGGTACCCCTAAGAGTACCCAATGGGTATACTAACCCCCAAAGGGTACCAAATGGGTATACTCTAGGGTGTACCGAGTAACAGGTCCCAAATGGGATTGGGATAGTAATGGGATTTGATCGAGTAGGTCTAGAAGTCCTTAGGGTCATCGATTGAACAAATCCAGGTCATTAAACTAATTTGACTAATTTAGCTTCATAAAGTCGCTTCCAAAGTCAAAGAATCACGTTCATCCTTCATCCCTTAATACAATAAATTTCAAAATTCAACAAAGACAATCATTTTTAATTCAAATTATAATTACAAAAAAATTTGACCATCCCATGGCAATAATCATAACTTAGTCACAAGGTTCCATTCCATACACTCCTAAAATTCAACAATACTAACGCAAATTTATAGATTTTTTTAATAACGAAATTAATAATAGAAATATTTTCAGACAAATGCTAAGAGTAAAAAATAGAAATTTTTTAAACATATTTTTTCATGTATTTTTTGTAGTGTGATTAAAACGTCAATTGCGTCTTTACATTCACAGCACTTTTTCTACTTTATCGTTCGTCATAATTCTGTGAGCTTTTCTTATTATATAATTTTTTTTCTCATAACTTTTTATTTCTTTTAGTTGTGTTTTGGAGTAGAAGGAATTTTCATCACATTTAGAATAACTTTTTATAGATTTTCTGCATCTTATGTCAATTGTTTTTAAAAAAAATTCTCTTTATATTTTACAAAGGATTCCATAATATGGGGTCGTTTGCTTATTACGTAACCCAACAGCATCACAATCTAGGGGCGTAGCCAGATTTCCATTGATATTTTCCATATGAAATTTCAATAAGGGTGGGGTTCTAGAATACCACCATGGCTACATCCCTATCACAACCCCTCGACCATCCCATGAATCACATACGTAATAATTAAACGACCCCCCATCTTGTATTCTCTTAAATTAATTAACAAACACACACAAATACCTGTGTGAAATTTTGGCTAAATGTCATAACATTCATAAATCCGTTGTTGGCGTGTCTTCATGCTCCTTCGTCGTCTCAACCGACTGATTTTCCTCCTCAATCTTAATATTTAAATCTTTTGAATTAGTCCTCCGATGTCTTAGTGTCGTATCCTCCTCAGCAATAGCTGTAACTGTTGAATTACCAATAATATTATTTGCACTGCCCTGTTCCTCATCACATTCCTCTTCATTTAATAGTAAGTCATCATTAATTTTTTGGTTAGTTAATTTTTGATGAAGTAAATTGATATCTACGTGATGTGTCGGATCATAAGAATTTTTTCTCGAGTGATGTCGACTATTATTGCCACTCGTACTTAGTAGAAATTTATTAGCCAAATCATTATCAAGACGGATAATTGCATTGTTAGGTAAAAATGAGAATTCTTGTCCATATGAGTGATTCCTCATGTGACGACGTCGATTATTAAAATTCTTATTGAGATTAAAGTTACTATTGAGATTACTCATTGGCTTCTTTAAGTGATTTACAATATATCTTATATTCGTATTCATATTCTGATTGTTAAGCTGATTATTGAGATATTCATAGTCACGCGAATTCGTTCTTGTATGTGTATTCCTCATCTTCCTTAATCGATCGACATCTGAGTTACTTGAATTGCTTCGCTGTATTTTAACGTCGCATGAACTGCTTCGAGCATGCTTCTGATGTGGCAGTCGATTGTTCAATAAAACTTTATCGTCGGGTCTAAAATTGGTGTAACGGAATGGAAAGAAAAATCATGAATTGATTGATAGAGTAAGAAAAAAATTTAAAAATCAAGTAAGGAAATTTTAATTGTGACTAAAGCGCATTTTCTTCATGATTTTGAAAGAGTTTCTCAGGAATATTTAGAGTATGAGTCAATTTTAGGTCATACACATACCCCTACCACCCACTATAAGGTATAACCCTTCCCCTAGTATATACTAGGGCATACCTTAGAAGTAGGTATAGTATAGGTTCAGGTAGGGATAGGCAGGTGTAAGATAAGAAACTGGTCTCTGGAATGTATTCTACATGCTTTCTGGGGTCAAACCTCTTTAAAAATATCTAGATAGAACCTTAAATTCCAAGATGTACCTTAGACATACTTAATCATATACCCTAGAGTAAAACTAGGCAATATTATAGATCCACCTTCGGTATGCTCCATATATTATCCAAAAAAAACCCGCCCATAAATCAAAAATCACAATGAAAAATTCAATAACTTACTTCAACTCGACTTGAATTGATTTTGAATCGTTTCTCAAATGTCTTGCAGCCATCACGACACGTAAAGTTATATCCTCACAATCAATCATTTCGCCTTGCGCTTCTTTCTCTTCAAACAATTTATCTAAACTGATGATCGAGCCGACAACATCGTTTGCCGTCAGCGTCTGTAACTTTTCAAGATGCTTTCGTTTGCTGACAAGCCACCAGTCGACGGCAAATATTGAGAGTGCAACAACTTTGATTAATGTACACAAACCGATATATTTGAAACGGAACTTCTCAATATCGTAGATGAGACATCGACCACCAGTCTCGCCGCACGTCGATTTCCATAATAAGCATGAGGAATCGATAAGATTACCGAATAATATTGGTGCTGGAATATATCCAAATAATCTAAATATGACGAATTGCATTCCCAATGCAAATGAGCGTTCTTCTTCTGATACAGAACGTAAGACGATCATGAGCAGTGGCATTTGAGTGGCAGCAACAATGAACGTCATAAAGAAGAGAAGTATGAGGAATGGGAATATTGTTCTGCACGGTTTATGGCAAGGACCAGCTGTTGCAACTGGCACCACAGTCACCTCCTGATAAGCATCGTCCGCATTAAGTGCATGCGCTTGAGCACCATCAATTCCTTCATAAATTTGCTTCGGTGTCACATTCTGATGGACACCTGAAAGTTAATGTAGAAAAAATGGGAGATAAATTTATTGATTTTTTTTCTTGCATTCATGCAAAAAATATTGTCAAGGTCACTTACATGCACAGTCTGAATAATTTGAGGAAGATGATGAAGTACATCCTGCATGGCAGGGACTATAATAAAATAATTAAAAATTAATTTCTCTCTTCCGTAAAAAAGTTTCAGTTCAAGAGCATACCTAAAGTAAGTAACACCATTATGTCCACAAACTGGTTCCACATCAATCATGTTACATTCGCATCCAAAATTGCATGCAGCCGTGAGATTGACTTGAAATGGCTCCATATTATGTTGCGGTGTATTATTATAATAAGGTATTGTCGTTCCAGCCATTTTAACATTATCACAACCAAGGAAGAACAAGAGACCATAACAAAAGAGACATATGATATTTGAGACGAGAACAAATTGCACAGCGCCTTTGGGCTTCAATTGAAATCTTTTCAGAA
The DNA here is from genome assembly GCA_963573255.1 of Chironomus tentans. Classification (NCBI taxonomy): domain Eukaryota; kingdom Metazoa; phylum Arthropoda; class Insecta; order Diptera; family Chironomidae; genus Chironomus; species Chironomus tentans. The sequence goes on from OY754302.1 coordinate 9,900,862, forward strand.
AACATCCACCGATAAAGATTCCAATGCATGCACCGGGTATGGCGATTGATCCAGTAAATACAGACGCTTGACTTTTACCCAAGCTGAATTGTGTCTCGAGGTATTTCGGTAAGAACACCACAAAGCCACTCACAATCATCAATTCCATGCATGCACCCAAGCATGTCACGATATAAACGGGATTTGAAATTAATCGCCACATTGAGAGTGGAATGTCTATAAAGTAAGTGAAGGGAATATTCAATTACTGAGTCTTTAACAAAAGCTAAATTCTAATCTGAATAAAGTATGCATCTCAATTCAATCCAAGGTTTATTACCTTTTATATCCTTGCCATAACCACTAGTATCCTTGGCATTATTACTTGTTCCATTTGCTGTTGAACTTTGTTGCTGCTGTTGTTGTTGTTGCTGCTGCAGCTGTTGGTGATTAGTCTGTAGAGGATTTTTCTGATGTGGTAACGGCTGCTGCTGACGTGGTAAGCTATTGCTCGAATTATGTGATGGAACTATTATTTGCTGACGATATTGCTCTGCTAAGCGAATCTTCTTTTTCTCATGAGTCAATACCTAAAATGAATTTATGGAAATTTTCATCTTATACGTGTGTAGGAGTTGGGTTTTTTTTTCGAAAAGAGAACTTTAGCATTAAGTTCATCGAATCGTAAAAATATTAAAGAGTAAGCTTTAGAAATATTCTGTACAGCATGTGTAACCGAATAATTTATATCAAGTGACATTTTAATATTTTTTGAGACGACTTTTTAATGCCTTTTCGGACGAATGTGTGATGAATATTTTATGTTAATTTCCAAGATAGAAAGGTCTTTAACTTGATGCTATGACATGTAATTTACATGGACATCATGGAATGGTTTTGCTGGCATTATAACGATAACTATCGTCCATAAAAATTAAGTAGATTATCTTTTATTGGGAATTAAAAATAATCAGTTTAAAGTTTCAATGGTCTTTAGAATGGTGATTATCTTTTGTAATCGGATATGTCATTGGAAGTGACGTAGTAGAATGAGATTTTGATTTTTCGGACGGACGATTTTGTTTGGTTCTTTACTGTGTAAAGTTGTATTACTGAATAATTTGAAAATGGACATCATAAATGCTTCTTGAGTCCTGTTTGGATGCCAGCTTCTCACTATGATAAATTCAAGATGTCATAAAGACGTGGGTGTGTCTTGATAACGTTCTGACAGTTGTTTGATGGCAAAATATGAAATTTTTCGAGGAGGTTTGACCCCCAAATCCACTTGAATACTCCCCTGGGGGAGATGCAGATAAGTTTAGTGACATCTCTGAACTATGGAAGGATCCAAGGTTCTGCCATATTTTTTACAGATCCATCAAGTCTTATCAATGAAAAATCAAATTGATCGATCATAAATCTCTCATTTACATGACGGAATGTGTCAATACATCATTTCCTTATGTAATCAATTAATCTGTTTGCTAATATAATTATCGCATCAACTCAGAGATTGCGCTTGTTTACTGAGTAGAATCAACTGTGTAGAATCATTTAGCATACTTTAAAAAGCGTGATTAAAACCAGATTTAAACGAATCGGAAATTTTGCTTACAAATTAGGGTTTGAAAGTCACATGCTGATAGCAAAAACTTAATTGTGGGGAACGGTGTTTTGAAACCAATTTATTTATAAAATTTTGAGGCTTGGTTGTTAACAAATGACGTCCAAGATTTAGGGCAACAGAGGGGGTCTAGAGCTGTGTGAAATAACATTCGAGAAATTGGGGGATCTGAAAATCTAACTTTTTATTGGACGTCACTTATGAATGGCCAGCTGATATTTGTGGGATTTTCCATAAAATGATAAAAAGCGTTCCTTGTTGCTGTTTGTGAAAGAAAATAACAAAAATTCAAGTTCAAGTTTAGAAACCCAAATAAATTCTTATTAATAGTCACCAGCATCTGAGACAGAACAAGTTATTCTTAGTTTTTTTTGCACATTTCAAACACCTTTTAAAAATGGAAATAGAAATCAAGGACAAAATTCTGAATGAATTAATTCAGCCGTTCCTTAGATCCAATATTATAAATTACAAGATCTAATTTAATTACTTATAATTTGCTCTCAAAGCGTCAACAAATTAGGTTAGGTAGAATTTGGATTAAAATTCAATTAAAGCACAGACATTTTTAATTTATTCAGTCAATTTCTGTCAAAAACATTTCAATATTCGAATTACTTGTAACTGGAAACAGTTGCTAGAGATAATTATCTCTAAACTTTTCGATTCTGTCTGTGTTCATTAAAACTTTTTCGATTTTTAAGAAAGTTTTATTTGTCTCAAAATAATAAAATCAATTTGCATTCGGGGTACGTCCATAAATGATGTTCTTTTTCTCAACAATTCCGAAGACTTTCTATCTTAAATTGATAATATTTTCTATGGTAAACCTTTTTCATGTGTTATTTGAGTAATCTACCCATTAAAATTCACATCATCTCTGCATATCATAATCCTCAAATCTCTCATCTAGTCTCTTGTCATGTTGTGTCAGACTTTACTCATCGCTTCAGTCTGTAGACAAAGTTTTTTTTATTGTTTATTTTTTAAAGTCAACTTAATTCTTTTTCTGTTTTTTTTCTAATAAAATCAGAACTCACGTAGAAATTGTTGTCTAAATGGCACTTGGATATGACTCAACAATATCAATATCATGTGTCTACGGCACCTGAGTACATTGAATTCTAACAGTGAGAATTGCAAGACTCTTGAAATGTCACTTGATATAGACGTAAACATGCTGTGCATATACATTATTAAATAAATTTATCTCACCTTTGGAAATGAGAAGAATGGAATGGCAACAATAATTAAAAGTAGGCCAATGAGCAGAAAGCCAAACCACCACAGTCCAATGAATCGTCTGTCTGATGGATCTATATTTGTGGAAATGATATATCATTGGAAATTAGAGCATTACATAAATGTTCCCTTGTGGATATTTTTAGCAATAATTTTTTGACCCACTTTCGTCATGAATTGATGGAATATAAAGGCATGAATCAATCATTTTTTGTGTGATGAAATTTGAACAATGGAAGAGATCAGATAGCAATAACAAAAGTTATTATGAAAAAGTAAAAATTCTCGAAAATTTACAACAAACTTTATAATTGGAATCGAATTTTGTTTAAGAAATATGATCCATCAACCCAAGCAGCACATAACAGCTGTGGAACTGTGTCTTAGGACTTTCTTAAACAGAATTAATATTTTGCAATTTAAAATTTAACGTACTTTTCAAATTTTAATTTTTTATCTAGTAGATAAAAAAAATTTAAATTTGAAAAACTCGTTAAACTTTAAATATGGAATAACGTAATATTAAAATTTGAGTTTTTTATCTACTAAGAGTAGATCAAAATGTAAATATTAATTTGAAAAATTTTAAATTTGGAATTTAAAATTTAACGTACTTTTGAAATTTGAATATTTTTTGATCTGCTTTTAATAGATAAAAATTCAAATTTGAAAAGTTCGTTAAATTTTAAATTCCAAAATACCGTTTAAGCTTAAAAATTCTAACAATTCACACAAAACCATTAAAGTTCTCAATTTCTCACATCTGCAACTCGGCTCAGATTCTTCCATATGCCAGTTCCATCAATTATGACTAACTATGAACAAAAAACACGATGTATAGATCACACCACAAACTTCCACGTGGCGAGCTACGCTCGCCAACGGCAATTACCTATCCAAAGGCGAGCTACGCTCGCCGGTTGATATCGATCCAAAGGCGAGCTACGCTCGCCGTAGTTTATGACACAAAGTATTCTATAAATTTTTTATTACTTCACTGTAAATTATTCCCGTACTGTACATACGGCTTGGGAAAATTTTCACGCCTTCACTCCGCTTCGCTACGTTCAGGCCGTAAAAATTTGTGAGCTTCGCTCAACCTAGTCCGAACTTCGTTCGAACTATTTATGTTCGAGCTACGCTCGAATTTTTGTGATTAAACTCTAAAGTTTTTTGTATATTCGTAGTCTCTATTACGTTCAAACTCCGCTAATATGATTGTTTATAGATCACAGGGGTTGTCGAATCTCGCTACGCTCGTTCGACTGTTTATAGATCACAGGGGTTGTCGAATCTCGCTCCGCTCGTTCGACTGTTTATAGATCACAGGGGTTGTCGAATCTCGCTACGCTCGTTCGACTGTTTATAGATCACAGGGGTTGTCGAATCTCGCTACGCTCGTTCGACTGTTTATAGATCACAGGGGTTGTCGAATCTCGCTACGCTCGTTCGACTGTTTATAGATCACAGGGGTTGTCGAATCTCGCTCTGCTCGTTCGACTGTTTATAGATCACAGGGGTTGTCGAATCTCGCTACGCTCGTTCGACTGTTTATAGATCACAGGGGTTGTCGAATCTCGCTACGCTCGTTCGACTGTTTATAGATCACAGGGGTTGTCGAATCTCGCTACGCTCGTTCGACTGTTTATAGATCACAGGGGTTGTCGAATCTCGCTACGCTCGTTCGACTGTTTATAGATCACAGGGGTTGTCGAATCTCGCTACGCTCGTTCGACTGTTTATAGATCACAGGGGTTGTCGAATCTCGCTACGCTCGTTCGACTGTTTATAGATCACAGGGGTTGTCGAATCTCGCTACGCTCGTTCGACTGTTTATAGATCACAGGGGTTGTCGAATCTCGCTCTGCTCGTTCGACTGTTTATAGATCACAGGGGTTGTCGAATCTCGCTACGCTCGTTCGACTGTTTATAGATCACAGGGGTTGTCGAATCTCGCTCCGCTCGTCCGACTGTTTATAGATCACAGGGGTTGTCGAATCTCGCTACGCTCGTTCGACTGTTTATAGATCACAGGGGTTGTCGAATCTCGCTACGCTCGTTCGACTGTTTATAGATCACAGGGGTTGTCGAATCTCGCTACGCTCGTTCGACTGTTTATAGATCACAGGGGTTGTCGAATCTCGCTCTGCTCGTTCGACTGTTTATAGATCACAGGGGTTGTCGAATCTCGCTACGCTCGTTCGACTGTTTATAGATCACAGGGGTTGTCGAATCTCGCTCCGCTCGTTCGACTGTTTATAGATCACAGGGGTTGTCGAATCTCGCTACGCTCGTTCGACTGTTTATAGATCACAGGGGTTGTCGAATCTCGCTACGCTCGTTCGACTGTTTATAGATCACAGGGGTTGTCGAATCTCGCTACGCTCGTTCGACTGTTTATAGATCACAGGGGTTGTCGAATCTCGCTCTGCTCGTTCGACTGTTTATAGATCACAGGGGTTGTCGAATCTCGCTACGCTCGTTCGACTGTTTATAGATCACAGGGGTTGTCGAATCTCGCTCCGCTCGTTCGACTGTTTATAGATCACAGGGGTTGTCGAATCTCGCTACGCTCGTTCGACTGTTTATAGATCACAGGGGTTGTCGAATCTCGCTACGCTCGTTCGACTGTTTTAAGATCATAGGGGTTGTCGAATCTCGCTACGCTCGTTCGACTGTTTATAGATCACAGGGGTTGTCGAATCTCGCTACGCTCGTTCGACTGTTTATAGATCACAGGAATTAACCCAAAATTTTCTTACATATCCGCAATTTTCTAACAACTTTGGAAAATTTTCACGCCTTCACTCGCTACGCTACGTTCAGGACGTAAAAATTTGTGAGCTACGCTCAACTTAGTTTGAACTACTTTCGAACTTTTTATTCGAATCACCAACACTTTCTCACAGCTCCGCTCGAATTATTATTACTCAAATCACCAACACTTTCTCACATATCTGCAGTTTTCTAACAACTTTGGAAAATTTTCACGCCTTCACTCGCTACGCTACGTTCAGGACGTAAAAATTTGTGAGCTACGCTCAACTTAGTTCGAACTACGTTCGAACTTTTATATTCGAGCTCCGCTCGAATTATTATTACTCAAATCACCAACACTTTCTCACATATCTGCAGTTTTCTAACGGCTTTGGAAAATTTTCACGCCTTCACTCGCTACGCTACGTTCAGGACGTAAAAATTTGTGAGCTACGCTCAACTTAGTTCGAACTACGTTCGAATTTTTATATTCGAGCTCCGCTCGAATTATTATTACTCAAATCACCAACACTTTCTCACATATCTACAGTCTTCTAATGTTATGTTCGAGCTGCGCCCGACCATTACTCAAACGTAGTAGTGTCAATATATTATCAATTTATCAGACGTTTAATAATCCCACTTATACAATTTTGTACACGGTTTATTATTACATGCTATGTAACTTTAAATGTTCATATAAGCCCCATAAAACCGTGTATAAACTGATTTTTATACATTTTTATAACTCTTCATGATACTCGTCATTGACATACCACATAATTGTTAGCGTGACACGACTTTCTCCATCCCTTCACATAAACTTCTAAAATGCAAAATCCTAACAAAAAAAAATTTGCATATAAAAACACTGTCCCATTCACCAAAACTCAATTACTAATAAAATCCACCTATCTATCGAGTCACAGTACTTGCATTTATTTACATGTCACTACGAACAACAAACCATAAATTTGGATGAAAGTGTGGCAAATGTACATATATGTATGTATAGACTAAGATTATTGCTCTTGTGAAGTATATCGACATTTCATACAAAAAACAAAATTCACTCTTTTTTGTACTTTTTTGATGTTTTATGACTTAGAAAAATTTAATTATGCATAAATAAATCATGAAACATCAAAAAAGTGTAAAAAAGAATCAAAAAAGTTTTTTGTCATTGGTGAGATTTGAACCCATGACATTTCGGAAAAATCAAATGTTCTTAAAGAATGTCCATGAGAAAATGACATCATTGATATTGGATTATTTTCTCATATAAAAATTCATAAATTAAATTATACTATAATTAAGCATTTTTGTGATTCCAAAATGCTAAAATATTGTATTGTCATCGAGAATACATATGTATAAAAATTTTTAGCTCGATTAGAGCAGTAGAAGTGGTCGAAAAATCGATTGCAAAATTTACCCAAGACAAACAAACAGACAAGAAAGCAAGTTAAGAAAAACGTGGTAATAATAATAATAATAATAAGATCCAGTAATGATCTACAGCCTCTAAGTCCAATAAAAATGAGATCCAGTAAACATCTACAGCCTCTATGTCCAATAAAATATGATCCAGTAAACATCTACAGCCTCTATGTCCAGTAAAACGAGATCCAGTAATGATCTACAGCCTTTATGTCCAATAACATATGATCCAGTAAACATCTACAGCCTCTATGTCCAGTAAAACGAGATCTAGTAAACATCTACAGCCTCTATGTCCAGTAAAACGAGATCCAGTAAACATCTACAGCCTCTATGTCCAGTAAAACGAAATCCAGTAAACATCTACAGCCTCTATGTCCAATTAAACAAGATTCAGTAAACATCTACAGCCTCTATGTCCAGTAAACATCTACAGCCTCTATGTCCAATTAAACAAGATCCAGTAAACATCTACAGCCTCTATGTCCAGTAAAACGAGATCCAGTAATGATCTACAGCTTCTAAGTCCAGTAAAACGAGATCCAGTAAAAATCTACAGCCTCTATGTCCAATAAAAATAAGATCCAGTAATGATCTACAACCTCTATGTCCAATATAACGAGATCCAGTAATGATCTACAGCCTCTATGTCCAGTAAAACGAGATCCAGTAAACATCTACAGCCTCTATGTCCAGTAAAACGAGATCCAGTAATGATCTACAGCCTCTATGTCCAGTATAACGAGATCCAGTAAACATCTACAGCCTCTATGTCCAGTAAAACGAGATCCAGTAATGATCTACAGCCTCTATGTCCAATTAAACAAGATCCAGTAAACATCTACAGCCTCTATGTCCAGTAAAACGAGATCCAGTAAACATATACAGCATCTATATTCATTCAAATATTTTTAAGTGAAATTCAAGTTACGTAATTTTACGTAAAGTAAGGATTTTACGTAACGTAAACAAAAGTGTTATAATTTTTATAACAATCTTTTTCATGCTGTAACTTTTTACAGGAGCTTCTAAAGTACCAACATAGCGGATATTAAATGTAGATCCTGATTTGATCTTTCATTTTATACCTATTTCAATGCTTGAAATGTTAATTCCAGTGCGGAATCAAAAATGGCGCAACTGTCATAAAAAATCATGTTTTTTGCATTTTTCGGTCACTAAATGGACATAAAGTTCAGATGTTAAGTAGCGCTTTTTGGTTTTAAGGTACGGCCTATCGTATCAGATACAAGAAACTGTATAAAAGTCACCGCATAAAAAATTTTCCATACAAATTTTTGGTTTTTAACGGTTTTTTGCGTCTAGTTCCAACGCAACGGAACTGACTGGAACCAAACATACCTCAGGTAATAGGTATTTTCAATACCTGTCATATGAGACCAAAAACGTAAAGATTCGTGCTTCCGTTGACTCAAAAAATCAAAATTAGTGAAAATCTCAAAAAAAGTGAATACAAATAACTTGCACGCAATGCGTGGAAGTTAAAAAGTCCCACAAGAGCACTCAATCGAACCTCAATACATACCAATGTTTATAACATTTCCTGAAAATGTATCCATGTGGAATGACAACAGATATGCACCCAATAAGAAACCCAAAACTGGACCAAATGCAGCCATGCTGTACATGAAACCTGAGAGAGAAATGCAAGCATAAAATTATTCATGAGTACACAAATGGGATTAATTTAATTATTAAGTATTACCGATATACATAGAAGAACTTTCATTTTTTACATGATCGTCAACATATGTTGTTCCTAGTGTAAATAAAGGAGATCCGCCGCATCCGAGTAAGACTTGTGCGAGAACAAAAAACAATACGGGTCCAAATGTTGACGGTTTACTCTCCAGACAATTGTTCCCTCTGTTGAGAATATCAAGTTTCATTTGTTGATGGATATCAATGATCAAGGAAGTGTATAGCCTACCTGAGATTATTATGTGTGGCAAGTGCTGGATTCGATAACTTACTAATATGATGACCAAATCGTCCCAGTCCCATATCTTGCTCTCGCACAGACACAACGCGACAAATATTATCTGCCGTCTTATTGTCAATCATTATTCCTGGATTTGTATCACCAATAAAATGTGGTATTGAAAATAATGTTGAGCCAATTCCCATTATCACCGCTCCTAATGTACCACGAGAAGAAAATTTCATTAGAAATTTATGTTCACAATATGATCCTGTCGGCTATGAATACATGCAAAATAATCTTTATAGCCGAAAGGAAAATTTATTATCGTGAGATTGAGAATGAAAATTTGTTGCATAAAATGGCGCAATTTTATTAAAAAATAATATTTTCTATCTATCAATTTGGCACACAAAAGCACCGACGGTAAACTTCGATTAGCTCTTCGCCAAATAGAGCAGAATAATCGCAAAAAACACGATTTAATTGCCAATGTACTGAAAAAAAGATTTTTTATGGTGAGAATCGCTGACCTACAAAATGTTAAGCTTTGGGTAATTTTCTAATCTCAATTGTGCTTCATTTTGCACAACTTTTAGTTATTTTTTAGTTTACAGGACATGACAATTTTTTTATCTATGGAATATACTGCTGGCTAGTGTTTGGGGAGAGAAAATTATTGACAATGGAACATTGTTGCTGTGTGATTTAATCTATAAAAATATATTGAGAGTTATGGCCTTTCCGAGCAGTAAATGGATGCATATTTGAAGTGTATATTGCTAAGATCGAGGTTGACTATCATAAAGCTAGTCGAGATGCACCTTAGTTATGTAAAGGAGTAGATGTACCTTAGGTATACCCCACATAACCCCTCTAAGTGATCCATGTAGGATATGTCGAGAATTCATGTGTTCAGGGGTCGGTTGGATATACCCTAGGATATTCACTATTTCAAGGGTACCCTAGAGGTATAGCCTATGTAGAGTATATCCTAAAAGTGACCCCAGGGGTTAACTCTTGGGTATACCGAGCAACCAGCCCCAAACAACCAATATAATATAGTTCTATACTACTATACTATAGTACTATAATATAATACTTCTAGAACAACTTCATTCCTATGTCCATCTCGGTCTGAATGCCTGGTTTTGTTTGCATTCTCTCATTTCAAATTATAGTCAATAATAAAATCATAGCAATGAAAATAGGGTTCTAAAATTTCAGAACACATAAAAATTTAATTTTATTAAGTCAAATGAGAGCAGAAAATCTGCAATCTGAACCCAATAACTGTTTTTATTCATTCTGAAAATTGATATTCATAACTTTTTAATTTTTTCCACTTGATGTCAGACTTGTAAGGAAATTAATGGTAATTTTTCGAAAAGCCACACAACCTCTTTGCCACTTTTCCACACATTCGATCGTAAAAACTAGCATTAAAATCGCCATAAAATTCAATGAAGATATTAAAGACTCTTCCACATATTTGCTTAATATCCACGCACATGTACAGAAAAAAATTTAATTGTTATTTTTTTCTCAGATACATATTCATGAGAAATGAGCCGTGTATCATGAGAGGACACTACAATCAATTTATATGATGATGCAAAGCAATTTGTGGGATATCAAATTTATGTGGGCGATGAATAGATTAGCTTGACACGCTCATTACTTGAAATGCCCACACACGTAAATATGAAGGTTTTCAATGCTCTTTTTTTTGTCTTTTTAATGAAATTCATGTTCCGACAAATTGTGATAAATTGCTTCATAGAAAAAAATACGCGTAGTAATCATGATGTTTACATTATGATAAGAACACATGAATTAAATAGACAATTTTAAAGTGATTGATGAAGTTCTTTGTAGAATTTTAAGTTTTAAAAGGAGTTTTGCTAGAGTTTTTGTTTGCACGGGTAAAAAAATAACGATATAGTGCACGTGATCCAATAAATAAAACCCAAAAATTCTAAATTAACTGTCAAAAGTTATTTGAAAAATGATAAAAACTTTTTAAAAAATAACGGTCAGAAATTTTTTGAAAAATAACGGTCAGAAAATATTAAAAAAAGTAACGGTCAAAAAATATTTGAAAAGTAACGGTCAGAAAATATTTGAAAAATAACGGTCAGAAAATATTCGAAAAATAACGGTCAGAAAATATTTGAAAAATAACGGCTAGAAAATATTTGAAAAATTAAAAAAATAACGATCAAAACGTATTTGTAATTTAAATGTACAAAAAAAATTGTTAAATCCAGCAATCCGGCTCAAAATATCCCTCTAAATATAAACAAGTGAGTATTCCCTATTTGCCTTAAATGTGCATGAATAAAGTCAATATTTTAATCACAAATATGATACCACAAAAGCATACAGGTGATAAACACGATGAAAACTTAATTTATTATCGTACTAAAAGAAATCCCAACCCAAAAATGGTGCTCTATTCCCAATCGATTTCCCATATATTTCATAAAAATTGTGGTTGGATCAATTCGAGTTCATAATTTATGAGTAGAAAATATCGGTCTTTTGGAACTTCTTTATTTCATTACGTACATCCATTATATAATTTATTATTGTCTCCCAAAAATTTTATAAATAAGTTAATAATAAAATAACAACATAATTTGCAGGAGACCTTGTTAATGTCAGGCATAGAGTGAAGGAGAAGCGTGCTCCGTAGGAGTTTTAGTTTAAATCGATTACGGGATTTCATTATATAGACCAATATTTTCAATGTCTATACACACAGGAGATATATAATTGACTTTTTTGTTGCTTATACATGCAAAATTCTATTCATATTCAAATATTTCTTCTCGTTCAACTCCCTCATGGAAATTAATGAAATAGCTTTGAGCTTGTAAAAAGAGGCAAATAAACTTTGAAGTATGCGGAGGCTTGAGAGATCAAAGCGCATCAGTTTGTCAATTTTATTATGTTTTAATATTGGATTTTGGAGGAAAACTAATTTGATTCTATTGAATGCAAATTCTTCGTTTCATGCATTTTGTTGCTTTATTTGATATTTGAGGATGGATTTTTATTTGCAGCCAATGGATTGTTGCCTATATTTATTTATAAATTGCTGGGTGACTCGCAATAGTTTTTAAAGATCAAAGGCTTTAATTTTGTAGGAGTGAGAACTAACGAATTCATCAATAATATTAGGTTGGATTCAGTATCTGCTAAACTTTACAGTCCAGAAGATTGGCATACTATTTTACTTCATATATTTTTCTTCGTCGTTTGAGGAATATTATAGGATTTTTTGGATTAATCCAGAGTTTCCAACCTTGTTATTAAGTATTAACTTGAGCAATTTCGTGTACTTCTTAGTATCTTTACAAGTTGTTAATCACAAGTGATAACAATTCAATAAAATTATCGAATACAATACATTTAAGGAACAATTCTCTAAAATCGGTAGTTTTATTACGTGAATACAATAAAAGACAGTCTTTTAAAGACATCATCGTTGCCACTTATAGATAAATATTTATAAATATTTCAATGAGATAACATTGAGTATAAAAGCAAAGAAAGTCAAGAACCATTTTTTAGTAACAATTAAAAAATTGAATTGAAATTAAATCTATGTGGCTATAAAATGAATGCAAAAGTGTTAGTGCCAGTTTTAATATTTGTTATGAAGTTTTACATCAGCCACGGTCAAAATGAAGTGATAAGTTGCAGATATTTCGTATCAAGTAATAATTACGGATGTGATCTTACTATCAAAAATACAAATGGATGGAATAATTTTACTGAAATAGCAGGAACACATCTAATTAACAAGACCAATGAAGATATTACAAGAATTTCCAGAGTTTCTGGATCAAGCACAAAGAATGTTCCATCAATCATTTGTGACACGTTTGAATTTACAACGAGGATGGAAATGAGGGATATAGAAATTGAGCATATCAGCGAGTATTCCTTCCAAAATTGCAAGAAACTTACTTATTTGAATTTGAACAGTAATAAAATCACGCAAATCGATGGGAAGTCATTTAATGAAAACTTAGAACTGCAAACTTTGCATCTGAGCTCTAATGAACTGTCAACATTACCTGAAGAGGTTTTTTCAAACCTACAAAATCTGGTCACACTATCGTTGTATTACAACAGATTGTCTGTATTCCCAAAAAACTGTACATTATTTTCCAAACTTAAAAACTTAGAGTATTTGGATTTAGGAAGAAATCAAATTGAAGTTCTTCCACAAAAAATTTTTGAATCATTAGAAAATCTACAGTCTTTATACTTATATAGTAATAAAATTACAAATCTGACAATTGGATTATTTGATTCATTAACAAACTTAAAATATCTTGCTTTTGGAAGTAATCAATTAACAGATATCCCTTCAAAAATTTTCTCACAACTGGTAAATTTAGAGGAACTAAATTTGTATTCAAACAACATTTCAATTTTACATGATGATAGTTTTAACTCGCTAACGAATTTGACGTATCTTAACTTAGCTTACAATAAACTGGTTGAATTGCCTGCAAATACTTTTGAATCATTGATCAGTTTAACTTTTTTATACCTTCATTATAATGAAATAAAAAATGTATCTGCTTTGGCTTTTAATAATTTAGAAAAATTGGAAGTTTTGGATTTAGAGACAAATCAAATTGAGGCACTACCATCGGGAACTTTCGATTCACTATTTAGTTTGGAATACTTAATATTACAAGAAAATCAAATAACCGAGCTTGGGTCAAATATATTTGATTCCTTAGAAAAATTGGAATCGCTAAGAATGGAAAACAATAAATTGAAAATGCTTCATCCAAATATTTTTAAAAACTTAAGGAGATTATTTTATTTAGACCTTTACTCAAATGAGTTAGAAAACTTACCTCTAGAGGTCTTTGAAAACTTGGAAAATTTAGAGTATCTGTTGTTAGATTTAAATAAAATTAAGGAACTTCCAAAAGATATCTTTAGTTCATTAGGAAACTTAAAATACTTATATTTAAGCAATAATTCTCTCGAGATTATCCATTCGGAATCGTTCGGAATACTACCAAACTTAACTGAAGTTTATATCAGTTTTAACCAAGTTGACGCTATTGACGAAGCATTTGTTAATAATACTGGACTGGTGTATTTAAGTGCAGGATCAAATTTGTGTATCGATTCATGGATATACGACTCCTCACTTTCAAGGGAATCAATGAGAGAAGAATTGGCAGTGTGCTTTGAGAACTATAAAAATTTAATATTAGGTAAGAAAATTTAAAGTTTTTCAAATTTACTGATCTTATTTTTTATAAAATATTTTTATTCTGAAATTTTTATAGATACAACAACAATCCAAACATCTACGACTCCTGAATGTAATGGTGAAAACTTAGAAGAAAGATTCTGCAGTGTTGAGGATAAAACTGAAAATTTGATAGAAGAAGTCCAAGAACTATCTTCAGAAGTTGAAAATCTTACTAAGCATAATGAGAATCAGGACAAGTTAATTGCTGATATTCAAGATGAAAACATGAAATTGAAGGAAAGTCTCGAAGAATTGCAAAATCAAGTTCTTATCTTATCAACACGTCCATGCTCATGTCATTGATACAGGATTTTTGAAGAAGGGTGCCCAATTTTTTATTTTTGAAAAAATCACTGTAATTTAACCTTTATATTAAATTTTTATACTTTTTTAGACCTTAAGAATGATTTTGCTTGTAGTCTTCAACTATTTTTTGTAAAAATAATAATTTTTCGATTTTAAAAAGAAAAAAATTAAAAATTTGTTTTAAATTTTGATCTCGAGGGGGGGGGGGAGGAGGGGGAACCCCAGACACCTAAGGACCCACCCCTGGCTACGCTTTATTTAATTATGCTTTATATAATCTATAATTATTGAATAAAGATGTTTCTTTCAATGGTAACTTTATGGCATCCATATGGAGTCAAGTCACAGACTAATCTTCATGAAAAAATTACCATCTTAGCCAGAAGACTACCTTAGCCAACAATAGTGCCGTGATATATAGTTTGACAATCACTGCAAATTTTTCTGTTTTGTAAATTCATGGAATACTCCTTAACTCCACCATAACTATATAATCCATCAATGCAAAAAAAATACTTAAAAGCCATTCAGTCAGAAAACGTGATCGCCTCTATTTTTGTAAAGTAGCATTGCACCTTAAAAGCATGCAAAAAATGTTACAATATAACAGAAAAAGTTTTTGCAAAAGACATTGTTAGCTCGTAAATTCTTTATTTATAATGGTTTTAAATGTATAAATATAAATTGTTGAAAGAAAAAAAAGCACATAACAAGGAATAAAATACACGTTTCAGGTTTGAGCTCAAAACGAGTAAAAGAAAAGAAGAAATTGTTAAATGCCAAATAATAGATCAATTACGTTATTCTCTTGTGCTGTTTTTAGCTTGTTTGTAATGGAAATATTGTAAATGTTTTGGTTCGTTTTGTCGTTTAGGAATTAATTAATTAAATTTGGATTAATTGTAGATTTAAGAAAATGAGCTTGAATTTTAAAATTGATTTTTGTGTGGGTTTTAATTTCAGTAAAATTGAATTTTATCGACGTCATAGAAGAGCTTTGTCTTTACGTACTATAGATTGAGAGTTCGATTCTTGACAGGGAGGTAGTCAGAAATTTTTCGAAGTGGGGTCATGTCTTTTGAGTTTGGGTCCAGAACAGGGTCTAAAATTTAGCTACTTATCCATTGGTTCTAGGCAAGAAGTTGAATGATAAAAAGTGCAGGCAATCTCGTTATCCTGAGCATACATATGACCCTTTTTATATACCTAGTAAGACTACCAGGAAGCATGTCTTCCCAGTTAATGTTCAGTGATATTCCAGTATCAGAAAAGCTTCATTCTAGTTACTTGCAATATAGATTTCAACTAGGTGGTTTGTAGAGTGCTTCTGTCTTAGTTTTAATTCATTTATCGACATCCAGTAACCCAAATTTCTTCAAAAAATTAAAAATAACTTCCAGTAACCCAAAAACAAAAGTTTAAAGCACATTTGCAGCCATAACACTTTAAATTGTGTCGAAACACCTACACTTCACCCAATAATAATAAAAAAATTTCCATTGCACCCTCATAAAATGTTTCCATTTGAATACATAAACTGAATATGACACAAATGCGTCTTTATCTTTGATCAGTTGTCATTCAGTTTCTGTTCCATTTCATTAAAAAAATATCAAAGTCTGAATATCAGCCTTTTTTTCTTACATTCACAAGAAGAAGTCTGAAGAAATGCGCACATGCAAAAAAGAAATTTAAATAAATGAATTCAATCATCAAGAAAATAAAATGATTGATGGCAATCGGGAAAGCTGTCAATTATTTACATAAGCTCTCGGATGTTATATTTAATCATATAAAATAATTTTCATTCTCAAATGTCGATGTGTAAAAATAGATTAATGAACTTACCAATTCCAATCCACACTGGTATATGTCTCCTGCTTCCCAAATAGCTTACAAATATCACCGTTATCACATTACCTATTTCATAACTTGACGCAATCAGTCCTGATAAGCTCGACGGTATGTCGAAACGTTTTTCTATTGTCGTTATCACTGAATTAATATAGCCTGAGCTAACGGCTTGTTGAAGTGTCACCAGCATTGATAGGAGTAATACAAAAATCTAATGGAAGAGGATGAAGATTGATTAATATTTTTCTGAATAGATTTGACATGAAAAGAAGAAGCCTTACCTTTATTCTTGCCATTTTCTGTATTCTCGCCGGTCTACATGACAAAATTCCACAATCTCGTGATAATTCGTCATCTACCGTGTCATTATTGTGAAAGGTTTTCTCACGATCCATTAAACTAGCTGAGGGCTGCCGACTATGACATTTTATTACAGTTTCAGGTGCGGATGCTGTTATGCATGTCGTCGTCACAGCTGGATTTGTTAAGGTCGTGGAGACTGTCACACTTTGTACTGCAACAGAACTTGGAAGTGAATCTGATTCTGTATCATGAGGCAAATCAGCACTGCTGTCGTCTTGTGCTTCAGAATATAACCCTGTCATCTCATATTGTGATTCTTGTCGCCTGAAATATGGGAGAAATTTTGAACAGTTCAGTAAGCACAATGAATTCTTTCTTTTGATATGTATGACATAGAAGCATCATTGCCGACGACATAAAAGTATACAGCATAAAGAGAATGAAATAGATCAAATAAAATTTTATTTCCAGTTAGTTTTTCTTTGCTGTCATTTCCGTCTCATGAACTCAAGGGCTTTTTTTTTCTTCATACGACAATAGATTGTAGAGGAACGAGAGATAGACAAAGTTAAATAGATTTCTTTCATCAACAATCCAGCAATTCAAACATCCTATATCATTTTCATTTCATTCTCTAGCAGGTTTGGACAAACTTTGCTGCTCGTGACGACCTTTTTTTCTATTATTATCATTATTTTTGTTTGTGGAACTAAGAAGAGTCAGTGGATTTAATCTCATCAGTGCAGTCGAATTTCCCTCATTTAGTTTGGACATGAAAAGATTGTTTAAACAAGTCGGAATTAGATTGAAAACATCTGCGGTAGATAAGTAGCAGAAGATGTCAAGTGATACAATGTTACATGCTAGAATGTAACGGAGTGTTTAGTTTTTTTTTCATCGTCGTATGATGAGAAGGTAAAATGAGATAAAATTCTCATAAACTTTGTACCTTCCTACATTACCCTTCAAGCGCTTTGTATATTTTTTAAAAATGAAAATAAAACTCGAGCAAAAAGAAAACAAGAATTAAATTAATTTTTTTTCTTCTTAGAGATTATTCAAGTTTTTAATTAAGAGTACGAAGAAGTTCAGTTCAGTTCTATGCAAATATGTATTTTATCATATAAATTAAGTTACTTTTACATCTGATACCTTAATGCCTTGTTGTTCATGAAGGGAAATTTTGAAAATTCAACTTTTTCTCAAAAACAAATTTGTTTTTCTCAACAAATAATTGAATAAGTAAGGTATGTGGGATGAAAGCTAATTTTTCAACTGTAAAACGTCCTTTCAATCGAATTTATTTTGCTTCGATATTTTAGTATAACCATAGTATTAAAAATATTTGCTTAGGCTCTGCAGACAGTGTACGATTTATAGCTGCGCACTTCATAAGTAGTAGTTTGATTGGGTTGCTAGACCTACCCTACCCTCATCCTTGGGAACCCTAGGGAGGGTATGTGGGGTACCGTAGGGCAACCTAGTACACCCATAGAAATGAATATTTCATTTGTATGGTTTTGAGGAAAATCAAATAGTCGAATAATATTTAATTCTAGAATATATTATAAAAATATTTAATTCTAATATTAAATATTTGATTTTCCTTAAAATCATACAAATTCTATGAGTGTAGGGTACTCAGGGTAGCCCTAGAAAGTTTCAAATCCATAAATCATTTACAACATCATTTAGTTCTAATAGATATAACTGTGGTGCCTGTGCAGGATGGAATTTAGGGTATCGAACCATATATAGGATAATCTGCCAGTGCGAGAGTAAGACCTCTGTGACTGAGTAGTTAGGAAACAAACCAGAAATCTTTATCACTCGTTTTGTAAGTAAATGGGTTCGATTCCCACCAGGAGCTGATCTCTCAATTACTATATAGAGTGTTGTCGATATGACAAGGATTCTTAACAATGCTCACGACATTACTTGTTACACTGCTCTTAAAACTAACTTGTTTCCCAAAAAAGGATTAAAAGTTTATTACAAAAGTATCACTCATAAAAATAATTCTAAAAATCTGTTTTTAAAAACCCCACTAAAATTATTTTTAAAATCTAAAATTTTGTTTTTAAAATTTAAAAAAACTGATTTTTAAATTTTTTCTATATATATTGAAAAATTGCCATATCTTTTCACGTGATTCGATGGCGTAGTTGTTAGAGCACTGGACTACTAACCCAGAGGTCATGGGTTTGATTCTTACTCCTAGCAATTTTTTTTCAACATATTTATTTCTTAAAAAACGTTTTTAGAATCTAAAAATTATTATTAAGAGTAAAATCCAAAAAATGTTATTAGATTTTCTCATACAAAACGATAAAATAATAAGAATAGAACTTAGCAAGCAATTGTATTCCCAAACAACAAAAAATACCAAGAAGATTAATCTCACAAACAATCAAGTTTTTCATAAGACTGCAAATTCTTTGCATGAGTAAAATTGAATTAGAACGTGATATGAAACCTAGTAAAATAAATTTATGTACTGAAAAGCTTTCCGGAGGTAATAAATCATCAAAGAAAATGTGTCAATGATTAATTACGTAATTTTCATCTCATATTTAATTTTCTACATGTTTCTATTAATGTAACTTATAAAAAAAATAAATCTCCACATGACTTTTTCTCTTCACTGCACATTTTACATTGTGCATGCATGTGTCAAAAGATGTACATTATGAAATATTCATTGAAATTTTGTTTAGACATAGTCTGTATTTGACTTGAGTGTGTTTGTGTGCATTTGTGTATGTTTGAGGATTGCTCAAGATTTAATTTCGAGATTTTCATTCTGAACTGTAAGAAACAGTCAAAGTCTGGATTGGGCATGAATGAAATGAATAATGACGCATTAAATGACTCTCTCATGACATGTCAGGAACAAACAAGATGATTTTTGTGTATTTATGAAAGACCTTTTGTTGCTGGTGAACCCGATCTACATACATTTAAATGTTGAGTACACGGCAGCTAGGTGGACATTATACTTGCCCACGTGGCAAATGACAGTCAAGACGCTTGATTTTAAGTATACTGCCCGCTTAACCTTCATGTGGTAAATATTTCAATGTGTACAGATCGGAAATATGGAAAAAGGTTCTGTGTCCAAGAAGAATGGTTATTTACTCTTGTAATTCCATCTGTTTCCTGAAAATGTCCTCATGAGAAATGCTATGCACAAAAAAGGGACACGGTAAAACTTGTAAACATGACGATTGAATGTATAAAAGCAAATAAAATTCGCATGTGAATGGAAAATGGGCAAAATGAGTTTGTGGGATGTTGTTTTCTTGGGTGGGCAACTTTGGGTGAATTTTGAGGTTCTGTTTAGTTAGAAAATTGAATTTTCTTGAAGATGTTGATGTTATTATTAACTTTAGAGACAGATTCAGTTCTATAGAGGACTTTTGGTGGACATTCACTCAAATGAGCATCCAGAAAAGTTTTGAGGGGTAGTACAAACCCATGGTTACCCCTCTGTACCCATTTGAAATTCAATATTGAGAGAACCTTCATTTGTCTAATCACAAAACTGATGAGGATGTCTAAAAATCTACTTTTGATGGATATGAAGCTTTATTAGATTTAATGAAGGATATTTGGGGACTTCCAACTGAAAAGAGCACAAATGGACATTCTAAACATTAAACTTGCTAAATATTTCATCATACATTGAAAAAACCTGGAAATTGATTTCCAACCCTCAAGCTAACTCTTAATTACTGTTTTCATCCTCAAAACAGTTCCAAGCAATTCATATCAACTGCACAGCCCATCATCCTCAGACATATCCTCTACATCTTTATCATATTTGCCTTTTTTTTGAAAACTCAATTTTCTTACTTACCGATGACCTTTTCTGTGACCATTTTGTGTTTCTAATGTGATATTAGTTGTTGTCGGCACATCGGCTTCATTGCCTTGTGGCATCGCCGTCATCATGACTCAAAGCTTTCAGATTGTTTTCCTTTCTCCTTTCCTCAGCAGATTGTAATTGATATAAATGCCTTTATTTTCTTCTATCCTTCCTTCTTCTTTATTCTTATATTATTTCCGCTTGAATTTAACGCCAAACATTTGTGGGGTGAAATGAGTCTAAAAATTTTACTCGTTTTTCTTGACAAGTTTCGTTTTGTTATTTGTGATTGTTAAATTGGATTCAATTTCTACGAAAAAAATGTGTTTATCTGCAAAGAGAAAAGAGAAGGGATAAATGTTAATAAAGTTTGTGATTGGATTTAGGTTTTGCGTGGAGACACTCAGCAAATTTAAATGGAATCAATTATGGGATGGTAAATAATCGCATTGTGTGGTTCTTGGAAGGATTACTGCGTTGTTCGGAAATTTATTTTGATTGGTTTAATTCTTCATGGGAAGCAATACTGTAAATACGAAGCGAATGACTTGAACGATCAATTTAAAATTCCACACGCCTCAAAATGGGGTCATTTATAAGTGACGTCACATAAAAAATAACCATTTTTGAAATTCAGCTCCATTCTTGACATAAACTTTATGTTATAAGCACATACGACCCCCTCATCCTCAACATTCCGTAACATCCAAACGACCCCAACAACTAAAATCAATATTCCAGTTTACTCGACACACGTCTTCATTACCAAGCTGACAAAAGGCCTTGAATAGGAACACATTGTGCTCAGAATAGAAAAAAATTCATTACCGACTTCAGGTGTTCTTCTTCGTGGTAATTTTAAAAATAAATCGAACATTGACACCTTCAACAGAAAAAAATATCCAATTTTCTAAGGCTTTAAGGCACAAAAAGTTCATTGCCTACAAAATAGCTTCCTAATTCATCTATCATCCATGTGAAAAGAAGTGGGCTAAACAACAAACAAACGAGATGTGAGTGAAATAGCGTGTTTAGTTTAGGTAAGTAGAATAAATTTTTTGAATGAGTAAGCTACAAAATTGAGGAATGAGAAAAAAGCTTGCAAAAAAGAAATGAGACGACAATGGCAAGGCCACATGCTTAGCTATTTTGATAAATTAATGTTATGTTTTTTGGGGTATGTTGTCTAGGTTAATAGAATTTGATTTAGGATGATTTTTTTGGAGCTTATGGGATATTTGGGAATGAATTTTAATATCCTAGAGATACATGGCTCCATTTGGATGATCTATGGAGTTCGATGTCTATATGAAATTTTATAATAATTCCACATGGCTGCCTTTATCTACTTTGTATCGCTCGGGATAGAAAATTGATTATTTAATCAGTTTTATGGCTTAATCTTGTAAGTACTAAATTTAGACAGCATATAAACGGAGCAGCCTCAATGGTGCAATCTCTTTTAAGCCTCCAAATGGTAACTAGGTGGTGAAAATACCAAAAAAGTCACCAAACCGACGCCATATGGCTACTACCAGGGGCGTATCCAGAAATTTTTCTAGTCAGCGTTTTTGAAATATTTTTGTATGGAAGTGAAAATTTAAGGGGGGTTTTGGGATTTTTTTAAAGGGTTGACCCCCAAAACGCCTCCCTGAATGCACCCTTGGCTACTACTCAGCCGCTATGACCAAAAAGTGCTAATAGGTTAGATTGCGTCACTGCTATTGATTCTCCAAACCCACATTGATTTCCTTACAATTATGTCATAAGGAAAGACAAAAAATAAGAAACATTGTCACAACAATCAGCTTCAATTATTTTTTAATTGTCCTTTAATTGCCATTACTTGACATAATACACCGCACGACGTACGGATGTATTAATTACAAAATAATTTGTTCTTTTTCCTGCTACTTTCTTCGTACTCGATGAGTTTATTGATTTTTCCATTCACTAAAAATAACAAAATCATAAAAGAGCATCAGTCTATTGAGCACTTCATGGCTTATTTATCGTTGGATATAAAAATAATTAATAAATATTATCGAAATGCGACAATAAATTTCATTGGCTCAAGACTGAACTTCCTTTGTTTATTTTCTAATAAAAATAAATAAATTGAACTGTAACTTCAGGCTGTATTACTTTTTCTTAAAAGGCTTCATTCGAGCATTTGTGTATAGTAAATAAATAAATAAATGTTGTTGAACTTCCCCTCACTGCTTTTTTGTGTACATTGCGGTCGATTCTTCTTTTACAGTATCGTCAATTTATTTTTTTGTGTTTATGCGAAATGATGACGATAATCTTTCAAGACTGAATAATAAAAACTCGTTTTATGCTTTTCGACTATCTTACTGCCGAAGAACATTCTACCCGTAAAATAAATAAATATGTTTTGTGCAGTGTAATTTTGAGGACGATCAAGAGTGACGTTCAGCATTTAAGTGGGGGGGAGGTGGTTATGAAACTGTTTGAGTTCCCACTCTATGTCAATTGAGGAAGGGGGTTTAAAGGAAAAGGATTGAGAGATCGACTTCTGGTGGGAATCGAACCCACTTTTTCACAAAAATATGGTAACAGATAGGGGTCGTTCATTAACTACCTACATCTTTTAGAGGGAGGGGTCTGACCCTGTGTATGAAAATTTTGTGAGAAAGGCGGGTAGGAAGCTCAAAAAATATTATTTTTGTACGACGTCATTTATGAAGGGCTTCATATCCAGTCTGCTACCTAACCACTCCGCCACAGATACCTTACTCTCGCACTGGCAGATTCACCTACTTGGTACACCAGAGTCCATTCTGTACAGAAACCACACCATCATTTATGAACGACCCCAACTATGCAGTATCGAAATTTTTCGTTCTTCGTTGCATTTCGAATGGATGTGAATTTTATACATAAAATATTTTTGAGCTCATAAAATATTGATGTGAAATGAAGCAAATGAATATTAAGAGCACAAGACCATATGGTACCTTAAACAGTAGATACACAAGTCTTTATGAATGAAATTCATAAAAGCCTGCTTTATTTATTTTTTTTTCAGACAACAAAATTATTCTAGAAGAGAAGTATTGTTGTGCTTTAGAACATGTGAAAGAAGTGTCAGAAATGAATGAAGTTATCGCGACAGCGCATTTTCCTCTTGTAAACATATTCACGTGAATTGAGGCAAAGCACCGAGAGGTACAGATGTTTTTTTTGCCATGTTTAAAATTAAAACTTTTGTTTGCCAATATAATGTAAAATTGAAATTTATTTGGAAGGAATTGGCAACTGTGTAGACTTCCATGTTTTCGATCAATGATAATTTACTATTGTGGGACATTTCTCTGTAGGGCTATTAGTGCTGACCCGGAATTGGCTAAAGAATATAATTTTGGACAAGTTTATCGAGTTTATGACTCAATTTCCAATACAAATCACAAGTAGAGCTTAAAGTCGACCGGCACACGTTAAAATGTTGACCACACGACGGTCAAGTGGACACTATATTTAGGTCCGTGAGCTTAGGTTACTCATCGGCTCGAATTTAGATTGTTTTTGAGTCGTAATTAACTCTATGAAAAGTCCCAGTCAACTTTGAGCTCTGCAGAAGAAGTAACTTACATTTAAATCACTAGAGACAGTTCTATTGCCACAAACGAGCCATACCACTCCACATTTCCTCAAATTTATGATCCAAATATGTAAAAAAAGAATCATAACAAGCATAAGGATGTAACATCAGCAATAGCAAAACAATAAAGGGTGGAACCGACACATGTGATTGTTAAAAAATTTACAAGTAAGCAAATAGAAAGCACATATGGCCATTGCTACGAAATTCAGTCTCACACACTAAATAGTACTCATGTTCTGGCATTTCACGGACGTATCGGTATTGTTTCTTTTTGCCTTGTAATGGAGGCAAGGTGAAAAAGTGAAATTCCCTCGTGACCAAATTTTGATTTATTAATTCTCAAACTATTTTGAGGCAACAAACAGAAGCCGCTTCTGCACGCAATGCATAAATAATTTTGTGGATTATTTCGACAAAAAAATTGACTTATAATCGGAAATATTCACATTAATTCCGCAATATGATATTAAATGACTTTATATTTTTGTTATAGCACTTGCGGGCTTTGCGTTACTTTGAGTTATGAAATTTTTGATAAATTGTGCGCTTATCACGACGTGTTTCAATTAAATTGACACACCAATGCTCGCTTTATGGGATCAGTCAGTGAGAAAAAGTTCATGCTGTGAAATGTTGTCTGCACCTTTATTTTTGACGGTGATAAAATAATATTAATAATTTCTATTGCAACATGGAATGAGGTTGTTGGGATATTTTTCTACAAGCTAGTGGTTGCTTGATAGTGTTTACTTTTGGGTACATCTAAAATTTGCTCATGAGATATATCTTCTGAGTGTATTCACGATATCCAGAGAGGCACCAGAAGGAGAAATTCTAATAAATCAATTGTTCTTTTTTAAAAATGACTGTTTTTTGGTCTTCATGATCCCTAATAATATCTTAATGTTCCTCTAGTACTTCAAATCAATGATAACACCAAAGATGCTGTTCAGAGAAGATTACCCTAACAGACAGTGCGCGTACTCACTTTAATGACCATGCTCATAGCACACTTTTTTAATATAATTGAGCATGCTCAAAAAAGTGAGTATGCTCAGAGCATGCTCTTTGTCTGTTAGGGTTAATAGAGCTTTAATTGTTTAAGTTGGTATTCTGCTAATCTTCTTAGCCACCACGATAGCTTAGTTGTAAGAACTGGTAAGAACATGCAACTAGTAAATCATAAGGGCGTAGGTTCGATTCCTACTAGTGATAAGTTATTGAAAAATTCACCTTTTTTTCTAAATCTTCAAATTAAAGTATCAAAATCCTCAAGACTAGGAATACAATACAATGAACTTTTCAAGGCTGTCATCAGTTACAAGCAATGATTACCACCAATCCTATAATAAGAATAATCAATATCGAAGCTAGTTCAATGCCTTATCAAATATTCATGTTAAAAAAATATTAGCTCTAGTAAAATTTTATTTCTGAATAATTTATGTCACATACAAATTTAACGTCAGAGTAATTGAGCATTAAATGGCATTGAATAACAGTCATTAAAAATTTAAAAATCATGAAATTACTATAATTCGAGCATAAACGTGTAATTTCAAAAACGTGATTATGGCTTTTTATTTGACAAGCTGAATTGGAATGAAAAGTAGCTTTTATGCGTCTTTTATGATGTATACATAAAATATACATGAACAGATTTTGTCATAGCTAGTGAAATTCACTGAGATAGAAAATTAAGAAGCACAGC
The DNA here is from genome assembly GCA_963573255.1 of Chironomus tentans. Classification (NCBI taxonomy): domain Eukaryota; kingdom Metazoa; phylum Arthropoda; class Insecta; order Diptera; family Chironomidae; genus Chironomus; species Chironomus tentans. The sequence goes on from OY754302.1 coordinate 9,926,815, forward strand.
TTCTGTTCGATTGCTTGAGAATAATGCAGATCAAAAGATATTGAGGGAAATTGATGAAGACGTCGAAATATTTATCAAAAAAAATTTAATTTCCTTAACAAGTATGCCAATTTAAAGATGAAATCGTTGAGGATATAAAAAGGACAAAAAATAATCCATTATACCTAACGAATTTCTCGGATGAATGAAAAGCTCTTTTCGATCTGAATGCTGAGTCAGGTGTGAAGTCAGGGGTGTGAGGTGATTAAGGATACTTCTCTACTCCTCGACCTAACATGATCGAAAACTAAGGTTATAGACCATCCCAAAATGGGGATATGACTTCAAAAGATTCTAGCTACACCACTGGAACTGACTAAATCATATTTCCAAGTCTGACATTGAATTGAGTTCTGTATCAATCTTCCTAAAAGCTCTTTTGCTCATGCATGCATAATGTTTGAAATATTTCCAAAAATATTCTTATTGCCATTATTGTTACAGTGACAGAAAAAATATAAAGTATTACAGCTTATCTTGACATTATTTCCATGAGAAGGAAAGGAAATTTAATGGTATTTTCGTACCGTAAATTTTAGTCTCATAAGGCAAAAAGAAAATATGAATATTTTCTAGGGTTGGGCAGAATCGTATACGTATATATACGTATATAAATATACGTATATTTTATACGTATATATACGTATATTTATACGTATATTCATTTTTCAAATTTTTTCCGTTACATATCGTAACTTAACAAAATTAAATTTTCTCAGAGTTTTAAAACAAAATATGCACTTGTTGTTCATTAGCAGTGCTCAATTGTCATTATTAACTTTAAATTATTGTCTAAATGCTTTAACTTTTTCTTTTATAAAATTTTTGTAACGGCCAAAAAAAATTCAAATTTTGCTCATGATTTGTAAACAAAGAAAAATTAATTTTTTCAAAAAATTCTCATTTTTAAATTAAATCCTTGCTTAAACACTACTAAAATGCTTAGTGGAGCCTTAAGTTACTCTATTTCACCTTTTAGAGTCCAAATTTCAGCATTTTAACACATTTTTTAGCAAATTAATAACGTACTTTTTGCGTTTTGAAAAATCCATATACGTATACATATACGTATATATACGTATATTTTGTTCTTCGATATACGTATATATACGTATATATACGTATATTTGCCCAACCCTAATATTTTCATCCTCTCACACAAAATGCTTTTTAGTTCTCGTGTGGCAGATTTTTCCGAATAAAATAAGTCAAGAAGTCAATGCGGATGACTGAATTAGGTGCATACTAAATCAAAAAGGTATCTTTGAGACATTAAGATGTGGGGTAGATTGGCAGATGAAAATTGACTATTATGTGGAGCTTTCTCAGAAAGCTATTGATTCTGAAGTATTGATTCTTAATCTTCTGAGACGTTGAAGCATTAAGTTTTGGAGATGATCTTTGGATAGGCACAATTAAGTGCTTTATTTAGTTAATAGTCAATGGAAAATGAAGATAGTTTTTAAATTTTCAATCTATCTTTTAAATAAATTATTCTGGCACCTAGTTTGGTCATCTGTAGTAGATTTAGTCAGATTTTGAAAGCCTTCCTAATCTTCCTTAACCAAGTTTTGTTCTATAGGACAACTATGACAAAAGATTGATCAAATTTTATCTGATTTAGAGCAAATGGTGTCTTTAGGTCTTAAATCAGAACAAATTTCTCTAAGCTATATAAACTGAACCAGAATGAAGGTAAGTTAGACAAAAGCAAAGGCTTCATTAAAAATTGTCTCAGAGATCTCAAGATATTGTCTAAATATCCTCAGATACAGACATATCTTAACTTTAGTCTAAATTACAGCTTTGATTTCGACTGGTTAGGGAAAATGTCAGCAAATTAATAACTCTGATTGATATTTCTTGGCTGGCTTTTGAGCACCTGAGACCTCCAAATTAATTCAAAATTTAGAACGTCAGCATTTTTTTATCTGTTCCAAAAGCCAACTAACGACAGTCTGACTCATCATTCCGAAAAAAATTCTCAGTAATCTTCCGCACACAACACACGGAAATATAAAAATGTATATTTATCAAAATTCAATCTGGAAGCAAATGGTAGCTTACAGAGTTTGAAGTCGACTCCTATTTCGTATGAAGTCAAGTAGACTTGAATCATTCAGAATACGAGTTAACTTCAAGCCCTGAATTATCTTATGTTTCCAATGTGACATCGTTGTATTCTGCAAAGAGAACTACTAAAATTGGCGGAGGAAGGACAGAAGGAACCAATTTACGAAAGAAAAAAATGCTGATAACAGCATGAAAAGAACATTTCGAATAAAATGTATGGAATCATAAAAATACCAAATGTAGGCAGAAATATTTCGTCGCCCTTCCGCTTTTGTCGACAGATTAAATGCAATCAGCGTATGTATGTTTAGTATATTTAAAGACCTTGAATTAGCTTAGATTTTTTTCTTTTTTGGGTTGAGTATATATTATTTGAATTTACTTTACCTTAAGATGCTTGAAAGCCTCATTATACGGAACATTTAGAGCGCTCAAAGTTAAACAAAAATTTATGTTGAAACAAATTTACCAACCTACTGCGTTTAAGTTTTTTTAAATTTGATTTTCTCTTCACCTTCATGAAAATTATTATTTTTACTGTTTTGTTTCCTTTATTCAGGTTTGGAAACTTGGTTGTGTGCTATCAAATTTTTACATGATGGTCGATAAATTCAAACTTTTAAAAACCGTTTGAAATTTGAATTTCTAAAAACCTCTAAAATTTGAATTTCTAAAAACCGTTAAAATTTGAATTTCTAAAAACCGTTAAAACTTGAATTTCTAAAAACCGTTGAAATTTGAATTTTTAAAACAGTTGAATTTTGAACTTCTAAAAACCGTTTAAAATTGAAGTTTTAGAGACCACCACTGGCTATGCGCTATTATAGATCAGATATCCCACTAGTTTCTAAGCCTGGGTTCTTTCCTTTTACTGCCAATCTCTGTTTTTTCTTATCAACAAAGTAAATTTGTCACTTGAACAAACTGAAATGTCTTCAAAGAGAACAAAATGTAAGGTTTTTTGTTTGAAGCTACAAATGAATAAATACAGATATATTTTATGTTTGTTTCAACACATGGACATGTCTGTTCTTTAAATGACACTTAGGAAAAAAGTGTTCATGTTAATGTCGATGAAATTGTAATTTTTTTGTGTGTATTTTAGCCCAACATTTATATATAGTTAGTGCCCTTTGTTTTACTCATATGGGTGATCGTTAAGCGGATTTAACTGTCAATATAGCATTTTTTGATCGTTTGTTGAAAGAACAGAAGCTAGTGACGGATTTATGTTGTGTGCTGTGTGCTGTGATATATTGTTTTACTTCTAATGGCTTACTGTGGACAATGGAGAATTAAGGCTACAAATTTGGAATATAGACTGAGTTTTTGGATGTCTTAAAGACATTAGCAAATGGCCATAAAAGTTAAAGATCAAAAAATAAAATTAATATTCAAAAATGGATGTTGATTGATTCGATGTCGTGTTTGGGTTTTTAAAATAATTATAATGAGTTTTCAGAGGATAAATATAGCAGAATAGTAACGAGTCGTGAATTGAAGCTATTAAACTTGTTTTCTTATCGATAAATTTAGTTCAATTCGTGCTTTTAAAATTAATTTAAAATAAATCAATAAATTTATATAAGAAGTTGCATGCAGACAGCGTTGTTGATCTAGATGCTTGAATATGAGGTGACCATCTGCATGGTTTTTCAACAAATAGTCCTGAAATTTTAAAGACTATCTTTATAAATTTTGAAATTTTGTTCCAGATCCTGTATCTTTTTCACAAAAATTTCCGTTAATTATGTTCTGTATTTTTAAGACCCTATGCTTGAGCTTTGCTGGGTTTATAGATTTAATCAGGCAATAATGAAGTCAAAAGCTATATTTCTCAGACCAAAAAATGCTTCCTGGCCCAGAAACTGTCTAGCTTTTTTCATGATCAAGGTATTTGACCCAGAAGAATATATTTATGAGTCGTTCCTTAATTACTGACAAGTCTGACTCAGATTCCTTTAAATCCAGAAAAACTCCGAAGTTCCAACACAGATTTTAGGTTACATTAAGTGATAAGCATGGCAGATTATATTCTCGAAATTAAGTCATTAATTTCAAAAAAATTCCTGCTCATCTTGTGCAGCTGGTGGCGCTTTTTTAAGACATCCAAACCAACGTTCTTCACAAAAGTTCTAGATTATCTTCAAGATTTAATTTTCTAGAATAGATTTTCATCCACTAATCCCCAACTCATCTTCAAGTGCTTCTCATTTTTTCTTGTTATATAATTCATTCCATTGCAAACTTTTTTAAGATTTTATTTTTTATTCTTGAGAGGGGAATAAAAGCATAAAAGTGCAACAAACCACATTTCCATTTTTTAAATAGGTAGAAGCACAAAAGCAGTTCTGTGAATGCAAATCATTCCAACCACTAAAAGCATTATAAACTTTTATTTCAGACAACGAAAAAAAATACCTTTTACATTTCAAATAGTTATACAACCTTTTTTGTGTGCGATGTAAACTATAAAAAATAAATTGCATTTGCAGAGAAAGAGAGACGATGTTGATGCATATTGAAGGATATCCTCAGAGAGATTGAGAAATATTGAAATTGAAGGTTTGATAGTTTAAATTAAATTGACACTTAAGGATGGTCACTAAGGGATGGATGATAAATTTGAATATAAAGATGTTCACTTAATGTGTTTGTCTGGAGTGGTTTTGGAAGGAGTTGTTGGGAAGTTTTTTGAGGGTTGATCAGCTTATGATGTGTAATATTTGGTATTCTTGAGTTAATAGAGGTCCTAATAACCATAGGTCCAGGCTTAGGCACCTAATTTTCAATGTAGAACTTGATTTTTAATACCTAAACCATTTTTATTTGAATAGTTATTTTCGAGTGGGACTCGAACTCACGTCTTATGATTTTCGGTCGCATACTCTAACCTCTGAGCTATCGGGGATTTATTATTATTATTATTAATTTTTATTAAGAATTATATCAGGGGGTTACTCAGAAACTTGGTAGAATGCCAACTTAAGCTTATTTCTGCTTTGAACAGTTCTTTTTGGTGCTATAATAGTTGAAACCTCCAACGGATACCTTTAATGGCTGTAGAGGATTTAGGTATTATTTCAAAAGCCATAAACCAGGGGTGTAGTCAGAAATTTTTCAAAGAAGGTAAGGGGGATTTGAAAATTTATGTATGGACAAGAATTTAAGGGCGATTTGGAATTTTTTCTCAAAAACCCTATCAAATTGAAGAAATATTTTCGTCAAGTGGGGGATTTGTCACCTAATCCCATCCCCTTGCTACGCGGCTGCTACAAATATTAGTCATTCACAAAAAAACGTAAGTTGGAAATTAGAAATGTTCGTTCTGATCCCGTCATGTCTAATACCATGTCTCGAAAATCATTCAGGACAAGGAAAGCTTAGTAGAGGTCCTCCTCATTCCAAAACATTGTACGTGATATCCATAATCAAACGAATAAAATCCCAAACCACAGTCAATCTTCATAAACTGATGCAATTCAACTCATTAAGCAAATCTGCAACGAAATCCATACATGAGATGAATAGAAACGTTAATTTCTACTGTCAGGGTCACCTTTTCAACACATTATTTATTTCAAGACATCATCCATTGAGTAACTTTATGAATGCAGAAAATATGGCAACATAGCAAATAATTCAGCAACAAAATCATAAAAGAAGAAGGAATAAAAGTTTCAATTGCAGCATTAAAGAAATATACAAAAAGTTCTTTCATGCTGAACTTCCATCAGACGTCAACATTTTATTATGTATTTTTCCCCCATTTCTAAGTCGATTGCTATTAAAAGGAATTCAAGGTTAAAAGCTCAAACGAAGAGAAAACAAAGAAACATTAAAAAAAGCCACAACAAATAGTTTTGTCATGCAGTTATGGAATCAAAATTGCATAAGAATAAAAAATTATTATTTCTCTCAGTTCTTTTCCATATCTCAATCATTTTCAAATCTTTTCTTGCATTCATTTATGTTGGCATGCATCAAGGCACTTGCAAGGGAGTAGTCGGAAGAGCTTTTTCATATTATGCATGCATGCATCCATAATGCTATGTTTAGTTGTAGCTTTTACGCAATACTGGAAAATTTTATGCATAAAAAGGAATCTCATGTGCATGCATGCACATCAATGTACGATATGAGAAGCAGAGGAAAGACATTTTATAGGAATGAATGTTAATTTTAGTATTTCAATTAATTGACGCACGAAAAATGCAAATAAGTGAAATAAAAAAGTGGCAATAAGGAAATTAAATGAGCGCGAGCATGACTCACGTCTTAAATATCAACGGCTATGAGCTATAAAATAACAGTAGTCAATCTAAAATTATAACGATAACTGAAAAAAATGGAAGGCCATTAAGTGGGTGCAACAACAGTAAAATGAAGTAAGTTGATTGGCTGTTTATGCTGATTGGAATTAAGCGCAGATTTGATAAAAATCTTGGGAATTTTTTAATGAGCATCTTTTGTGGATGTGAATGTATATTTTACCGATGACGTCTTATACATAACAAAAATTCACACAGTATGCATCAATTCCAATCCAGAAACTACTTATTTCCATCAAAAATTTAATGGTAACAAGAAATCAAAATTCAATTTATAATTAACATCAATTCCGCATTTTTCTTCAACTCAAAAATAGCTCTTGACCATTTCCGATGGTTAAACTGAATTTACGGAATGATTTAATTACAAGCTAATAGTTTCTTCCAAGTTTCTTCATTTTATGATTGGTTATGCTTTAAAATTTCGCAAAGTTGAATAGTTTTGGTAGAAAAAATGCTTTGGATCTCATTTTAAATCAGTCATCCTTAGTTTATTGTTACAATCTGATCAATTCTGGTTATTTGTCTGATGTTGGGAAATTCCAGTTAGATCTATCTGTGACAAAATGTCTCGACTTACTCAGAATTAGAGGCGTACCCAGGACCCCCTCCAAAAAAATTTGAACCGCAGCGAGAGCACGGCTCAAAACTTTTTGGAGGGGGTCCAGAGCCTTCTGGGTACGCCCATGCTCAGAATAAATAAATAATATTTAAATTGAGATATTATGAGATCCGTATGCTTAGAGTCACACAGGATTTAGACCAATGAGGGTTTTGGAAGTCACATTGCACCGAGAAGGCCAAAGTTCTGGTCTATTTCCAGCATCGTGTCGACTTGATGCCAAATTCATATCCAATTCGTCTTTAAACTGGCCTTACGGCAAGTCTACCAACCCCTTGCTCTGGTTACAGCCAGGTTACACCAGCTGATTACTGTACCTACTGCCAATTTTTTTTGACTTGGGTTTCCAGGTTGCCTGAGTGCGTAGACACCCAGATTTTCCAAAACTGCCTTACATTCTGCTTAAATATAACTAAGAATTAGTTAGATAACATCATAGTTCATAGAAAATTTGTATTCGACCGCTGTGTTGCCTAATTGAGATATTATCTTAACAAACATTTATGATCTGAACTACATATCCCCAGCATCTACGTCAACAACACTAATTATCATAATTATTCCAACTTTACTAATGAACATCAAACAAACAATATTTTTTTGGGTCAAAAAGTCCAATATCCAGTCGTTCAAAAAAACTTACAAGAACATGAAAAAACAGAACAACTTCCAACAACTTAAACAATCCAAAGTTTCTTTCACAAGATTGTTGCAAAAAAGGTCACATTAGTCATATCCAACTGTTTGCTCAACAACTTTATCAAACACACCTTAGCCAAAATGTACACAATCACTTACTCTCTGACATAAAAACCGACGCTAATAGCGAAACGAGTCTTAACATAAAAGGCTTTAGCAAATACTGAGCCGTTCATTGCGAGTGAAGGGAACGAGATTTGTGTCAATATCGAGCTTAAACTCTCAAATATTTTAGCACACACGGTTGCTACTGTGGAAAATACTTAGAAAAGTTTTCGTTCACTCAGCATGAGATGATCAATAGCAGTAATCACCATCATCATCATTAGTAGATGGGAAAGAAGAAATCGAACATCAAGCACGGCAGCTTGTCATCTCACAATTTACACTTCATCACAATTAATTACTCTCATTTCTATGCCTCACTTGAATATTTTCACACGTAGTACGTAGAATTTTTTGATACGAGCAACATGCTGCTACTTTAGTGCGCTAATTTCGTGTCTAAAACGGATGAACTTATGAGACTCATTAGACAGAGGTGCAAAAATCACAGGTCGTGTCATCGTGGCATGTTTACTTAATTTATGTTCTTTAATATAACAGACAGTCTTGATAATCTTCATAAATCTCATGTAGCTCAGGTGAAAAGTCGCACATAAGACACATAAAAATTTCATTAAATGAGCTCAACCTTCAGTTATGTGTCAAAATGATCTACTTAGCAACAAATGTTTATGCTTTTCATTTCTAGCACACAAATCTTCTTGCTGCTAAGTGATGAATGACATTTTTTTTGTATTTTTAAATTTTTTCCTGATGAGATTCTCAATTTTTATGACCTGCTGGCTATTTATAAATTTTATTATCGAATGTTTTTGCAAAATTTTGTTGATCAGGTCAGGATTTGAATAAAATTCAAGCTTAACAATATTTTAATTTTTTTTGGCGTGTTCCAGTAGTTTCTGAAAGAAATCCGGTTTGTTCTTTTACTTGTGGTAAGTTTGTCTTGGGAATTTTACTCGAATTTGTCCATCATGTGATATTCTTCTTCTTATTATACATAAACATCTTATTATGGATGTATGAAGACGATGAAATACAGCATGAGAACAATTTTTGATGATTTTTTTCTTGAGCGTCAACTTAAGGTAGAAATTAAAATTATCGTGGAATCAAGAGTGAAACTAGGCAACTATGCTGGATCAGTGGCATTGCCTCATAGATTCTAACGATTCCAAATCAAAAATGTGGAAAGGAAGCGCATTTTTAACATTTTTCCCAGTGTGCCATGAATCTTCGTTACGCTGGATATGCTGAGCAGTGCTGAAATTTAGAGGACTTGTTTGATGTCAAGTTTGAGTATGCCATTGTTGCAACCAGAGTTTAATGTCGACTTAAGTTTCATGTGAAGTCAAATCTACTTGACTTGGCTGTTCCACACAAAATTCAAGTCTATTACGAACTCCGGCAGCAACTAAATGAAAAGTTGAAGCTTGCAGAGTTAATAAAATGCATTCAGGGAATTAAAAGTTCCACTTTGTTTTGACATCTCGCTCGAGTTCAACTTCATTGACTCTATAAACACTTGAAGAGCTGAGTATTTTCTGAGCAGTACATCATGTGAATGGTAGTCTCGGAGCATGGTGCCGTGTCATTATTATGGTATTTCATCAAGTGGCTTTTGGTTCTAAATATACTGTTGAAACGGTGCCATGATGGAATAAAAAGTGTACCTAACTACCATATTGTCATCATCATGATGTTAAATGATAAATGATATCAAAATAAATAAACAAAAGCAGCTTTAATGCCATGAATGTATGTGTCCATTTAAAGTCCCATTCTTAATATATAAACCGGATATATTTAAACAAAACAATTGATATCATCAGGACATGACATGTAAACTCAATACCATCCAACTTCGAGTACAATTCAATATGAAGACATTCATTCTTTGAAGTTCATTTCCCTTACAAAGAAATCCGGTTTTAGTTATTAAACCTCAAACTCTTTGACAATGAGAATCATTTCTCATAACATTCATAATTTACAATTTTTGGAGAGAAAAATTAAAATAAACTGAATACAATGAACTTTCAATTATTTGACATTTGCATGTATTAAAATGAAAAGAATAAGCCACAATGACAAGATGCTTTGTATTCACGGAAGAAAAAGAGTCGTTCTGTCTTGAAACAAAATATTTAAATTTCACAGACAAAAATTTTATGACAAAAAATAATCGAAAATCCGCAAATGATTCATCAAAATTTGCGAATCCAAAAAAAACTTAAGCTTACTTTTTTTCGGCTACAAACACGACCTAAAAACCGACGGGCATGAAAATTCGAGAAACTTCTTCAAACGAACAGTGAAAAGAAAACCGAAGAGAAATAATGTAAAACAAAGTAAGTTCCGTTAGTCTCCACAATCAACACAACACAGCCAATTTGGCGCAAGCAACAAAAAACAAAAATGATGGATTATTGAGTCAACTTAATGAAATTTAATTGAACGAGTTTTATTTTAATTGACTTGTGGCTGATGGTCTATGCTGCATCAAACATATTATGGCATGTTGACAACGATAGAAAATAATTTAATTCATCTGTTAAGATTCTATCGAGTCTTACAATGTAGTCGAGAATGTCTTAATATTCTACATTGTAAATGAACAGTAATTTTTGTTTCGACTTTCTTCATTCTACAAAAATGTCAAACTGGTTAATGGATATTCATGAGATGAATGTAGAGAAAGAATAAGTTGGGAATGGATTGAGTAGGGGGAAAACTACTTGGTGGACTGCTAACATGAGTAAAATCTTAATATAAAAACTACTGACCCCAGAGGCGTACCCAGAAATTTTTTAGGGGTTCCAATTTATTATCGTTCTTTTACTCAAGTTTTTGTACTTTTTGCTAATTTTAATGCAACGTCAATGATTAACTAATAAATTAGAGCTTCGAAAAAACGTCGCAAAATTTTTTTTCGAGGAAGTAGAGGAGGAGGAGGTTCCTCCTCGTTATGCCCATGAATGACCATATCCTTCAGAAAACATGTGTAAATTTGGAAATTTAACTCAAAATTTGCAGTAGTTTCCCCCTGGGATTAAAAATCTATTGTGGATAGAACGAAGGATTTCTGATATTTGTCTCAGTTGGTGTCTAGAATCCAGAAGATTTGAGTATGCTTTATTGAGAACTAGAAGCGAGGAGGAACCTCTTCTTGTCATTTCTAACAGAAAAAGTATAACTCCGAATAATGGATCTCAAGTGAGACTCGAACCCACGTCCTGTGATTTTCAGTTGCATACTCCTACCACTGATCAGCTATCTGGGGTTATTTGACCATTTTATATAGAATATCATTTCTCCATCCCCAATGGATGACAACAGTAGTAGTAACCGTTATTTTTTTAGAAATTCAAAGCTATTTCAAAAATATTCGAATTGTAAAATTTTTTGAATTTTCAAAAACCGTTAAATTTACTTACGAAAATTTGTAACGGTCATATTTTTTTTGAAAAAAATTACATTTTCGAAGTTTCGATTTCGAAGAATAAGAACCAATTTCGAAGAATAAGAACTGTTGTCGCACATTGTCTCCATCCCAAAACAATGTCTAATTTTGGTTAGTTCCAAATACTATTTTACAAAAAAAATCTACATTGCCTTAAAAGTTTCATTCCTACAAAGATTCTCCAATAAACAAAAAAAAATCATTTTCATTTCGTGACTCATTCCATTGCACTAATCCACCAATTTGAAAGCATTTAATGGATATGACAGTTTCACGTTGTGAATTAATGTTCGAACATAATAATCGTTATGTTTCTCGAAAGCATCAATCATCTAGAAATATGCATAATTTAATTTAATTTTGTGGTATCAATTACATAAAATCTTTCGTCATAACTTAAAGTCAAAGTGATTGCCTCGCAATTATACTAATTTATGACTGTCATAAAGCTGTGTCTTCATATTCTTGCTTGTTGCTGCTTCTTGTCAACTTGAAAAAGAAAAAAATGGATCGAAATAGGAAAAAGTTTTTACAGACATTAATGCAGTTCAGTTCCTATATACAAAAATTACCATAATCGTATATGTTGCGTGCTAATGTCAAGAGATGTATGGTAAATAGCTAATTCGATGAAAGCATGAAAGCTAAGCAGCTTAAAGCATTTTTATAGGCAATTAAATATATTTAGCTGCCAAATTAATTGAGACCTCAAAGTCAAATATTTGAAATTTTTTTTCCTAATCTTCTTGTGTCTGAGAAATAACTCATAATTGCTTATGAATGATTGAAACTGATTCCGCTATGCATCTGCAATTATAATATTTTCTATAATTAATAATTGGCACAAAAATTTCGCTCTTTAGCATTATTTTTTTTATCTCACATAATTCTCGAAGATTTGTTTCATTAGACATCAGGCGCATTAAAATAATTTGCTGGCATGCAATCAAAATGCTACAGAGAGGATTTTTCTGGTTAAAATCCAATTATTTGTATTAATTATAACCATTTCAAATGTCTATATATGCAATTCTATTCATTTATGTACAATTCGCATAATAATGAGAGAAAAATTAAGCATACCGACCAACACATGCTGAAATGTTGACCATACTGTGGTCAATAGGTTGCCAATTTTATATTAATTACCACATGGCAGCTGCTTGGTTCTAAGTAAGCTAAGCTGGATTCTAAGCTTGACCGTTATGCCATATGCCTGTGTCATGCCAATGAAATTCAGGATTAATCGCAAAAAATCCCTGCAAGATATCTAAGAAATCCCTACGAATCCCAAGGATTTCCTAAAAAATCCTAGCAAATTGAAAAAAAATTCCCAAAAGAAGGAGTTGATCCTCTTCTCTTGAACACACCCCTTCCTAGCATTAGGGATTTTTTTAGGATTATTGGGATTTGTTAGAGATTAACCCTGAGTTTCACCATCTTGACATGTGCCGATCGGGTTACAATAAAAAAAGTTAAAATAGAAATCCAATGCATTTAAATTGAAATTAGCATTCATTGTTTACCATTTGTTGAGAAAAAAATTCAAGCAATGACTGTGGTTGCTGTCTAATGGATGCAGTAAATTAACATACAATTCATAGAAATCACACGAGCTTTTGATGAATAAATCAAGCTTTAAGTATTGAATTTATGTTCGTGAGGGAATTAACCACAGTGCCTGCCCAGTCCTATCAACTCTAAATATAATTACAATAGGAGCATACTTTATATCCAAAAATGAGGCTTTTAATGAAAGTTCTTCCTCTTTTGCGTGCAGCACGAAAATTTGTTCAATAAATTTATCTCTTTGGTATTTCTGATACCTAATAAAATGAGAGATGGATGAATGGAAATGTCATTAAATTAAGTTGATAGAGAAATTTATTCAAATTTATGGACGGTATTATTTTTTTGGTGTAGATATTTGTCCCAAATATCTTCGATATTTCATGGCCTTGAATTTGATTTGTATGAGTATCCATGGCAATGTCTTGTCGCCAAGAGATTTAAGTACCATCCGGGAATTGGAAAAGTTTTCATGAGACACTTGACATTTTTTTCTTAGTGATATGTGGTGTATGTGATGTATTAGTTCTAAGACTTGAGTTAATACATTTGGTCCAGATACTCTAGATTAAACTAGCTAGCATAGCGACATAAAATAAGCAAAGTCAGCCATATGGAAATTTTTTTGAAGTGTCAAACAGTTCTAGATTCCAATTCAAACCTCTCCCATAATGTCGAACGTCATAACATCCTTTTATCGTCACGCAAAAATCGAGATTTTTAGAACCCACCCCCCCCCCCCCCCTCTGTCACAAAATTTTCATACAAAACATTTTCTTTCGTATGGAAGTGTCTCACAGTGTCAGACCCCCCTCTCTCCCTAAATATTGGACATCATTTAAGCACTAAGACCATATCATGTCACTCAAGCAACCATTTAATTGATAGAAAGGTTGACCATTTGCTTGGTTACATATTTTATCACAAAATCAATTTAAAATACTGTAAGTGCAGCACTTGAGGTAGAAAATTGGCAAACAATGAGTTCAGAGATGGAATCAACTTCCGGCGTCAGCTGAAGAAGATAATGGATATGTAAGAGTAGTGTAAATAGAAATTACTATACTCAATAGAACAGAATCACTTGGCATACTGTACCATTAAGCAGTCATTGCTGAAAAACAGCTGCGAGCACCTCAATGTCTGAAACATTAAGAAGATGCTGGTCTGTGAGATAGAACAAAAGCAAACAATCATATCCAGCTATAAGTATATGAATATTTGATTCAGTTCCTTTTATTTTCTTCAGGATATTCATAAATTATGAACGTATTCATCCAGAAAAGGCTTCCAATTCTTTCTTTTTTTTTTTTAAAAAGAAAATCAAGGAAAACTCAAACTTTTCACATGAATCCAAAAAAGTATTCAAGCATGCAAAGAATATTAAGAACATAAGCCTCATATTATGAACCAGATAAGAGGCAATTTAATTATTCACATCATAAGATTTCTCGTGCATTTATTCATGCTTCTTCAACTTCACTAAGTAGATGATTAACAATTTTCTGTTGCTCATGAGTAAGCTGTGTGTAATGCAACAGTGTTGTAAAAATTCTTGATGATTCAATGATTACTGTAACTACGCTCTGCTTTATAATTTCATTTTTTACAAATTACATAATCACGCGTAAGTAAGTAAGCACTTGTAACTCATGTCAAGTGTCATTTTAAATGAAATTTTCCATGCATCTTAAGAAATTCATCTCAGTTTGCAAATCCAGCTAACTAAAACCTTTCCTAACTTAACTTTCAATTGCTTCACATTTCATGCAATTAAAAGTAATTCAGTAACTGCAATATGTAGTCTTATTACACTAATTAAGGCATAAACCAATGTAAGTTCATGTTGCATTCGTAAAGCTAATAAAAATGCCGTGTAATTTAATAAGGTTCCATCCTTCAAAAACAAGCAGCAACCAGAAGTTGAATAATTTTTTTTGGAACGGGGAGAAAGTAATTAAATGTAAATAAAAAATAAATAAGGTTTAATGACTTAAAAAACAACATCAGCAAGTACAAAAAAAGTTTTGAGAAATTGACTTTTTTCTGAATCTTTGCTTCCAAAAAGCGTTTAAAGTAATTTCCATGGTAATTTGGAACTGAAATCGTAACAATCAGGAATGTACATTGGCCGTAATATATTGTTGTTACCATTTAGTTATGCAATGCTCTTTTCGTACGCTGCTTCACGTCAAAAAAAAACTTTGCGAGTTTGAAGAGAAAAGCATTCATAAATTATGGGGACGTTCACTAGTGATGTCTAATATCTATAGGTACTTACTGGTGAATTACATACCAAGGGTACCCTTACACCCTTGCTTCATTTTTCATAATTTATACGCCATGCAGGAATGGCAGCTACCATAAAATTCTCATTTTTGATGGACATTATTTATGAATAACCCCCTATGTGTGCAATAAAGATTTAGACAGCCTAAAAACTTTTTTTTAAAAATGTGTAATAATTCACAAATGTAAAGAGATGAGGAAAATGGCAATTAAAATTAGTAGCAACAGCCGACCGACCAGATGATTTTCTGCTCTCTTTCGTAATTTTTCATTTCATTTTCACGACTTTTTCATAAGTGCTTGAGGAGAAAGAAGAAGTAGCGTAAAATGAAAAACATTTTAAAATCACATAAAATTTATTTCTTTGCTTCATTTGATTTATTTGTCGTGTGCTCTAATTTGAATAGCTTAGTAGTATTGTTTGGGAAAATCTTAATTAAGATCTTTAATTTCCTGAATTATTGATTTTTGCCTCAAGTAGTGAAATAACACGTTAATCAAAAGAGTGAGGATAAAAGTGTAATGAATTTTTGGATTGGTTATTCAAGTCGAATTGAGAATTTTAGAACTTTGGATATGCCTCTGTTGCCTACTTTTCTTAAGCCATCCATTAATTTTCTGACACACACCAATCTAGTCCAAAAATCTAACGACATTTTACTAGTATTTGATAATTCATTGTGTTGAAATCTATAAATCTTGTGGAATTAAGGAACATCATTGAGCAGGAGCCAATTTCAATACTCGAGAATAAAGCAAGGGAAATTTTCTTGAAATGCTAATTTTCTTAGGGGTCGTTCACTTATTACGTTCACTTTTTAGGGGGGAGGGGGGGTCTGAGATTTTGTAACAGGTCAAACAAAGAAAAAATTTTTTCTTGGAAAATTTGTAACAAGGGGGGAGGGGGGTCTAAAATTTCGTTTCTTTGCGTAACGTAATAAGTGAATGACCCCTTATTGTGATGATAAAATTGAAGGGATTTTGGCTTTCAAACAAGATTAAAATTTAAACGTAGGGAGGATAGGAGGTTGTATTTAGGTTATTTATTTAAAAATTAGGAACAAAAATTATTTTCTGGAATTTTATTGTTCAAAGACTTGCCATGAGGATCCAAGGGTTTTTTTTATTGAAGTTTAGAATTTAGAATTAGTTATTAAAATAAAGCATTTAGCCAAATTATAAAAAATTCAAAAAAATTCGAAATGGCGTTACGAAATGAAATTCAAATCAGAGTAGCTCTGTGATTCCGAAGTTCGAATCTTCAAACAAACTTAAATAAAAAATATTGTTATTGCCTATCTTCTCTTGCATTCTCGTTTTTTTTAAATAGTATTTTTTTGCAAACTTAAACTAAGTAATTTCTGCATATTTTCCATCTTTATAAAATCTTTATTTTTGACCCAACTCCCACTGCACCCAAAATAAAGCAACATCAACATCGCCATTAATTCAATACGTAAACAAAAAAGGCAACAAATTAAATCAAGAAATCATGCAATAATTAAACAAAAAAAGAAAGAAATTTTCATTATAATTTCCAAAAGATTTACTCAACATGAATAAATCATTTCTCTATTTTTTGATTCCGTTATTTCTCATTTCCTTGAGGACGGAAAATTATTTCTGAGCTTGAGACATTTCAATGTGAAAAACTGAGATGAAAACAAATAAATAAAAATTTGATATATTGTGCAGAATATGCTCTAAATAAATCTTTCGCATTCGACTATGGTGAAAGGTTATCAATTTTTTTTAAAGATGAGAAGAAATTGTGACTTTGGTGACGGATATTTTTGAAATTATTTTTGCTATTTTTAATTATCAGTTGATTTTGTGTTGTCTGTGGTTGAGAATTGCAAACAATTCTTGGAAAATAAGTTGCAAAACATCCTGTTGTTCAAGACAGAACATCCGTATGTACAAAAAGAGGCCGTTCATAAATGACGTCCAATGTCTGACGCTATGTGACTCTTCCATGCAAAAGATAGTTGGAGACAAAGGGAGGGAGGGGATCTAAAAATCTCGTTTTTTGCATTACGTCATTTACGAATTGCCTTTGCTTAAATAAAAGATCATGGTGAAGTCATCTACTAGAAGAGGAACAGTCTGAAATTCTTTCAAGCTAGTCCGACCTCTCGAATGGGGATGCTGGAGTTTTTCTCATACATTTTTGATTTTTAGGTGTGGTTCGATATTTTTTTCATACAGATCTGAACCCCACTGGACCACTAGGCAAGAATCAGAATTTCTTAAGATGGGTGACTTTGAAAACATTTGCTAAAATGATTATAGACCCAACGCCTCTATAATATCTTGCAGTGCAAAACCAATCATCTTAGTTCACTTCAGGTTCGTAGCTAGGGGTGGGATTGGAGGACAAATCCACTCGGGAACATTTTTTTCAATTTGCTAAAGTTTTTGAGAAAAGTTCGAAAAATTCCCATCTCAATATATTTTATACAAAATTTATACCTCCCATACAACCCCATACATTTATACCACATCTAGCTACGCCCCTTATTTTTGCATTTTAGGGGAAAGGGGTCTAATATTTTGTAGTTTCTTTCCTTCAACCGTGACTTTGTGGAATAAAATTGATTTAAAAATTTAAATTCATATCTATGATCACAAATGAGAGTATCTACTAAGTCATTCAATCAAGAACTATTCTCATACTTCACAAATGAAACCTTATCAAGATATTAAAATAAATTCTATTAAAAAACTCTTTCATCTAAATTTGCTATTCAACGCGCATCTATATTAAAGAATATCTATTAAAATCAGTGCCAAGGAAAATAGTTCTATCTACCTTCAGTCAGTCGCATTAATGAAGTTTTTCAAAGCTCTCATAAATAGAAGAAAAGGTAAATTTAAAAATAATCGCATTTAAATTCACTCGACGAAGAAGTCAACAAAATTAGAAACAATTTTTCATAGCGATTCCTTCAAGCTATAGGTCAAGCAGCCGAGGAGAAAATCATATACATGTTTCCGGTCAGTAACGTTAATCGAGTGCTAAATTAGCAAAGGTTAATTAAGTTTCATTTAAAGCATGAAGAACTGTATCTGTGATAAAATAAAAAAAAAATGGAAATTATTCGGACATGAAAAATGCTTAATTTGAGATTCAAAAGCAGAGAAATGAAAAGTTTTTAATTAATTCCTAGTCATGAAATGCAAATCATCAGCAGATAAAGACAAGCTTCAAATATATATAATGAGGAAGAAAAGAGAAAATGGAATGATTAAAAAGTAATTGGAAAGAAGAAGTCAACAGAAATCCAATTATTAAGCAATGAATATAAGAAACGCAGCGCTCTTGATCTGTAAAAAAATTTATTCGCGGTCACAGAACGTCAGCAACAATCACGTTTTAAAAATAAAATTGTCGAGAAATTCTTCTTCTGCCGCAGCAGCCGCAGAATGTAAAAGTTTTCATTTTATCTTTTTACACTGTATATTTTTTTTTGTGGATTCTCGTTCGAAACAAAAACACACAAAAAAAGTGAAAAGCAGCTTTGAAAAATTCTTGTTTTTCATTTTCAGGTATTTTTGGATACTTTTTCCAACAAAAAATAAATTTCTTCATGACTTTTTTTTGAAATTATCTCCGAAATTTATGGAGAATAAAGAGAAATAAAATAAAAAACACACAGAATGGAATGTCGAAAATGTAGAAGAAAGTAAAGCCTGCTTTCAGAAAGCATTCGAATTTGGTTCAGGTCGTGAAGTCGTGAAAATTTATTCATGTTTACAGTTCTCAAGTTATTTAAAATATTTAGTGAGTAAGGAATTGATATGGAATGGCTAATGAAACGCACTTATTTAGTTTATATGTTGGAATTATGGAATATCAGTGTGTTGGTCTCAACAGATTCTAAGTTGGCATTCTGCCAAGATTGTTTGATATTCCTGATAGCCTAGTTGTAAGGAAATCGTAAGAACGTGGGTTCAATTCCCACTCGAGACAATTTGACTGCTAAAAATTATCAAAATCGTATTCTATGAGATACTATAGACCGAGATCAAGGTATCTCCTTCAGGATCTCTTTATCGAGAACCATATCAACCCATAATTAGACCTTATGTTAATTTGGTCATTAGAGGCTGGTTGCTCGCTTTATTCTCGTCCATACACTATCCTAGAGGGGGTGTACATTCTTGGAGTGAGTATCCTTAAGCTATATTTTAATGGAATGCATCTATGAAATACACTTGGGGCAGTAAATACCTTATACTAAGGCTAGCAGTCGGACCCAGATCTTGAAGCCTTAGTTAAGAGATTCTAAATCTGTTTAAAAAGTTTCTATTGAAATGTCATATTGCACCACACCCATTTGAATGTGAAGTGGACCAAAAAGGTGAATAGCTTCTGTGAAAGTTAGTCAAGAATGTTTTTAAACCAAATCTTTAGTAGTTTTGACTCCAATAATCCAAATATTAAGTTTATTCAGACTCCATCAAAGAGGGTGGGGCTGGTTGACCCCTCTGTACATACTTCCACTTCACATCAAACGCAACATTCCCTGATCTACGTCTATCCACTTATTCCCACAATATCTCAAGCTAAAATTAAATAAATTTGCATATGAGTTTCAACACACAATACGAAAACATGCAATTTGTCATGAAACTTATTTATATTTAAGTCACACATTCATCCACGTTGTCAACATAAAGGCATGCAAAGAGAGTTCATTTTTGTCTAAACTAAAGAAAATTCTTCTTGGTTGTAAAACCTCATAATGAATGTTTTCGTACAATTTTTCCTGTTATTTCATTCTGACGAAACATGAAAGTGAAAGAACCAGGCAGGAAGTAATTAAATGGGTGTCAAAATTTGCGTGTCGTGACGTCATGTTTTCAGTGGACTTGTAAATTCATGTTAATGTCTTTTTATCACGAATGTCTCATTCAATTGAACGAGTTTAAAGCCCTATTCACATCAAAAAAAAATTATTTACGCGTCTCTCATCACAAACGAGACTTTATTATATTCATACACAGCCTTGATACAATTACACGTCCGTCATTATTGAATGAGAGAAATTGAAAACCGCAATTTGATAATAATTTAATTGTCATTCGTAATGCATTAATTTAAATTCCATGATAATCTGATTGAAACTACATGTAATGACTAATTAATTTAAATTGAAAAAAAGGTTAATTAGGATGAAATTTAAATTACGATTATCAATTAGTTTTCTATGGCATACGTGCTGATAACGAAGAATTACATCAATAAGCTTCAATTTGTTAGTTTTTGCGACGGAAATTGGGAAATTTAAAGCGATGGAATGGGAAATGAAAATATGGTAATGAGATTCGTATTGCGTTGTAAGTTTTGTGAGTGGGAAAATTCAATGAAAAGTTTCAGTTTGATGAAAACTTCGAGAATAAAATAAACATTCTGGAAAAGTGATTCCAATTCAGTGCTGTTGACGTAAGTTTCAGAATTCTAGATGAAATCTTTATGAATTGTTTCTAATCCAGGTGTTGTCTAAACTGACAATTTCAAATCTAGATCCATCTAGATTAACTGAAAAATTGACAATCTTGATGAAACAATAAAAATATGACATTCAGGCATCGCAAAATCATGAGCATAACCTCTGTAGACCTTCGTATACTCTAGGATATACCCGAGAAACCAGCCCCTGAACCTATCTTAATGACAAAATGACATATTTTCTTGATCTCACTAGATACTGTTAAGTACATCTCTGGTAACCGAGCTATATGTCAGAATAAATACACTCATAAAAATAATTATATGAGTGTACGTTAAAGAATTGATCAAAAGCCTATCTACCTAATATCACCTATAAAGTACCATGCTAACAGGCTGGTAAGGACATCAACTGACCATTTACGAAAATCAACTTCTTCATACAAGGGAGCATTAAAGAGGACTTATTTATTACTCGATAAAATAGACTCAAGTGGGTCACGATCTAAAGAATTTGAGAATAACTTACTTAACCAGATGCTCAACCAAAATAAGACATATCGATGTCACAGTCAGCTCCGACTCAAAAATTACCTCCCACCTGCAAATCCCTAAACATCAACAACACTGTAACTTTAAATAGAATTTTATCATCCCATTCACTTAACTCAGTGTTCGTGACAACTCTTTACAACTTCCCTTCCGAAACTCATAAGCAGCAATCGCCACTATAATTTTAATAGCTCGCTCCAGAGAATTGTTTTAATTGTAGGGCATAGAATAGAAATGTAACCAACCCTTATAATTATCTTTTCTCATACCTAACAGTTCACCCTATAAACTTAATTTTATAGCTCGTTCTCTGTCCCTTTGTTGACAGTTATATTTATCATTATCACGTATCCATTTGTAGCATTAAACTGCACATTGTGTAATAAATATATCTATTTGTATTTCAACATGTGTATAGTAAGGTCTTTCATCTTTCTTGTGCATCGAATGATTTAAGTAACGATGTGATGCTAATAAGTTAATTGCCTGATACTAATTAGTACATTTTCTTCGTCATGCACATTTTCCCATTTAGAATAATAAATTTATTCACGAGAGGAAGTTTATTCATCCTCAAAAGCCGTTCAAAAAATTTTTTTATGCCCCTCTTAAAATTGAGAGAATTTCCCAAGCCATCAAGACTCGATGATGAGAATAAATAAATTGAGAGCGAAACTATATCATGAATAATCAAAATATCATCAGAGTCGATGACATTAGAGAATATGCATGCATGCCTTTTGAATTATCATCTTCATCATCATTATTTTCATCTTCGACTGTCGACACATGGGAAATGTACACAGTCTGATGCGAGGAATGATAAATTATTTTTGGCATAAGACAGTTTAAAACTACAGAAGAATAGCATGAATGAAGGAGAATGAAAATAAGCAAATCACGACTCAATGGACTTTAATTTCAATATATGTACATCGTAAGAAGCACTTGCATATTGTCCATTTGCTAATTAAGATAATGATCTTATTAAAAAAAACGAGAGCGACACAAAAAGTACGAAGGCTGGCTAAAGAGTTCAAACTAGATATTATCTCTTTGGAACTAAAAGTAAGCCACTCATTGTCTAGTGAATTTTTTAAGTATGAGTGACATGAAAATCTGAATTAGCAACATCGCAAAAATACTTTTTATGGCCTCATTGTCATAAAATGACATGATTCATGGTGTTATCGTGTTTATGGTTATTGTCTTGTAATTTTTTTTTGACAGAAGGCTTAGGAATGTCTGATTTTGAATACGTGAAATATTGTATTTAAGTTTTAGGGCAGCCTGGTGACATGGATGATTTTAATCATATTTGAGGTTAGATTTATGGCGCAGAACACTGATTGGAGATAGTAGTTGGTCATAACCTATTAAATTAAGGTCAATATTTATTATGTGCGCTGAAACAGCTCAGTGGCAGAGAGGTCAAGTGCTTTGACACAGAAATAACTGTGATGGTCGTGGGTTCAAGCCTTGTAAGAGACAACTTGTTAAATTTCGAATTAAAATGCACTGAAAAGCTTTTTTATGTCTACAGACAGAAATCTAGACACTGCCATGTTCAGATCTCACTATGTGACGTATCAAGGGGTCATATCTCAATATATCAAGTCCTACCCTGGCCCAGTTCTAAGCATTCTAAATTAAATCCAAGAATTCTAATCAAAATTGTCTCAAAAATGTATTCGAATGGTTTCCAATCACCCAAAAACCCAACAGAATCAACACTCGCTCTTTGTTTTATCATTCATTCGGAAGAGAAGAACGCCACTGACACTCGGAAGCATTTGTCAATCATAATAAATTAATTTAACCTCATTTCCCTATTCAATCTCATTCACTCTTTTCTTGCCATAGTTTTTGATTTTATTATTTATTCTATCGTTATGTAAATAATCCATAATGAAGTTATCATAACATGACTCACAATTTTTTTGTTTGTGGCTGTTGATGGGCATTCGAGAGAGAATATGCAGCACTGATTAAGTCTCAATTTGTAGTGACATAATGTACGAGCACTTTTCGTACGGTAAACAAAGAAAGCTTACGATAATTAGAGCTTATTTGGTCGCTGGCTTAACGACTATTGTTATTAACATGCAACTATCTCATTATCTGTTCTTTATAGCTCGAAAAAAATTAAAACTTTTTCCTTTACAAATAACGGCAAAAGCAATCATTATTTTCCATAAACAACGTCATAAATATTGAGGGAACTAAGTTCTGTGTATTTATACAAGTGCAATGCAGATGCAATATCGAAATTACATAAAAAGGCCATTGGATCAATAAATAGATGGAAATTGTAGGAAAAAAGAGATATCATCAAGGAGAAAAGGAAGAAGGAATTGAGATAAATGAGATGGAACTTGGATTGATGATGCAAGTACTTCACCATAGGTCAAAATAAAATTATAGTAAATTGCTTACTGAAGAAGGAAGAGTTATTACTTCGATGTACGTCGATAGTTGCTTTGAGTCATACAGGGATTGAGACTGGAGGTAAATTGAGGTTTTGTGTTGTGGATTAAGGTGGATTTTTATTTTTGGAGATTGAACATATATGTCTGGGAAGGGTACGGAGCACAATCATTACCTAGAGGAAAAGCCAACCACCATACCTGGTACATTCTTAGGATTCAACATTAAACACAAGAATGACTGGTTTTAAAATCTAAATTACGGAATTTAGGTAACCACAAACCGAGTTGCATGGCTATCCAATCGGCACACGTTAAAATGTTGACCACACAGTAGCCATGCGGACAATATACTTAAAACCAAGTGATCCATCACGTAGCAAATTGCAGCCGCTTGACCGCCAAGTCATTTTAACGTGTGCCGATTGGGCTAGAGCAATGAAAGCACCCAAATTCGACTAGATTCCTGAATTTGACACAGGATTGCTAAATCAGGATCAGCTCTATCCCTTAGCAATTGATATCATTCTATCATAATTTATTATCCCAAATTACAAAAAGTATTACTTCTAAATTGTATTACTTCCTACAAAATTTGTGACCATAAATGTCACTTTCTTCAATTTATAACATATCAAAATAAATTTAAATTCCCTTAAAACTCAATATATCAATTTAACTTAATTTGCAAAAAAAATATAAAACATTCTCAGTTCATTCATATCCAACCCCTCAACCCTGAATCATTCAATTATCAAGCGTCGTCTCTGTTTGTTCACTTTTTATTATTTATTAAAATTTATGTAGACTTTGTTGTACATCACAAAGAAGTGATCTGAGAATCGTTAATGAAGAAACTAAGAAAAGGGAAAGAAGATGAAAATTGACGGAAGAGAGAACAAGAAATATGCAAATTGATTCTCGAGGGTCCTCGTCGTCATTATTTTTGAAGTGAAATTTTTTATAAATTGACATTTGAAGACGGTCGAAGATTAACGACATGTCTGTGGTATATGTCAATTCAGGTCCATAGATTGAATCAACGAAGAGATCGGTCGGTCAATGAATGTTTTGAAGTAGACACAAAAGTGTAAATAAATCAGTTTTGTGCTTACAATGTCTATAACTCGTACCCATACTTAGATGAGATCACCCACATTAAAAGTATTAAGTGAATTGACATTCGATGTGCACATTGGTGCTGATGATGATGAGTTTGAAGAAGGAAAAGGAGAAGTTTACCCATTTTGTACAGTTTTAAAAAGTTTAACCTAATTTTGTTTCCAGCTTTCAAGTTTGTTTGAGATGAAAACAGATAAACAACTTTTTTATTTTACAATTTTATAATTTTAATGAAATTTCTTTCATTTTTATTAATTTGAAAATAATTAATTTATTTGAAAGTGCTTTACATAATCATTTGCATTTCCATTAATTTCTTTGTTCAATCAGTCCGTATTGAAGGTTATGGATGAATAAAGATTCAATTTAAATATGAAAGATTGACATTTTATTTTAATTTTAAATGAGTTCGATGTGAATGGATGTGACACAAAGGAAAATAAATGCAGTTAGGAATTCATGGAAATGAGGTTGACATGTGGGACTTGTTGATGACTTTTCAATACTTTTTAATTTCTTTGTAAAATTAATTGGAATGGAAAAAAAATTAGTGGGTTAGGTAGCTAATTAGTTGAATAATTGACCTGTGAGCTAGGGAAATGAAGAAATAACGTTATCTTAGTGTCAATAAACTAATGTTTCTAGGTTTACTCGCATTTATTTTGTTTTAAAAAAATCCAGTAGAAATAATTTTAAAAAAATACGTTAGATCAAAATTTTAGAACAAAATTTGAATTTAGTACAATTTTTAGTACATTTAAAACAATAAAAACATCAAATTTAAGAATTTTATCATTTCCGTTCATAATAATAGCCATGGATCTTTAAAATTCCAAACTATCAGCTATTCAGTACATAAAGATCAATGTAGTTATGAAAATAAAGCTATTTTAAATACGAAATTTTATGAAAAACAAAAATTGTAATATAAAAACAAAGATTGACAATTTAAATTTGATTTAGCTACCTAGTCATTCATCTAATACCCAAAAAACCCAATTGCATTCCATCCTGTCATTTAATTCATTCAAAAATGTAAAAATCTAATCAAATATGATTACATATGACTAGGGTTACCAGATATTTTCAAGAAAAATAGAGGACATCCCCCATTACGATGAAAAACCAAGCAGATGGTCAGCCTACATATGACCCATCTTCAGTCCCATTTTATTATAAACACACAAAATATATTATTCATGATAATCCAAATGCATATAGCTGGTGACAGTATCGAATATCGGCAGTAAGGGTATAAATAGATTAAATTTAAATTTTTAATTTATGTGTAAAATTTATAGTTTTTTAATAGCCTTTATGTACAATATTAGGAGGTTTAGTTGCATAAGTAATACGTATTAGGTCTCAGTAGGTGGATATGTCTAATTATACATTTTAATTAATTGCTTGAAGCAAAAGTTAAGACACTGATCATGAACAAAATAATTAATTGGAACTGATCCCGTTATTTTGACACAATTTTTATACAAATTGTTGCAAGAGCTTCATCCTTTTGTGCAAGTTTTGAAGTCACTGACTGCCTTTTAC
The DNA here is from genome assembly GCA_963573255.1 of Chironomus tentans. Taxonomy (NCBI): domain Eukaryota; kingdom Metazoa; phylum Arthropoda; class Insecta; order Diptera; family Chironomidae; genus Chironomus; species Chironomus tentans. The sequence goes on from OY754302.1 coordinate 9,953,066, forward strand.
ATTCAATTTACATATTAATGCAAATGTCGAAACGCATGTAAAGATAGAAGTGTGAAAGTTTGCCTTGAATTAAACAACTATCTGTTAAACTTCCTCATACAGCACATGAAGTAAACGTTTAGCTATGAACAGTTAGAGTAAGCAGAGGGAATTATAATAAAAAATTCATTTTTCATATTATCGATTTGGATTGGTGGCTTAATAATGCATAATTAAACGTTAAATGAAAGTTATTTTTTTGTGTGCCAGTTCAGTCAGACATAAAACAATGCGGTTCAGCTAGAAAATGATTAGCACTACCTTGAATTTTATAAATATTTATTCTGTCAGCACGAGAAAAAAAAATGTACAAACGAGTCAACAAGTAATGCAAATGATTTATGAAGACTTCTTACTCGTTTTGTCATAATTTTATTGCTAGAGCTAGCGTTGTGTGCCCGAGGAAGATGTTGAATGGATGTAATTGACGGCTTTTTACAACAAATGGGGGTTTGTATCTAATTAGCTGTATGTTTAGCCTTGTCTCGTGATAATGGATACAATAGCTGATTGTGAGTGGCTGTTAAATTAAACTTTGATTTCTTTGACAGTTTGTTAGGAAGGAGGATGGTGGCTCTGAGACAGAGGCATATCCAGAATGCTAGTATAACAACCGTTCTCCGGGTTAATTGCTTGAGATGGACAGGGTATGTGTTTAGATGACCACAGAATGCCCCAATACTTAAAGTGACTGTACCACGGTGATCTCGAAGGATCGACCCAGTTTCAGACATTCCTTATGCACGGCAATTCATCCATAAGTGCCTTAGCCAAGGTAAGAAGTAATTCCAAGTTGGATATAGAGACTGGGAGGGTGCTTGACCATATAGTCACCCCATGAAATCCAATTTGGATTAATCCTTGAAAAATATTAAATAAAATCACTTCCAATAAAAAATTATCTTCAAATTCATGTGATTCAGCTCTCAATAAGCTTATTCAGTCAATCTACAACTCTAGTCACGTTTGCCATTTCAATTTTGACAGTAAAATCATTAATAATTCCATATCGTAACATAAAAATGCGCTTGAATCACCAAATGCAGCTTCAAACTCCTTTCATCATCTGATCAATACCGTAGACGAGCATCAACTATTAATCAAGACATTCACGTACTTCTGTAATAAATTTTGCAATCACCAAGTAATGATAAATTTTTATTGAACTTGAAAATGAAAATGTACGAGGAGCGATTAAGATGTTATGAAAAAAAATCTCCTCTCACCCGTGAACTCCCTCAGCTTATGTTGTCAGGTTTCATTCAACTATCAATTAATTAATTAGTATTACTGTGGAATTAAATAGAATTTTCATACGTCGTTCGCCGTGAGAAGTAACAGACATTCAAGCGAAAATTTTAATGAAAAGCAAATATTTTAGTTATGGGAAATAAAATCAGAGCTGTATCTGGCTTTATGGTAGATCAAGAGGGTTTAATGAATAAATCAGGTAAAATAATTAACGTCAGTTTTTTGTGTGAAGAATCTTTTCAGTTAATTAATACGCAAGTCAAATAACAATCACAGATTTTACAGCATCAAGCTATTCATCAAAACAATGAATTGATATTCTCACGACTCGAGCAATTTTGAACCCATTTCAATGTCACTTTCTAAATTTTCACCTTTTTCTTCTTGAGGCATAAATATTGACATGCTCATATCTTTTTCGGAGAAGTCTGACCTTGTTGATGAGTGAGGATATTCAGGCATTTCTATTTTTAGCGGGATGACTTGGAAATTTCCTCAATTTCAATGCATGCATTAGATTTGATCCCATTTGATCATTTCTAGGTTGTTAAGTTTGGGACGGATCCATTCCCAAAATGGTCCCCTCGTTCTTTTTTTCTAATACTCAATAAATGTTTATTGAATAGCGGTAGAAAGAAATACAATTATAAATTTATGTTCTCAAAGAATGTCTAGCTATGCATACCGAAAATTGACCCCCTCTCCACCTCTCACTGGATCAGCTATATGGTCAAGTGACCGTTACATGGCATGCTAGCCTGACCATAAAAAATTAATGTAAAATAGTGAAATTTGATTTAGTCTAGCATTTTATATCGAAATAAGTCTTTTTAGGAAATGAAAATTAATATTTTTGACAATTCGACCTTCAAAATTTAACGTCCATTTAAAATTTGAATCTTCATAAAAATTTCACAATTAAATTTCAGTTTCACACCCCAAAAATATCCACAAACAAAAAGCTGCACATGAAATACGCTTTATTTAGAAATTCCGCCAAGGCAATCATTATTTTTAGTTAATCAACGTATTTCAATAAATTAAATGAAGAGATTTTTTTTTAAAAAATTGGCGATGAAAAATTTACTGGCATTGCGATACCCAAAAAAATCACGCATGAATGAATGAGAGCGAAAAAATTTATGACACCAAATGCTCGGAGTATTAATCACTTAGTCACAAATTAAAGAAATGAATAGGAATGGATTGGAGCCATAAATAAGGTTTGTTATTCATTAAATGATAAATCTTGAATTACCATTTATTATTTTCACTCATTTAAGCACCAATTATTACAATCACTAACTTTATATCTTTTTTTCCATTCACTCAGCGGGCAATGATTTTTTGATTCACTAAAAAATATCTCTTTCCGGTTTCTAAATACTTAAAATTTAATATGGTATAGACACAGAAAAACGACACATAAAAGATGGAAGAAAAAAAAGTTTTACTTTTATGCTAAAAACAAGTTTTTTTTTCTTTCCTGTGCAAAAATATTGTGATTATAAAGTTCAAAGTGGGTTACACAAACAAATAAACATGCATAGACATCAAGACTAGTAAATTTATAAATTTCCACTTATTTTACCGTCTTTTTTGCAGATATGCTCTTCTTTTTTGACTTGTGGAAAGGCAATTTGCAGGGGAAAATTTAAAAATTACTTGTGTTATTGATCGTGGGACTTGAACGCAATTTTTCAGCAGATACAAGTATTGATAATTTCTTAGTATCGAGTTTAAATTAACTCAGGCAAGAAAAACCTTGTAAAGTTGGAATTTTTGACATTTAACGGTTTTTTGAAATTCAACTTTAACGTTTTTCAAAAATTTCAAATTTTAAGGTTTTTTAAAAATTTGAAACTTTAACGTTTTTCAAAAATTTGAAATTTTAAGGTTTTTAAAAAATTTGAAACTTTAACGTTTTTCAAAAATTTGAAATTTTAACGTTTTTCAAAAATTTGAATTTTTAACGTTTTTCAAAAATTTGAATTTTTAACGTTTTTCAAAAATTTGAATTTTTAACGTTTTTCAAAAATTTGAAATTTTAACGTTTTTCAAAAATGTGAACTTCAAAAATTTGAATTTTTAACGTTTTTCAAAAATTTGAATTTTTAACGTTTTTCAAAAATTTGAAATTTTAACGTTTTTCAAAAATTTGAAATTTTAAAGTTTTTCAAAAATTTGAAATTTTAACGTTTTTCAAAAATTTGAAATTTTAACGTTTTTCAAAAATTTGAATTTTTACGTTTTTCAAAAATTTGAAATTTTAACATTTTTCAAAAATTTGAAATTTTAACGTTTTTCAAAAATTTGACGTTTTCTCGAATTTATTTAAAGCTAGTTTCCTCTATCTCGTGACTCATCTAACCATCTACCCAGCCGATCATAGTGCTTTAAAAATTAAACTGCATTGCTTCAAAGAAGCTTAAAAAAGGATCAACAAAAAATGTTCGTCCAAAAAAAACTTTCAATTTTCAGTCCCTTCTCAGCATTATTGTCAATGCCCACGATGTTAAGAAGTTACTTCATATTTGATTAGGGAGAGAGAAAAAATAATTCACGCGTCTACAGCAAAAAGCAAATACAAGTTATACAATGGAAATTGATATAGGAAGAAGAAATGGAAAGAAAGAAAAATCGAATGTAATTGAAATCTTCAAATATTTATGAAGCACTTTTCTTGCAGAGGAATTTGATTTTAGATTTGTCGGAATGCTAAATTGATATCGATTTTCTTTCGCTTTTATTTTATTTCAATTTTCCTTCGGAAAATAATTTTCTATATGAAATAATAATCACAATTATTGAAAGTGAAGGCGGAAAAAATTTTCGGTAAGCTGCTGATGATAAGAAATAAATTGAGAAGATTTCATCAAAAATCATAATCAATTATGGATTATGGTGAAATTTTGGAGATAACTGACTAGATGAAATATTTATTACTGTGATATTCTGAATTATAGTTTGAAAACAGGTAGATATTGGATTGTGATTTCAGGAATCTTCATTAATAATTTTGCTAATCTTGTTATCGTGATTGAGAGAGGTCGAATAGTTTAATATTGAAGTTTTTTGAATAATTTTGAATTTAAATTTTCAGAATCTTTTACTTAAAAATGTAGAGTTGAATTTCAGTTTTAACAGGGAATATAATTTACCACATGGTTCAAACTGTAGCTCCTAATACCCCCAGAGGCGTATCCAGGATGCTTTCTAGGAGGGGTTTTTCAAATCATGACATTTTTTTGAATATCTCTTCTAATCATAACTTTTTGTTCTAAACTAGTATTGGTTTTTCAAAAAATGGAGGGTGGTGACCCCTGGATACGCCCCTGTATACCCCTAATACCCTAGTAGAATACTCTAGATATACCCTACTCAGTAGCATAGCCACAACCTTCGCATTAGTTTAACTCTAAAGACCATCTTTGATTGATTTATATAAATCATTCCATTTGCAGAAATCCATCAAGCTGATTTCCATAAAGAAATTAAATCAATCTTGCAACATTGCAGATACTCGAGACTCTTTACAACCTCATCAATAATTAAATTCACAATACTATTTTTTTCTTTTACGTCATTTTATGTTTCAACATATTTTGGCATTTTATTTCTGTTGTTGAGGCAATCAGCTGAAAGTGTTTCTGTCGGAAATTCGAGCCGTATCCAATTTTCTTTATCCATTTAAGGTTTTACGTGTGTGTGTGTCAAAGCTGACCATGAACGATAATTTTTTGGCGAATTTGCTGAGAATGAGATGTTGGGAAATAGAGAGAAAAATACAGTAGGACTTACCTTAAAGCATTAAATTCGCTGTAATCCGTAAAAAAGCATAAATATTTCACTCAACTATGCTTGTCCTCCTTCTTGTGCCCATAAAATGAGCATCAAAAATATTTTTTACGAAGAAGTTATGTAAAATAAGTGTTTTTTTTTCTCTTCAATCTCGTGCACTGTTATCACTTTTCATACTTCCCCACTTATCATGACCTTCCTACGAGTCGTTGTTTACTATTCGAGTATGAAATATTATTTGTAGCATTTAACACAATAATTTTTTTGTTGATTTTCGATTTCTTTTAAGCATAAACAGCACATTAGACTTTGAATTCACTACTCTATGGTATTTTACTAAGAAACAAGAACACACAATTTCGATTAAATATCTTGATTTTTTTCTATAGCTGCTGGATGATGATGATGCTACGTGTAACTATTTTTTTCTCTTTTCTTCTGAACAATACACTCGTTTTTCTTGTACTTTGTACTTTTCATTTGCAACATACAGATGAAAAATAACAGTTTTAATTAATCTTCTTGTCCAAATCTAATGAGAGTAATAGAGAAGAAAAAAAGGTAAAAGAAATTGAGGAGAAAAGATCAATAAACTGGAGCATTAAGTTGCAAAATTATATTTCATTCGTACACTGCTTTTGTTTAAAGTTTTCACTTTAAAATTATTGCATAATAGATACAATATTTTTAGTATTTTCAAAGAAAGAAAAACCTCCAGATATACACAAGCACTACAAAACTATATTTCTGTTTCCTTTCTTTTTTTTTGTTTCTCTCTTCTTTTTATTTTATTTATTTTTTCTGAGATAGACGTAAATTTTTTTATTTTCTACATTATTTGTATCATTAATAACACTTTATGCAATTTAAAAGCAAATTTCTAGATGCTTTCAGACACTATGTAAGCAATTATTCACAAATAAGTCTAACATCTCAACGGATGGAGATGTAATTTGTAATTAAAGCAAACGATTCAATTCTTAAAAATCAGAAAACAAATTTTTTTCATAATAAAAACGTCGATCTAGTTCGCGAGAAGAAATGAAAATAACACGAAACACACAGAATGGACGAGTTTAGTTTCGTACGAAAGACTGTGTTTCCGTGGAACATATGTTCGCGAATGTTTTGTTCAAACCTGACTGAATGTCAGTACACTTGCACTGTTGAAATTGAAGCTCTTTTTGGGTGTTGAGTATAAAGTATATCGTGACTTGTTCATGGCTTCCTTGTGGATATTTTGGACAATTACTTATTTCTCATTAGATTTATTTAGTTTTTAGAAGTCTTCTCGTGAATTTTGATTTATGAAATTCTAATTTTGTTCAAATATAACTATTATTACAGATTAAAGCACAATATAAGCTTTTACAAATTGAATTTTTGATTGTTTTCTTTTAAAAGAAATTGCACTGAAAAGCACAGATTACTAGATCTTATCTCTTCGGAGTTTCAAATCCGATTGAAAAATTTACGTTGAAAATCTTCCCTTTAATAGTCAAATTTTGCGCAACTTTTGCCCCTAAAACTAAAAAATTTAAAAAAAATTCATATTTAGACTAAGTTTCTTTGAAATTTAATGCTGGGTTGATTATTCAGTAATTAATTTAATACTCAATCAAGCTTAATCACAAATTAAATCAATGAATGCTTAGCAAATTTCACGTACTCAACTAACGTATTTTGAAAATTCAAATTCCAAAACAGTTGAAGGGCGCGCAGTTGAGCGTTGAAAAGAGTAAACAAAATGAAAAATTGAAATTTCCAGTGAATTCATTAAGAAATACAGGTAACTAATTAATACAGCATATACAGCAAAACGCATTTAATTAAACTACATTTTCAGATATTAAAATCATGAGCGATTTCACTGAGGACGACATGAAAAAGCATTGTAGAGAAAATTTTGGAGAGAAAGGAAAGAAGAAAAATTCACTCCAAAATAACTCATTTTTGGAATCAAATAAATTTAATTCAAGTATGTCAGCGGCTTCGGAACAAAACGAGGAGCGTGAGAATGTAAACGAATGGGTTCGTTTTGGCTTAAAATTGGCCGTTCAAAGCGCATTACATCCATTAGAATACAGTAAAGTGTTGATTCAGGTAAAAAATATTTTTTGTTGCATAAAAAATCATGAAATAATGATAATTAATGGGATTTTTATAGATCGGCTTTGAACCAATAGCTCCTCGTCCAACAACAACACTGTTCGGAAAGCCAGCACTAGGGCTACCAAACATATTCCAGTATGGTACGAATTGATTTTTAATGATTTGGAACTTTGTCGTCTTCTTATCATTATTCATTATTACTTCTTCTTCTTTTTGTTTCCATCTATTTTAGTTGCCTACATAAGAAGCGTCGATGGTCTTATTGGATGTTACAGAGGTTTAACGCCAAAGCTACTTGGAAGCCTTATTTCCAGTCATTACAGTGATAAAGTAGCCGATAAATTAGGAATGGCACGAATTGAAGATACAGAAAAGGATGAATTGAACGATGATGAATATTTTGAACGTTATCAGACTAAATTAAAACGAGACATTGTTGTGCATACAGCTGGTGCTATTATTACATCACCATTTCATGTTATTTCCATTCGTATGATGGCTCAGTTCATTGGAAAGGAAACAAAGTATAGCTCTATAATTGGATCAATAATTGAAATTTACAAAGACGAAGGCATTTGGGGATTCTTTTCCGGACTCATTCCACGTTTAATTTTTGATCTATCATGTGTCGTTGTCGCGAGTACTGCAACATATTTAGTCGGACGTCACTTTATTCGTGAGAAGGAAGGCAGAATGTATTTCGGAAGTTTGACTTCCTTTGTATGCAGTAGCATGTTCTATCCAATGAATGTCGTCTCAACTTGCATGATTGTTAATGGAACTGGGTAAGTTCAACTGTCAATCTTAATTTAAAAGTGCTCGAAAACCTTACAATTTCCCTAAAACATTTGTATGGTTTTGAAAATAATTTTTAAATTCTCAAAATCCGTTAAAAAATAATTTTCAATTCATTTTTTAGATTACAAGCTGGATCAATGCCATTAATGCCAAGTTACGATTCATGGCGTCACTGTTATAATTCATTACACAAAGCTGGTGACCACAAGCGCGGTAGCAGTTTATTCTTCAGATACGTTAAGTCCAAAAGCCCAACCATCATTGCGAGAGCCATCATCGACTAAAACTTCTGTCAAACAAAATTATATTAAATGTTATTTCGAGGATTTTTCTGCATTCTTCAACAGGAACATTTTTAAACAATTCTTTTAGAGCTTTGATTTTTCTTCTGTCTTTTTGAGAATTTAACATCATAATGTTGAACTTATTTCCAGATAAAAATAAAATATTTGCCGATATAAAAAATATTTTTTGTATATTTTGGGAAATTAGTAAGCATCTTATAGGATCATAATGGGAAATATGCTTATGAATCCTGTCAAAAGATGTCGCTGGATGTTTCTCATATGAGCATGCTTTGTGATATGTGGTGAACGGCATGCATGCGAGTTTAAGGTTGCATGAAAATATTTCTGTGACTTGAAGAACAAATATTTCATGAGCGTCTCTTACTTTGAAAACATGCTTTTAAGTTCTATTGGTGATTCAGAGATACGTGACTGTTCATCTCATGTCTCAAACTCTTTGGCATTTCATCAAATTTCAATTTAATTTTATGATGAAATTTGAAAAATGGTGTAATTTTAAAAATTGTGAAATTTGATAGATAATTGAAAACCTATGTACTTGTACAGAACTCTACATTTCACAAAGATTTGTGGTAAATAAAACTGTTGTAAGGTTCTGGAAAATTCAAAAATTTAAATTCTTAACCTCAAAATAGTAAAAATTGAAAATTTATTATTAAACAAGTAAATCTTGCGTCAATCTTTATGGAATTGTTAAGGAAAATAGCATTAACCAACTACAGACTGGATATAAGTCACAAAGTATTGCTTTCAAAGATTTATAGCAAAAAAATCAAAAATTTATGAAAACAAAATAAGAAATCGGAAAATTTCATGAATTGAGTCCAAAACTCATAGAATCTTGACAAAAAAGGACATAAAAATCAACAAGGAACAAAAACACAAAGGACGAGAAAATAAAATCCACATGAAAAGATATTAAACCTAAATTACACAATATTTTAAATTAAAATACACAAAACTACAATGTAATACAACCAACCACGAGTCTATATTGATTAAAAAGTGAACAAAGAGAGGAACAGCTACATAAGAATATCCTTAAAAAGATTGCAGAAAGTAAGTTTGTAATCAAGAACACATGTGAGTTCCACAAGAACAAAAAAAAAGTTTTATTTTCGAACAAAGAAAGTCATGTAATCTGTATCATACGTAAAATTACAGCAACATAATTGAGCGTCTCTACGTCAAACCATATGATTAAGGACAGAGAGTTCATGTAACAATGTTCATGCTATTATTGTGAAACAAAGGAATGAGAATTGATAACGAATTTTTAGTGGATAAGAAGAATAAATCAAAGTAATCATTGAAAATTAAGCAAAAAATTGAAATTCTTGGAATTTTCATAAACAATTTTCCAAAAAACAGAAGAAAACATTAATTAAGTTAAAAGAATTTTCTCTTTATTCATCAGAAAAAGTCTCCAAAAACAGCCAACCTCTCCCGACAGAGAGACTCAACACAAAGAAAATCGAGAACTGAGACCGTAAATTTTCATTCTCTGTTTATTTTTCGCTCATTTTGTAGACATTTCGTCCGTATGTACAAAAACTTATTAAATCATCATTCGTAACGTATTCTTTCAACGTGAAAGACGTAATTTTGTTCGCTTTCGCGCGCTATATTTTTTCTTATTAGCCAAAATAATCCTGTGTGTTATCAAAATAAAATAAAAAATATTAGTGAAATTTGAATGTGAAAAAATAAAAATATAAACAAAACGATTGCAGTGAACATTGGAATACATCGAGTGAATATAATTCATTTGTGAAATCAAACGATTGAGGATAAAAAATAAAATATAAAATAAATATAAATTGTGGAAGCCGAAACGAGTGGAATTACAAGTGAAAAGAATTAATCATGTCAACAATTCAGTTGTTGTGTAAAAGTGAAAACAATATGAACAATAATAACATCTTTCAAGCATCAAATCATTTAAAGGAAATTGAGCAAGAAACAATAAGGTGAGTCCAAGTTATAAATATTATTTATTTTTTTCTCGCCGACTAATTAAGCGCCGACAAATACATACGAAGCAATAGAAACAGTTGTTTGATAAGGTTTTGCACGAGAGTTATTGCGTTTCAGAAATTTAATATTTTAAAAAAAATTCACTTGTGTTGAATGCGAATCGGCAAACTGCCACATTTTCAAGCGATGGTCTTGCTTGCTTACATTTTTTTGCCGGCTTTGCGGGGAGCTCAACGCGAAAAAAAAAGATATTTTCTATGTGAATGTAAATTCTGATTCGCACACGACAAATGTGAATATAATACAAAAGACGAGTGAAAAGTAGCCGGGAGGAGGTGGGCAATCAAATTGGTTTGAGTGAAAGTCTCATGTCACTTTTTTTTGCGTACTAATTAATTTATTATAAATGCGTGAGTCAGTCACATAAATTATGAAGCAACATTTTATTTATTTTAAAGGAATCAAGTTTCATTCCATATAAAAAAAAATTATGTTACGAATTTTCAGCAGAAATAAAAACCCGAAAGAGAGAGAGAGAGAGAGGAAAAAACGTGCCAGTGCTCAGCTGTTCCATGTTTGCCGCCATTTCTAAAAATCATCTGATTACCCAACCTTCAAAAAAGCGAATGAGTACTACTACTACGTCTTTCTTTTTTTTCTTCTTTTTCCATGCCTTTAAAATACATCTCTTGACTCTCTATTGCTGCTATATTTAATAAATATCAACCAAAAATATTTTATTTTTGTCACTTTTATCACTACAACTAGTTTCTTTTATGTTCTTCATTGATAAGACATCAGGCGTCGATTCCTAAGAATTATTTTTATTATATTTCATATGCGGCCACGTTTTCCATATTTGTACGCTCGGGGCGCTCTCTGAGAAATTTAAAGGCTTCGTAATTTTCTTCTATTCTTGATTTCTAATCGGATTTATTGAGTAAAGAATTCTTGTGAATATGTTTTTGATGCTCTGGGTGTAAGTGTACTTAACGATTGAAATGATGACGCGTAGACATATTGAGAAATTGTATTATTAAAGATGTTTTATGTTTGAATCTTAAAGATTTGATGGAAAAATAATTGAAATTTTAGGTTACGTAGAAAATTCAATGTTTTTTGTGGTTACGTATACCAGGGGTGTATTCAGGGAGGGGTTTTGGGGATCTAAACCCCCCTCTTTTGGGAAAAGTTTTTCAATTTGCTTGGGTTTTTGAAGAAAAAAATCCCTAACCCCCCCTAAATTTTCCTGTCCATACAAAAACAAATTCAAACCCCCTCCCTCGAAATATTTCTGGATACGACCCAGACGTATACGTTTACGTAAAATTGGGCTACGTATTTTTGGTTACGTATACGTAATTTTTTTTACCTTTACGTATTTTTGATTACGTATAGGGGTCGTTCGCAAATTACGTCACGCATCTAGGGGGGAAGAGGGTTTGAAGAATTTGTGACTGTACAAACACAAGAAATTTCTTTCTATAGAAAATTTGTGACAAGGAGGGGAGGAAGGGGGTCGAAAAAGTAGTTTTTTAGCGTGACGTAATTTGCGAACGACCCCATACGTAATTTCTCGTTACGTTTACGTAAATATTATTATGATTAGGAGTCATTCACTTATGACGTCCATCAAAAAATGGGATTTTTAGACCACCCCCCTTGTCACAAAATTTTAATTAAAAAAAAACCTTTAATTTAAAGTGTCACAAAATCTCAGAACCCCCCTCCCCCCTAAATCATGGACGTCATAAGTGAATGACCCCTTACGTATTTCACAGTATTTTCATAAATTTGAAATATTTGTGTTGTAAAGCATTAGAATTTTATTATGTTATGCTTGCCTGATCCTTCTAGAATCTAGATGCTATAACATAACCTCTTTGATATCAAATTGCTTGTTAATTTAAATTTTAATTAAGTTCTTTAAAACTCTTATGTAATTATAAATTATGCATTAGAAGTTTACCAACTCTAATTCCAAATTAAAATCCTAAAACTTCCATATTCAAAAATCCATTAAAATAATTTAATTTAACTTAAATTGCGCCTTATTTCACCACCCACGCCAACTTTTTCTTCTCATCAAATTTGTTATCAAAAAATAAAATTGCACAACCAGCACAATAAAATATATTTCATAACTTTTTGTTCCTTTTCTGTCTTGCTTAATCGGTGTGCATGTATTTTTTTTGAGAGATTGGAAATTCTAATCAGCTGATTCTTCCATTCTTTTGCAAAAGCGCTGCTGATGCTCCGACATACAATTTCTTTTTTTTTCTCCCTTTTTCTTCTATTTTATTTTATATTTTTTTCAAGGGACGCCGTTTTTTCAATTTCATCATTTTCATGTATGCTGACTTTAAGTTTGTATTAGTGAGCAGTATTAAAAAAAACTACACAACGCTCTCGTCTCTTGCCCTTTTTACATAATGCAGCATAAAAATCCCGAAAAAAGAAGCAAGAACAAGAAGAAGAAGGAAAGAAAGAAAATAATAATATGTATGTCGGCGGCTACTCACACATCCACAAGTACATTTCTCATCACATAATAAATTCAATGCTGTTCGTCTCGACGACTGCTCTGAACATGTGTCGGTGTGTTGTGACTGTGTATTTTCTGAAAATATATATTTCTATATACTCAATATCCACCGACTGTGTATGTCGCATAACATACTAACACAGCTATAGTCACCGGTTCATGCTTACATTTTTGTTATTTTTTCTTGACTCGACTCTTTTTTTTCGATAATATGGAGACATCAAAATCACATGGCTCGAAAGAGAAAAAAAAGTACAGTTGTGTTAAAACAGCCAGTCTCTACAACCTCGGTGTGGATTTTTATTTTGGAGCGAAAATCTTTTTTTCTCTTTTCTTGTTCCTTTTTTTGGATTCCCAAAAATATTTCTTTCTTTGTATCCATTGATCTCTTCCTACGTACATTTTATTGTCAATTTCTCTTACAAGACTTTTATGCTGCACATTCATACCTATTATTATTATTTATATTGATTCCTAATGAAAATTAATCGTCTCATTTTTTTCTGACTTACCTAGCTCCCTAGACAACTTCTCCATGTGTAGATTCTTATTTCATTTCTATTATGGCAGTCAGCAGTCGAATAGCAATGCTTTTAAATGGACTGATTAAAAACAATGGGAAACTTGATGACATGAATGAAGAGATTATGTTACGTTTGGTTCTGACTTTTATATTCTTATTTTTTTCGGTTCTCTTTCTTCTACCTTGACTGTCTTTGTGGTGTCATGGAAGCTAAAGAATGAAATGAAGAAGTTGAATGATTTTTTTTGCGGATTTTTCTTTCATGATATTTTGAGAACAGAAGAAAAAGTACACAACATGAAATGTCATATGCATTGAATGGATTGAGGTACTAGGAGGGTGAAGTGGTCAAGTTTGGGGGGATTTTTTTGGGTTACTTACTTTTTTGGTCGTTCTGATCAGACGTGGTTCATGATCTTTCTTAGTTTTAATGTTGCTGTAGCTCTGTCTGTTACCTTTCAACCTCAATTACTTAATTGTCTCTTATAGTAGCTTCTTTCATTCAATTAGCATGACAAGTTCTTGGAAACTTGATAAAAATCAAATCTAATCCAGAAATGGAAGCATAGCTAAGTGTCATGATGTCAGCATTGTTCCAAACCATTTTCATATCGACTAAACTCTATAGAATGATTAAAAGATCTGTCTAAATTGGGTGGGAATCGTACCAACGTCTTTACAAAATAATGGAGCATAGATTCCTTGTCAGTTGCCTAACCTCTCGGCCACTGATGGCTTACTCTTGTACTGACAGATTCCCTTACAATTTTTATACAACAAACTAAGATAAAATCAACTAGTTTTGCCATTTTCAATCACAATCCAACTACTAAGTTAAAAATCTGGACCATTCCTCAAAAATTTACGAAAATTCAACTCCAGAGCCACAAATTTCTTCAAAGTTACAACTTTCCATGTCTGGATCTTTAAATCTAGTTCCATAAATTGCATAACCTTCGTAACTCAAAAATGTAAACATTCCAACTGCTCAGCTGATCCAAAACCAATAAGAATCCCCAAATGCAAAAACATCTTCGTTGCCATAATATTCATAAATGAAAAATGATCCAAATGAGAAAATGTTAAAATAAATTATTATATTATTAATCTCACAGAAGAGTACACGAAAGTAGATAGAACTGAAATGTAAGAAAAAGTGTTGTTAAGGTCAATGATCAACATAACAACAAATCTCTTATGACGCTTAATTGACTAGATGGTTGTTGGTTTGTATAGAATGAGAGGAAAGAAGAAGAAAATAATAACAATTTTTGTGTGAGGCTTGGGAATGTTCCTCTCACTTGAAAAACTAATTCCCTCATTTCAATTCTTTTTCTCTTGTTAGAATTCACTTTTTTTTCAATTTTTGGACGACGAAGCGTCCATCCGAATAAATAGAAATGGAAATATTTTAAAGAGTTAAATGCCAGACGATGCATAATGAAGATGAATGTTGAAAGAGAGGAAGATAGAGATAGATAAAAGCTAGAATCATCAAAACTACATATACGTGTATAATATTTCCCATTGAATACATAATAATGGCTTTTTAGTGATGAAAAATTCTCTCTATTTTACATTGTTTTCTTTTTTAAAAAATCTTCTGCTTTATAATTTTGAAAAAAAAAAATTTTTTTTTCAAGTAGAGAGTTATCTAATGCATAAAATATAGTTTTTATATACATGTATATTTGAGAAGTATTCAATTCGGGAAGAAAAATAATGGGAAACTATTTTATGACTCTCTGGAGATATAAAAATTAATGAATATTCAATCGAGATTTTTATTGTTTTCCTTCCATTTTTCTTTCTCCCGAAAAAAACAGTATAAAATATAAAATAAAAAGAAATCATGAAACGAGCGTACACAGTGAAATATAATCGTTTTTATGATTCTTATGCTGAGTTTAATGAACAATAGTTTCCATTTGGTTTTTGTCGAGACCTTAAGCTTTATGTGAATTATGTTGTGGGTGAATTATTGGGTTTTATTGCGACTGTTTTGAAGTTGACTTTTTTTAAAGTTGGAAAAATTATTGAATGCGATGAAATTGAGGTTTCCTAAAAGCAAAATTGGTTAAAAAATATTATGATGTTACGAACTTACGTACTTTGAGACTTCAGCAAATACCTAAACTTAATTTAATTAATTGTTTGAGTTTTAGAAGAAAAAAATCTTCCTTTTTGAAAAAAAATACTTTACTGAACGAAAAAAATAATTTTTTACTGAACGTTCTTGTTTGAATTCTATAAAACCGTTAAATTTGAATTTTACAAAACCGTTAAATTTGAATTTTACAAAACCGTTAAATTTGAATTTTACAAAACCTTTAAATTTGAATTTTACAAAACCGTTAAAAATTTGAATTTCAAAAATCCGTTAAATTATAAATAACCATCTATGTTAAGTTAAATACATTTTCTGACCATATCTTGAATTCTTTATTATCAAGTCACAAAGAGACATGTGTCTCAATTAAATTTTATTAATAATTATTTCTTAAAATATAAAAATTCACAATTTAGAAACTAAAAAAGTCGACATGACATTGACATAGATACCATAGAATTCTACCCGACACTACATAGCTTTTCAATATAAAAAATTATCTGCAGAACCATTTAACCACCCATTATTAAAACCACAAAGCCGAGACAAAGCTCATTAAATTGATGTAAAATTTATTATTACATGCGACATTAGAGACGCTTAATTTGATATTTACAAATAACAATGCATGGCAAGCGTAAAGAGGCTAAAAACAGAATCAAAATGCGAGACAAGAATGGAAACAATAACAAAGAGGCATCACTCGTTTACTCACTTGCAATCTTTATTTTTCTCATTTTTTTATATAATTCTCCATGCAATTTGAAAATAAAAAGCAAAAAAAAATATTCTTCTTCATCTACACATGACGATGCTGCTGCTGCTGCTGCTGCTTTGTGTGTACTTTTTTTCTGATGTTTATAAATAAAAGCAACTGACTTCGACGTAAAAGGGAAATTATGGTGTTGTAAAAATGGAAACAGGTGCATCTTCTCTTTCTCTCTATTTTCTCTTAACTTCTATCTTGCATATCTACACACATTTATTTTTATAATCATTATACCCACATAATTTCATGTTGTAATTATTATGCTTTACAATTTTCATTCGCTTACTGCATCTGATGAGTTTTTTTACGTTTTCGTTTATTTTGATGCAGTTTTCTTCTCTCTGTTGTTGTTCCTTATTTTATTTTTATTCGAGGTTTCATATTCCCTCCAAAATGATTTCTTTTTCTGAGTCGCAGAGATGATGCACGTGTCCAGATTTTAAGTCAAGTGGATTTTGAGGGATGGTTTGATTGAAAGACAGATGTATTAATTGATGGACAGGTAGATTTTTTTGGTTGATCTATTTATTGTGTAGAAAGAGATTTTTTTGGAGGAAAGGGGATTTTTTTGAAGTTAATCATGTTAAGCTTAGGTAAATTTTATTTTTGAAGATGATGAGATCAGGGAGGTTTTGGATTAAGACAGAACACTTGTTAATTGTTGGAAAAAATTTGAATCTTCCTCAATTTTTTGAAAATTATTTTAAAATTTTATTGGATGTAGGTTTCGAGCCACTACTTTTTAATAAGGAGAACCTTTGATTTTTGATTTGGTCAACTTAACCTATACGAGGGTAGTTGCAGTACAGGGCATATCCAGAATTATTTTTTGGGACCCTTTTTTGGATATCTTTTCGAATCATGAGTTTTCAAAAAATAGGGACCACCAAACCCTCCTCTTCTGGATACGCCCATGTTGCAGCATAGAATATAGCTCCACAAAATATGTACTTTTTTGGCATAGATGGTCATCCAGGTGTCCTATGTTGTAGATGACAATTTTTTTGATGTTATGGGGGTTCAAATCTTCTATAAGCACGAGTAGTTTTAAGGGGGAGTACCTTGCCAAATCTAAGACTCGATGTGACTAAAAATCTAGGAAAATTCATATTGTGATGGACAATTAAAGGTCTAGATTTGACACTCTAGACCTTTAGCTGTCCATCACAATATGAATTTCCCTCGATTTTTCACTCTATTTTGTCGTCATATCTTCAAAAAGGCGATTAGTGTGCCGAGAGCCAGAGTCTGAGCGGTACAGTATAGTCGTCAGGACCCTGCAGGGTACCGATACGTCACTGTGTTAATGGTAAATCATCAAAAAGACGTATGGTTATCTTTACAGCGCTCTGAAGAATATATTGTACCCATTTGATGGCAAAAATTACCCTTATGTATAGATTAGTACCCAAACCAGCCTGAAAGCAACAAAAATTTAATTACCTCAAAAAACTTTCAATCCAATCAATTCAATTCCCATGATTACAAATTTAATAAATTTTCCACAACAACCCTACGATTAACATTTGCCAATAAAAATCACTCACAACGCAAAGGCAGTAATACAAAAGGAAAGCGTTCGCTAGGTTCAAGAAAGAAAAAAACATATGGTCTGAATGATTTTTCTTCATTCTCTCCTTCTTTGCATTTATGCAGTCATAAAAATTGAAATGAAAATAATGTGTATTGGGAAAGATTTCTTTAATTTGGTTTACATAATTTTTAAAGGCTAATAAAAATTCCATTTCATCAAAATGATTCAATTTTTTGATTAAAAAAAATATTTCGATTTTACGGACATCAATTTGATTGTGTATATGAAGCAGTTGAGATCTCTTTTATGAGTTGATTATTTTTTTGTATTAGTACGAAATTTTGCAATGACTTTCGATATAAATGAAAGAATTCTCTCCCAAAAAAATAAAATTTTGCGTGTGTGGCAGATAAAAAAAATCGAATTTTGAAGGCAAGAAATTAAATTAACAACAACAAAGAAAAGAGAGAGAGGGACACAGAGAGAAGAAAATGAAAAAAGTCGACGAGTGAGGAGGAGGCAGAAAAAAGAATGAAAGAAGAAGTCAGTGAATGCAAAGTTAGTTTCGCCAAGGCAAAAGCCAAGCGCAGCAAGAAGAAAGAATAGCATACACTAAAAAAATTATGTATGTACGTCTCTCACATGTATGCATATACATAAATCTTGAAGAAGAAGACCAAGAATGTGAAGCGGGGCAAAAAAGTGAAGTTCGAAGAGAAAACGCAACGAAAAAAAAATCCACAAAGATCGGAGAGCGCAAAAAAATTCCTTCATGTATGATATCTAAAAATAAAATACAGCACAGAGGCGCAGAGCAAGGCAAGGCACGAAATGAACGCAAAATGTAATGAAAATGGCAAAAGAGTGCAAAGAAGAATTGACAAGAAAAAGAAGAACAAGAAAGTTGAAAAGAGTTGAGTTCACTCTGCGTGTGAGTGAGTAAAACTCGTACGTAGCCTCACATATGAATGCGTTTTCATTTAAAAAAGGCTTGTTTTGAAGTCATAAAGTTTCAAAACTTATTATTATGGATGTATGGCAAATAATTAATTAGTGAGAAGCATTTTTTTCTTCTCTTTCTGACTGCACAATAGTTACTCATTAAAAAAGCAAGCAAATTGCATAGTTTGCCTTCGAAATCTCCCTTGTGGATGCGAATATCATGACTTGAATGCTTTTGAAGTTTGAATTTCGAAATTCAGACAAAAAATTTTCCCGCCTTTTTCGAAAATTCAATTGAAATTTTAATTCTCAAAATTTCAACTTAATTTCCCAATTTACTTCCACAAAAGTTAACCAATAGACAGAAAAACATAGCAAGAATGCGTCAATAACATTAAAATTCGAGTGCTTCTAACCAAAATAATCAATTTTGCAATTTGAAATTTTTTGTTTACATTTTTTTCGAAGTCATTTTCGAAATTCTTTCGAAATTGAGTTCGAAAAAAGTAAATAAAAACAAAAGATACAAAATGAGCAAAAATTAGATGACAGTCAGCATATTTTCATGCATATGACTAGAATTGATTTATAGCTAAACATCTGTCGATTTCTATGGAAAAGGTTTCATCAATTTTTAACGGAAATTTCTAGAATAAACAACAAATTCTTCCTACCGGTCAGAGATATGCTATTTTCATCCACATATCGGACATACGTTAGCTTAAAAATAAAAAAAAGAGTAAGAAGAGATTGAGAATAAGAAGAAGCAACAACGAAGCGTCGTCATTTCATTTCATTATGAAGGCATCTGTACATATAAAGTTGAGATTCCTATGCATGTGTTCGTGATACTGTCGATGGGTTATGTAACCTTCAAAAATAAGAAGTTTCTTTTGTTCTGCTTTTAACTTTTTTTTTCTCTCTTCTTTTATTCATTAAAAAAATTTCTTTGTTCTTTCATTTCCTTTACTCTTCATTCTCTCCTCTAGTTTCGTTGCTAATGTGATTTTAAGAAGAGCAAAGTTAAAAAGAAGACAAGCTGAAAAAATGAGAGCAATAATCGTAAAAGAAACTATTGTAAGGATAGAGAAAAAGAAACAAGGAAGAAGTTTCACTTCTTCTTCCTTTTTATCCTGCCTTTTTTATTATTATTTCTTCATCTCCATTTCTGTGTGTAGTTTTGTGTATTCAACTCGATTGTTCCAATTATCGAAATTGTATATATAACGTCGTCTTTTGTTTTTATTCTTGATTCTCACAATCTTTGCTTTGTGCCTTCATTTATTCCTTAGAAAAATAAGAAATATAAACATACGATAGCAGGCAGAAGCGAAAAAACACGTGGTCGTAAAATTTATTTCATTTCTTATCCTCGAGTCGGGTTTATTAGTTAGTTTCTTCATAGGCGGTAATGTACATTGGGTTTGACTTGCTGTTCCATGAGTGGATGTCTCACGAGATGATTTTTTTGTTGACTTTTAACTTGCATTGGTAATTATTAGGAATTGAAGAACACAGAAGCATCCACAGTAAATTAAATTAAAGGTTAAGTACTTGGGTATATCTTAAGGGATGTCATTTGACCTTTGCTACGGTTTACTTATCTTTTGTAGATGCATACCATTAGTGTATACCCTATGGACTGATTTGGCGCCATTTTTTGGGTACCTACCCTTTAAGACAAATCCCTTCGGTACCTTAGATATGAGGTATTCTAGGAAGTCAATTTCAAGAGACCATGCCCAGAACCAACGCTCACTTTTCCAGCAATACATAAAATGCGCTCAAATTTTACACTCTGAGTTATATTGCAAAAAGAAACGTTTTTATCTTCATGGTGACCTTTTGTTGCTGCTCACTCCTCTCTCGGTTCCTTCCTTTGTGATTTTTATTTCATTCTCGATTTTTTTTTGTATTTACTTTTTACTGTGTATATATTTTATTTGGGTTGCATCACAGGCATGGCGCGCAAAAAAAATGAAATAACAACAAACATATCAGCGAACATTCTCACTGTTAAGCTTCTTCTTAATAAGATTTTTTTTTGCAAAGTTCTTTTTCTGAAAATAAGCAAATAAGAATAATTTTTAGCGTCTCTTCTTTTCTCTTTCTGGCTTACAAAAAACTTATTCCTTTATTCTTCTCTCGCTTCTTTTCTTGATGTCATGTGATATTTGCGCTTGGCTTCGCTTTTTATTTCATTTCATTATTATTATTCGCTGATGATGCAGCGTCAGTCGCATCAAATTTCCTTACTTCTCCTTCCATAAACAAAAAAAAATGCTACTTGTGATTTTATTTACATCGAAGAAAAATGATTATTCTTGTAAGTAATACAACTTTTATTTTTCTTGCTTGTTAATTACATAAAAATATATGTACACCATCACGTTGCACCACGTGTGAAAGATGTCTAAGGAAACATGTGCTTTCATCATCGCGCACGACTCTTTTCGTTTCTGTTCTGTTCTGCTATGCCTTGTTTTTATCCTTTTAATTATTAAATGCCTAATTCGAATATCTTATTTCGGGTGGCTCATTAATGGATAAAGTTTTGGAATTTCTTGAGGGGGTGGGGGGCGTATTAAATATGTTGGGGATCTTTTTTTATTTAATAAGAAATTAATTTAATTTTAAGACAAACGGGATTGATTTTCCGCTTAAGAAAGTTTTGACAAAAATTTCTAAACGCTTTGAGCTTGAAAAACTTTTGAAAATTTCTATCGAAAAAAATTACTCCCCCTCTTCCATCTTTAAGACATTAGCAAAATTTATTAGTCAATCGGTCTTAATGAAATCTTGATTAGTCTGACTAACACTTTTATTTGATAAATCGTTATTAGATTAGACTACCAATTATATCGTTGAATCTCTTAAATGATTCTCGTGTTATTGAATTAAATCTCATGCAAAAAATTATACTAAGCTGAATGAGAAATGAGTGATTGCTAATTCAAACAATCTTTATTGTTATTTTTTGATACATTGCTCAATCTGTACAATCATTTTTTTCTGCTGCTACTTCAAACAATATTTTTATTTTTGCTAAAGGAGAGAAGAAAAAAAAATTTCCTTATGATCATCAAGGCGCCAAAAGTTTTGTGAATTAATGCTATTATTGTAACAATTGAGTACTCGTATGAAATAATTAGATTTTAATGCAACATCGTGCTGGCTTCACTTTCATATTCACACCAATTTTAATTGTGTGTGAATATATTGTTTTTGGTATTTCAGTGAAACTACTTTTTTGGACTTGCTGCTTCAGGCTTACGGAATCGACCCATAGTGTTCAGTATGGAAAGTCTGTGCCTAAAATTACCAATTTAACAGTGAAAACCGCATCTCGATTGGTGCTTCCATTGCCGAGAAATCTCAAAAAAACACTTTCTGTCCTTTAGCAAGTTAGCAAGTTAATCGGTGCGATAACTCGATTCAAACTCAATATCAAGACTTCTGGTTTTTTGTATCTGATAGATATCATGTATGGCAAGAACTGTATTGTTTTTGGAGTCATGAGATGCATCCAGTAAGGCACAAGGAACGAAAAACTGCTGTTTTTGGTCAAATTATAGCCGATTATTGAAAAACACATTTAATTTTTTTCATAGTAAAGGAATGTTTTGACCAAATGAGCTGAAATTTGGTACGTAGGTTCCTTAGCTGTGCCTGAATATGGAACCGACGCCATTTTGGATTTCGAGGGGCTAGAAGCTACGCCAAATTGATTTTTGCTTTAACTTTGACCAAATGAGCTGAAATTTGGTATGTAGGTTCCTTAGCTGTGTCTGAATATGGAACCGACGCCATTTTGGATTTCGAGGGGCTAGAAGCTACGCCAAATTGATTTTTGCTTTAACTTTGACCAAATGAGCTGAAATTTGGTATGTAGGTTCCTTAGCTATGCCTTAATATGGAACCGACGCCATTTTGGATTTCGAGGGGCTAGAAGCTACGCCAAATTGATTTTTGCTTTAACTTTGACCAAATGAGCTGAAATTTGGTATGTAGGTTCCTTAGCTATGCCTTAATATGGAACCGACGCCATTTTGGATTTCGAGGGGCTAGAAGCTACGCCAAATTGATTTTTGCTTTAACTTTGACCAAATGAGCTGAAATTTGGTACGTAGGTTCCTTAGCTGTGCCTGTATATGGAAGCGACGCCATTTTGGATTTCGAGGGGCTAGAAGCTACGCCAAATTGATTTTTGCTTTAACTTTGACCAAATGAGCTGAAATTTGGTATGTAGGTTCCTTAGCTGTGTCTGAATATGGAACCGACGCCATTTTGGATTTCGAGGGGCTAGAAGCTACGCCAAATTGATTTTTGCTTTAACTTTGACCAAATGAGCTGAAATTTGGTATGTAGGTTCCTTAGCTATGCCTTAATATGGAACCGACGCCATTTTGGATTTCGAGGGGCTAGAAGCTACGCCAAATTGATTTTTGCTTTAACTTTGACCAAATGAGCTGAAATTTGGTACGTAGGTTCCTTAGCTGTGCCTGTATATAGAAGCGACGCCATTTTGGATTTCGAGGGGCTAGAAGCTACGCTAAATTGATTTTTGCTTTAACTTTGACCAAATGAGCTGAAATTTGGTATGTAGGTTCCTTAGCTGTGTCTGAATATGGAACCGACGCCATTTTGGATTTCGAGGGGCTAGAAGCTACGCCAAATTGATTTTTGCTTTAACTTTGACCAAATGAGCTGAAATTTGGTATATAGGTTCCTTAGCTATGCCTTAATATGGAACCGACGCCATTTTGGATTTCGAGGGGCTAGAAGCTACGCCAAATTGATTTTTGCTTTAACTTTGACCAAATGAGCTGAAATTTGGTATGTAGGTTCCTTAGCTATGCCTTAATATGGAACCGACGCCATTTTGGATTTCGAGGGGCTAGAAGCTACGCCAAATTGATTTTTGCTTTAACTTTGACCAAATGAGCTGAAATTTGGTATGTAGGTTCCTTAGCTGTGCCTTAATATGGAACCGACGCCATTTTGGATTTCTAGGGGCTAGAAGCTACGTCAAACTCATTTTTTCTCTAATTTTGATATTTTTGACTAAATAAGCTAAAACTTTACGATTTTTCGTAAGTCTTGTTAGTAACATAATACTAAGCTATGAATGAAAAAACTTGAAACGGTGTGAATATGCCCATGAAGCGTGATCGCTTCATTACTAGTTTTTGATTCCTTTTGTTCGTCATATTCGTGTATTGACGTGTGCGATAAATAAAGGATTTTCTGAATGGAACTGTCAAAATGTTGGCTTTTGAATTTGACTGGATTTTAATAATAAATTTATTATATTTTGCAATTTGATAAATATTTCAGGTTTATAATCCTAAATCTGATAATTTTTAACTCTGTAAACACTTTCTGATGCACTAAAAGCACTTTAAAACAGACTTAATAACTATAAATTATGAAAAGTTGATAAATTGAAGAAATTTGTTTGTAAAAAAAACTCTATGACCTGAAGTTGGCTCCAACTATGAAAATTCTTTGACTTGACGTTAGCTACAAATTTAAAAATAATTCTTTGTCTTGAAGTTGGCTCTAACTAGGAAAATTCAAATTTTTTTGTAACGGATTTTACTTTTTCTTCAATATTTTCAAATTATTCTTCAAATTTGTAAGAATAAGGCTTATTAAATTAAAATAATTCACTTTTGATGCTTCAACAACATCTATGCTTATTAAAAAATCAAACGCATTAAATTCTTAAGAATTTTCTTCCTTAAAAATGAGCATAAATTTTAAAAGTCTATATTTATTTTATGAAGAAGCTCAAATTGCGACAAATCATTTTTAATACCAAAGAATTCAAATAATAAAAGTTGTTTTCAATTTCCAGGAATTTAATTTTTTCTAAGTAAACTCGTGCTACAAATCTTTTTATGTGTATTCATTCACGGTATGAATAATTGAAATCATAAAAGGGAAATATTTGAAGAATTTCTTTCTTAATAAAACTGCCTCCCCCAAATTATTTTACTTCTTTACGCACGCATGTTTATGTGTATGTGCCACAAATTTCCCTCATCATCATCATAGAACAACAAAAAGTAACTTTTACTTTAGGCTGATTACGTCTGATGAAAGCGCATTAAAATTTTATTATATTTCATTTGATACACTTGGGGGTTGTTTTCCTTATTTTTATAGAACTACTGTTGGTTGTCTTGTGATTAGTATTTTATTATTTGATTAGATTGATTTACAGTGATTTTATTTTATATTCGCGATGTGCTCGATATTGTTGCTTATGGCTTAATAATCATTACATCCAGGTATCAATTCCATCCTTGGTTATAAAAAATTAATCTTAAATATATCATAAAATTGTAAGCACATTCGATATCTCATCTAAAAATAAAGCCTAAATGAAAGCTCCTCTTGACATGCAACAGTAACGTGATGTAATGAATACACACTGCATTATACAGACATACTCAATTTCTAACCACCCCAAACCATCGATTCCTTCATATTGATTTGCGATTAAAATCCAATAAAAGAGACTTACAGAACAAGACATGAAGTAACATTCAAGAGGCTTAAAAGTCATTGAAAAGGAAAAGAAAATTCAAGCGCCATTTCTATGTGACTTTCCCTTATTTAAAGTTAATGCAGAAGCAACAAGAAGCATAAGAGAGACAAAAAGTTGTAAAAAAATATTATTACGAAATGAAAACTTACAACTGACAGCATGTCTCGGCATTACAGGCACCCGCAAAATTTACATGCTAATTTTTAATGTAACATTGCGTTAATGTAATTGAATATTGTGGTTGCTTTTATCCTTTCAGTTGCTCAATGAAAACGAGAGCCTTATTATTCGATGATGCGGCAGAAAATGCCTCAAGCCTGAATAAATAAATAAAAAGTTGCAATGAGTGTCGATTTTTTTATCATGTATGATTATAATCCCACGCGTCTCAATATAAAATTGCTTAAAAATCTGCTGATTTGGTCTTTTTTATTGGGATATGAATGCTCTCTTACCAGGGGGATAGTAAGGGGTGAAGTGTGGAAATTTGGGGATTAACGGAATTTTTTAAACTAGAAAATGACCAGACAAGCATGCCTGGAAAGAATTAATTAAAGGATTATCTGGAGAAGGCTGACCGGGGCGTACAGACAAATTGACTGATTAATGATGCTAATTATTGACTTTTTGAGAGTCCTGTTTCTATGAGTCCCAAAAAAATACTTGAATCAGGTGGGAAGACAGAAGAAATGAGAAGAAAGGGGTCCCTAATACATCCAGTTCCACCCCTGTCTCCAACCCTCACACAATTTTCCAATTTGCTCATTGCTGACGCAAAATAAATATTAAAAATATATAAGACACATACTGAGCATCTCCACAAATGGGATAAGCGTCACTCTCTAAAACAATATAAGTATGAGCAAGTATGAGGTATAAAAATGATGTCGTGTGTTTGAAATTGCAAGTGCACATGATTAAAACACGAGATTGTAAAAATTTATCGCGCAAAAAGTAAAGTATATAAGAAAGAAAGAAAAAAATGCGCATGCAAGTGAATGCTTCAGGTGGTTCTTGAAGTGCATCGCCGGTGGCGCCGTCATTAAATGATGAATCATTTTGTGCTGTGTATGAATGAATGAAAAAAAAATAAATATGTGTGCAGTGAATGGAAAGTGCAAGTAGAGTATAAATCAAAATGCTCTTCTTTTAATTGCTCCTTTAATCCCACATGGTAAGGCCTTTTTGGCATCACAGCTCTTCTTTTTCACTTCTCCGTAAATGCATTCGGTGTCGAATATGTTTATTTATGTGTATTTTTAAATTTACTACCAACCAACGCTTTTTTGGCGAGAAAAAAAATTATTTTATGGAGAAATTTTTGGGTTTTTGGAGCGCATTGCTATTTTTGAATCAATTGTACAGACTTCTAGCAAGTTGCTGCAAATTAAATATCTTCAAAAATAAACAATAAGCTAGATCTGTTTACAAACTCTAATAGCTGCACATATGTGCGAATTAAAATTGACCAACGATAATTTCTGGTCACAATTTTATTTTTAAAATGTTTAACCACGACAAATGCTCATCTCTACACATTTAGATGAGGAAAGAAAAATTGTGACATATCGAGATTATTTTCGTATTCTTCTTTATTCTACTGAATGAGAAAGAGAAAAAGAGAGAGCAAAGTCACTTTACAGCCGCCAGTCATACGAATTTTATTTTATTTTATATACTAAAAATTCATGTAGATAGCATGAAGTAAAAAGAGTGAGAAGTGTTTTATACAGAAACAGTCATTTGCTTCTTAATTTTTTTTTTGGATTTATGCCAGGCGCCATAATATTCACTTTTTATTATTTTTGCCACTGCTGATGTTGCTGATGCTGTTTGTCTCGATGTCTTTTTTGAGGGTGGGAAAAAAGAAACGGAATGAGAGAATAGGAAAAAGGCTTTGGTTATAAATAATTTAGTCCCGAAGAGGAATTTGTTGGTTTGGGGGTATCAATGGTGGATATGAGGTCACATGACCTAGCAGGGTCATATCCAAAAGAGAATCATCTTCCTTCTCAATGTAAAAATTTCTTTATTTTGGGCCTAGGATTTTGAGAATAAATAAAATAAATATACCCTAGAATGCTGTTATGGGGTCATTCACTTATTACGTTACGCAAAAAAACGAAATTTTAGACCCCCCCTCCTCCCTTGTTACAAATTTTCCAAGAAAAAATTTTTTTCTTTGTTTGACCTGTTACAAAATCTCAGACCCCCCCCCCCTCCCCCCTAAAAAGCGAACGTAATAAGTGAACGACCCCTATCCCCTTTGAAATACTTCAGGCTACGTCCTGCTATCTAGATTCCTCCGAGATGATCCAAAAGATCATGTCAGGCAAGATTCTAAAGTATAAATAAAAAATTGAATCAAATTTAGATCTAAGCTAGCTTTAACAATCTATTACACCTCTGTCTTCAGGTACGCCCAAGATATTCCTGAAAATCATCAATCTAGGATGTCCCTTAAGTACACCACTTAAAGTTTATCAACAGCATATTCTAGGTATACTCTGTGTATCCCATTAAAACGATAAAGGTTGCCTAAATTATAGCAAAAGGAGCAAATCACTAAAATTTCTATTTCTAACTTCCATAAAAAAATATATATAGAACTAGCACTAAAAAAGGTACAATATGCAGCTATTCAACCCTAAATTGCAATAATTCAAAAAAAATAAACTTCACCAACCGAGCAGCAACCCAAAAAATCTAATATATCCCTCGGGTTAAATCCTCCAATTCAAAACAACAAATCCAACAGAAAGAAGAACTATACATTCAATAAGTCGGCGAGATTTTCGCGCATGATATGCTAAGTAAATTAAATAAATGCGGTTAACTGTGTGTCACACAAAAATAAACATCTCTTCCTTCCTTACATGTCAGCGTCTATTTTTGAATATTTTTTCTTTTTCTCTTATTGCCTTTATTTTTATTTTTTGTTCCTCCTTCCTTCTTCGCTGACGATATCCACAAAAAAAACTCGAGATTTTCTATTTAGCTAGAAGGAGGAAAAAAATTGGATAAGGCACCTGTCCAAAAAACATTATCTACACTTACATTGCTGCCTGTATATCATTTTGTTGACGAGGCAAGAAGAAGATGTCATGACAAGTTGGAGATGTTACAAGACAAATCTCTTTAGTAATCGGTAGACACATGAATTTTTATTGCACAATTTCTTTTTTGAAGGAGACACGAAAATAAATAGAAATAAATTTATGAATGGCGTATTGGCATCTGATGACATAAAAAAATATGAAAATTTGTCATGTCTCGTTAAATGTTCTAAATAGTTTAACTTGTGTACGTCATTTGTCATCTCCGCGGCACACTTAAAATGTTATTTATATCTCAACAAAGAGGAACGAAAGTAAAGTCATAATTTCCAGTCAAAACAATCATCAGTTGCACAAAAAAAAAGCGAGAGTCTCAAAGTCCCCCCAACGATATATAAAAAAATCTTCTTTCTTCTCCTTGTTCTGTATACGGTGAAAGAATGAAACGTGCTGAACATGTGCAATGGTGTTTTCATTACTTGTATCTCATTCCACTTACTTACTTTTTGAGCGAGACTCTACAGCTGATTTATAAAAAAATACTGTCTATTATAATTTAAAAATTTATTTTTGAGATATTTATTTGGGTCAAATCGCATAATTTTCAATTAAGCATCAGCATCACATATTCTGTACTGTCTATCAACATGTAATGATGATTATTTTATGAATATTTATTTACAAAATTAATTCATTTTTATTTACAGATGTAACAGTTGTGGTTTTTTGGTGCATATTTTTTGAGGGGATTTAAATGTTAAATATTTATTGTATGTTGGATTTTAAATGCTTACGGGGGGATTTTTCGAAAATTGTTTTCATTTATTCACTGAAAATTAAATTTATTGGGAGATAAATTAACAAAATAATTCGTAGAATTTCAAGCTTGAACATGAATTTATCAATTGTCAGTTAAATCTCGTTAGGAATCATTTATAAATGAGGTTTATTCAAATTTTACAAAACCGTTAGAAATTCAAATCTCACAAAACCGTTAAATATTCAAATTTTACAAAACCGTTAGAAATTCAAATCTTCCAAAACCGTTAGAAATTCAAATCTTACAAAACCGTTAAATATTCAAATTTTACAAAACCGTTAGAAATTCAAATTTTACAAAACCGTTAGAAATTCAAATCTTCCAAAACCGTTAGAAATTCAAATCTTACAAAACCGTTAAATATTCAAATTTTACAAAACCGTTAAATATTCAAATTTTACAAAACCGTTAGAAATTCAAATCTTCCAAAAGCGTTACAAATTCAAATTCAAGGACTTAACCATTCCCAGTAAGCACTGCAACATACTCTAATAACCTCAACAGATTTACAACATAAAATCAATCCTTTACAAAAAAAATCTCTCAATCCATATACTCACTGAATATGATTCATTAACGTTAAAAATTGCTCCATAAAAATTATGAATGCATGGATATTTGATTGAATTAATATTGCACAGCGTAATCAACACATTTTTTTGTATTTATTTCGATTTAAAAAATGACGTGTTGAGTGAATGAAATTTTTCTTTCAAATTTTTCAATATTTCTGCTGACAGAAATAAAAGAAAGGAGATGAAAACTGAAACATGATTGATCTTTGGCCATAAACATTTCATTTCTCATCGTTTCCATAAAAATTGGTATTTAATTCATCTCATAATGTGCAGTAATCATATAAGATACGCTTATTCCGATGCAGTTCTAAAGAATATTGCAATGTATAGTCGATAAGATTAAGGCACATGCATTACGTGTAAAAATAAGACAACAAGCTGAGTCGATGTTAAGGGTCATGGGAATCAGTTGATTGTAACTTATTAATGAAGAATCATTTTCAGTGAATCAAAATGTAATTAATGGACTATAAAAAAGACAATGTAAAGAACGAAAAGGAAAACAAATAATAAAGTCAGTCAGTCAGTCAGTCATCATTTAATTTTCTCTCATATGACAGATTACGTGTTTGCCATTTTCTCGTCATCTCAGTCAACGTTCTCCATCCAACACATGGCGGGTGTCATGTCAACGACTGCTCCCGAAAAAATATAAATTATATACACAAGCAGTCAGTATAGTGGAATGAATGGAAGTTATTATTGTTACATATTTATGAATGTGCCATATTAAAGAATTATTAAATTACCATTTCGGGAGTCATAAAGAGCTTATTAGTGACTGACACAGACAATGGAGGGTCCTTTCATTCGGTTTCCTTATATTTTTTTTTGCTTTTCATGCCATTGTAGCTCAAGAACATGTAACATGTTGTGTATTTAACAGTCATGCATGAAACTCTTCATTTTTTATGGAGTGTTAATGTGCTAATATAAATCACATGTTTCTCATATTTACATATACCTCCCAAATATTTTCTCATCTACCTTTTTCCTATTTCTCGCCCGCATGGTTAGCTACAATTTTTTAGTGCATTTTCTCTAAATTACTTCGAAGTGTGTTTAAAAATAAACATCTGTTTACAGTTTGTCTATTAAAAATGTTGATTTGCTTAGTAAACAAAATATTTTGCAAAGGAATGTTTGAATGATGATTGCTGTTGCTATATCAGGGGCTCAATATGATTTTGATTACCAGGAAGAACATTTTTTTAATGTAATTGGAATTTTAATAATGTAAATATTGGGAATTTTCATTGAAATCACCTTAAATTTAGTAAATTTTAAGTACAGAATATGATTAACTGTCTTTTGCCACTCTTAATATGACAAGTAAACCTTTTATGCAGTTAAGAAGACTTTAGTTAAGGAATAAATTGCAAAAATTTGTTAAAATTGAAGATTCTTTTGTTTACAGAATTTTATGTTCGAATTTTTCGAACTCATTTTCGAATTTTCGAAATTCAAAGTCCAAATTCAAGAAATTTACATGTTTCAAGTTTAAACCTTAAAAATAATCTCATCCAAGTTTATTTCATGCGCTCTAGCCATTTAAAAATTGTCAACAAACAATCCAACTCATTCCCTTTTGTTTTGAATGATTATTAAAATTAAGCTAACAAGCATAAAAAAATGTTCTATTTTTCATAGCTCACGTACACCTCACCCGGTGCATTTCAAAAAAAAAACAAAGCACAACTCCTTCACACATAAATCATTAAAAAACATTTTAGTGTAAACTTTCGAAATTTTTCATTTCAATCATCAGAAAGAAAAATTATATGTGAAACACTTTGCATGCATGCCTAGTAATTAGAGTAAATATGCGATAAATGAAAAATGAATGATAATTAAGTTGTGTACAGCGTTAAATACATCATCACTGAGCAATAATAAGACCTTCCTCATTTTTATATTCCACTTTTTTTATCACCATCATGCGATGCGACCAAAAAATCTTATGAGTAGGGAAAGAGTCAACCAGCACACACATAGTATATGCTAAGTACGATATGAGACCACCAGTGAAAAATTATGCAAAAATGCTCATATAACAAATTGGTGTTAAATGCCTTTCCACGAAAATAAATAAAAAAAATTTATATTTATACATGAAAAATATTGTAGCGGACATGAAAGCTATAATGGAGAGCTCTAAAGTAATCAGAGAGCGATAAGGTCGAGAAAATTTCCTAACGCCGAGAGAAGAAAAAAAAACAACAAAATTTATAGCCGGGGAAGTTTTCGTTTTCATTAACTTATGGCTGTTTATTTTAAAACATTTTAATAGCATCAAGTCACACACAAACACGTCACTCATGTTGATATATGGATACATGTAGATTATTTTTTTTCTGTGTGTAAACTATAATTGTAACATCACATCGGAACTTATTGGTGCGAAAAGTAATGAGTAGGAAATGTTAAATTAGCAAAAAGAGCGATGCCACGCGGTAATTTTCATATTCGCTGCTAGCTTGTTATTTTTTTGTGATCAGATGATATTGTTGTGTTTCATTTGACTAAATATACCGGCATTCTTATTCATCCATATGTTTAAACAGCCCCCTTGTTGTTGTCGCTAACTTGTTTCTTTTTTCCTTCTCATTAAGTATTGTAATACAAAATAAGAACATACATGCACGAGTCGCAAAAGTCACAAATGTATAAACATTTAAATGAGAATGAGTCAGTAATCATTAACAGAAGGTGAGAGACAATTTAAAATTTCTTCTCATTTTTTTTAAAAAAAATTATTACTCATTACTGCAATTATTATTATTATGTGCTTTATTTCCAACCAGTATAAATATTTGCATGAATATTAATGCCATTAATTTATGACCACCGCATTTTATAACGCGCTTAATTTTTTTTTGCTTGATTCACAAGTGTTAATGCTTTCTGTTGAATCGAATGTAAATTTGTGTATTCAGTATGACTGCTGATTGGGTTTTCCAAAGAATTTGTTTCGTAATTGAAGAAATATTTTTTTTTCTGTGCTGTGCTGCATGCCACTTTTCAAATGGTAAACTGAGTGAGGTATTTACTAGTGTCAATGTGCTTGTTATTGACATGAAAATTTGTCAGGCTGCATTCAATCAGTGTCGATGTGATTGACAAATTTTTTGAATGTTTGACTGATGACATTTTTTTTTGTGGATTTTTTTAGAATATTTTGTAGGTTTTTAAAACTACTGCTGCTATTTTGATAATTTTTGGGGATATTTGGTACAACTCCTCGATTAACTGTTGAAACTATCTTGAAATCTGGACTTTGGTTTGAGTTATAAGTTGAGTTAAAACACGAATCTAAGATTTGGATGCTCAGTGAGCTTAAATCTTACAGAAAGTGAGATATTTTGCTAGGGTCAGTGATTTAGCAGTGGTTTTTGGTATCCCAGGGTCAAATCAAAAATTTGGGCAAGCCAAATGCATAGCCAGAAACCAGAAATCATAGTAAATTAAATATATTTTTAAACTCAGGGGTTTGGCCCCAAAAACACCCGCCCTAGCTAGGTCTCTGATTGCTATGCCACTAGTCAGGGTCAGGGTACCCATGGGGTGGTGTCTTGGGGTAGTTTTCTTAACACAGAATACCAGTTACTCGACCAAATTCAAACTATACACCTGGATCCATAAACTACCAAATATTGTTTAAGAACTATATAAATATATTGTGAAATCTATTGAGGATCCCATCACATGTCTTGTTTATAATACAAAACAATATAAACTTGAACCAACTTGCAATCTTGATCATCTCCTCTAAAAATCGACAAAAATCCTCATAAAAATGCGCCTTCAGTTCCTCTTTAAATTATTCAAAACACTTCAAGCTTATTTGCTTATTTCATTGTAATTTATTGTATTTTACTGCATTTGCATATACTTACATATGGCAAGGCAGCAGAAAAAAAGAAGAAAATAATAATATAAACTTCAATCAAATAAGTGAGTGAGAGAAAGAACGTATAAAGTATAATTTTCCATACTTCTTCTTTTATATTACTTTATTTTATTATTAAGCTCTGTTAAAATTCAATTAAAGGAGCGTCATAATTTCTATACTGTTGTACTGTAAAGTGTATGATTAAGTAATAATAAATGTGATGATAATACATTATGCATTTACCGATAGATGTATTCGCATGTATTATTTATTTTATTGTCATCATTCCTTATTTCAATTTGAAAGATTTCATAATAATAATGTGACACATTGTAATGGCACTCACGATGATGATCTACTTTCCATTGTTGGAGCGCATACTTTGTATTTCCATTTGTTTATTTTAATAGATTTTTCCCTCTTTTTCTTGGCGTTTCTTCCTTTTTTGTTATGCATTTGACGCGATGTGTTTTTGTAGAGGTTGTTTTGTGGCTTTTATGAGCACATTGTCTGCTCTTTTGTGGGTATTTTGAGGAAATGTGGTTAGATATAATATGGGGTTGGATTTCTGAGTCTTGCTGAAGGTACCTTTTCTAGCTAAAATTACTAGCTGCGCTCTATGTATGGTATAGACGTGTTCTAAAAGGGCATGATCACTTTTAATATTATGTGATGGATATTTGGACCTTTTTCTTTGGTATATCCCAAATACTTCTAACTTTACACTAAGATGTACCCCTGATAATGGTGGATATGGATAAGGTGCCTGAGGAAGCATCCGTGAATATTTTATGTAATAGCGGTGCAAAATCTTTGACCTGAGCACCAAACCCCTTGTTACGTCACTGATCACCACCTATACTGCTTATGAGAAGACGAAATCAAAAGCTGGATACCCTTAGCTTAGTATACACTGAAAAATATTGATCTACAGCTAGCTAAAATACCTAGTCTTGCAATCTTGCAAATAATAGTTCAGATTACACCAGTTTTCACACTTAAACCTCACTTTATTAAGCCATTAGGTCAATATTCTCATTTTCCACCCAGAAATCTCACCTGATGCAAAAAGGCTACTCATCCCAAGCTTACTCATCCTAACCCTTCTACAAATAAACACTTCTGTTTATCTTAAAATTGAAAATGACAACGATATATGATAATAGACTTCAAAGATATACTCCAATCATATGAGATTCTCGATTGCATTAATTGATCGATTGTTAACAATTTTTCATTGAACTTAATTCATCCCAATAATAATTTCAGGCTGCAAACTATTAATTAATTGCTTATTGAATTAAAAAGCGGTACACATGACCTTCATTATCACGTGCTGAGATGTTAAGCATCTCGAAATTATAAAAGGCGAAAAAAATAACACTTAAAAAAGAGGCAATAAGAAAGGCGCATAAAAATACGCCACATTGACGCCTAGAACATGCAATAAATCAACACGATTGTAATGACATTCTGTGTGAGAATCCATAAATTCACAAATCGGTACGGCCCCTTCATCGTGTGAGACCAGACCGTCCGCTTTGTCGCAAAACATTTATGATAATGATTTAAGGAATACATTAAAATACATTGTATAGCGCCACAGCCATAAAACAAAAATAAAAATCGTCCTCCAGTCATGACTTTTATAGATAGATTCTCGTATATACAAAATAGAATCGCCACTTATGAATAAAAATATATTTATACATTGTGTATTGTACTTCAATCACTGCTTTATGCCTTATAGTACTGATAAGTTTCTACTGATTGTAAAATATTAAAGTGCTACAAAAAAATAAATAAGTAAGAAAAAAATATAAATAAAATCTAGAACAGCTTTAGCTAAAAGGAAAACAATGAACAAAAGTGAATTTGCTCTAGCAAATGTTTGGCGCCACCGTTCAAATGTCAATTACGCAACATTTGTTTTGATATGAAACTTCAATTGTTTTGCGTTGCTATGTAATTACAACCTAGCGTAGATTTGTACTACTACTGTATTTATTTCTCACATATATGTAGATATATTCCACACGGTTGTGATGGAAAGCCGATCGGTTGCTTAGCATTCTTTTTATTACGATTTTTCTCTTTCTCTGACGTGTATTTGATTGATATTATTTATTTTCTTCAATTCTTTTCCCGCCATTTACCTTTTATCAGGTTTATTTTCCTTTCCAACTACATGCCGTGAGTGTGTGTGTGGCTTTTTCATGCTGATTACTTTGGAATACAAGCTTATAATAATTTCTTAACTAGCAATAAAAGAACGTCATGAAAATGAGTATTTCCATGAGTTTTTAGCAGGAAATTTTTTATCAGCAGGCATTTTGGGTAATTGTAAGTTTTTCTGGAAATTCACTTGTGAATCAACTTGGAATTGTTGGTACTTGAATTTTGCCACTTTTGTGAGTCACTTTCAATGATAAATTTGTTGAACTTCTTTAGTTAAAGCTGTGTAAATTGCAAAAAACTTTTTGAAGTTGAAGGGGCGTGAAACTATGAATTTTTTTCGAATCCAGAAAACTCAGTAGTTTGACACCCCGTTATATTTTTTATACACTCTGCTGAACATTAGTTCCTTCGATTTCAAATCCCATAACACAGAAAACTCAAATAGATTAAAATCCAGCATCTGATCAGCATTAAGATGAATTCATTTTTACTCAATGTGAACAATGCCTCTTTGAGACATCGAATTTTGTATAAAGTCGAGTCGACTTCAATGTCTGGTAATTTTAAAAACTACACAATAATCGTCTTTTCACTCATCAAAAGTTCTTGAATAATTTAACTTGTTTATTTTTTCTATGACGTGAAAGCCAATTTTCCTTCTTGTACTGTTTCTGCTCGACATTCGTGAGCTCCTGATAATTCGCGGTTGTAATAAAGCAAATAAAAAATGAAAATATTGTGCTTTGTGTATTAACCATAAAGGTAAATGCTTGAAGCTCATTTCGTTTATTCATTCGAGGTCTGCGTTTCGTACACAGGTACCGTACAATTTACTTAAATTGTAGTTGAATCTTGTCTATTATTACACATCACATGGTAATTTTTATCGCTGCTGTAGGTCGCTCTCTCTCCCTCCATTTTATGTAGCTATCTTGCTTCGTAGACTGCTTCATTAATACTTAAGTGCCTTCCATAATATGATAATCCCTTAAAAAGTTTATTGCAATTTACATTGATAAGGTCAATCGTAAATTACGTCACGGAAAAAATAACTTTTTCGACCCCCTCCTCGCTTGTCACAAGTTTGTGGACTGTCGCAAATTCTTCAACCCCCTCAAAGCGTGACGTAATTTACGAACGACCCCTTGTACTGTACAACAGTGTTAAAATGATTGAATCAGATTCACACTAGATTTATACACATGAAATTACAAATTATACACGACAGTTGCCGTCATCATGTGTATCATTGCCGGTGTACACAGCAATAATAACTCATAATAACAGTAACAGCAGTAAGGGAATTAAAAAGGGAAATGAAATATTTAATGTTGCACATTTTCAACGTCATCAATTTCCATCCATTGTATTCCATTCCAATGATTGCATTTTTATTTCGATTTTTTTTGCGTGCCTTTTGTTTGGGCACCCCGTAATAAAAATCAGCTGATGCTTTATATTTATTACGAAATATTTTTATATACATGGTTTTTTTGAGCTTCTCTCTCGTTCCGTCTGTCACTAACACAGAGAGGGGAGAGGAATTGTATCAAATAACTCTCGAGTTTATATCACTTACTTTAAATACCTCAATGATGATGACAATATGATGATAAAGAAAAAAAAAATTTTTCGACAATATAAAGCTTCGTCTGCATGCTGTTTTGCACGTTTCTTAATTTCTACATGATTTTGCTCTTTGTCGTCGTTATCAATCTCACTTCTCTCGCTCTTTATGTCGTCGATTGGCTTTTCGCGCTCCTTTTAAATTGAATGTAAAGAAGGGATTTTGTTTTTATCTTGAATGCATTAAAAAGAATTTTATCAGCGCCAAAATACCGAGACTTGCTGATATGCTAAGAAGAAGGAAGCGAGTAAAAAAAATTAAGATATACGTGACTCGTTACCCATCAATATTAATTTGTCATAGGATTCGAACCTTTGCTTTGTTATCGAAAAGTAAATTTGTCTTATTTTTGGACTTCAAACTTCAAAAACATTTTAGCAAATGTCTAACTTAAATTAACAACTATGTCTAGAGCTGCTGAGAAAGTGCTAAGCTTGGATCTAGCAGAGATACTGCCTGTGTCGATGCAAAGCTTGAGTACTGACCAAGGGTGCAGAACTAATCAATCAATTTGGTTCATTTTTCGTCATTTTTTATTAATTCTGTAACCTTGGTGAAATCAAATAAACTCTACTCAGACGCTCAGAAAGCCAGACAAAATTTCCAACCCACAACTCACCTTGTCCCAAAAAAAATACTGATAAAAATGTGCCAACAAAAAAGATTCGTGCCCCAAATTTGTTTCTCCCACTTCTGTACGAAAAAAAAGAAGGAACTGAATTTTTCTATTCTTCTTCATTCAACGATAGATTGTGTAATGCGATATTATTTACTTGTTATACATTCAAGAGGAACATTACCAAGGAATTAATCCGGTTTGTTTAATACCTTAAAGGAATGGAATTTTCTTCATCCTCTTCTGTGCATGTTTATGTACATAAAATGACACATCATTAGCAATAAAAGTAAAAAAATTCTTGAGAAAATGAAAATGCTGCAGAGATGAAATCACGATTTTATATTTTACCTATTTTGTTTAAGGCACTAGGTCGCAATTGCTCGTATTTGTGTTTACATTCTTTACTTCTTATCTCATCTGAGCTTTTAATTAGAGCATTTGCGAGTGAGATGGAGAGTGAAACAAAAAACAAACAGCAACAGCATCAGAAAGTATAAAATTGAACTTTTTTTGTGTGTGCTGTTACAGGCAACAATGTTCTATTCAATTTTGCCTTTAGACGCAATTAGGTATTTATGAAATTGGGTAGTTAAGTAATTAGATAATTTAAAAGACTTTAATCCGGTTAGATTGAGGGGAAGGTCATTAGTTATGACCGAAGTGTAATGAACGGTATTGAATATTCTACATTTCAATGTGCTTACCGGATTGAGGCTTTTTGCTGTTGTTGAGAAAATGCTAGACAAGTCTACTGCTTATATGCAATAATAATGAAAAGTTTTGAGTCATGTATGAGAAGTTGCCGTGCATGAATATGTAAATAGTCGTTAGAAGGAATGCTTTGATAAATTGTGACGTTAAAGGACAAGTTTGCAATTATGTGCTTTATGAGGAATTTTATATTTTTTGTATCCTTGAATTTCAGTAGGTTAAGAAAACTGAAAATTCAAGCTCATTGTATTTTTTGAGATAATAGATTGTTCTTAGTCATTTATAGACATTCGCATTTTCAGACCCCCATCCTCCCTCAGCTAGTAATGTCGATTTTACTAGGGTAGTATAAATTTTCAAAAACCTTATCACCCCCACCCCCTCCCCTTAATTACATAAAGAATATTAAAAACCTAAAAATTTTATTGGTCTACACGTGCTGATGACGATATGACACACAAATGAGTAAAAATAAAGCACACGAGGAGGAACGATATAAATATAAGCACTCGAAAGTTGATCTGATTAAGAAAAAAGTATTAAACTGAAAATGCGATATCATTTTTTTAAGTGTGAGGAACAAGAAGGAGAGAAGATAATAAAAAGGCACAAAAAGACATAAAAATTTACTTCTTATGTGATGATCCTTAACATTCCATTCATTTATTCCAACTCCATTTTCATATTCACATAAACAGGGATAAAATCTACACTTCCCGAAAATTTCAGAATTATACTTTCATCTTTGAGAAATAAAGGAGGCATACAGGCATATAATAATACATTGCGCGCCTCCCTATCATTTATTATTATTCAGCACGGGAACGTGAGGTGCCTTTTGTATGCAGTCAAAATGAAATAAAAGAAATAAGAAGAAGAAAAGAGTGGTGAAAGTCTCGTGGGATCAATTTGGAGAAAAATATGAAGACATGAGGAGAGAATTGCAAAATTTTTATATGATTTTGAGCACTTATGTTAAAGATTAATTTAGATATTTCTAGGTTAGATTTGAATTTTTTAATATTTTTTCAACTGAACCACGGATGTTTAAACAAAAACTACCGTCATGGTGTCTTAAAGACTACCTTGAGCTGCTCTGTTATGTCCTAGTTTTCGAAAAGTGCATAAAATATCCGTAATAACCCCAAGTAGCCCTAAAATTAGATGAACTACCCCTTGTGTTCCTTAGTTTCCAGTTCAGGCCTGAATTCTTCTTTTTAATGACATTTTCGCATGTAGATAAAACTAGGTCTTGAGACTCCATTTTCAGTCCATATGATTCAAAAAAATAATAAATTGCTCTTTTTGGTCTCGAACCCAGGATGACTGATTCGGTATCTCTCATAAAATTGGTACTGAACCACTAGACCACGGTACAACCATGTTTTTCTGCTAAGCTAACATTAGCTTGCCAATTTACATTAAGTATTATCCAAACAACCTCTCAATTCTCATATGTTCCTCAATTACTAGACAATTTTCCCAACCCCAAAGGAACAGCAATTTGTTTCATCTCAAAACTTAATATCTAAAATTTGATTAGCCTTTTAGAGAAATCTCTTTGTGAGTTTTCTCGAATGATGAGGCAATTTCTAAAGTAATCGATGAATTTACTCATCAATTTTTCCCTTTCATAAATGACTTTTCATCTGCTCCACGATGATCTCCAAAAAAAATTGAGGAAAATAATATGAATCAAGTGGAAATTTTTTTTATTATTGAGATTACCAAGACGGCCACTTACTCGACTTTATTTTCATCATAAATGATGATGCACTTGATGGAAGCTACATTTCCGGGAATGAAAAGAAATTTTTTTGATGATGATGCGACTGTAAGAGTTCATAAAAAAATTTCTTTCATTCAAGCACATGATGCTCATTTCTTCTTCTTGACTTTTTATGATTATTTTTTTTTTTCATTATTTTTAGAAATGATAAGGGAAATATTTCATTCCAATTGGGGTTGTATGCAAGTGATGTCTATCAATAATTTGATTTTTTTGGTCTACCTTCCCTTCTGTCTAAATTTTCAATCAAAAAGAAACTTCTATGGATTCTCAAATTGTGGACATCAATATCAAATGTCCCCCATATCTGTCTTGTCAGTTGCTCCATTAAAAGTGCAATAGTATTGCTGATGCTCTTCCTTTTATGACTTAGTGATAGCAATAAAAAATGTTGGTGAAATGAGCAAAAATTCTTTAAAATTTATTTATTTTTTTTGCAGGATAGATGATGATGCTCATTTTGAGTGTGAAATTTTTGTGATGAAAACTCACTCAGAATTCCTATTAAAAATCTCGTGATGAGCACAAAAAGTGTAAATCTTGAAAAATTCGTCCATAAATTTGTTGATTGTAATTCCATCTTTCATTCAGATGTGGAATATTTTAGGGGTTAAGGGGGGCTGGGTCAGGTGGATGATATATATTGACGCTAAGATTGATTTTTGGACTAAATTTAGGTGTAACGTGATAGAACTCTTCTTTTTCGAGGCTCTACTCCCATCCATGACCATTAGTACTCCATTATTGAGCTTTAAATTCAGGAAACAACCTGGTCGACCTAGAGACCTGACCAACCTTAGTCAACCTAACCTCAAAACACCCCAACTCCGTCCAAAAGCTCAGTTTTAATTTGTTTCATCTCTTTTATCATTTTACGATCATAAAACCAAATACCAAAAATATTTTCATCAGTGTCAATAAAGGCGATGCATTGATTCTCAATAGTTCTTAAATTACATTTCTCCACAAATATTATGATGTTGAGTTATCGATTTTTCTTCCTTCTTCTTCTTTATTTTATTTTCTTCAACATATAAAAATAAATTTTTATATTCTTCTGATATCCAAAAATTTACTGCCTTAAAATGCTCCGGTGCCAGAAAACTCATAAAAAAATTTCTCATCTGTTCATTTCTCATCTTATTGAGACTCTTGGACGGGAAAAAAGTGCTTTTTTACACACAAAAATGGAGAAAAAGTCATTAAAAAATTGTTGCTCATGATTTACTTTAAAACAAAGGCAAAGTAATTGCAGGTTGTTGGATGTGACGCATTTTATGCATTTTATCTTGATGCCTTATAGAATTTTTTAGTAGCTTAAATATTCTTCAATGAATCAGCTTGAAATGAACGTAAAAAAGTTGGTTATTGAATTTAATTTATTTTTACGGTCCTTAAAACTTCAAAAATGATTTCGTACTTCCACTTGCAAGCCATACAAAAAATGAGCAATTTGAGAACACAACGATCAGAAAGTACAAGTTAAAATACTCCATAAGCATGCATTTATGGACATACTTGCAATGAAAATAATAACATGCATGCTCAGATATTCTAAAGGATAGCATACGATCCACATAATGTATGAACAAGAAACGGCTGCTGTTGGGGTAAATTTGTAATTATATTTTTTTAATTTGCCGGTCCATAAATTTTGCATTGCCCATAAAAAAAGTGCATCGTGTATAGGAAAACGAAAAAAACAGAACTGAATTAAGTTGAGTGATGTGCGAAGGCCGAACTGTATGCAGCATAATTTTATATGAGCACTGAGAGACGAAAGAAAATGAGCGACATAAAGAGAAATTCTATTATTTATTTTCGAGAGCCCACAAAAAAATGCTGTGCATTGAAAGAAATTGAAAAGAAAACGATGGCTAGGTGCTTTGTTATTTAGAGCATGAAGTCTGCTTGCTTGCGTTTATACTTTTATCACGTTCAACTCATTGCATACTTTTTCACTTATCTTGTTGATTACTGTGAGCATGCATTTCTTGTCAATTCTTTCTTGCTTAAGATAGAGGTTTAGCTATTAGCTTACATCATGGACAAACGCACTTCTTGTATACTAAAAGGAATTTAGAAATTCAAATCTTTTACAAAACCGTTAAAAATTCAAATTTTTAAAAAACGGTTAATAATTCAAATCCTACAAAACCGTTACAAATTCAAATCCTACAAAACCGTTAAAAATTCAAATCCAACAAAACCGTTAAAAATTCAAATCCCACAAAACCGTTAAAAATTCAAATCCTATAAAATAGTTGAAATTCAAATTCCAAAAGTCCGTTATTTTTCAAATCATGAAACTCCTTACCAGATAGCCAAGAAGAAAGTTCTCTGACACAAATTCCTTCATCTGTGCTACCTCGACTGTGATATGCCCGCAATTGAAATGACAAAAAAGAATGAATGAGCAATTGCAAGGAATTTTTCTTATTCTTGTGCACCTATTTAACTATGTCTATGTGTATGTGTGTGGTTGATGATCAAAAAACATCTCGAGCATGCCATAACGAGGGAATTGAGAAATAAAATAAAAAGTAAAATAACAAATAAATTGTCAAGTTGTGTTATGTTTATTTCTTACTTCTCTGCCTTTGATACAAGTCGTGAATTCTTCGTTTTCTTGCATGAATTCTTATTTTTTTTTATTTTACTCTTCAAAGAGTGAGAAAGACTAGAAACATGATCGAGAATCGAGGAGGAAGAATACACTAGTATTGCCATCAATCAATCTCAAATTGCCAGTTGACGCGTGAGACATTCAAACGCGATAGATTGTTGAAATGTCTAAAGAGATTTCTTTTTGTTATTATTGTTATTACTCTTGTTATTCCATTATGTTCTGTATTTATTTTTTAAGACTGGATAAATAATGAAAATTGAAAAAAAAGATGAAAATTGAATTAAATAAAATGTTATATGTAGGAAAATAATTTTTTTATGATAGATAGAACCAAGAAGAGAAATAATCAATTCTGTAAAAGAGATTGAATGGAGCTTACCATTGCTTCAATTATTTTTCATTAGCGTGCTTGTTGCGAACTGAATAAATTGAGAATTTAGTCAATGAACTGCTAAATACGTGAATAAGTTGGTAAGGTTGGTAGCGTTTTGAGTAGTTTATGAGTAATAAATTTTGATGGCCTGAGCACGTATTTTTTTTTAATATCAGAGTTCTAAGAATTTCTTTTAAAAAAGTTGAGTATCGAAGGAAATAAATTGATATGAGCTGGATCGAAACAAGAATTTATAGATTTAACGGAATTTCAAATTTTGAAATTTAACGGTTTTGGAAATTTTGAATTCTAACGGATTTATAAATTTTGAATTTTAACGGTTTTGTATATTTTGAATTTTAACGATTTTGTAAATTTTGAATCTTAACGGTTTAAAATTTTTTGAATCGTAACGGTTTTAAAAATTTTGAATTTAAATGATTTTCGGATTTTTGAATTTTAACGGTTTCTGTTCAATAGACAAGAATTCTCAAAACTCATAAAATCATTTAATTAAAATCGAAATATAAGCTAGATCAATAAAATGCAAATAGATTCTTTGCCTTTACTAAGTTCTAAATAGGAAAACCAAAATTCAGCACATCAATAAACAAGTTATTTTAGAATTCCATTCATCTTTCAACCAACTCAATATTTCATTAAAATTCAGTGTAAATGAACGTTTATTCAATGGTAATTTACACTATTTAGGAATTCCTCCCACAAAAATACTAAAAAATAAACTTTAATCTATCGGCATCAAAGAGTCTCTTTTCATCCTTCCTTTGAGCTCTCTCCATCGACTGTGCTTTTATGGAATTTATCTCTGCCCCACAGCACATAATGAAAAACTTTACAGTATATCAATATTATAAACAGTAAGAGAACTTCAACAGTAGTCCGATCGCATAATCAAGAGAGACGTTTC
Source organism: Chironomus tentans (assembly GCA_963573255.1). Classification (NCBI taxonomy): domain Eukaryota; kingdom Metazoa; phylum Arthropoda; class Insecta; order Diptera; family Chironomidae; genus Chironomus; species Chironomus tentans. The sequence goes on from OY754302.1 coordinate 9,997,531, forward strand.
AATTTTCATGGGAATGACCTTCTCGTCATATCGAAACAAAAAAAAAAGAGAAAGATAGGCAAACCTTTTTTTTATTATTTCTGTGTAAAAAGTCTGTTAAATTGATAATCGGCCTTAGAAGAGCTGCATAATAACAAGTACGTGCCGGTTTCTCATTCGCAAAAGAATTTTTCTTTTTTTCTGCTTTAAACTGCAAGATAGATGGATAGATGGATGGACAGATAGATATAGAAAGTATTTTTTATAATAAAAGAGCACTGAAAATCCCACGCCGTCAAAGAAATAGGAAAACATTGAAGTAAGAGAGAGAGAAGTAACCCTGGGAACAATCACCATGTCGTCCAATTAATTTATCTTTAACTGTAGAATCGCCATATGCTTCTCATTTTCACGATTCTTTAACGAGTTTTCCTTCTTATTCCTTCACATTTTCAATATCATTTTTAAATAAAAAATTTTCTTCAGACAAAGCTTTTTGAGCATGAAAAGTGTGGATGATTGTGTGACAAAATGTCTATGGAGCACTAATGGGGTAGTTTGAATGCCATGTACCGAGAATTTTTTTTTTGAGGGAGGGGGGGTGTAGTTTAGAAGTATTCTAATTTAAAGCAACACCAAATCCCATATAAGAGGAGGTTAGAGGAGGCAGGGTACGTCACTAAATAAACAACACCTCAACGTAATTCTCATTAGCACTTTAGAATATTCTAATGACTCTTGACTATGCCATAAATGAGTCTATAATTCAATAATACAAAGTATTGCGATTCCAAATAAATTAACCTTACAGGTCGACCTGTGATACGCAAATACTTGACTTAGAACCAACAAAAAATGCGCTGCTTACAAAATTATTCAGCTATATCGATGAATTTCTTCTTCATTGTTGCTATAGTAATTTGCAAAGAGAAAAAAGTTCAAAAAAATTCGTTTTTTTTGAGATACGCAAATTGAATCGACATTGAGAATCAGCACAGATTTCTACATAAAAGTACATAAAGTGTTTGTTTATTTTTTCGCATCTTCTTTTTCATTTGATTTTCTAGTGTGTGGTTTTTATTAAGAATAGAAGAAGAATGACTTCGTTTGTATATAAAAAAGAACGTAAAGTGAGAGAGAGGAACAAAATCTACTACGCATTAATTTTTTCGGCAAAAATATTCTCCATAGAGTTTTTTTTTATATTTTCGCAATAGAGCTTTTTTTCATCTATTCAATACATGCATGGATATTCAAATTACTGACAATTATTATAATGTGTCAAAAAATATATAGATTCTTACTCATGTATGAGTGAATGACTTTAAAACATTTATATTCCATATACTTCTTCACGATAGAATCTCTTGGTAACCAAACAGGAGTGTAGATAGGTCCAAGGGGTACCCCTAAAAATTTTTTTAAAAATAATTTTAAAATCTAAATAATTTTGAAATTTAAAATATTTTTGAAATTTAAATTATTTTTGAAATTTAAAATAATTTTAAAAAATTTAAAATATTTTTGAAATTTAAATTATTTTTAAAACTTAAAATATTTTTAAAATTAAAAATATTAATTAAAAATATTTTTAAAATTAAAAATATTTGAAATTTAATGAAATTCAACTTTAAAGTGACAATATTTTTAACTTTCAAAATCAACACTAAGCATCTGACTCCACCACTGAACCTAACTATGTAGGAACAAGAAGAAAACAAGATGAAATAATTTTATTTTATATACAACACGCGTGCAAAAAATATTTAATATATATTCTTTTTTTTTTGGCGGTCGCGATAGAGCAAAGAGGCAATCATATGATTCCTCATTAGCGTATTTTCTCAGGAACCATGTGGCTTTTTTCATACGATTTGACTAGAATAATAAAAATTTTCTTAGCTATTTTATTTGCCTTTTTGATTACTCCTTGCTATTTTATTGTTGGAGAAAATATTTGATGAATTTATTAGAGTTACTGTAGGGATTGGCTTATGTCTGAATAATTTTGGATTGGTGATTTATTGGAAGTTGCACAGGTGTTTATATTATGCAAACCATCATCATGTCACACCTGAGGGGACAGCTGAATGATTTGTTTATTTATGAGGACTAATAATAACATCCAGATGAGACTAATCGTACTTATAACTAGACGCTTAGTACACTTAAAGTCCAGTTGTCCACTCAGGGTATGGTAATGATAGGGGTACCCAAATGGAGAAGAAGGGGGTCTCATGACTTAAAAAACTATTCAAAAATCAAAAATTATTCTAAATCAAAAGTCATAGTTAACTCGGATTCTGTATGGAAACCCCGAGAGACATGCTTAGTAAAATGCTCATCTTTTTGTCGTCGAACAGTCGAATTTAATCACTATGGCATCGTAAGGGCACTCACATTTATAGCAGCGATGTAGCGGTATCATGCCGACTATGTTGGGTCGCTCAAAAACGTCTAATCATGTCGACACAGAACTCTTGTTAACTCTAAGCCATGCAAAATCCAATTTTATATGAACGTCATTTCTGAACAACCCACGTGACACAAGCAAATTTTTTCTTAATCTTCAAAAATTCTTAAAATATGATTCATAAGAAAAAAATTTAAAATTCCATGCAGCTGATGCAGAGGCTTAATTTGGCACAAACAAAATAAAATTCTCAAAGGAATTTTTCACTCTCACAAAGATGATGTCACGAAGATGAATTAATAATGATAAACACCTGTTTTTGATACAAATTTCTCGACACGTTCTGAAGAATTTTTATATTATTCCGCAGAAATCTGATTCCGCAAAAAAAATACGTACATGTGTTGACTTTCAAGGTCTTCTTTGTTTGCAGAGTTATTTGGTCAAGGTTGTTTGAATTTTTGTGACAAAGGAAGTCAAAATCAAGTTTCAAGAATTTATGTGATTCTCATTCATTAATTTCTCTCTATTTACAAGACAATAATCATGATGATCATGAGTGGGAGCGTCAAACTACACATGACAAAGAAGATTGACGAACACAGAACAGATGATAAGTTTGATTACATTTTTGTGTTTAAATTTCACAACTTCAATCTCATCATTTTTCTAACTAGGCAGCTACACATGTTGTGCGCCATATATTTTATTTTTTCATCATCTCTCTTCCTCTCTCATTAATAAAAATGAGCTCAGTATTTTTTTGGGTCTCATGCAATGACTCACGTTCGCACGAGCATTTTTTTTCGTGTGCCTGTGCGACATTTAAACTAAGGTGGATAAATTGTTTTGCCATTCATACCCGATTTTATGTATTTGTGCGTAAATTATTATCGTTCATTCTTTTATGGAATTCCAAATGAGCGGCTTATGATTCACGCATAAGAAATTCCTCACATCGCATAACTGCCATCATCATCATTATTGCTAGTTGGCATTGTTTTGTTACTTTCTATTTTACTTCCATAATTGCTTCCATTCTCATACATGAGACATGCTTAAAAATAGCATTAAATGGCAATTGATTTGAGGGGAACAGTTGGGGATCATCTACTAGTGATGTCTAACAAAAAATTGGTTTTTTTGGAACAAACCAGACTTCCAGCTTCTCATAAAATTTGTCAAATGAGTATCAGACAGCTCTGCTGGACGTCATAAGTGAACGACCCCAAAAAAGTCTATTTTTAAACTATGAATTAAAGTTTTTTTTCCTCTCTCAATTCTTCTCAAACGTGTGTATTTAAATGTGTGTCTGTGATATTTAATTGATGACGTGGATCAGCTGTTTTATATACTTTTTGTCTGCCTTACTTTTCTCACTTCCAATTCGATATATATATTTTTTTGAGCATTTTTTCTTCACATGATAAAAAAAATATTCTTCTTCATCTCTTTCGATACGATACTGTTTGCTGCCTGAACATTGAGCAGACAGCAATGCCTTTTTTTACGTAAATGGTAATCATATGATGAAGATGTATTATGCAATAGGACGCTCGATGAAATCGAGATGAGAAAATCTAAATGATAGACTGATTAATATCTTCATTGCAGAATTTGAATCTCAAGTACCAATAAAAGCTGTGCTGAACAGCAATCAATGAACAATGAAGGAGATGAAAATAAGAAGAGGAGAAAGCTAGAAAAAATGCAATAAATGGAGAGAAAAAATGTGTCTAAGAATTTTTTTCTTTCAATCCAAAATAAATATGCAATTGCTCTCCATTCAATGCCTTCTCTAAGGCAAAGTCGTGATGTTGTTCCTCTAGACTCTTTTCATCTATTCACATTTCTTTCGCTTTTGATTGCTGAAATGAATGCAGTTTTTGAAGGGATTGGAGTTGTTGGGTTGGTGGGTGGCTGGGTAGGAAATTTGGTGAATTTTTTGAGGGGTTAGGGATGGGATTTATGCTGTTTTATTGGACTAGCACTGAATTCAGAGGTATAGTCAGGGTTCAGGTACATATTGGGGTCAAAATTCCTTAATCAGAGTCACGAACAATACAACATAATCACCTGGGTACCGCCATGTAGCCATGCTAATGTTAAAACGTTACAGGGACTGGTGGATGTCCATGACAGTAGTCAGGAGGATAAAAAAATAAATTTTCAACATTTCACCATAAGAAACTGACTAAAAATCCCAAATTTTAAGAACCTTAGCTACTACAACCCACAGAAACTTCCACATTCAATCCACATCCTCAAAAATCCTCAAATCTGATCAAAATTCCATCTCTAACTCCGATCAAAAGTCCAATGCACCCAAACATTCCAATCCAATGGTGACTTTCCTACTAGGCACTATATTTTTTCTCTTTTAATTTCTTCTTCCTCTTCTCCTCATTTCTTTCCTTCTTAAATTGCATAGTTGGCTAGCTGACTTACCTTCATTTTTGCCATTGCACCATACATTCATTTGCATTCCATGGCGCGCTGCTGCAGATTTTGCTCTTCTCTTTATTTTTGAGCCATTCTATCTCGCGCTATTTTGTCTGGTGGCTGTGCTGCTCCCGTTGTTATATTATTGCAGTTTTTCAGATATAAGAGAGATAAAAAGTTGTTGTGGACCTTTCGATGCTCAGAAGTTTATTGCTGGACATGAATAGTATAAGGCATAGATTTGATGTCGTACAATAACTGCAATCTTGAAGCAAACATTCTCTGCTACTCGCACAGTTGTTCCTTCCATCTTTTTCTCTTTTCATCTCATCGTTGCCTGCTCTATTATTCTTCTTACCACATCCACCTCATTCTCCTCTATTTTTAATCAATGCCGACAAATGATATTTCTGTCTTTGGTACTTCACATGTGCATTTGTATTTTACTATTTTAGTATCAGCAGGCCAGCAAAAATAGCGACGACGACATAAATGATAATGGTTTCTGTTTGTATGTATGTTTGTCTGTCACTGTGTGGGTATGAGTACGTGAGCATAACACTTACATCCATATGATAGTGTAAATATAAACGAGAAAAAAAAGAGAATTGCTTCATTATTGTTGTTGGAAAAACTTTTTTTTTTCTTCTTTCTGTTCAAGTGCCGAATGAGAGTAAAAAAGCGGAATGTTGGAGAAGCAAGAAAGCTCTGATGATTGCATGTTGCCGTGTATATTTTCAGTATATTTTTGCTTGGCTTACGATCAGACATATGAAAATAGTAAAGAAATTCATACGGTCGACGTTGGTTGTCTCTCGCATATTCGTTTCGTTCGTCTGCTTAGTGAAACGTATAGAAAAAAAATTTATAATTATAGCATATACGAGTGGAAAGAGAAGAAGAAGTTGATTCATAAATATTGTGGAATTTTTGATTCATAAAAAAAAGAAGAAAAAAAAAATAAAAGAGATGAGATTAATTTTTATATGAAAAGCACCGTTTAATGAACAAACGAAAATATTTTTACTGTGCATTTGATTATGAAAGAAACTGAACAGCAACAAAAAAATATCGTAAAATCGCATTTTATATTTTTTGAAAGGCACACTTGGGAGATTCATTCGAAAGTGCAATTTAGGGTGAAATTTCATCTCCAAAAAAATTAAAAACTCTTTTTTTTCAATAATATTTTCTAAACTCAGCTGTTATTTTTTTTCTGACTCACTTATTTGTGAAAGTCAACGTAAATTGAAGTTTTTTGTGTTTAATTGGATTTTTTTGTTAGTAATTAAGACATTATAATAATTTCTGTTGACGGTGGATGTTTTTATGAATTTAAATAATTTATTGAGTGGAAATAATTGAAATTGAATAATTAAAAAAATTGTGAATTCAAAATTGAAAAAATAGTGACAATAAAAAATAGTTTACACAAAAATTGTTAAAATTACGTCAACATAGCGTAAATTCTATAAAAACTCACCTGAATGTGCTAAAGTGTTACAAAAGTCAAAAGATCATAAAAAATTAAAGTTCAAAACTAGCTTGGTTATTAAAAATTCAGATCAAACTATCAAAGAAAAAAAATAATAACACTTCAAAAAAAAATTCGTTGCTAAACAGAATATTTTATTGTTATCAAACAAAAAAAAATACGTAATAGTGAAAAAAACATTTTTTTTTTGTGTGTCGAAGTGAAGCAAGAATTGGGTTAATAATTAAACGGAAATCCAACAAAAAAAAAATCATTTTCTGTGTTGAACTTGAAAGGAACTTTTTTCCTAGAAGTGAAAATATAAAACTTTGTTTTTGAGTCAAGTTCAGATGGCAACAAAAAAATTTTCATTCATTTTCTAAACATAACTGGATAATAAGAAAAAGAGTCATGGAATATCAAGCTTTACCTGAAAGTTTGTAAGTTTAAATTAGAATAAGATGAAGTTTATTGGAATTGAATTTTTATTCTAAAAGTTCTGTGGAGTAAATGAGTTCGCGAGAAATTTGTCTGCACGTGTTTTACTTGATTACTGGGTTATAATGGTGGTTGGGGAACATTTGTTCTTAGAAGAGATCTTATATCATTAAAAATTCTGTTTTAGTACGGAATAATAAAGAAAAATTATTAATTAAGTTTAGATTTCAAATTAAATCTAGTAGAATTGAAAACCTAAAAACTTTTAGTTTAGTTTCACACCCTTTGGAATTCAAATACTCATGTTTATTGATATATTGTATTTATTGATAATTAATACTCATATTTATTGATATTTATGACATAAAAGCTAGTTTCTTAAAAAATTAGTACAAAACCTACGTAGTTTCACACTCCTTTGAACACTAAAATTGATAATTGACCTAGTTTCATACCCCTTAAAATCCTAAAAATGATAATTGACGTAGTTTCAAACCCCTTAGAACTCTAAAACTGATAATTGAATTAGTTTCACACCCCTTAAAACTTAAAAATGGTAATTGACCTAGTTTTATACCCCTTAGGACCTAAAAATGGTAATTGAAATAGTTTCACTTCCCTTGGAACTTCAAAATCTAGAAAATAGTACTCTACCTAGTTTCACACCCTTTAAAACTATAAACTGATCATAAAAAATTAAATAAAATAAAAAAAAATATTTTTTCGTAGTTTTACACCCCTTGAAAATTTCAAAACACCATCAAACCCATTCCACAAAATCTCAAAAGAATTCTCTCTTCACACAAAACAAATTCCTTAAATTCACCAAACCAGATATCGTAAAATATTTGCGTCATTCGAAGCTCTTCCAGTCCTCTCAACAATGCTCGTATTTTAATTAAAGAAATATTTTGCTCACAACAACAATAATCATATTCACACCAATTTTAATTGTGTGTGAATATATTGTTTTTGGTATTTCAGTGAAACTACTTTTTTGGACTTGCTGCTTCAGGCTTACGGAATCGACCCATAGTGTTCAGTATGGAAAGTCTGTGCCTAAAATTACCAATTTAACAGTGAAAACCGCATCTCGATTGGTGCTTCCAGTGCCGAGAAATCGCAAAAAAACACTTTCTGTCCTTTAGCAAGTTAGCAAGTTAGCAAGTTAGCAAGTTAGTTAGTTAATCGGTGCGATAACTCGATTCAAACTCAATATTAAGACTTCCGGTTTTTTGCATCTGATAGATATCTGATATGGCAAGAACTGTATTGTTTTTGGAGTCATGAGATGCTTCCAGTAAGGCACACGGAACGAAAAGGTGCTATTTTTGGTCAAATTATAGCCGATTATTGCAAAACACATTTTATTTTTTTCATAGAAAAGGAATATTTTGACCAAATGAGCTGAAATTTGGTATGTAGGTTCCCTAGCTGTGCCTGAATATGGAACCGACGCCATTTTGGAAAAAAATGGATGCACAGTGCATCAATATTAAATTTTCTTATTTTTTTGATGCACAGTGCATCAATATTAATTTTTCTTATTTTTTTGATGCACTGTGCATCAATTTTATTTTTTCTTATTTTTTTGATGCACAGTGCATCAATATTAAATTTTCTTATTTCTTTGATGCACAGTGCATCAATATTAATTTTTCTTATTTTTTTGATGCACAGTGCATCAATATTAATTTTTCTTATTTTTTTGATGCACAGTGCATCAATATTAAATTTTCTTATTTTTTTGATGCACTGTGCATCAATTTTATTTTTTCTTATTTTTTTGATGCACAGTGCATCAATATTAAATTTTCTTATTTTTTTGATGCACAGTGCATCAATATTAAATTTTCTTATTTTTTGATGCACAGTGCATCAATATTAGTTTTTCTTATTTTTTTGATGCACAGTGCATCAATATTAATTTTTCTTATTTTTTTGATGCACAGTGCATCAATATTAAATTTTCTTATTTTTTTGATGCACTGTGCATCAATTTTATTTTCATATTCACACCAATTTTAATTGTGTGTGAATATATTGTTTTTGGTATTTCAGTGAAACTACTTTTTCGGACTTGCTGCTACAGGCTTATGGAATCGACCCATAGTGTTCAGTATGGAAAGTCTGTGCCTAAAATTACCAATTTAACAGTGAAAACCGCATCTCGATTGGTGCTTCCAGTGCCGAGAAATCTCAAAAAAACACTTTCTGTCCTTTAGTTAGCAAGTTAATCGGTGCGATAACTCGATTCAAACTCAATATTAAGGCTTCCGGTTTTTTGCATCTGATAGATAATGTGTATGGCAAGAACTGTATTGTTTTTGGAGTCATGAGATGCATCCAGTAAGGCACACGGAACGAAAAGGTGCTATTTTTGGCCAAATTATAGCCGATTATTGCAAAACACATTTTATTTTTTTCATAGAAAAGGAATATTTTGACCAAATGAGCTGAAATTTGGTATGTAGGTTCCCTAGCTGTGCCTGAATATGGAAGCGACGCCATTTTGGATTTCGAGGGGCTAGAAGCTACGCTAAATTGATTTTTGCTTTAACTTTGACCAAATGAGCTGAAATTTGGTATGTAGGTTCCTTAGCTGTGCCTTAATATGGAACCGACGCCATTTTGGATTTCGAGGGGCTAGAAGCTACGCCAAATTGATTTTTGCTTTAACTTTGACCAAATGAGCTGAAATTTGGTATGTAGGTTCCTTAGATGTGCCTTAATATGGAACCGACGCCATTTTGGATTTCGAGGGGCTAGAAGCTACGCCAAATTGATTTTTGCTTTAACTTTGACCAAATGAGCTGAAATTTGGTACGTAGGTTCCTTAGATGTGCCTGAATATGGAACCGACGCCATTTTGGATTTCGAGGGGTTAGAAGCTACGCCAAATTGATTTTTGCTTTAACTTTGACCAAATGAGCTGAAATTTGGTACGTAGGTTCCTTAGATGTGCCTGAATATGGAACCGACGCCATTTTGGATTTCGAGGGGTTAGAAGCTACGCCAAATTGATTTTTGCTTTAACTTTGACCAAATGAGCTGAAATTTGGTATGTAGGTTCCTTAGCTGTGCCTTAATATGGAACCGACGCCATTTTGGATTTCGAGGGGCTAGAAGCTACGCCAAATTGATTTTTGCTTTAACTTTGACCAAATGAGCTGAAATTTGGTATGTAGGTTCCTTAGCTGTGCCTGAATATGGAACCGACGCCATTTTGGATTTCGAGGGGCTAGAAGCTACGCCAAATTGATTTTTGCTTTAACTTTGACCAAATGAGCTGAAATTTGGTATGTAGGTTCCTTAGCTGTGCCTGAATGTGGAACCGACGCCATTTTGGATTTCGAGGGGTTAGAAGCTACGCCAAATTGATTTTTGCTTTAACTTTGACCAAATGAGCTGAAATTTGGTATGTAGGTTCCTTAGCTGTGCCTGAATATGGAACCAACGCCATTTTGGATTTCGAGGGGTTAGAAGCTACGCCAAATTGATTTTTGCTTTAACTTTGACCAAATGAGCTGAAATTTGGTATGTAGGTTCCTTAGCTGTGCCTGAATGTGGAACCGACGCCATTTTGGATTTCGAGGGGTTAGAAGCTACGCCAAATTGATTTTTGCTTTAACTTTGACCAAATGAGCTGAAATTTGGTATGTAGGTTCCTTAGCTGTGCCTGAATATGGAACCGACGCCATTTTGGATTTCGAGGGGCTAGAAGCTACGCCAAATTGATTTTTGCTTTAACTTTGACCAAATGAGCTGAAATTTGGTATGTAGGTTCCTTAGCTGTGCCTGAATGTGGAACCGACGCCATTTTGGATTTCGAGGGGTTAGAAGCTACGCCAAATTGATTTTTGCTTTAACTTTGACCAAATGAGCTGAAATTTGGTATGTAGGTTCCTTAGCTGTGCCTGAATATGGAACCAACGCCATTTTGGATTTCGAGGGGCTAGAAGCTACGCCAGTTCCTTAGCTGTGCCTGAATATGGAACCTACATCATTTTGAATTTCAAGTGGCAAAAAGCTACGCCAAACTAATTTTCATACAAACTTTGTAATTTTTGACTAAATTAGCTAAAACTTTACGACTTTTCATAAGTTTTGTTAGTAACATAATACTAAGCTATGAATGAAAAAATTTGAAACGGTGTGAATATGCCCATGAAGCGTGATCGCTTCATTACTAGTTTAATTAATGTATCTCATTTAATGATTGTATATTTGACCCATTGGGCATACATGCTTATAAACAAATATAATACATTCGTTGAATTACCAAATTCATTAACATGTTTAGTCCTATTTCATACCTAATTTGTGTGTTAATGGAAATTAAGCAAACAGGCAGTAAATTTTTCCATCATATGATTCATGAAGAGGGAAATAGTCATCGATAAAAACAGGCCAACAACAAAAATGCAAACAATCATGTGAGGAACAACAAAAAAAATGTAATCGAAAAAAATAAAATAATTAAGCATAAAATTATAAAAGCATTAAAGGAGTTTCCCGAAATAAAAAATGAATCAAGTCAAAAGTTATTTTTAGAATCAAATCGTGTGGCAAAAAGGAATATGCGATAATAATAATAATAACAGAGAACAGAGTACATAACAACAGAGCAGAAAAAAAGTTAATATTATTACGAGGTGCTTGCCTTCAAACAAAACAATAAATAAAAAAAGCGTAGTGGAACGAAATTGTTGGAGGTGTAAGAAGAAGAACATCAATTTTCATGTGTGTAATGTATCTCTGACTTTTTTTGTGCTGCCTTCCACTCTATGTACACAAATAAATATAATTATAATGAATATCCAGATTTGCTGTTGTTGCTACATATTTACAAGAACAATAGAGTTGTAGAAGCAACAAAAAAAGAATCAATTAAATGAAGTGTGAAGGAATTGTATCATGCTGTGAGTTGTGCCTTCGTTAATTTTTATTGCCATTATATAAATCCTATCATCATCATCATCATCGCAGTCATCCACCGTTGTTACGTGTTAAGTTCTTCTAGCGAAAAATGATTCATCTCTTATTGATTTTAAATATTTTGACTCCCACCAAACAGTTTTCGAGATTATTTGTTGGTGACGTCATGGTTAATGAAGTGTAAATGAATTGAGTTTTACGAGAGAATGGTCAAATTGTGATAGAATGACGTAAGGGATTGTTTGCTTATGACGTCCGAAAGTAAGGGTTATTTTTCCAATAAAAATGTAAATATCCTAAATGAATGACTTCTAATTGAAGGATTTTAGGGCAAAATAATGGAAATGTCAACTGATATTGAGTAGTTTCATGTCTATACTAGGATTCGAACCGACAACTTGACTAAATTGATGGTTTTTAAATTAGGCCGGGCAACTTAACCATTCAGTCACCAAGATATATAAGATATTTGAGATAATGTTGATAAATTCGATGTATAAGGGATCCAAGAATTACTCATGACGTCCGAAAATAAGGGTTATTTTCAAAAAAGACTTTATAAAAGATTGAATTCTAATATTGAAGGATTTTTAGACAAAAAAAGTAGCCATGAAGCAGTACTTATAATTTCCAGAATCTACGTAGGATTCGAACCCATTCCTTTACTAATGAAGGTTTTAAAATCAAATTAGGTACTTAACCACTCAGTCACCAAGCTATATGAAATGTTTGAGATAATGTAGACAAATTCGGTATATAAGGAGCCATCAAACCAGGATATTTCTTACGTACACCCTCATAAATCCTAAAATGTCCACAAAAACAAATCCCTCAAGAATATCACCAAAAAAATCATCAAGTTGCCTCAAATTATTTATCGCGCCACAAACATTCCAGTCCCACGTTAATTTTTTTACGATCAATCAGCAACAATAATAAACAATTACGTAATATCGAGTGCATCGTAAATGATGATACACACGAAAATACACACAAAAAAGAATAAAATTGTGTCACTCGATAAATGAAAGAAAATGAAATATTTTTTTTATGAGCAACAAGAAAAAGAACTTTTTTTTTGTTATTCATTTCAACATTGCCTGTATGCTTAATTTTCATGAACGCCTGTTCCTTTTCTCCTTCTGCAATCTCAATTTTTCTCATGGATCGTTCATATCGTCAAATTGTTGTGCTTTCGTCGTTTTTCTGAGTTCTTTGCTCTCACAGCAATTTTTCTCACCATCATCTCCCGTTTTTTGGAACGGAGGGAAACAATGAATCAGGCTGCTCAAAAGGTTTGTTTAGGATTTGAGAGGAGAATGAAGGAAGATGAGAAATTCCTTTAATTTCTTCTTGCTCCATGCCTTAAAAACAGCAGTCAGTGGCAAACACAAAACACACAACAAAAAAAATCAATGCGAGAAGCGGGAGAGAATGAGAAGGAGAGAAATTGTATACAAAAAGGAGCAGCAAGTAGTATAGAACGATGTGTAGAACAAGAAGTCACCCAAATTGTGGCATTGACTTGCCTTTTAATTTAAGGAATTTATTTACCGTTTCTTTTCGTCTCTCCTCTCTCTTGCTTGCTTGCTCGTTACTTCTTACATATTTTATTATTTTTTTTATTCTGGCTGCTGTTGTTGCTGATTCCGAGTATACATATCGAGAAGGAAGAGAAATTATTGATTATGCGGTACAATAAGAAAGTCTGAATGCCGTACCTCAATATTTAATAAGTAATAACATCAAGGATGGCGGGAAAAATTGAAAAACTTTTTTTGGGCTTTTATGACCGGATCCAGGGAAGAAATGAGGGTTGGAGCTTACATGAGAGGATGAACAGACAGACTGGCTGATAAATATACAAATAATGGCCAATATTTTATTAATCATGTAAACGTCAAGAAAGCGAGAACGCAGAGAATTTACAGACACACATTTTTTTGAAGCTCAGCTGATGTTTATTTATATTTTTCTTTTCCCTTTTTACATGTTGCTGTCTTGTGTACTAAAATATTATTATTATTATTTTTACATGTTGCAACTCACATGCAAGACAATTCTAATTATTTACGATCGATTGAATCTTTAAAAAAATATTTTTGTATTGTCTGCTGCTTTACTCGTCATTTGTCTTTCTCAATTTATTTTTATTACTACAGCATTTTTTTTATTTATTTATTTATTGTTGTTGTTGGACTCTGACGATGTATATGACTTGACATATATTTTTATTCTCAATTCTATTACATCATCCATGCTGATAGAGCTATAAATACTATTTTTTTAAATCTCATTATGAAGTAAGACGTCTCTAGTAGGGCGTCGTTCTCTAGTGATGTCCAAAATATTGGGGGTTCAATTCTCAGCCATGTGACAATTTGAAAGAATCATTAGAAAAAATAACGGTCAAAAAATTTTAAAAATATAAATTTAAATTTTTAGTGCCAGACATCAAAAATATCTAATTTTCAAAAGACATCACTTATGAACAACCCCCAAAAAACATTGTGAATTTTAATTGATTTTTTACTATTTTGATGAGATGCATTTTAACAATGCTGAGTTGCGGATGGTCAGGTATTGGGGTCTCGTACATGTTTATATGATGAGGCATGATTTATAAATGACATTTGGCTTGTTTTGTATGATGACATGGGTGTACATAAGGGCAATATTAAAATCTTATTAAGTTTGCAATGCCAACTAAGTAGGCAGTCTAATCATCATTAAATTAGCTTTTATTGCTTACTATAACGGATTGCTTTTAATGACTAAAATTATTACTCTCAGAAGGGATCAAATTTGCGACATCAAAATTGATTATTCTGTCGAAAATCATGCATAAATTATGTAAATCTCTTCCAATAAAAACTCTTGAGTAAACAAAAAATTTTTATTATCAAACAACGGCTTCTAAAAAAATCCGACGCAACTATAAAAAAATATTTTTATTAATTACCCAATTCCATTTCTCAATTTACAGATTAAAACGTGAAGAAGGTGGAGGTCAAATCATAATTCAAGCAATGGCACAGCCACAACAATTACAAATGCAACCGCAATCGGTTGAACAGCGACAAATGGATCATGATGAGAAAAAGATGCGTCGTCAAATTGCCAACAGCAATGAACGACGTCGAATGCAGAGCATTAATGCTGGTTTCCAAAGTTTACGTCAACTTTTGCCGCATCATGAAGGCGAAAAGCTTAGCAAGGTGAGTGTCGTAAAAAATACTAAAATAAAAATAAGACTCAGAGAGTTCTTTCGCATGAACTGAGGAATAAAAATGTTTTTTATTTACATTTTTACCTCTATATATATTGCGACCGCGATGTGAGGTATGAGCAAGGCACATAAAAAAATTAATTAATACACTCTGTGTGCGATGTCCTCGACCAATTCCTCTAATAATCACGAACGTATTACTTATGCCAGCTTTACTTATTATGTGTGATAATTAAGAAATGCTTAATCAGTAGAGCTGAAAGAAGGAGATGTCCTTGTGGGGAATTTTTGAATGAATTTTGTAATTTTTCTTTATTTTAAATTTAACTTTTAATGTCCAACATTAGCTGAATAGAGGAACAGTTCTGAAACTTTTTTTCCTTCTGTGTCACAGGATCGAATCCTAAATTTTTAATGAAACACAATTTAATACCCTAATAAGCGCTATTAACCTTTCTGACCTGGAATGACTTGGTTGCGCAATTGTTGAGTATTTTAACGTTTATATACTGTCACGAAGCGATCATGGGTTCAAGTCTCGATAATGTAACTTGATATTTTTTTAAAGGATGTTCATAGACCTACGATTGTACACCCTTGGGGTCTATTTCTCGAGTATACCCTTGCCATATTAGTTTCAATTTCGATACATTATTGTTTGATACAGCATCTTATCCTAGTTGGTCTATCGTGTCAATAGTTAACATAAATGATCTCTAAGAGGATTGATCCCCATTTTATTCAATAAAAAAACACTCAAATGCCATTGACCCCCATCCAGACCCTCATCCTCAACCTTCAAACGCTTCATAAATCCTGTCAACAAAAGTTACTCACTCAAAACTAACCTAAGGGGATGTAACGAACGATGAAAAAAAAATGTAATATGAAAAAACTGATGAGGTTGTAAAAAGCTGGCAATTAAGATGTGATTACAATGTTGCTGCACTTACATCGTCTGAATCATAAAAAATTAATCAATTTGTCGAGTCTATGACTGAAACAAATCCTTGCACTGAATTTGCACTTTACGGATTAATTTTTCGTTTTTTTTACATTTTTTTCTGCTGCCTCAACAATCGGGAAGTGAATTATAAACGAAAAATAAATTGCTATCGAGGCTTAATCTTAGTATTGAGAGATTTCTCACTGATTAGGCAATTAAACGCATGAGCAAATCATAAATTAAAAGACTATTGATTGTGATTCAGTTTTTTACATCTGCTTAGCTGATCTTGTAATTAATATTTTTCTCAGCTACGTCTACACACATTCCAAGTACAAATTGCTTTGCGAATTTTTTTCTGCAACATTGTAAGCTTCTTAATTTTCGTATAAATATATCCGATATTTACACATAAGTCATACAACAAAACGTTCATTGAAAATGAAAATAAAGTTACGTACGATTAGCCTATTTTTCTTTTGAGACTATGTAAATTTACGCACATTTGCACTGACGTCGAAATGTGTTTAATTCAGAGATGAATACGATCTTTGTAATGTGTAGAAACTTACAGCGGACATAGATAAAATGTTGTTCTTTAATTTGTTTATTTAGAATAGGAATTTTGTTGTTTCTATAGAAAATTGTAATGTGAGAATTCTAGGAATTTTATTCTTATATGATGTCTGAAGTTGAATTTTGTTGGAATCAACGATTTTGAGCTAGATTCTGTTAAATTAATTTAGAATTTGGAAATTTTACAAAATTTTGTCAAATTTTTTTTACTGAACGAACTTTATCGAAAAGTTTAAATTTCAAAAATTCGTTAGATTTCAAACGTTAGAATAAATCTAGAATTAATTTGATTTTATTTTAAATTTGAATTGAGTTGAATTTGTTAAAATAAATTTTAGACGAAACAAAAATAGATAAAAAGGATGATGTTTTGTCCACTGTTAAATAAAATTATTAAATTTTATTTAGTTTGAAATATACATTTGATAGTTAACGAAAATTGTAAGATTTGAACTAAAAATCTACAAAACATTTGTAAGGTTTTGAGATTTACATCCCCTTGAATAACTTTCTTTAGGTTAATAATTTTATAAGATTCGAACTTCGACTTTCTTTAACTCAAGTCATTCTTGCAGATTTCACTGTGCTAATAAGATGAACAAATTCCAATGTTATTAAATCTATTAACTCACATACATTGTAAACAATTGTTCACATTTCTTTGAGTCCAGATCACAGCAGCAACAATAAAAACCGTAGAAATAAGTAAACAACTTGATGCTATTCGCACTTCAAAGCTTAGATTATCGACATCAGGTTAATAATTCATACTCAAATGTAAAATGAGCATATAACATATATTTAAGGTCTTTAAATTGATTTTTTATTATGACAATCATAAATTTTAAATTTTATATCCATTTTTTTTTGTTTTATGCTATTGCCATTAAAACTTCCATAACTTCTAACACTTCTTTTAAAGACATAAAATTTTTATGACATTTTTCATCTCCTAGATTTCGATCGCATTTGTATTGTCATGTTTACATTGAATGTTGATTTAATGTACCTTTGAGTAGATAATGAAAAAAATCGCAGGCAATTAGGGACAACAGAAAAAAACAATAATAGAGAATGAAAATTGCAATTTAAGACGCTATTGTGTGGTTTTTTGAAGTCTATACGAAAAAAAAAACAAAATGAATATGAAAATCTTAACGATTGATAATTTTGCAAAAAACAGCAACACATGAAGGACAAATGTCACACGTCACAATTAATGACTAAAGCAATGTTCTCTATCCAATTCCCTTGACTCTTTCTACTTAAACTTCATTCGTGTTTGTGTGGCTTAAGTATCGATATATAATGTTAGACTATTCATAAGCCGATAATAATAATAAAATATTCTTTTAAATGAAGGCCAGTGCATAAAATCGCATTGAGTTATATCATAATCATAAATAGCACTTATACACACTTAATTGTTGTTTTCTTGCTTGCAGTTAATATTCTTAACTAGAACTGATGGTCTCATCAGTTGTGGATGGGTTGGGTATAAAATGTGGTACTAGGATTGGGGGGTTAAACGATACTAGATTCTACCTTAGTATCTAGTACCTACAGGGGTAAAACGATACTAGATTTTGGATACTAGATTTTGGATACTAGATTCTAGATACTAGATTCTAGGTACTAGAATTATTTAACCCCCCAAACCTAGTACCATTTCTCATACCAAACCCATCCACAACTGATGAGACCATAGTTACTAAATGCTAGTCTAGATCTGAAATCTTAGTATCTGGTATCCTAGATCCTAGTAACCAAAATTTAGTAGCTAGTATCAAGTTACTGTAGAAAGTAGTTACCAGATACCAACTACTAGCTTCTAGACTCTAATATCTCAACATCTAATTCAATACCGTCCCTATAACCCTATCTAGGGTACATCCTAATATATTCCTACATCAAG
This sequence comes from Chironomus tentans, assembly GCA_963573255.1. NCBI lineage: Eukaryota > Metazoa > Arthropoda > Insecta > Diptera > Chironomidae > Chironomus > Chironomus tentans. The sequence continues at coordinate 10,015,881 of OY754302.1, forward strand.
TACATCAAAACTTTTCGACGATGTGATTCTAAAGTCATACCCTATTGTCTTAAGGCCACAAAATCAAAAACAATAAGAAATGACACACAAACAATCGAAATTCTACACACAAAGCCTTTCTGCAAACAAGAATCCACGAAGATTGCCAATATTTTGATTGCGCAAACAGCAAGAAAAGAAAAAGATTGCTCATCGGAAATTGCACATTATTTTGTGGTGTCTCGTAAAGAGAATTAAAAATAATAAGAATGTCATGTGTGTGTATAGGAAAAATGTGCATTAAATAAATTTATACGACTTTATAGATTTTTATAAGCACACATAGTATTTTTGTGCTATTTCAGTGCGTCAAAAAGTCACGTAGAAAAATCGTTGAGACTTCATTTAATGTCAATGGTTTGGTGCAATACGATGTGGCTTTTTTTACAATGTGCATACATACGTGTGTGATAAAGGCTGAACAAAACGATCGACTTGTATCGCAATTTTCTTTTCTTTTACTCTTACTTCCACCCATAATAATAATAACAATATAAGCATGCCAAGCAACAATGTAACTCTCTACATGACTGATAAATGAATGGGCGATATACACAATTTTCATTCATGCCGTGCATCTAAAGTGCAATTCATGCCATCATCATCATCGTCACAGCATTACAGTGATTCCGTTCGTTTATGATTGAGAAGCACTTCTTAATGGCTTTCCACATGACAACTTAGTTTCATCTTCTGTTTCTTTCTCATTGCACATTTTTCTCATAAAAAAAATATTTTCTTTTTTGTTCTGCAATGAACTCAGTTAGGTCTATTGAAGGAGATATAAAATTCATTAAAGTACAAGTCTGAGACTTTTCTACCTCGATCCCTTTTAGTAATTATTTTCATACATCTATTATTTCATCATTACACCTTGCAACTTTGTTGCACACTGACTTTGATGACTAGTTGGAACTAGAAATAAGTTCACATAAACCTAATAAATGAGTGAGTTAATATGTACTGAAGCGGCATTTTTTCACATTTTGAAAAGAGCGAAAAGTTGTCATAAATTTCGTTATTAATGCACGTCGACTGCTCGACATTACTGGGTCTGAAATACAAATAGCCTGCCATGTCACACATGAAAGCAATATACTACTTCTGCCGCTGTTCTTTCCATTTCTGTTTATTAGCTAATATAGATATTCACGAGAAGAAATAGAGACATTAATGATGGACATTTTTTTTTCGTGCGAGGCTGTTGCTGAATGTCGGGCTGTGTATTTTTATTAGATGATGCTAATTAATTTTAAATTTACATTCACGAAAAAAAATGTTCACAGATGGTTTTTATGACGCAAGAAATTAAAATCTAATTATTGTCGCTAAAGTGAGTTTGTTTCTCCTTGATTGCCCTTTTTTGGAATGGGGGGTCAATGACTTATGAGGTATAACTAGGGGCATATTTAGGAATTTTTTAAGGGTTACCATTTTTTGGTCCAAAGGGATGGAGTTCGCTTCAAAAAAATAGGGTTCATTCGAGGGGTACAACCTCCCCCAGCCCCCACCCTCCCTTCTACTATACCAACCCCCCTCCTAGTTCTATGCACAAATCTAGCACTCAAGAAATAAAAAAAATATTGTTATTGAATCTAGACATTTTTAATAAATTTCTCTCTCTTCTCCGCACCCACATGACTGCTCTAGAAAGCAGTCGAAGAAAACATTGCAAAAGAAAATTGACATGAGCATATGTTGATCTTACTGGTAGGCCAGCCGCAGTTGTTTTATTTGTGACCTCATCATAAAATGAAAATAATATTTATTTTCTTGCGGAAATTTGCCACTTTTTTCTTATTCTTGCTGTTTGCTGCTCATTTATGCAGGATGTCATGTCATTTACGCATATTTCTTTCCTCTCCACCATTAGTGATCGCCATTTCCGTTGAATAAGTTTTTTTTTTCAAAAACATTTTCATTTATGGCTTGCCTTTCTTAGAAACGGGCGATGATGATGATGTTGTTGGCATGTGTGTGCATGAAACTCAAAACCGAGTGAAATAATAAAAATTTCCTTCAAACAAAGCAAAAAATAACAGAATTGAACGCAATAAACATACATCCAACGCATCGACAAGTAACAATGTGATTATGAATAATTCACAATTACTCACAATAGCTCATGGACGAACGTTTGGGTAAATTTTCGTCGATGATTTTGCACAAAAAAAAGTGTGCTTGGGGCTCGCTCGCGAGTAAAGCGATGCCAGTGATTATGACATGTTAATTTTTGGGAGCCAAGGTTCCATTAGTGTCAAAACATTGCATTCACAAAATTATTTTTTCGAAAATTACTTTTTTTTGTTGCAAATTTGAAACGAGGACATGTGTTCATCGTGTAGCAAGTGGTGCCATTTGAAATTTGAGAAGCAAAAAAATTAATTTGAAGAGGAATCGTTTTTTTAAGGTGAAGAGGATTTAGCCATAAATTATTGTAGCTGAATTAAGAACTTGAAAAGTAATTTTGTGATTCAATGTATGGAAGTTTCATCCATATTAAGGTTCGAATCCCATAAAGAAATAATGTATATATTATTATAACGATACGTTTAATTAAACATTTTTTTTAAAAAAAAATTATTTTAATATAAAACTCAATTTATAATTTTTTGAGATTTGAACCTAACCATAAATTTTTCAAATTAATTTTTTTACAACAATTTACAAAATTTTCTATGAAATCTATATACTTCACAAGAGAAGAATTCTAAATTTCTATTACATTTTTTCATATCAAAATTAAGATTTTACCGACAATTCCAACTATAATCAACTCCAGCTAATTACCTTAAAAATCAAAACAATCGATATTAGGAAAGAAAAAGAAATTCTGCAAGATAAGCAGGCGTATTTTTAAAATAAATAGTTTCATATCTATATTTGGAAAGTGCTTTGAACTTTGTGTGTTGGCTGAACACGACCGAAATGAGAAAATCAGAAATAAAGGAATTGTAAGAGAATTATCGTAAATAACATGGTTTCAATTGCTGCTTATGTCGAATGACAATGTGCCTGTCATCAATGTTTTAACAACCTTTAACTATTTATTGATGTAATTTATTAAATTTTCTATAATTTATAGAGTTATAAATATTTATAAAATAGTAAAAAAGCGGTATTATAAAAAGTGAGAGAATAAACATATTAAAAAATTATTAACAAGTTGAACAGGCTTTATCGTGAATGGACTTAAAGAGCTTCTGAGTTTTACTATAATCAGGTGTCAAATATCGTAAAATAATAAAATTCATTCAAAAAAAAATCTTACACATGCGTGACAACCAGATGTGTTTTACACACGAGACAGTCTGACGATTGTCACATAAATTTGTATACTTTAAGACAACATCTATAATTCCTTATATTGCTTACTTGCAAAAACATGCTCAATTAATTGACTTTAAAGCGAATAAACTTCAAGCAGTCAATGAAAACAAAACAAAAAACTTTATTATTCCTCAAGTATTTATTATTTCATATTCATATCCAATAAAAAGCGAAGGAGAGTAAAGCTCTCTGAATGAAGTACGAAAAAAATCTCTTTTTTGGTATGAATGGAAAAAAATCAACAACAGCGTAAGGAGAAAAAAAAATTATGAACGACGACGTAGTACGGTAAATGAGTGAGATGGAAGATAAAAATCTAATAATTACAAGATAGAATACGACAGCGTGGCTACTACTTCACTATAAGTACGAGTTGTGGAGTATTTTTTGCTCTCTCTCTACTTTACAAATCTCTTTCCTTTCGAGTGGCACTCGTCATATTTTATTGTATCATCTAGAATCTACAGAATGTAATGAATTTGATGACTGTTGATGGGGTTCAGACATTTTCTACTTGAGAGATGAATAATTTGTTGGTTATTGCTGACAAGATTGTCGCAAATTGGATTATTTTAAATGAATTTCGAGGATTCATTCATTAATGATTTCTTTTATTTAGTGATGAGGATGATGCAATATTTGAATTGATGTTTGTGACTTTTTTGTGGTTAATAAAGTAGAGGTTGCAGTCTATGCTTTCAAAGGTATGGGATTACTCCCAAAAATATTAAGTTCGAAACCTTAAAATTCAAAATATTTGAATTTGAGTAGTCTATCCTTCAGTACCTTATGATTGCAACACCTGACTCACAGTTCTAGGGTTTGATTCTCAATAAGAGCACCTTGTTGCTATTTCGAACTATAAGCACTACAAATTAACATAAAAGGATCTCCTAGACTCTAGAGACACCAAATTTCTCAAAACACAACAAGTGATTGACCCCCAAATGTCTTCTTGATCCCCCCTTCAAAAGAATCTAGGGTAAAAACCCCAAATTCAAATATCTCAACACCTTCGAACATCTTCACAAATAAACAACATAATTTGGCACACACATGTGCTTTCCTTCAAATATTTTCTAATTTATTCACAAAAGAACTGATGAAAAGCATTGTCACAAGATCTCTATCCTGACACTCATTGACGAGGCGAAATAGCCAATTACTTTCTCGTGATATTTTTAGATGAAACAGATAATTAATTTAAATTTCTTAATTTCTCTTCAACCGTTGACTTGCTTAGCTCCTTTTGTCATCATTCATTCAATCACTCGACAGTCCCTCATATTTAGAGTAATTTATTTAAATAGACCTCAAGAATCCCACCTTGAGACTGTCAAATATTTATGAACAACAAGACTTTTTGGTGTGTGACCTACTTTTCGTCTCTACACGAATTATATTTTTGGTTATTCGAATAATTTCCTCTCTATTGTTGATATATTCGAGTTTGAGGCGGTCGAATGTACATTGAAAATAAAAAAAATAACAAGATACAAGACAGTAAGACATGTCAATTGTACGATGTGAAGCCAAAGAAGTAGAGACACGAAAAAAATCAATCATATTAAAATGTTGTATGTAAGACACCGGGTCGACATTAATAACGATGAAAAGTTGGGGGACGGGAAAGGATTTAAAAATAAACAAGTGGAATTTAATTAAATATGAATGACTGCAACGCATTTTTGATGTAAATGGGCCGGAAAAAATTAAATGTGATCAAGTCATGCAATGTTTTGGTTGTTTAATTGTGACGTAACTTAGGTGGGTCATGCACTATTATGCAATAAGGGTCGTTGACTTCTAGATTTAATGTAGGGGGAGAGAAGATGGATCCAATTTCATTCTAGACGTAATACATGGATGACCTCCTACTCATATTCATGAAAATACCATGGAATTATTTTTTTGAACCTGTTACATAACTCCATTGTATACCATTGTCCATACAAATATTACAGTCAGTCCACATTTCCATAAGAAATCAGTAAAAAAAATAAATTTTCAAATTGTTGAATGTGCTTTTGTGGGAAACTTAATATTAGCCCAATTCGTAATCCTATTACAGAAATTTTCAACCATAAATTTTCTCCCCATCTACAACCCTTAACTTCACTTTTAATCCTTCAGTTTTTCATCACTCGAAAAACTTTCTCGTTTCGTATAAAAAAAGAATATTTCTGTGGGATTTTTTTACATTCTACTTACTGGTTTTATGTTCTCAACAGCAGCAAAAAAAACGATCCACATATATATTCATATAAAGCATAGCATGACATCCATAATCCTGTAGATTCTGTATGTGATTCAGTTTTACACTTTCAACAAGTTAATGCTGGAGAATTCACATTGGCAACAATGTTATGCATTAATTCAATTTATTACTTGGAAATGTTATTAAGCCAATTAAGTAATAAAGAAATTTATTGTCTTGGCATTTTTTTTAAAATGGTGGGAAAGTGACTGACTGTTATATTGAGTTATATTTTTTCTCTCATTAGTGCTTGTCTGTCTCTCTTTCATGCTGTGGTCGTGTTCGTATGATGAATATCTTTGCAGACATTTAAGGAATGCGAATAATTTTTTTTTGATGGGGTCCTCATAGCTTTCACAAAATTTAATTTTTTTGGAAATCAATTCCAAGTGGTACATTCAACAGTATAGCCAGAAGGGGTTTTTATGGCCAACTTTTCACCTTTAATGGAAAATTTAATTCAGTTTGTTTTGGTTTTTGAGAAACTCTCTCAAAATTTTTCAATTTATACAACAAATATCTGGATACACCCCTAGGTACATTACGACTAATACTAATGATTTATTGATGATAGGGTGGATCTGTACTAACTTAGTAGTAAACATAAGAGGATTTTGAAGCTACCTGGGGTCAGTTTACCAGGGAATATTCTTAGATTGCCTCAAGTCAGTCGGTATCTTTTAATATTTCTAGAAAGATATATCATAGAGTGACTCTTAGAGCTAAGGATGATGTTATGTTCCTAAAATCTAAATTAAATCCAGATGACTAATTAAACTTTATAAAATAATTTAAAAAACCAACAAAAAAAGATGAAATCAGTAACTCAGGGTAAAAGGGTTCAACTCGACCAGCACAATCTTAATCCATGTCTTGGTACCCCCACCCAAAACAGAATATTTTTTTATGGAGATTCTTTGATATGGAGTGCCATTTTTCTCAAATTCTCCATCTACTCCCTCCAAGCAATTCATGAAAAAATTTCAAAACATCATGCACAACCAAAATACACCAACAATATGACAAAGAACCCATTTTCCGACTAACTATGGAGACCATAAAATTTACATCTATGGATTTATATAAATATATATTTTTTATGAATGAATTATTGCATGGAGACAGAGAGACTATAGATTCTTTTACATAAAATTCAGTCCCATACGATGTAAATACTCCGATATATAACAACAAAACAATAATAATGTGTCAGGCGGAGAGTGAAAGCCTAAATAATGCTTATATAGATAAGCACAGAGGGTTCACAAAAAACATAATAAATAAAATGTCGCATGAAGTATATAGGCAACGAAAAACATATGATTCATTCACAATAAATATTGTATGTGATGTAATTTTAATTTTTTTCATTTTTATTTTGTGTGTTCTGTCTCTTATTCACTTGCTACGTTCACAAGCCGACAATTGACGGGGCGATGACTGAAAAAAGCTGTAACTAACTATATTTTATAAATGAATTAAATAATTTTTTTTTGTGCACACATTTTTGTGTGTGAATGCAATTAAGCATTAAGTCACAGACGACGATATAGACATGACTGAAATTTTCTGATCGCCTGTGTAGGAGCTGTTGAATGTGCATTGAAATGTAATGACAAGAATTATAATTACTTAATTAATTAATCGCTATGTCTCGCTTTAAAAAAAACTTAACGTAAATTAATACATAGAAAATCAATTAATTCGATAGAATGTGCATTTTCTATTACCAATATGGCACAAGTCTATTGACATTCCGAAAATAGTAATGACACTTTGCGTTTGTGAGTTATTGCTACAAGCTTTTTTCTTTCAATGGAACAAGAAAAAATGAAAACTGATGGCGCAAAAATTAGAAAATGATGAATGCGAAGAGATTTGGTTCCTTGAGATGATTTTGTCAGAATTTCTGTGGCTTATTGGAACTGAATTTTGTGTTTTTTATACAATTCTCACAAAATCTATCCAAGGGCTCCACTGGATCTCGTACAAGTAAAGTCGGCAGTCGAACAGCACAAACAACTTAATTTTCACTCCCAACTAGCATCCATATGTCCATTTGTGCCTCAAAGCAAGCACATATCACAATTAATTGATACATTAAATGTGTTGACGTGGTATAACGCAGTCTTACAATCGGTAACTTGACAGTTCAGTTCACAACGCACGCCATATCGCAATGTGCATTTACAAATAATAAATACATACACCAGATGCCTAATGATGGAAATCATGTCAATTAGCGACCAGAAGAAGGAGAAAAAAAATATGTTTAGGAAAGTTTTAAAAAAAATTGAGGCGCGAGTTCAACTTTATGGTCGTGAATTTCACTTAATGCGTGTTGAAGAGCTCCTCCTCATAAATTCACTTAATAATTTTCTCATGGGAGCATAAAACAAGCCCAACATATATAAATAAATAATATTACTATGCGTCATTAATTAGCATTTTTTTGTCAGACTTGGACACACACGCACGGTATGCTCATTCAAATAGAAATATGTTGAACTAAATTAATAGCTCTACACAACTCATCACATGGCAAATTCTCTCACAATTTTTCTTCTTTTTCCTCTCTTTCCGTCGCTCATTCGCACTGCCTGCCTGCTCGTCTTTCTATTTTCATTCATTAATTAAATGTTGATGAACGCTTAATGACTGTAAATGGGAATAAATTTATGTCCAAAAAAAGTACGCATTGAATTTTGAGCTTCTTTGAATGGAGTTGGAGAATAGTTGGTAGACAGGGTATGAGTGTCTTTTGGCTGTTGAATTTAAAATGCTTGATATGTTAATTATGGTGGCCATTCCAACCCCATGACGTAGTTTTAATTGGAGGGAATTTTTAATTTTTATGGAAAAAGTAATTTTGAAGTTGATTATGAACAGGGTATGTCTATAAATATTTTTTGGCGGGAAAATTCTAATTTTAGGTTACATTGTTTAAACTTTGAATTTTTTGGTAGTCAATAGTTTTTCGACACCATTTATGTACTAGAAAATGTTATGGCATCAACAAAATTGTGCAATTTGAATTAAAATTTTTTTTGGGTGAGGGGGATACCCATGGATACCTTAGTTCATTATGTCCTTGTCATATCGACAAGAGTATGAGTAATGATTGAGAAATTGGTTTCTATTGGGAACTGAACCCACGTACTCACAAAACATAATCATTCTAGAGATTTCTAGTATGATGCCAAATTATTCAGCCACAGGGTATTCACTCTCCCATTGATTTACTTACATATGGATCGATACCCCACATTCTACTCTGACACTATAGCTACCAATTTCACAATCCAAAGCACAGCCAGTCAGTCTATCTAAACAACACCATAATCCACACTAGATAACCTCAGATCAAACAAGTCGCTCTCCTTGCTTGTTAGTCAGCCGACACATGAGAACAATTATCTCATTGTTTTTTGGGTGTGGATTCATTAAGTACAGCAATACTAAACGATGATGATTCCCTTCTTATTTCATGTTAATTTATGAATAATTGTTTATTTGTTATACCATATGAATTAATTTTTATTCATTTTGAAAAGCCATTAATCATACTGACTGGCGGATTGTGAATATTTTTTTTATTACTGTAAAAAATAGGTCAAAATTTGTGTTCCATATTTCTCACATGATTGTAAACATTTATACAATTTATTTGAAGAGCGCGAGAGAGATTAGACAAATTGATACTATACAGTGCTGATAGTTTTACAAACATTTCATATACATCCACATAGACTTACATATGTCAATTTTAATGAATGAAAAAAAGTTGTTTTGTGAAGTATAATTCTAAAAAAACTAACAAATACAACATTGTTGTGTAAAATTTGTGTCAATTGTCATGAAGAGACTCTTGTATACATCTAAGCTAAGTGAATGACTTGATATATTCTCGTCTTTAGTTTGCGATGAAAAAAAAATAGTTTTCTATTTATTTTAAAAATTGTAATAATGGTCATTGATGTAAATTAGTGAGAAGAAAGTAGCTTGCTGCTGATTTGGACCTAATAGATCATTGACATTGGATTCGACACTCATTTTTTGCCAGATCTCACGTATCAGATTTTCGTGACTGAAATTTACATTAAATAATGAAAAATATCAAGGAAATTTGTACTAAGGCACTGAGCACGCAATCTTATTAAGATTTTAAATTAATTTGGTAATTAAAAGTGATTAAAAAAGATTTGATCTTGCAAATTTCAATTATTCAAAGGCGGATAATTGATATTTAGTCACAATGAGCTTCAAAATAGCACACGATAATGCTAGAACTAAAGAGAATTGACCTTACATAAAGTACATCGTATAGCAGCAACAAAAAAAATCTGTTTATAGTCTGCATGTAAACTTCATTTACAGTCGACTATCTATTCCATCATAAAACAATCATGACATGAACTGTAATTATTTAGCAAATAATTTTACAAAATTTTAGCCCAAAGGCAAATGAGAGACTAAAATAGCAAACTTGCTAAGTAGTCTGTACAATGCCATAGAGACATAAGTAATTTAATAGAAAGAGAGCATGTCGAGACATGGAGGTCTACCTGACCCCCCTCCTTTTCATCTACTTATGTTAATTTAATTAAAAAACAATTTACGGTGTTGTGTGCCTTGCGATTTTTTTATATACCTACACATATCGATATCGTTGTTTATTGCTAAACGGTTATTCGTGAGGTACCTATGAAGGAGCATAAATGAATTCGCTCTGAGCGATTATTTTGAATTTTATGCTGCGTGTACATATAATGATTGTTTTCACGTGTTTTTTCCATTTCATTCATTCTAAATCGCTACCCACAAGACTCTAAGTTTATGAATGAAAAAAAAAAACTTTAAATTGAATGAATCGAGTGTGTAAAAAAAATTATTTTACACTACTTATAAGTCAAGGCAAAGAGAAGTAAGCCCCCGCAAGATATCTTTTTTTTCAATTACTGTTTCAGTCAAGTCAAACACTTCAAATCAAACAAATAACAGTGTATGAACTGTTTGTTGAATTAAATTGCCATGCATTTACGTGCACACACTCATCACAATTGAGATGGCATCGATGAGTATTAATTGCACCATTCATTTGATGAATGAAAATGCTTGTACATGCTTTCAATTATTTTATCTTATCAACACTCCGCACACTCCCCTGTTATTATTTATGATGTAGCCGCACTGCAATTGCATATGATGTTAATTTCATAATAATTTAGCACTTCCGTTCATTTTTAAAAACAAGGTTTTAAAAGATGATGAGTGAGGTTATCTTCTCGCTATGAGTGAGTGGATGTGAGTTACTTTGAGTGGCTTATGAGTTGCAAAATGATGATCTTTACGTTCTTAAATTTTGATTTTCGAATATTTTGTTTTCGAATTTGATTTTGAAAATTAATTTCGAAAAATATGTAAACAAAGGATAATTTTTTTGGAAAAATATAGCATTTCAGGTATAAAATCAAGGCTTTAAACGTAATTGTCTTTTTCTTGCCAAGTTTTTCTATCAAATTGATTACTTTGAAGTTTGTTTATTAGTAAATATTAGCAAAAAACTTGAAAATAAAATTTGAAGTGGAAAAAAATTAAAATGGCGGGAATTTTCTCAACGAAATTCAAATTTTGACCGTTAAATAGGGTTACCAGACATTTTCAAGAAAAATAGAGGAGATCTCCCATTTCGACTAGTTTAATTCGTTTTCTGGATGAATTAGAACATTACAAATCTGTTTTATTTTTGAAAAATGAAAAAATAGAGGATAGTCCTCTGAAAAACCAAGCAGATGGTCAGTCTACCGTTTAACTTCTCAAAATCAATATTCAACTGCGCCTAGCCCCAACAAGCCTCAATAAAACTCAATACTTACTCATTTTATGCTGCTTAATTACATACTGCTTACTTGGATCATCTGTTTTTATGCACTTCCGATTTGACTCTGGGTTTTTGTGGAAAAGATCATCAGTCATTTACTATAGCATTACAAAAACCGGTAATCATCGTCATCATCTGATTCCGGTTGTTGTTAAAATGTGAATGAATGAAGTTTTTTTTACAATATACTATAGATTATTTTTACGTTGCTTATTTATGTGTATGTACACGTTCAATGTTGTTTTTTTTTGCGGGATTATTTTTAGAATCTGATGAAAAACAGAGTTAATCTACCGGATGTGTCATTAAAAACATGTACGTAGATTTTTTGCGCTCATTCTCATAGCACATATTTGTCAAGTAAATTTAAGTTTCCATTCATGTCTCCACTGCAAATAACAACAGTTGTGGAATGCCTCTGCTCTCTCAGCATGGCTATATATGAAGTTCAAAAAAATTTATATTAAACGAAAAAAAATATCAATTCCGCCTTTTATGAGAGCGAGCGAGAAGAATTTGTTCCACATATGAGAAAAAAATGTTCATTTTGCGCTTGAAACAAAATTAATGAATGAAAAAAAAGAATTAAAGAATGTTTTTTGTGTAAAACTCTATTTGACGTCACATCATATGTTTCGCTATCCGCTCAGTCAGTCTGTGTCTGAAAATAGTAAAAAAAAATCTTCCTCTGTAATAATAATGATTTGCCGACTGGTCATTCAGTAGTTTTCTCTATAATTCATCTATAGCTTTACAATTGTGTGGGATGCGACTGACTGCTTTGTGTAGCTTTTCATTCATGTAGCAATTTTTTTGTGCTCGTTTGTAATTAAATTATCGTAAACTGAAATGTGGCACATATAGTTAAATAGTAAGCAACTGTTCTACATTTTACAGTATGTAGATTATTGGATATAAAGAAGGAATAAAAATAATAAAGATCAAAGAGATTCGATGGAGATTTTTTTTTTATTTAATATATGAGAAATGATCATCAAACAGTAATTGACTTGCTAACACAATTTGCTGATGGAATTACGGTTGGAAGTTGGTTGACTTGACTTGATCTCAGGGTCGGAGCATTTTGAGCTACAGATTAATGTCAAATGGATGCTTATGTTCTTTGTTTAAACGAAATTATGGCAAATTGTCAAATTCTGTGGTCGATCCAGTTACAGTGAAATTGGATACTTATGTATGATGGTTGCCAAAGCAGCTCAATAGCCAAGTGGCAGGGATCAGCGACTGATATTTAGATATAACTCATTTTGAAGGCGCAGATTCGATTCCCATCAAATTCAAGTTGTCTTATTAAATTATACACATAGATCTAGCTATACGTAGATTGGATCCTCCATGGTTAGGCATTTTGATTCTTCAACATCCAGTGAGATCCATATTTTGGACAATACAATCTTTAACTCACAAAATCTTTAGCTTAGTCATGAAAATCACACAAAAACTCAAATCCCGCTACTTTGTTGCATTCCCCATCAAAGCTAAACTAAAGGACGTTCAATGCCGTCTTTGTCAACAAGCCAATTAATACAGAACAGCAACCTCATAACGAAAAACATTTATTCCATACAAACACATTGTTTATAGCAAAAATTCCACTTCTAATGAATCAACTTCATTAAATTTCATTGACTTCAACAATATTTTTAGAAAATGCAGTCACAGGTTCCACATATATTTCGTTGTTATTGCCTCACTCTCTGAAAAAAAATACCGCGAAATGCTAAACAATAAACAAAAAAATATTTTCGTCAAGTGTTACTGATTCATTCTGTTTATTGTCAATTAGCTGCGAATGCACAGTTTGGCATGCAAACGTAAATAGATGTAAATTCTTCAAGTGTCTTTATTCCTGCGTAAATTTCCAAATGAAAATATTGCCACTAAATTGAGAATGTAAAGAGATTTTCTGTTTATTATTTTGATTCTCCATAAAAGAAGCAGTCACTGCGGTGAGTCATATCGGTTTTTTTCTGCTTCTCACTACATGTGTGAATGACGATTGAGTATTTGCATACTGCAAATCGAGTCAACGTAAAGTCGTAAACGACGAAAGAAAACAGAGGAAAAAAAAGCCGTATAAAAATATTTTTATTGGTGAATGAAATTCTCAGAAAAAATTACTTCATCGGGTAAATATGAACGAGGCATGTGAGCAAATTCAAGGAGATGCAAGTTGGCCATAAAAATTCTATTTCTTTTTTTCGCTTCTCATCATACTCAGTTTCCACATAAAGAAATGAAATATTTTTGTATTGGGCGCTAACAAAACAAATAAAAATTATGAAAAAAACGTGACGATTCCAAAGTTTTGCAAATTCACATGAAGCTGACGATGTTATTTTTTATCGTCTTGACTTCATTCTTTTTTGTGCGCAATAAATAAAAAAATTTCTAGTTTGACTCTAAACAAATGATATCATTAATGAATGGTCGCACGTAACTTGAATGTCTTTTTATGTTCCAATTAATGTCGACCTCGCTGTGAACTTTTCTTTCATTCTTTCACTTTGCCTATGGCTTGTGCATGAAATGCTGTTTTTCATACATAATGACAACTGCTTAATCATATTAAATTATTTTGTATAATTTTCTTCATTTTTGGTCTGTTTGGGAATTTAAATTTGTAACTGAACATCTAAACCGACTCAGTGTCCTGCTCTGCCCTCAATTTTTAATACAGATCATCCAAAAAAATCCTTTAATTCAGCATAAACAGCTCAAAACCTAACGAACCCCACAATCTAGTACAAAAACATCATAATGCATTTTAATGAATCTTTTCCTATCAATTGCCTCTTGACATTTGCTGCTTGCACTTTTCATTTCATTTCCTTTCATGACATTTCGAATCATACACAGTTGTATCTGTTACGGACATACGCAATGTCATATCAATGTAATTATTTTTGACAAGAGCTTGTTGAGTATCATTTTTGCCTAAAGTCGATATTGAGTAACGAATATGAGAGCGAAAACTAAATAAATAAATAAGTAGATGTTAATAAAACAAAGAGAATTTTGACATACTTTAAAGCAGCTTGTTAATATTTTAAATTGCAAAACATACAAGTTCATTAATTTTTTTTGAAAGGTTTTCAACACAAATTAGTGAATTAGTTAAAAAATTTGAGTGACATATTGAAAGTCGTGGATTTGGAACTTGAATTGATTTCATAAATTAGCATTTGCTGATATTTATAAGGCTTGAGTCACAAAGAGACTGATTTGAATAATAAGACCTGAGTTGAACTTAAAAATACGTTATTTTTTAAATTTGAATTTTTAAATTTTCCCGCCATTTTTCAGTTTCCACTAAAAACTTTATTTTGTCATTTTTAAGCTTATTATAAGAGAAAACTTGACTGTAATGATCCAAATTCAACAAAAAATATGGCAGAAATGGTATAGAATGAATGAATTCGAAGATCTGATCCTTTAAAGTGATTAATTTTGCAAAAAGCATTATTTTGCACGTGTTTTTGTTTACATTTTTCAATATAATGGGATAAAATATTCAAAAATCCTCAATAATAAGAACAAAGGTGATAGAAATTCGAAATTCACGAACTTAATAATTCGAGACAGTTCCTCATTTATCAAAACCAAAAATTTCCATAAATGAAAATAAAGTATAGGATATGCAATAGCAACAAGCAAAAAAAAAAAAAGATTAAAGAAGAAGCAAAAAAAGCTTTTAACCATCAACATCGACATACCACAATAACACTACGACTCAACAACAATTTCCGTTTCAATTTTTTTCATCACTGACTCTTTTTCCTTCACAAAACAAATATTTTTTATTTCTGTTGCTGTTTTTAGCGTTCGTAAGTGCACGTAATCATTGTTAATCGATGATATGAAATGTGTAATTATGATTGAAAATTATATTTTATTTTGGTGTGATTTAGTTATCGCGCATATTGTGGCATATACTTTATGTTTTTGTTTTTGGTAAAAATTCGCTCTTATATCTGCACACGAATGTGATCCAATTTCCATGTTTTTATTATTTATTCAACCTGTTTGAATTTTGATATCAACATCGTGTCGGCAATTTTAAGTGCGTTTTTATTGGGGAAGAGAGTTGATATTTATGGCATGTCTTATACTTTTAAGTGTGTCGTAACCTGAGCGCTGGAGGTTGACTGAATATTAAATTTTTTGAAGCTACATTTCAACATCCAGGATATGATTTCTAAGTGGTTGACAAATTTTCTTCTTTTTCCAATTTTTTGGCAGATGAGCTTTAAATTTGGGAAATTGTCACTTGGAAATGAGCAAGAAAGTAGTTGCAGTGGTTTAACAGGCGTGTCTGGTGCTAAAAATTCAGGAATCCTGGGTTCAAAACCTTAGTTGCTATTCAAAATCCCCACAAAACATGAAGTGGAATGAATGATCCACAAAATATCCCTAAATACTTCAGTCGACATAACAAAAATAGCGCCTCCAGCACACAAATTCAGTAAAATAATCCACAAACCTTAATGCACTTCCACTCATCCATAAAAACATAATTCAAAAAGGTGAAAAACATCAAAAGGATTTTATCCTGATTTAATGGGAATAAAGGGATGACTTTTCACACGACACTGAACATAAACAAGCGATTGCTGGTGTCAAATGATAATGACGTTTGAAATGCTGCCATGATGAATTTCCCTCCTATCCCTCCTATTTTTTAAACCTATCTCTTACTCATATTCTCTTTGATGTCATGGAACTTTCATGCTTTTTGTATACATGAGTCTTATTATAAACCACAACATTTCAATGGCACAATTGTATGCGAAAATTACAAATGAAATATTTCATTTTCATTCATAAAAACAAATATATGAATACGATGAGGAATGAATAATAAGAAATAAAGCAGCACACAGACAAGAATGAAAGAGCAAAAATAAATCAAGATACAATAAGAAAAGTATCAAATTAATGAATGTCTTTTTGTGTGTGTGCTTTCATAGGTAATACAGCTCTTGTGTTTATGCTTTCTCAACTCCTTTCATGTCAACTCTCCTTTCAGCATTCTAAAGAATTGTTTGTGTCTTATGCATGATGAATTTACTTAGAAATATTTTTTGGTTTTTTTGCTGACATTTTCTTTGTACCAAAGGGAAATTTTAATGAGATGTAAGTAAATTGAAAATCAACCACACAAGAATTCTTCGTTTTCTGTGGAGACAGAGTTGATAAGCTAGGGGATTTATGTGGGTTCAAAGTTATGGATTGGACAATTCAGAATGTCAAAAATTTGAACATTGAGTCTTACCAGCTTTATAAAGTGGGATTCGAGCCCGGAATGTGGTGAGCTTTATTTTTGGAACCTATGACTTGTTGTAAGGACCAGACAAAATTTTTGATGGTTTTTTTTGATTTTCTAGTCGTTCATTGTATGAAACTAAACTATCTGGGTAAAATGACCATTGTCATGCTGTTAAAACTTGCATTTAGAAACTTAAGAAGCTTTAGTTTGAATATTTAGCTGTTAAAAATAAACTTTCTGAATAGCGGGGTCTCGAGTGGGATTCGAACCCACGTTCTATCATTTCCGGTCGTATACTACTACTATTGAGCTATTGGAGGTTACTCAGAAGCTTGACAGAATGCCAACTTAACCCATTTTTTATTTTGAACGTTATCTTTAGTTTTATTGTTGATACAGCTTTATTTAAGAATCTCTAGCACATGAAGAATCTCGAACCTAGCTCATTAGACCGGTTTTACAGTATTTTAGCTGCCAAAGTACCACTTTTACTTCCTCAATAACTTCAATCCCAAGAGCACCTAATCACAACTCTGTGTTAAACACAAAGAAATAAATATTTACTTTCCTATCGTCATTTTCTAAGTATCAAGTGGGGGATGTCATAGCTACTTCATAAAAAGTACTTTAACATCATGTAATTTTCTGTAAATGACGTGGGATGCTTCATGTCTTCATAGAAACAGAAAATATTTTAGGAATTGTAACGAGGGATGATTAAAGGGATGTAAGAATGTCCTATCTCTAAGCAACAATTCTTGTTTTGATTTATATTTTTACAGTATTTTTTGGTCTCATGTGACATTACGTGAATGAATCGTTTTTAAAAATATCACATTACTGTGTAAAGTTCAACTCAACAAGTAAAAATCGATTTTATGATTCTTTTAGTAGAAATAATGGAACAAGAGCTTGAAAATAGCACAAACCATAACTTCCCAAGTTCATTTATACTCATAGTCCAACACTAACCAAAAGAGTCATTAATCTTCAAAGTCACGGGAGGAGAATCACGACTGTAATGGATTTTCAGCATGAACACATGCTGGGACTTCCTTGCCACTATTAAAATCCTTTCTTCCTTCCTACTTTCACTGAGAATCACTCTCATGGGAGCCGTGAATTTAAAAAGTAAGGGATGAAGATAATTTTTGCCTCAATTGCTCCCTCGGCATGTCCTTGGTTTAGCCATATCCACTCACATCCAAGAGGCTATTTTTAATTATTGCCTGACAGTTCTAAATTATACGCAAGCAGGCAGGCGAAACAAAATATTTTCGCGAAGGTTTATTGGCCTCTATCGCTCACTAACTGTGAATGACTTGCGATCATTTAGCATATTTGACATAGATATTAATGGACGTACGAAAAATTACTCTGGCAGCAGAGAGGAAAAAAAATTGACTACACGATCTCGAAAATAAAATTGAGCATTTTCGAAATGTGCTTTTTTTTGTGTGTAGCAACGACCGACCGACCGACCAAAAGCGTTGTACAAAAAACTACAACATACAACATACAGCATAAGAAGAAACGCATAAAAAATTGGCTTGCCATTTTCAGCGTAAGTAGGTCAGATGCGAATTTAATCTTTTTTTTTGTTGCCTTCTTTCATGTTTCTTTCGAGCATATATCCAGGCATATGTGTGGCATTTTCTATATTTTCATCATATATGAGCGGAGTAAAAGATTTTTTTAAGTCTATAATTAATGAAGCACTTTCAATTAAATAACTTTGATGTTGTTGATTTTCTTCTTTTTTTCTGAGAATGACTTGAGCTTCTTTAAAACTTGATAATGACGAGATAAATATTATATTTTATATGCTTAATAATTGCTGCTTTTTGTTCCTTTGAAATGATTCAATTGTACACCGCAATAAGTCATGGAATTCCACTATTTATTAATAGTCATAATCGTAGACATGGTAATGGTCTTTGCAGGATTATTTGATGAATGATATGAAAAAATTCTTTTGAGATTTTGGGCGGGAGATTTTGACTAAATTGCAGGGTAACCACCGACTTTTTTTATGAAGAATTGAATTTTTTGGGGGTACCATATCTACTTTCTCGTATTTTTGGTGCTGCAGCTCACGGAAAATATGCTATTTTGTGATCTTAATCATCCACTGCTTAAAATTCTTCATTTGTCTGGCAAATAAGCTCATATAGTCACCATACTAAGCAGCCAAAACTAAAATGATTAGTCAGATTACAGAACTGCTGACCAACAATTTAAATTCTGATTGATTGATTGATTTTTTGAGGATCTCTAAATGGGTCGTCCATAAGTTACATCCAACTTTAAATGGGGAGGAGGTATAGAGCTGTATGATGAGGGGGTCTGGAGCTATATGGCAGGGATGAGGGAGTTTTAGCGATGTATCTTGAAGAGTTATCTAGGAAATCTTAATTATTTGATGGACATCATTTATCAACAACCCCAAAATGATCACAAGATGTGTCTTCTCCATTAGAAGCTCAATTCCTACTAAAAAATTTCCTCTCTCCTCTTCACCATGACTGAACAGTGTGAAGGATTTCACTTGAATTTTGTACGGAGATGGTTATTGCAAATCGAGGTGCGCTTGATCTCAAAAAGACCAAAACCAGTTATTTTTTAAAAAGAAAAAGAAGTTTTTAAGGCGGTCAAATGAGGAGGGGAAATATTTGCGCAACATTATAAAGGCTTTTTTGTGGCTAATCCATCAATCTTGTGATTTTTTCTTCTTATTATTATTATTATTATTATTCACCGCTATAATATTTTTTTTCTTGAATGAATAATTGTGTTGAAGGCTTTTAAACTTTATTTATTTCACGGATTTTTTTCGCAATCTCTAATTTCGGGGAAGCCCAAATATTGTTAGAAATTAATACGTAAATGAACTAGTCAAGCATCAAAATGTTAAATAAAGTTGACTTATGGATGATTGATTTTTTGTGTGTATTTTCGCTGATTTGATGAAATTTGCAAGCTGATACTGATTCCGTTAGAAGGATAGAAGTAGATTAAATGAAATTTGAGAGTTAAATTTTGTGATTTTATGAAATCTTCAATCATTTTTTCATTCAAAAGCTTTTTTTAAACTTTTATTGGAATATTTAAAATTCAATACAATCATAAAGATAATACTTACCATAATTTCATCATAGAATTTGACTGGGTCAGAATTTGAATGAAATTGTGAGCTGAAATGACTCAGCATGGCAGTTATCTTGTACTCTAGTACCCGACCAGCAAAATTTTTTATTGCATCCAAATAGCATCCACAAGTCGAATATTTATATTACAAAAGTGGCTACCTGACCATCTAGGGTCAATATACAACCTACTTCTGTAGACTACAGTCAGAGTTGTCGTCCATAGAGTCTTAGAAGGATTAATGAATCAACATCTTTATAAATAGCAGGGGGTTTAATATTTAAGAAGCCCCTGACCGTCCTCAAGCTACTCTACATATTGATTCAAATTCCTTAAAAGATTCAATGCCTGAAAATCTCTGCAATTAACGGCTCAATAAAAAAAAAGTTTTCCAAACAAATTTGACCTTTAAGAGATTAATTCTGACGTATGTAACAAACACATGGCGCCCATTAAATAAATCATTATTCATTCTTGACAGAACTGATCAAAAAAGGCAAAAGAAGAACATTTTTGCAATGTTTATAATAAAGAATTTCAGGCGTTGCCGCTAAACGATCAAAACAAAAAGAGCGAAAATGTGAAAAATCTCGTAAAAGCAACACAAAAAAAATTAAATTAAATTAAATTGCTGATGATGACTGCAATGATTTGACCTTCCATATGGAAGAGAGAGAGAGAAGAAAAAAAATCACATGGCGTTTAAATTCAATTCAACAATGCAATGATCGTGAAGATTCGTGTGTTGTTTCTGTTTTTTTGTTGCCATTGCCTCCGTTTATATCTATTTTCAATTTCATTGGTATGTGCAATTCTAATGGGATAAAAGAGCAGAGTACAATAAAGTGAGCCTGAACAACAAACGGCAGCAACAGCGGCAAAATGCATATAATACAAAATTACAAGAGTAATAGGCAGCTAAGCAGTCAGGTCGGCAAATGCGAAGTTAAAAAAGAGAATACGTAAAAAACAAAACAAAAGCAGCGTGCAAGGCATGAATGGCATATCGGCAGACAGCACAAATTAATGTACATTATCATGCTAAAAATAACATTATATTACAGCATTCTTGACCTAAACTCAACTGCTGATGTTGTGCACAGTAGAAAAATGCCAATTATTTACTTCAAAATTCACTTTAGTTTCCTTATTCATTCTTCTCACATTACTGATGCTTGTTATACTTTGCATGCTATGAGAAATGCCGCTCTTTTTACCTTGATTAGTAATTAAATTATTTAAAATAACAACAATTTTATGCTGCTCAATGCACACGTGAGATGTGCAATGTATATGGGAGAGAAATTCATTAAAAGTTTCCACTTCATTAAGTTTGATATAAAAATTAGCGGGAAAATGAACTCACGAGGTGTCAGTTGTGAGGATTCTAGTAAAAGTTTTCAGACATTAATGGAATTATTTAAAAGAGTTTCGTGCTGTGGGATTTGTTCTTGAGATTTAATAAGAATTTCAGTTATTTTGTAATTTAAAATACATAAAATAATCGTTATTGTTCGAAAATTTGAAAATTTCCGCCAAATTGAGCAATCTTTGTTTACAAAATTTTTCGAAATTAACGATATTTTAAATTTGTTTATTTCGTGCTTTTTAGATGTGTTAGCTAAAAGAATACTATGTCAAACTCTTTGCTCACTTGTGTTTAGTACTTTACAAATATTCAACAAGCTATTAAACATAAATTTAAGTTTAATTTGATGATCAAAATCCTGAAGTGGAATTTTTTCGAAATCTAAATTTTTCGAACTTTATTTTCGAAATTTAAAAGGCAATAATTCAAAATATCAGCACTTGCCCTTCATTTTCCCCATGAAACGTCATTCAATCCTCATCATCTCAGCTACAACCTCAAATCCCCAACAGACAACCTCAAAGCATCTCAAACATTCAACAATATTCGACTTTCTACAACTTGTTACACTATCGTGTTGCTCAATTTTGTTATTACACGAAAATATTCCTCTCGTTCTCATCCTCGGCCACTCCATCGTGTGCGACATTCCATTAAGATTCTAATTAATTTTTATTAATTTCAATTTACATATTTTATTAGACGAGCAATGATGAGAATTTTTTTATTCTTCTTACTTTTCCCCTGCGTTATTTTCAATGTGGAAGCGATAGCATAGGCGGTACATAAGCCATCTTCTTCTCATTTCTTAATGATAATGATAATTTTTATTAATTGACCTGAAATTATCATCTCATCATCATCTCGATGAATCTGAGATGTTTTTTTAATGACAACAAAGAGGAATGAAATCAAGGAACGAGAATCATGTTCAAATTGTTGCTGCTATCATCAACAGGATTTAGTCTAATGATTATTTTGAATAGCATTGCTGAGGTTACTGCTAATTAAAAATTTATTGATGCTGATATTTTTAAACAGCGGAATTATGACATGTCAAGGGATTAAACATCTACTTTGATGTATACCGGAAGCTTTTAAAGAGCATAAAATATTATTCAGGGGGTGAATGATCTTTAAATTTAGATGCTGAAGAAGCACTTGTTCCTGAATCAATTTTTCATCTTTTTCCTTTGACCCTTTCTCATATTTCACTCGATTCGATGCTATCTTCTTGACCGTACCTTCCTTCCTCTCGTTCTCTTTTGTATCCTCATTAATTCTTAATTTTACACACCACTCCATTGAAATAAAAAAGAAATCTTTCTGAAACGAAGATTCACTTGCATCCATTGGGGTCGTTCATAAATGACGTCTCGAAAATGGTGGGTTTTTTAGGGTTCATCAACAGAAGGGAGCTTTTTTGTATGAGATTTTGCTCCCATTTCATAAGGCGATCGGAAAAATTTGCCATGCCATTACCCAGTTTCAGACTCCCCCTACTAAATGCTAGACATCAAAAATGAACATCTCTTTAGCTATCCTGCGCAAAAAATATTGGAGGGCTGCTCAATCTTATAGCAGCCTGACAATGATTGTAAACAGAATCATGCCGTTGGCTAAATTTTCCGTTTGCTGTAAATGAAAACATTAGCCAAGAAAGATATCGGCCGTAAAGAATCTTTCTAAACAGCACCATTAAAAAAATAAAAGCCAGAAACGAAAATAACCTGTAGACAAATTTCTTTGGATCAAGCGCATCTGTAAATAGCATAATTGAATTGGCTAAACCCGGGTAAAAAAAGATTTTAATATAAATTAATTCTTCCATTTCGCATACAAAGTAACATGTAGCATGAATATGTCTGAGCGCATAAAATTACACGCTTTAACGACTTTTAAAGCATCTTGCTTTACATGTTCTTGTGATTATTTTTTCCCTGTGACTGCTGTGTATGTTCTTTTTTTCCACACTCACTGCAATTGCAAATGAAACCTCATACATGACATTATAGTGCTATTGCACATATTATATGCTCACAATGTGAATAATAAAGTGAAGCCTATCCGCGACAATCTACACACAAGATAAATTTTTTGCCTTGAGACGTTGTGACTTTAATTTAGTTTAATTCATTATTGTCTCTGTACCAATTTATTATATCTGTGTCAACTATTTATTTGCGTACAATGATAGAGATGATGACGATGATTGTGAATTGTCTGCGATGGGATTTACTAAATCCAGCTTGTTTGGTCATAAAGTTACATAATTGATATTGGATCAGATTTCGTTTTTCTATGGATTATACACTTGCCATTTTTAGAGACGTAATTCTCGATATTTAGATCAAGATTAACAGAATTTATTTCATCTTATTGTTGTGCTATAATGAGCACGTAAAACCTAGAATTATGCTGTCTACTGCATACCTAAAACAATCAAAATATCCAATTCAAACTTTTGACGGCTTTTTGTTTTGTAAACAAACAAACAAAACAAGCAACTTTTAATAAAGTAAGAAGAGACGATAAATTCTCAAGATTCTTAAATTACTTTACAAGTAATTAAAATGTTGTAGATTCTAGGAATTTTTTTTTGTTCAATTTAATCGTGCCTCTCTCCATTCAATCGATTATCAGCTAGTTTAATTCAGTATCTGTTGGCATTTCTTATTTTAGTTTCTTTATTGCTCAAGGAGAATTAATTGAAATGATAAGTTGTTGTGCAAGTATTGCAAACAATAAATATAATTCATGAAAAAAGAAATGTTAAAAGTCATCGTGTTTGATGGAGTGACTTAAGCGCAATACGAGTAGAACAAGTCTTGAAAAGAATTGATGTATATTACAATATTTTGTCATTTAACGGTTTTTTGAAATTCAAATTTTTAACGGTTTCTTAAAATTCAAATTTTTAACGATTTTTTGAAGTTCAAATTTTTAACGGTTTCTTAAAATTCAAATTTTTAACAATTTTCTGAAATTCAAATTTTTAACGGTTTTAAAATTTGAATCTTAATGCTCAAATAACTCGATGGCACGGAGCTAAAGCTTGGTTGCTTTTATATCAAGCATGCCAGCTACCAGCCAAACAAAATGAAACTAGAAGCGTATTTGTTTCGAAAATGCACTAGAAATGTGTTAAAGGGAGGAGAAGGCAAACAACAGGCAGAGCAGCAGCAACAACAACAACGAAGACGATGAAGAAAAATGATTGAATAAATAAAAAAAGGCTACAGA
This sequence comes from Chironomus tentans, assembly GCA_963573255.1. NCBI lineage: Eukaryota > Metazoa > Arthropoda > Insecta > Diptera > Chironomidae > Chironomus > Chironomus tentans. Next base: position 10,040,437 of record OY754302.1, read on the forward strand.
AAAGTCATCACCATTTATTATTTGTAATGAAGTTCAATTTTTTTCCTTCTCTTTTCTCTTTCTGTGTCTTTTCTTTCATGCTTAATGATGGAACTGCATCAATTCCATATAATACAAAAACAACAACAAAAAAAGAACATTGGCAATGAATGAGATATATAAAGCCCCTGCCTGATTGAATAGCATAAATCGCAAAAAACGAGCACATTTCCATTTATTGTATGGCAACAGACACTGCAAAATGTTGCATTAAGTGATGATGATAATGATGATGGCAAAAAGAAGACTAAGAAGAAGAATGAAAATAAAAAGATGATTGCATTGATAAGTTGACTTTCCTTGAGATCAACTGCTTGCTGCTGCTGCTGCTTCTTTTATTTCAATAATATATTTAATTCATTTCGACATTTTCATTTTACTGCAATCTTTATTCTCCCACTACAATTTCACTCTCGACATGTTGAGAAATCTACTTATAATCTTTATAGTGGCTTCACATCGTATATACATATCGTATGAAAAGATTAATTGTGCTGCTAAAATAACAATTTTGAAGAGACAAACGATGTGAAGACTGTAGAATGAAAATTCTTGTAAATATAATAATATAAAAGGCATCGTGAGACCTTTTAAGCTGCAAATGAAGTCACTAATCTATGTCAAAAGAGGAAGCAAAATGAAGTCGAGGGAAAAAATTGTAATGTTGGGATTCCTAAGTGTCTTGATTGTTTTTCTGAGGCTTCTGAGGAGGAAATTTTAGTTGGGGGGTTGGAGGTGGTTCGTCAGTGACATCAAATGTGAAATTTTGATTTTTAGACACCATTCCACTTCAGCAACAATATTTAGCTTTAAAGCACCCCCTCTCTGTTGGACATAACAACTCTTCATCGTTGCCCTACTTACAGGAACGTACCCCGGGGTGCACTCATCGGGAATTACTCCCTTTTCCCTTTTTTATTATCATAGATAACAGAAAGGGTAGGAATATACCTGCCAGGCACCCAAAGGAGCATTACCGCAGTGCTCAATCCTCCAATTCACTTCAATGTTTTAATTTTGATTAAGCATGAATATTGCTCTTTCTCATTCCAAATGAACAGCTCTAAAACTAAAACAAATATTTTTTATGCGCAATTTAGATAAATCAACTGAAACTTTTTTTGATATCAATCGTTCACTTTTACACTCCTTGTTTCTGTTAAATGACAAAAGGGGGTTGATCATAAATGACGTCAAGATAGAGGTGTTGCTGAAGAGGTGCAAAATAAGAGAGTATTTTTTTCTTTTTTTGAAGAAAAAGTTTATTTCTTGAACGTGATTTATAATAGATCCCTAAGGGGTCGTTCGGATATTACGTAACGATTAAAGAGGGGAGAGGGGTCTCATATTAAATTTTTCTGATGTTTTAGTGAAATTTGTTAAGTGAAGGGGTCGACAATTGTCATTTTTAGCGTTACGTAATATCCAAACAACCCCTAACTATTGCAATGCTCAGAACTCTCTATTAAATTTATTACTCTACATTAGCGATAGTCGCATAGAAATTGGAATTATTCACTAACAATTTTTCTTTTTTTTTCTTTTTTATTCCAGGTAAGAAACTGATATCAATCAATAGAGCAATAAAAATAATAACTCAATTAAGAAGAGGAGCAATAAGTAAGGCGACTGATTACAAGTAAGGGTAACTGACTTCATTATGTATATTTTATTTAAAAAGTTATTAGAAAAGGTAAACCAAAAGGGAATGTTTAATGACATTAGAACAAGCATTTGTCGAAGGGAAAGAGTTTAAGCGCAAAATGTTTTGAGACATGCGAAAAAAAAAGCCAGCAGTAAAGTACGTGTGGGGGAACAAAACGTCTGTGGAATAAAAACCATATTGTGCATGCTTTGGAAACACAAAAAAAGCACAAAAGGCAAATAATGATAAAGATTTCTTCATTTCTATCATTAAATTGCATTTGACTTGATTACATTTTATTCTCTATTGTGGCTTTACATAGCCATAGACACACACATACACACACACATGCTTAGAATAAATTGCACATTCCAAAAGGGAAATAATGTATAATGAAACCAATATAATGCCTCAATGTTGTTTTCTGTCTAGCTTTACATCGCATCTAGTCGAGGTTACATTTATTTTATGCAAATAGATCGCATTTTATGCATATAAAAAATAAAGAAGAAAGAACAACAATTTTTACTGAATCATGAAGAAAAAAAAATTAAAATAACAAGAATGAAAAAATGCATTAATTGCCGGATCAAAAAACGAAATGCTCTCTCGCTATACTCTACGTACGTATGATGTAAAATGCTACAAGTACATGCTTCACTTCATTTAGGTTCTTTTTTCTCTACTTTAATTCTTATTTTAATGCTTTTTATATTTTTGTTGAAACATGTCCGACATGAGAGTGTTTTCTACAGCTTACATATTGCAAAGAAAATTAAAGAATGCAATTGATGTACAATGAGAGATTGAGGCGCATTTTGTGGAAGATTCTGCACGTGTGCGTGCTATGCGTGGGGTATAGGAATAAATTATATGTGAAATCAGTTAAACTTTTTAATGTGAGCAGAACTTACTCGGTGACTCAGAGGTTTAAGGCTTTTTGACTGCAGTACAGACTTAGCTGTCATGGGTTCGAATCCCAGTAGTGCAACTTATCACTTTTTGGAGTAATATGTCCTGAAAATACACCTTTCACTCTCACTTTGTGGATCTTAGGGAATAATTTCGTCAAATGAAGTTGTTCGAATCCTAATATAGGTATGATCACTGAATTCTGCAGTCGTTAGCCATGAAACACTACTTAGAAGCAGCTGTAGATCATTGTTGATCTAAATGGGAAATTTTTTCAATTAAACTTAAAAGCTTTCTTGATTCTAACATTTTAATTCCACATGATTGACAAAATCCTGCATTATTCTGTCCTAAGGGTCTTCATAGGGTCGCTCATCAAAATTTCATGAAAATCTAGGACGTAAGACAAAATTTTAAAATTTTCTGTACACCTTAAAAAATCCGAGACAATAACGACCAGATGGCCAGCCCAGTCATTCATAAAATGACATCCATCAAAAAATGAGAACGACCCTTAGCCCCTAGATCACGTCTTGTAAAAGCTACATGCAATAAACAGGCAATAAGATGCTCCTGATATGCACAACATAACTTTTTCCTCTCGGTACATAAACACGAAAAAAAACATAGAAAGGCATAGATGGAATGTGCTAAGCTACATAACTCGTTAAAAAGAGCAATCGACTTGATGAGATGAGCATTTTTCGCCTTGTAATCTATATTCAATTTATTCATATTTATTCGCAAATGCATAAAATTGAATTTATATGTTTCTTATTTTACTAGTTCTCACACAAAGTGTAGCTCCTTCTGTCTCACATGCTCCGTGAAAAATGCAAGCATATGAAAGCAATTTAACTTATTTTTTTTATTTATTTCAAGTTCAATTTTATCCAACCATTTATGATGTCGATAGCAAACAGCAGTTCATTAAAAATATATTGTGTACACTCTTTTTGTTGCTGCATATATTTTTTTGTACACATACGACTATAGCCGGTCAGTCTAGATGGTTATGCAGCGATAATAATGATGATAATGATGATGTTGCAAGAATATAAGGAATGTCTTCAATTAATTGATAGTGAAACGTAGAGAAAATATCTTGTAGATTGATAAAGGAAAGACAGACAGAGAGGGATTTTAATTGCTGCATTATGCAGAAATGTAAAGAAACATTTCACATCTCATTCGTCATCAGTCTCTTTCATTATTTTTTGTGCATTTTTTTTTGCTGATCATATGTGGAATTTTTTATTCAGCTTGATTGCTGAGTGAAAAGATGCTGGAAATAGTCAATATGGGTTGGGTGGAATGACACTTGCATCTATTTGTAGCTCATTTGTAGCATGTTTTTGAGGACAGAAGCTCTGTAAAGTTTTGAGTTTGTTTAAGAAATAGTTTTCAAATTTAAAAGCAGTGGCGTAGGTATGAGATGGTAATTAGGATGTACCCTAGTAGAATGTCAAGTCAACTTGACTTGACTTTGTCTTCCGGCCATCTGAGCTTTAATTTGAAATTTTCCTGGTGGCCGATTGTTCAGGGGGATATGTTCTTGAGAAAAACCTAGGCAATATTCCTGGGGAAGTCTTAGTGGGGAAGCCTTAGTGACCAGGGGTATCCCTGGTAGAATCCTTAGGATATACTCAAAGGTTAAGGGTAGTGTATATCCTAATGTATGCCGAGTGATACCCTCTACTATGTCACTATCCTGGGTTATACCTCAGAGTAGTCCATAAACTAAACATACCCAAAGTCATAACCTAAAGGATGCTGACCAAAATTATATGATTCGTAGCTACAGGCGCGTAGCCAGGAGGGTCTTGTCCCCCTCTAAAAGAATTCCTGCTGCGGTTCAAATTTTTTTGGAGGAGGCGTAGTTACCTAGAACAAATTTTGTCAACAACAACAAAAAAAATATTTCAAATATAAAAAGGTCGTTAAAATTCGTGCCTGCAATTTATTGCTCTCGAGTCATCAGCATTATTCATTATTCTCACCCATTCATCAAGCCATTCTTGATGAAAAATAATTTCCAATTGCAGTACAAAGGAGAGTAAAAACTTCACCACAGCAGTCGTTAAATGGCATCAATCTCTCACCACATTATTGTGTGCATTATCTTGCATATGCTGTTCAAGAAAAAAGAAAGAAAAATAGTAAGAATTATGCCTTCATATTTGCTCTCCTCTCTCATGTCTAGTCATCGACAATTGAAAATTGTTTGCGGCTTGATGAACGAACTTCGCTTTTCATTTATAATTTCGTTCATAAGTCAGAATGTGCTTTGTTTACAACAAGAGAATTATTTCTTATGCGAAATGGAAATAAAGAAAGAAGAAGAAGAAGTAAAGAGAATTGTAATGTACGGTAATGGAACACTCGTTATGAAAATTATTATTTTTTACACAAAAAATAAAGAACTCGTCGTATAAGAGCAATAATGAAGTGAAATGAATGAATGAGTGGATGGATAAATGGCAAACGAAGAAGGCAAGAAAGCAGCACATTAAATGCAATTGCCTCATAATGCACACACACGAAAGCTAACGAATTGGCTATGAATGTTATTTCTTTTTCCAAGAAAGCAAGCAAATGAGAAATTGTCGCATTTTTCAAGCAGCAACTGCAAAACACTTTTTTTTCGCATGAGGCACATTTAAATTGTGACTTAAAGGCAAAATAATCATAAAAAAAATTGCATCTAGACAAACAGCAACATGAAATATTGTAATCATTGAGAGAGGATATATAAAAAAAAATTCAAAATGAATTGAAAAACAGCATTTAACATTAGTCTGATTTTCAATGTCTACAACTATTAAAAACCTTTTGAATATGCCATGTATGTAAAACTCATATAATAATATTTATACATGCATATTATTTTATTTTATATGCGAGATGCCGGCTTAATGGATCAGACGTCGCTGTTGATGATTCAAAGAAAAAAAAAAAATAAAATGAATTGCATAGATTTGTTGTTCGAACTGAAATGGAAACATAAGTTTTTTTATACTTATTCAGACGAAACGTTTTTAAATGAACGCTTTTATGGAGTGAGTCATTGCGAGATGATGCTGCAGATTTATTTGAATGGAGGCATTTTTTATTGATTTTGGCAGTTCTTGGGAATCTGATTAGATCATGCTTCATTTGTAAATGCAAAATATCACAATAAAAAATAAATGAATAATGTTTGAAGGAACTGGATTAATGAGCTGAGGGCACTGTGGATTCGTTTTGTAGAGAATCTATTGGATTATCCCTAATTTTACTCGATCATACACTTTAGGACTTCATTTTATGGTGAAATCCTAATCAAGTTTGTCATTAAGATCTGATGAACCCTCCTCTTGTGCTCAAGACAGGGCCATAGCCATAAATGTTTCAAAGATGTGTCCAACCTCTCAAGAAGGGTCAAAAAATGTTTTATATTTAAATTTCAATCCTCAAAGGGGCCGAACCATATTTGACCCCTCCTTGCTTAAATATGGCAGATTAGTCATCCAGATGGTAGGATATCCATGTATACCAACTAAGATAGTCATTTAATACCAAACACTTCCAAACTTTACATAAAGCATATTATACCAAACTTCAATATGTTTCCAACTTAAATTGACCTGGAATCGAACCCAAGAGCTTTAACACTTAAGATCCATTGATCAACCATTTCAGCCACTGATGCCATTTCACTAATACTGCAAAATTTCAATCACATTTAAAAATTTTAAAAATTCAAAAAAAATCTCCACCTAGCAAGTTTGGACTTCCATAACTTTTGACTAATCGCATATTTATTCTCAAATCTTGAAGAATATCAATCTTAACGAGTGAGCAAACAACATTTAACGACAAAGAATCCAAAATATAAATTCCAACTTTTTCACATAACCTCAAAACCTCATCAAAAGCGTCGCAAAGAACTTAACTTTGATGCTTTACATCTTTTTTATCGTCTACAAATTGAGAACGATTTATGGACTTTTATTACATTTGAAGTTGGAAATAAAATGCAATTTAAATTTGTTATGTGCAAATCTAGATAAAGTAATAAAAATAAATATTGATGCATGTGCTTTTTAGAATTGCTTTTAAGGCCTCACAGTCCGAAAGAAGAAATTCAAATGAATTAATCAAAAAAAGAGAGGGAAAATGTGACCGTGAAATATATTTTTATACCTCCATATCCATTTTGACAGCTTGTAGCTCGCTTTACATATTTCAGATGATATTAAAGGGCAATAAATAAAAATAATATTGTTGAATGACTTAATACATTATTTAGTTTAATTGAGAGGACTTCAGTAAAGAGAAATAACAATAAAAGATATGTAGGAGGACACACATGTGATAAATATGCATGCATATATGTGATGCAGCATAAAAGAGTAAATTAACGAGTTTTTTTATGGCAATAAAATGCCAAAGCTGATAATAGCTTTTAATGTAGATTTTAATGGCATTCTTTTAATGAAATAATACATTGAAAAAAACTAGTCGCTGTCTGAAGACCTTAATTAACATAAAATGAAAACATTATTGGTGTTTAAATCAACATAGCGTAAAATACAACAATTATCGAGGCTAATTCATTTTTTTTCTCATGTGATTCTGGGCTCGCGCGCGCATTTAACTGAATAATAATCATGAATTTAAACAAAAGAACTCCCCAAAATAAAGAGAGAAGTAAACGATGCCCGCCCACTCAGTATTAAATTAAAAATTCATCCTGCTGTTGTTTCACTGCTGACAGCCATGCATGACTCCTAACAAACATAAATGGAATGTTATCTGGTGAAATAGATAGTAATAATAGCTGTCAATTCATCATTATACTTTTTAGAATGCTCAAGTGGTCACTTCTTTGTATTCCATGCGGTTTTTGGGGGGGGACCATGCAGACGAGGTGGTGTTTGGTGGGTCATTTAGTATTTAGGGGGAAAAAGAGGGTGCAGTATGACTAAGGGGGTCATTCAACTTTGACGTTTATCAAAAAATAGGATTTTCAGACTTCCCTCCCACTTGTCACAAAATATCAGACCCCTTCCCACCTAATTGGAGGACCTCCTCAATTAATGACCTCTAAAAGGTCTGAGGGTCACACCCCTCCACCATTTTCTGAATTAGACGTCATTTAAGAATGAACCCCCCTCCAAAAAAACAGAATGAGAGTGAAAAGTAATGCAAAGTCACAAATAACCCGTCGAAGCGAGGAAAGAATAAAAGGCTGTAATTATCATTCACACTCCACGTCCCCGGCAATGTAGTAAATTGCCACTTCTCACTCGCTTTTTTATTTTGTTATTAATTGATTTTCATAAGACGAGAACGAAGAGGAATGGAGAAATTTCAAACTGAGACGGTGAAAATGTTGAAATGAGGAGTGTAGCAGGCAGACAAAGGAGGAAATTATGATTAACAGATTTACATAGTTCAATGCACAATTATAGTGCCAAATTGAAAAATTAGTCGATCAGCGATGACAATAGAGTCTTGTGGTGAATAGCTGAGATAATTAAATGAGTTATGATGGAATGGAGTGTAATTATGGTCGACTAGCTCAAGTGCGTAAATTGAAAAACTTAATTAAATTATATGAATAACTTTTTTGGTCTGTCCAGTTCTTTTAGTTTAGTATTCAATTTTTCTCACTAATTAAGATTAATAATGAATTTTTAATTTTAATGAAATTACTTTTTTTTTGTTAAACAGAATACTTTAATTTAATGGTCATGATTCTAGATGATAATCAGTTGAAAATTTTGTATGAGTTGTGATTTTGAAAATTGCTTAAAAAATTTTCTTGTGCAAATAAATAATTTGCTAAATAATGTGAAAACGTGCCTCAGTGTGGTGTAGAATATCTGCTGTTTAAACATTATTAATGGACTGTTATGAGCTGAATTTCATTGATAATTTAGCACAAGTCATCGACCTCGACAGCCTCAATTCTGTTTAAAAAATTTATTTTGTTCTCGAATTTTTAACTTTCAAACTTTAAATTTTTCAAACTTTAACTTTTGAACTTTGAATTTTTAACTTTTGAGCTTTGAATTTTTAACTTTTGAACTTTTGAATTTTGAATTTTTAACTTTCTTATTTTGAATTTTTAACTTTTGAATTTTTAATTTCGAATATTTAACTTTCGAACATTGAATTTAGAATTTTTAAAAATCTTATTTTGAATTTTTAACTTTCGAACTTTGAATTTTAACTTTTAAATTTCGAATTTTTAAATTTCAAGTTTAAAATTTTTATATTTCTTATTTCGAATTTTTAACTTTTGAATTTCGAATATTAAACTTTCGAACATCGAATTTCGAATTTTTAACTTTTAAATTTAGAATTTTTAACTTTTGAACTTTGAAATTTTAACTTTTTAATTTCGAAAAATTACAGCCATGGAAGTCACTCCCATCAAACTTAAATCATTTCAATATTTGCTATTATCGAAAATATCTTTGATCTCTGCTTCTGAAATTCCTCAAGCTACTGTTACCATTGTGACACTAAGGCAACTCCCAATTCCAGATAGTCTGCTTTAATATACAATGGAATTCATCCCTAAATACAATTAAAAATTCCATTCTTCATGCTTAATTTAAAATGACATATTTTCAGTTTCCCCTTTTTTATTTATTCATAAAAAATGTATCGCGACGTCTTTCTTTATTTTTGCCGAAAAAAAAATTATGATAATTAATTACCGTACTTAGTTTAATTTTATCTCTTCGTTTGCTGCGCAATAATATCATAATAATAATGATAATGACTGAGTAAATAGTTTGGCCAATTGTTGTTTTAATAAATTGTAATTAAAAATGAGAGACAATGGAAGTGGCAATCAAATTGGAATTTTTTGATGGGTGGTTTGATCATCAGTGGGGTCCATAATTAAATATCATGGAAGAGTTACAATATTAATTAAAAATTCACTGCTCTAATTTCCATATCATAATATTCTGCCTGATTTACTCTAATTAAATATTCATTTATGTCGAAAAAACATAACTTTATTATCAAAATTCCGGGACGAATCGATATGGAACGAAACATTTCCTATATTTATCTTAAAAGTTGATTAATTATTCCACCTAAGCCTTCTTCCTCTTCAAGTATCTACCCACACGTCTTCATTTTATAACCAAATATTCACATCAACCTACATTTTTACCTATTCATCCTTTGGGGCATAATATGTTGCTATACATTCTGGATTTTAAATTAATCTTTGTATTTTTATTCACTGCCTACAGTTGTAATTGTTCTCTTTTCATAAACTTTTGTACATATGCCTCTTCATCCGCATGTAAAACTCATTCAATTTTCATATTATCCTTGCGCATTTCTACATTTTTAATTGCTCCGGAAGATTTTTTTTTTGTGAATTAATTTTTCAAGCATTTGAGCAAGCATCTCATGTGAGGTAATTTTTTTGTACAGCTTGTTGCTTATTGCTGTGAGTTATGAAGGTTATTCAGGGATTTTTGAAATTTTAAGGGATTTTTGCTAGTTTTGATCTTACGAAGCTTAGGTTACTAGAATAATATCCCGTCAAGCATGAATTTAGTTTGAAGCTTTTTATAACCGTCATTTTGAATTTGAATTTTTAAAATAAAAAAAGCGCAAATCTTTACACTGCAGGGGAAAACCTATGGTGCGGGGGGAGTAACCAGTATCAGTTTAGGGTTTTCTGACTACCCCTTTAAGATCATTACTTCATTTAGTAACTTTTCTAATATAATTCAATTTCAATTTAATTTCGAAATTGAAATAAATTTCACGTAAAAAAGAGAATTCATTGAAAAGTTTCTTTCTCTATAAAATCAAAGAAATAAAGGGGAGAAAAGCGTAATAGCGCCATAATCACCTATAAGAAATCCTCTATTATATAGGATTAAATACTTTTTATAAGTCCCATTTGTGACATTTGAGTTGGAAGCATAAGAACTCTCATAAGAGCTAGATTAAAGATATCGAATGTTTCTCGAATTATTTATTTCCTATCGCCTACTTGACGACATTTTTTTGCTGCCATTCTCGCTCATAAGAAGGTAAATAATTGTAAATGAAAATAGGAGTTGAATGGGAGGGTGACGAAGTAATAAGAGATGGGAAAAATGAGCTCATAAATTTCGAGTCAACAATGCTAGAAAATTGAAAGGCTTTGACGATGATTTTTTAACTACCAATTAAATCATTTCTTTTCTTAGGATATATAATAAGGAAGAAGAAGGAATAACAAAGCACTTAAGGAAGTTTAATTTTCCGTATTTTGAGAGTCACAAAATTTTCAGTCATAAAAACTCAATTTTACAATTTTCAATTTCCATTTCCTCCTTTTCTCAAGCACAACTTTTCAATTTAGTTTTGAAGTGTCTCTCATTAACAGTCACAACCTTCTTGTGCTCATATTTTAGAGTGTCATTAAATAAAATTTCTAATTAAATTAAGTTTCGCGTGCTCGAGTGGAATATCTATTAGATATGTTTGATGGAATAATATTCCATGGATCACTGTGCTGTTTATTGTTTATGTGATAAATGATGGGATGTTTGCATTGAATATTAATAGGATTAATGATTGAATAGAGCTGGAGATTAAATTTTGGAACGAATTCAACGAAATAAAACAGAATTACATAATTTCAAATTCTAAAAAACCGTTAAAATTCAAATATTTTCTAGCCGTTAAAATTCAAATATTTTCTAGCCGTTAAAATTCAACTATTTTCTAGTCGTTAAAATTCAAATTCTAAAAAACCGTTAAATTTCAAATGTTTTCTAAGGAATTTTAATACAAATTCTAAATTACAAAGTTTTTCTCTCAATAAACTTTCAAAGTTAGATTCTAATTGTTAAAGAATTATCGTGCAATGAAAATGCCTCAATTAAAATCCTTTGTAGGTAATAAAAAATACTTTACAACATGTTCCAAGAACAACTCAATTTAATCCTTCAGCTTAATCACGAAAAGTTGTAATTTTCTTCTTGTAACATGACGAGTCGTCAATATAAATTAAATTTCTTGTTAAAAGGGTATGCAGGGTTGTTGGAACTTTCCAAAAAGTATCAGTCAACCCCGCCAAAAAAGGGCCAAAAGTAAACAAAAAATAACTTTTTCCTCAAATTACAAAGACCAAAAATGTCAATGAGTTGTAGTAAATTAAATATTCATGACACCGCGAGTGTTCAAATACAAACATTTTCCCATTGTCATCATTGACATTATCGTGATCATCTAAAACGGAATGGAATTAAATTTTCCTTGTTTTCTTTTGTGACATGAAAATTTGATTCAAAAAACAATGTCCTTTATGTACAGCTAGAAAAAAACTTCCTCATTTCTTCCTACTCTATGTTGATGACACATAAAAATTACATGATGAAAATTGCAATTTGATGCTACATGAAACTTCCTCTGCCATGCATCGCAGTAGAAAATTTTGATTCCAAAAAAATCTTTTTCATGTTCATTTTAGTAATTTTTCATTGATTTTCTTCTCTTTCTGTATATGCACTTAGCTCTTTGTGCTTTATTCCAAGCAGAGAACTAGCATGTTTTTTATATGTCCTGCCATATGATTAAGAAGAATATTTTTATGTGCCATAACCAGAAAAAAAAAGTTTTAACATGAAAAAAGCTTTTATGCAAACATACAAACACAATGGCAATGTCGACGACGAGAAAAAGAAATTGAGAAGAGAAGTGGCAGCAACAGAAGCAATGAGTCGTAATACATAATTTTCGTCTCTCACCACCCCCAACATCCCCTACCAGAAAAAACTATATTTCCTGTCTAGCCTTTTTTCGGGATGTTATGTACACACATTTATACATAAAGTGAGTTTTCCGTTTATTTTGTACGCTCATATTTCACAGCGTCTTATTTGTTTCCTCTTTTCATTGCTCTTCCTTATGTTGCGGAAAAAAATTGGGGAGCATTTGAAGGGTTAGAAATGAGCAGGCATGATGGAAGAGCTTTTATTTCTTTTACATGCTTTATTGTGCTCCTTTTTAGGAAAATGAATAGAAATGGCAACAAAAGACTGCAAAAGGCATTATTTATGTTGTTTTGTTGTGGGGAAATTTCGTGTTGTGAATTTATTTTTTTGTTGGGAAATTTTGATGAAGAACGAAAATTACATCTTAATTTTCAACCAATGAACCTCTTCCTGCATACGAACGTCCTCATTTGAATTCTAAAAAGCAGTTGACTTTCAAAATTCAAAAAAGCCGTTAAACTTCAAATTTAAAAAAACACTGTATTTTAAATTCCAAAAAACCGTTAAAAGTTAAATTTCAAAAAACCGTTAAATTTCAAAATACAAAAAACAGTTAAACTTCCAAATCTAAAAAGCAGATGAATTTTAAAATTCAAAAAACCGTTAAATTTTAAAATTCAAAAACCGTTAAATTTCAAAATTCAAAAAACCGTTAAAGTTCAAAATTCAAAAAACCGTTAAATTTCAAAATTCAAAAAGCTGTTGAATTTAAATAAATTTTAACTTCAGTTTTAAAGTTCAATTACTAATGACAAGCTGTGGTAAATTAATGAACTTCCTTTCCTTCTTGATCTGACACAGTCAAATCCATTAAAATTCAGTAATAACATCCCAAACTTTAACTATCAGCAAGTCAATATAAAACGACGTAAAATTTCTCATTTGACAAGATATAAATTTTTAATTTTCCATAAAAATCTATAAAAATCTTCTTTCTTCTTCCACATCTCTAACATTATAAAAAAATAAAAATTGTCATCGATTCTACCGAAGAAAATGTGATTTAAATGTAAAATGAATTCTTCTTCATTTTCATGATTTTTCATTGCTCAGTGGCTCAAAAAAAGAAGAGAATAAATTTATATTTTATTCATTCTACGTAATAGTTTGCTGCCCATACTTATATTCATTACCATAGAAAAATTATAAAATGGAAATTTAGCTAGTGGACACACAAACGCACACAAAAAGAAAATTTTTCGAGCATAAATGTTTCACTAAAAAATTCATGATGAGAAAAATATTATTTCTTTTGAATAAATAATAAAATATGATGATGGTAAGCGACGGGTCAGTCGAGAGAGAAGACAAAAAAAAGCAGCCGAAATAATCGTCGTTGTCGTCAAAAAGTCTGGAGTTTTGTTTTTGATTATTTATTTCAATGATGTAAATTCTTCGCGTCTCATCTTGTCTTCTTCTCTCTTTCTTTCTTCTCAAGTCGAGGCTTAATTTTTTCTTCTCCGAGTTTCGTGTATTTTTTTGGAACTATAAGTGTTGACATAAGTCTAACTGATCCAAATGAATAAATAGAAAAAGGACAATAAACTTCTATAATTAGATAACAAGTGTCTTAAGAATTTATTTTTACATGCACGTCAATGAATAGATAGGTATTAGTCACTAGGCATATTCTCACATAGTTCCTCATGTTTCGTGAGAATTGAGACATTTGTAGTAATTTAGGCTATTTTCGTGCATTAAATGTTTAGAACAAAACGAGTTGGAGGTAGATATGATACTATTTCTATCATTTTGAATTTCAAAAGACCGTTAAATTTTTGAATCAAATAAAACGTTAAATTTTGAGTTTTAAAAAACCGTTAAATTTTGAATTTTAGAAAACCGTTAAATTTTTGAATCAAATAAAACGTTAAATTTTGAATTTTAAAAGACCGTTAAATTTTGAATTCTAAAAAACTGTTAAATTTTGAATTTCAGAAAACCGTTAAATTTTGAATTCTAAAAAATCGTTAAATTTTGAACTTAAAAAAACCGTTAAATTTTGGAGTCTATTCTCAAGTTACCACAAATTTTCCTCACATTCCACTCAGATATCATTTCCAAGAACTCAAACTACTCTATTAGATTAAAAAAAATTCTTGCTCTTCAAGGAAAATGTCAAATCCTTCAATTATCTATCCACCTAACACTCCTTGACATCCCATCCAAATTCATAAAGAATTTCTATCCTTGCATGTCACAACTGACAATATGATTGAAAATGAAAATAGATAATGGAAGAAAAGGGTGACAGCTGAGCAGAACCGAATGTGTTATTTAGGTAAATACGCAAAGAATACTTCCTTCAAAAGACGCTATCGAGTGCCAAAAATATATAAATGAAGAATCCAAAAAAAATCCTTTTCATAATATAAAGGAGGAAAATGAAAAATGATGGCTCATTTTGATGGATATTTTTCGCGCGCATTTTTCCATTTTCCATTTTTTACTGTCGTCATATTTTTCGGTCTTGTTTTCATTCTGTTAATGCTATTAAGCATTTTTATTATTATGATTATATTTTTTGTTGCTATTATTGCGGGGTTAGTAGGGAAATGAGAAGAATAAAAGCACTTGCCACTTTATAAACATAGCCTAATTGAGGTCGCGTCTTATTCTTCTATTGTCACACTCACACTGTATAATTTTTAATATGCTGCGCTCCTATTATTGCCTTTCTTTTGTTATTCTTCCATCATTCTTTTCCTTTTCCCTTCGTCTCTCTTTTTTATTATTATTTTTCATGATGAGACGCGCGCTAAAGAACTTTTTTGTTACTTTTTCTTGATGTCGAGCGTTAAATTTGGAAAAATGAGGTGATTGAAAGGTTAGAATGTCGCGTTGACTGATAGGCATTAATAGAATCTTCTGAATTGTTCTAGAAAGGGTATCTTTAGGTATGACTAGTTAGTATTATTCTTCACTAGTTGTCTGATTTTTCCTAGGGTGTGACCAAGATCAGTGTTACTTAAACTATGCTCTGCGGGACAATTGTGTATCATGGCATCATCAAAGATGCATTGCAAAAAGTTTGAGAAGCACTGACCTGTAGTAAATAGTAAGTTATATATCTAGGATCACCTAAGGTAAACCCTAGTTATTTTTTGGGATACACTACTATATAATGTATACCCCCAAAGAATAAATGGGGTTTACTACAGGTTCACCTAAGACATAATCTAGAATAGTTAAGGGTATACCAAAGGTCAAAATCCACTCAGATTTTATATTTCAAAGTCAATTCGACTCGTTTTGATATGTTGATTTTGAGCTTTAGGGTATAGACCAGGATACACCTTAATGACACGATCATTAGGATGTGGGATGAGTCTTAGTTAGTTGTATCTTTAAAATAACTTCCAGTTATTATTAATTATAGAAATTAACCTATAAAGAACAGGGTTAACCCCCTTAGAATCACGCATACACCCAACCTGTTAACTTGTCAAATTACAAAATGCGCCTAAAAATCTCCAACCCAAATTCCAGTCCTCAATTCATTCAATTCATTTCTTATATTTTTGTTTATATTACATTAATATTTCTGTCATCTTTCTTGTGTTGAGCATAAATTTTATTGCTACGCAATCTACATTTCTTTATCATCTTTCATCCTTCTCCTGCCCCTTCCAACCCCCTCCTGTCTCTCAAGTTTCATTGTTTGTTGTTAAATTTTCTAAAATTTCGTATATATGCAAACAAATACAGACACAAAGACAAGCTCTGTAATTTATGTTTCTATCATATGTTCTTACTTACTTGTTGTATAGTCACTCGAGAGAATGAAAGTGGTTTGAGGTGGTTTATGTACAATTTATATACAATATTTTTTTGCGCCTTGACATTGGGGAATTGAGTTGAGCTGAGTTTCACGTATGAGGAATGATATTGTCGATTCCAAAGTGAGTGAAATTATCCAAATACGCAACTCATACCTTAAAAATAGCAACGGAATTATAAATTATAGAAAATGCTAGAAGCCTTTTTTCTGTAATGATGCTCCCTTTTACGATCTTTTTGCCATTAACCTTCACACGTGTCATGAAATGAGGAGAGTTTCTTCAACTTTACTTCGCATCCTTTTTGACATAACCCAAATATCTTCACCCAACCCAAGCCATCATTATCAACATCATCTGTTTTTTAGAGTAAAAAATATTCAGAAATAAACAGCATGGATGATGATGGATGTGTCGAATTTTGTGTATTTTTAGCATATTGCATAGGTTTGTGAAAATTTGTAGGATGAAGATGCTGGATTCCCATGGAAACTCTCATCAGTTCCTTGATTTATTTTAAAAATAGCGATTGAAATTTGAGCTTATTTTCCAAAAGTTTATAAATATTTCATCAAAATTCCATAACAGCATCCTACACTCGTAAACTTTCTGGCGCATTTTTTCCATTAAAACAAAATGGAGTTGTTCATTAATGACGTCTAAAATTTAGGGAGGAGGGATGGGTGTTGGATGCTGAGAGACACTCTGTAATTTTTATTTTTATGGAAGTTTTGTCACAGGATGGGTTAGATATGGACATCATTGATGAACGACCCCCAAAAATATACGATATTTCATTAAATATTTTCAAAAATTCGAGGTTATCTTCAAATCCATTCACAATAATTTTCCACTTATTCTAGATTATTTTTCTTGTTCTTCCACATCCAAGAAGAGAAAAGTGAAAAAGCAGATCAGGCAGCAGAAAAGCATGGATAATAAAAAGCATAGTCATATGACATACCCAAATATACGATAGAATTTCATTTTATGGCATATTTTCCATGCTATGTTGCTTTGTTGTTGTTATTTTCATTCCACAGTCTATGCTACAGTCGACGTCGTCATTGCTGTATACAGTATATATCCCGGCTGTGCTCGGAAAATATTTTGAAGGCACACAAAAAATTTCGGCTTTTATTTCTTTCTTTTTTTGTATATTGTATGTTTCCAGGGCAACGACGGTTTATCGATCCATACGAGACGACCGAGTTTATGGCATGAACATTTTCTTTCCTTTTTTAGTACATTACTACTGCTGCTGCCTCTCTTTTTCACATCCACCCACTCATACCTTTTAATGTATTTTTTGTGCTTTCTCATTCCTCCCCATTCTCATCCCACACAACCCACCTCATCTGTTTCATTATCTTCCTTGCCTCATTCCATGGAATGGATATTTTCTTCCCCTTAAATTCATCTGACTCAACTGATGGTGGAAATTTTTCTTCCTCTTACTTTTACCAAAACCAACGTTGGAAAATGTTTTTTCATACAATACACAATATTATTGCGTAGTATTTACGCACATCAAGAAAAGAGGAAAATTCACAAACAAACATTGAACAAATACATTGAAAGATAGACGCACAGCTGTGTGATTTTATACGTTCATATGCTTTCGCTTATCCGGGCGGCATATTTTTTCATCATGTTGTGTTTTTTGTACATAAAGTGAAATAATTTTTCATTGATGAGATATCAAGCATCGAATTTTTTTTCCTTTCCTTTCTCACACTCTACTCGCTTCTCGCTGTGCTTTTAGGATATTTTTTTTCTTTCTTGGAAATAAATTTGTATTTTGTGAGTTGTTTTTTCTCTCCTTTATTTGTTTTTATGTCAAAAGCATGCAAATAAAAAGCGGGAATTTTTGTCAGCAGACTGAGTGACGATTTATCATGATAATGTTCATATTTGAGTAATCCTTTCGATGGCATTCATCTTATTTCCGTAGAATTTAATCAGATTTTTGTATTGATACAACTGAGATGAGTCAATATTTTTTGAAGGAAGACTTTGTTTTGCTTGGAAATTATTTTGTGGCAGATGCTAGTTGGGAAATTTGGTTTGAGAAGCACTACTCAAGGGTATACCCCAGGTATACCTGAGAAATTGAGTCTTAGGAAGCAGTTTAGTCAGTATAGTGTAGTGTTTCTCAAACTTTTTTAGCTCGCGGCACATTAACCGCCATTTTGAAGATTTGACGGCACACTAGCAGTCCCAAAAACTTATGTTTATATTCAATTTAAATTGGTAAACTTACCCAATTGTATGAAGTAGAATTTCGGATTTCGATCAATTTCAAGAAAACTGTTAGACTGGAAAATTGTAGGCACACCTGTGAAATTCTCACGGCACACTAGTGTGCCGCGGCACACAGTTTGAGAACCACTACTATAATGTCTTGAACATTGTGCAAAATTTTGTAATGATTAAAATATTGGCTTCTGATGGGATTCGAACCCACATCATCACAAAATTGAGAATCACAAACATTCGGTCTGTTTCCTAATCACTAGGCCATTGAGACCTTACTAATACTCTGGCAGATTCGGCTACATATGGCTCGATACACCAGATTCCATTCTGCTCAAGCTTCTTAGTCAGGAACAATTGGACGCTAAGCCAAAATTGCATATAATGCTGATTTTCCCCCCATTTTAATATATTTTGCCATAACATCTAATGATACTTGATAATAATTATAATTTTAAACATGTAAAACTCAAAACCCTAACCTCAAAATTTCAAAAATCCAAGCGCATGTCATGCCCACAACACCATAAACTGACCAAAATAATATTAATAAAGATAAAAATCTACAAAATGAATTTATTTCTATTTAATTTTCTTACTTCTTTTCCACCTCATAAATGCTTATTAAATAAAAACCTACAAATCGTCAAATATCATCATAATTCATGATAATGCGATGTAAAATAAAGAAAAAGAAAATATTAAAGCTAGATACATTTAATGAAGAAATATCGGAATGGTCGAGTGAATCGGTATAATTGTACAAATTATTTACTATGAATATGTTGCGCATCGTTCACCGTACTCTGCACACATGTGTGCGATGTACAGTTTATCTAACAAAAGAGATAAAATGTCTAGAAGAAAAATTTCTAATATAAATAAGTAATGTTGCTATCCATACACAAAAAAAATAAAATAGTACGTTAACAAATAATGAAAATATAAGAAATCTTCCATGGGAGCATGAAAACATTCAATAGAAAATGTTGTAATATGTACATAATGTAATAATAAAATACAAATATTCAGCATAAAGGCAGATGAGAAGAAAGAGAAAAAAATTTCCATCCGACCAGTCGATTGCTTTAGTAATGCAATTTTATGTACACAAACCGACCTTGTTTAGGTCGATCTATCGTGTAAAGCGGGAATTTTTCTCTTGACTTTGTCAATATCTTTGCCACATATTGTGTGGTATTGAAATTATCCACATATTTTCCATTCGATATTAAAAAAATCTGTATTTCTTTTTAAATGACACGCGGTGATGCCGGATATTTATATTTAACAGGCAAATATGTCGTACCCGCAAATATGTTTCTTATTGATACATATCTCATCTGAGAAAAATAAATTATTGAAGGCTAATGTTCAATGTTGAATGGATAGATAGATGTTTGCTTATTTATTAACAGAAATAGCATCTTATAAAATGAATGGTATGGGAGAAATTGATGAGAATAATAAGTCAAGTAATGATGTCTGTTGTGAGATTTCAAGAGGTTTAGTTCTTAGTTTTGGATTTGTTGGGTGTTTGTGTAAGGGAGAAAAGAGCTGGGATAAGATTTTTGGGTATACTTAAGTAAATCTTGAGTATATCCGAGAAATTAGATCCTGCATTCAATTGCTTGATTCAGTCAAAACTAGCTAACAACCCATTATGGAAACCCAGACAGGGGTGTGCCCAGAAAAAGCAAGCGAAGAATAGGGTGGGTTCGAGACTCCGAAAACCCTATCTGGATATGCGTCTATCCAGGCACATCTACGATCATTCTCAACTTAGTTCGAATCAGAAGCTTTTGGAGCATCTCCTGGTATTCTTAATTTTCAATGATTTCTTACCTTAGAATACAGTTGACCCAATATTTTCTAGAGTTGATCCTATATTGAACCTGTAAACTTAAGGAACTTTAATTCAAATATTTAGCAGAAGTAAGCAAATTTCCAAAAATTGGTCCTGAGTAGGATTTGAACCGTTAACGGTTCAATAGATACTTCATTATTAGGATTCAAACCCACGTCCTACAATTTTCAGTCGCATGCTCCTACTGAGCTATCGGGAGTTGCTCAAAAGCTTGGCTCTGAATAATATACTTTAGTGACAGTTTCTTTAGTGCCCAACAATTTAGTGCATTTTATGTCTACTAGATGGTCCTCTAACCCAAAACAATTCTATCTTCAACTTAGTATCCAAAAATTTCTATTATCCGAGCTAAAAAAGTAAGTTTTACATCAACAACTCTTCTTCCATCGAGTTTGAATGACATAGAAGGCCTTCTTACATTTGTTTTTCAAAATTATTTAAATAATTCTACCTAATTTCCTCTCGATCACAGCCATTAATCAGGACAATCACAATTCAGTTGATGCGAAATATTTCCTTGAAAATTTCCTCAAATACTTACGTCACTTCTTCAAACATTGAATGGCTCGTTCTAAAAAAAATATAATTTATTTTCCTTTCAATCATTGCGAAATCTCTTGAATAACTTTTTTTTTGAAAATGTTTCAAATAAATTACGTAGAATATTCGACAGAAAATGAGAAAATAATGAAATAAGATTATGATGACAAATCTTAGAAGGATACATGAGACGTAAAGGTCTTTATGATCTAGTAAAAATTTATTTAAACTCATTAACCAACACATGTGAAGCTAGTCAATCTAATTACGACTATAAATTAGTCAATAATCCACAACTACATGTAAAAAATGGACTATATTTATTTTTTATTATTCCTAGCTGTGACTGATTAACCGCACACACAATATTCTCTATGGTTACATGCTTTGCTTTTTTACACTCTCTATGTGGCTTCTTACATGCGATATGCCTTAAGATGCAAGAACACACAAGATACATACGATTTAAAACCAATTTATCATAATAAATAAAATTAAAAGTAAAACTTGATTATAATAAAGAAATAATGGCCTTATTATACAGCTGTGTGCTATTACAGCCAATATATCCCATTTATTTTATTCGCTCTCCTTTAAAGCTCATTGAACTGATATCGCGCTTCAGAAAAAAATAGAAACATAAACAAAAAATGTAAAAATAAAGCGGTACGATGTCCTTGTAACAGTTTTTTTTTCTTTTCGTGTTCATTCTCTTTTTTTTCTCTATCAAATTCATAAATAAACTTGATGAGAACTGAGCAAGAGAAAGAGAAAAATTATTATTTCGTACTTATTTCTAAATGTGAAATAAACAGTTGTCGTAAACAAATTAGATTTCATAATGTTTACAAATAGCATTGGGGAAATGGTGAAAAACTATGAAAATTTCATAACATACTACGTGCTGTATTGAACGTATTGGATGTGGTTCCTTATGGGAAAATTTATGGGTTGTATGAGAATTTAATTTGGAAATTCTACAATGTTTTTAGATTTAACTGAATTTCAAGTCTTTGCTTAGTATCGGTTCAAGTTTTTCATACTAATTATATACCCACCTAACCTAGACACACTGATGATGTCGTGGATCACAGGACACCCCATGTCTATGCACTAGGGTTACACTATATCCCTAGGGTTACCCCTAGTATACCCCTAGGGTATAACCCTAGGCTATACCCCTAGTGTAGTGCATGTCCCTGACCTAGGATCGAACCCATGACCATTAGTTTATAACCCCCACTCTCTACCACTAAGCCCACAAACACAAATACCCCAATATTTCCAAATTCAGCATAAATCCCTCCTTAAACATCCACCACAAATTTTAATCACCAAAATAATTCTCAAATTTCCCACAAGGAACCACGCTAACCCCAAAATACACAAATAATATCATTCAACGCTTTACAAATGCCTGTAATAATAGGGGAAAGATACCAGCGTGAAGCTTTAAAAAAACAAGTTCCTTTAGTCGATTAAAAAGGGATTAGTTCGTGTGATGATGTGTGTAGAAAAACACTTGACATCGAAATGAACGCCACGAAAGTATGTCACAACATGTGCTATACGCAATGTCATAGGGAAAATAAGGGCTTAGATGTCTCATGGTGAAAATATTGAAATGATTATGATTTTGATCAAATTTTTCAGTGGGTATCGTGATGAAATGGATGAAGAACTGACATGCTCGTTATTAAATAGATTTATGAACTGATTTTTTATGTCGTAAGGACTGAGGAGGCTAATTATGGAGTGGAATGAGAAATAATTCTCAATCACCGACAACCTCGCATAAATAAAATTAAAAATAAACCTAATTAAGTCTTTGTCATTTTAATTAATGACTAAAATCAATTAAGCATGCCGCACTATTACGCGAATCTTAAATCCTGAATTATTGGACTGTGCTAGTGACATTTAAAAATCCCAAATGCACTGCAAAACGATGACGGCATATTTCATGACAGTATTTACTCGTAAAAATAAAATTCTCCATCTCACACATGGCTCTTACTTAACAGCACTTGAAGCGTGGTTGAACGTAATTAATATTGTGATGTATCAAGGATGAACTTGTTATATATGCATAGAGAAAGAGAGTTTTTTTAAAAAAGGGGGCCAATTGAGACAGGCTTATAAGCTGTGATTTAAAAGCACAAATAGTGCAACATACAGTGGCAATGTAATTTGTGATATTTAGACATGCAAGCTGTACACACATGTGGTATTATTAAGTGAAATTCTCTCAGCAGAACATGAAAGTTATGTAATGCATAAAGTCGAGTAGCATTTTGAGGGCATCAAATGTGTTTATTCTAAAAGTGAATTTTCAAGCACAAAAAATCGAAAGTCAAATTTTAAAATTCATAAAAAAGGAATTATTCACGTTTGCCTTAAAAGTTTAATCGACACACACAAAAAAAATGCGGCAGTGGCAAAAAAGAAAGAAATGCGATGAATTTTCAATACACATGTACAGCCTTTTTTATGTAAATAAATATTCAAAACAGTTCAATGCTGAAAGTGCTCAGAAAGGTCAAAGAATATAGAATGAAAAGAGGCAATATTTTTTTTTGTATATGCCGTGCACAATTCTCTTTTCATTTCGTATTTCGGCTAAATATTCAGAACACTTCCATTTCATTTACTTTTACAGTACATTCTAACTATGTGGTTACATCTTTTATTGAATCCAACTATTGTCAGTCTCATCTCACTGCCCTATAATCTCATTTATTTATCCTTTCTCTCTCATTCACAATATTATGCACAAGTGACATACTGAAATGAATTTTCCTTTCGTTTAATAAGCATGAAGACTTACGGAATTGAAATTGAAAGAGATAAAAAAAGACGTTGAAGAAAAACAAGGAACAATGTCAAGAGGATGAAAGTGTTTGCTCAAGTTCTTGATGCATTTTTCTCTAGCTTTTTGATGGCTGTTGATTTAGTTTTTATCGCTTTTTTATTGAGTTTCAGTTACTAGCTTTTAGTTTTTTGTTGCTAGGATGTCAATCATCTTATAGAAATAGAGTTCATGTGATGAATTTCAATGTTGAAGTGACTTTAAATGAGATTCTTTGTCATTGAACTTTAAAAAGCTTTCGATACGACTGAAAAATGTAGATTTGGATGAATTATTGCATAATTCAAGAAACTTTTACCTTCTTCGTTATCCAAGTTGACATTTATGATGTATAAGATGCACTTAAAAGTTGTTTAAGATGTTTTATTCACTTCAAATCAATAAATTTTGTGAAAAGTATTTGAAAAAAATTTACAACTTGAAGTTAGCTTCAATCAACAAAATTTACAACATGAAGTTGACTTCAATCAACAAAATTCAAATTTATTTTGTAGCGACTTTCAGAAAATTCGCAAACTCATCGTAAAAATCAAGAAACATTTAATGAACCAGCAATCAATTTCCCTCCATCCACCATCCTCTCGACATTTTCTTGCATACTAAATAAAATTGATCCCTTACAAGCTCTAAATTTACCAAGCTAATAAAAATCGTAAAAAAAAGCTCAAGAATGAAAATATCAAGATAGAAGTAAATTCGATAATAAAGTGTAGAAATGGTCGGAGGGAGAACTTTGAGGAAATTTAATCCTGACAGACTCACAACGTGACCATCATGTTGTTGTTCTTTTACTTCCATCTCACTCTCGTTCATCCTCCTTCCCCATACCATAAATTGCCATTCAGTCTCTCATTCTACATAACCATAACAGGCATAAAGAAAGAAAAATTCCAGACGCCATATTAAAACATCTGTGCGGAGTAAATGAGAGAGTGAGACACAAGACGAAAGAAAAAGTAAATGGATACAAGGAGAATGAGAAAGCATTTTTTTATTTTTTTTTCTTCTCCTGCCATTGTCGAATGTGGTGGCAGCTACTTACAGCCTTTGTGGGTGTATAAATGTGGTTGGTTTTCGAAAAAAAAGAATCGAAATTCATGTACCGTATCCAACTCACACTTGAGGAATTTTATTGTTGTTGCCATGCTCCCCATTCTGGCACACAAAAAAAATTTCCTCATCTTATTTTATTTCCCAAGGATAAAACAAACTTTTCATTCTTTTTTGTGTCTAATACTAACTGGATGGGGTATGAAGGCACAAGAATCTTTTTTCTTGTGTGCGGTGGCATGAGGTACACAGATATGTGTGGGTTTAAATTTGATACTGGGTGTATGGAACAAGATGAAGAAGTGCAGAGAATAACAATAAATGTAAACTTTAGGCGAGGAGAAAAGTCGGAAAAAGAAGTAGCAAGGAAGGCTTTTTGTTAAGACAACATTCAAACTGATACTACCAATATCAATAGACATTTTCTTGTTTCTTCGCTTTTCCTTCCTTCCCTTAACTGATATCAATATAAATGGTAGAACGGTTCACTGAACGGCATGAGTATTATGCGTCTATGTAAAAATATACGGTGGATGAAAAATCATCATCATATGTCTCGCTTTGTATCTTTAGCATATCTCTACTCTTTTTTGAGAGCGAAGGAAATTTGTAAAGATTATGTACATCAGCCGTTTAAACAAAATTCTCCTTCTTTCCATGATCATCTGTGTGTGTCAAGAAGCCAAAGAAAAGAGAAATTTTTGCCATGAGGCAAATGTCGAATTTTTACTTCCATCTCCTCTCGTCTCACCTCAAACCCTTCACGAAAATGTCTCATCTTTTATTGAATGCATGAAGAAGTTTGTCGAAAAAGGTAGACTGAGACGCATTTAGTGTAAACAAAAGGAAGAATTGTCTATTGTCTGGGATGTAAATTGATTGAACTTGGTGGATTGTTATGAGAATTGTTTGAATCAATGATGTGGATGGAATTTTGGGAAGTTGGGTAATTTTCATTTAACAGGTTGCTCGCTATATGCTAGGGTATCCTAGGGTACCCTAGGGTATAGCAACCAATAGACCACGTGTCTGTAAATCCTTTTCAAATCGACAACAATTGTAGGAATCGAACACACGACCTCAATTAAAAGTAAGCTACAGATCTGCTACCTAACCTCTCAACCACTAACGCCTTACTCAAGCACTGACAGATTATCCTTAATATGGGTTAATACATTACAATCTCTGTTAAAATTTCACACATGATCAGATTCTACATAAAAATGATATCTAGCATTGATACTGATTTTTTAGAATTATCTACTCAATTTACTCATACGGAAAAATTCCATCTGATGCTTCCAAGAAGCCTAACAACTTCAAAACGTTGCTTCCCACATAAAAAATCGTTCCCCAGAAAGTAAACATAGTAAGCTCTTGAAAGACAAATAGTTTTATTAAATTAAATTTTTAAATAAGCCCAAAGTGACTGTATTTACAGTCACAAAACCCCCCAAAAAATATCACAATCCTAAATACACAAAAGAAGAAAGAAAAGAAAGTTAAATGCTTTAAGCCAGAACGTTCCAACCATACTTCTGTATGCTGCTTCTGCTATTGTTGTACGATATGCTCAGAGCTAGAAGAAAAATCATTTTCATTATGCGACATCAACAGCAAGCCGTAACAATAGAAAAAAAATTAAAGGAACAAAAATAAAAATCTGCAAGAAAAAGGAAGAAAAAAAAAACGGCATCAGCAGCAGCAGTGTCAGAGAAAGATGAGAACTGAGAAGGAAAAAAAATCGAAACTGCACAAGCGCATGAGTTAGGCCTCGATGAGTATAGTAAAATAAAATGAAATGGTTTTCACATTTGTAGTACATAAGGAATAAAGAAGAGAAGAAAAAAGCTATTACGGCATGTATGTGTAGTCATACAATTGGACAAAACAACTGTTTTTCCCATTCTCATCCTTGTTCCCACTCACCCATCCCACTTGCTACTTGTTTGTATTTTGTATTATACATTTTTATTGTATGTCGAGGCTAGCCAGTCAGCCGGATGTACGACATACAACTTTTCTTCATTTAATGTACTTTTTTTGCGCTTTTCACAAATAAAAAACACACAACATAATAATAACATTCAGGATAAGCACCATACATGTGTGCATCACATGTGTATTGGTAAGGAAGAAAAAAAAAGTTTGCGACACTAAGACAGACATGCCATGTGATGTGATAGTGTAGACTAAATAGAATCTAAGGGTGCCTTTCACGTGTATGCATGAAAATCAGATGGTTTTTGTGATTACGTGCGATTCATAGTATACTATAGTTGTGGAAATTGAGAATAAGGACACATTAAATTGGTATTAATGTATGATGTGAAAATTTTTATAATAATTCATTCTCTAAATGCCTTTTATGTATATTCACATATACACACTCGAGTCGAGTTTTTCCTTCTATTTTTCATCCTCGAAAATTCTTTCTCTCTCTTTCCCTTTTTTTTCGTGTATGATTAATTGCCCTCGTTCTGAATAAAAATTTCATTTTTCATTCTGCTTCTTCCTTTTCTTTCTGCCTTGTGCCTCCTTCAATGAAAATGCGCAGCATAAATATATATTGAAATTGATCATTGTATGAAGAAAAATTTCTTTGAATGAAAATGAGTAATGTAAATTATGAGAGTTCTTGGAACTTGATATCCTGAGCGCGAATTTGCGTTGGTGCTGAATTAAGCAGTGACAATTTATTTTATTACATTTATTTGCATTTCCTTCTTCCTTACTTTATTAAAATATGTTCAAAACAAAGCAAATTTTCAAATGTTGATTGTTTTTAACGGAAAAATTTGAATTTTTTAATAATTTAGGGGATTATTAACCAAATTAATGTAAACAAATATATTTTTTATTTATTTTCATCGTTTTAATCATTTCTAAACATATTTATCGCTTGCAAATCATCAAAAGACTCATAAATTATCATTAGAAATTCATGAAAGTGTACAAAAGTCCCACTTTGAGCTACAAATCTCAATTTTAACATTTTAAAATAAGAATTTCGAAAATTCGAACACCAATTTCGAAAATTCGAACTCTAACTTCAAAATTTTAACTTTCGAACAGGATTTCTTCAAATTTTTGACTTCCAAACATCGAAAAGAAAAACAAAACTCAAAGCAATAACTCAAATCATAAATAACTTCATAGGTTGTGCAAAAGCCAAAGGTTTATGTTTTTAAAATGTAAACACAATGGTCGCCGTCTAGTTTATCGACTTTAACACACCTACAAGAATGTATGTACATACATAAAAATATTGTATATTCGTGATGAAAACACTTTTTCCCATTTTCATTTCTGCTTTTGTTTACGAATAAAGGAAAAAGTGAGGAAAAAGAAGAAAAATTTTCACTTTTTGGAATGGAAAGTTATGTAATAAATTATTCTTGCTCTTTTTATTTATGTTTATGTGAGTTAAGGACGAATAAGGTAATGCACATATTTTATGTCACATGATTGATATTGATCATCCTAATACAAAGGGAATAAGGGAATCGGAAGAGAAATTGTGTTTACAGTAGAAAATAATAAAATATGACACGAGAATGATTGAATGCAGGAAAAAGGCGACAACAAAAATTATGGAAATTATACAAAGAAGGGAATGGGAGACAGGAAGAGAAGTTTTTTCTTGATTTCGTCATAATAGTCACTCGTTATTAACTCAATTTTTACATCATCACCGTGACAATGAAAGAATAGACGAAAACATTTATGTTTGGGAATTGAAATGAATTATTTTTGCATAATTTTGTGATTTTTCTTTCCTGAACTTGGATATGTGTTTTTTCTGGGGTTGCATTTGTCACTATCCCTTGAATATTTTGTGAGTTTTTGGACAATTTGTTGGCTGGCTATGTGAGTCATGAGATCGAAGCAAACAGACATCTTAGAGAGCACAGGTTTGAAACATTAGCTCGGTTCTATTGAGTTACTGGGTTATCAATTGATCTGGAAGCTCGCATTCATTGCAAAGCTCGTAAATTGATGAATTTTGTAAACAAGGCACGCGCAATCTATCAAAATTTTAGCCTCTTTAAATTCAAATTTTCAAAATCCGTTAAAATTTTGAATTTTAAATGACCGCTAGAACTCAAATACTGTCAATACCTAAAATGCGCCTTAATCCTTCACTTTAATTTTAAAAAATTGTGCAATTCATGAATGCGATTTGTTAATGAAGCTCTAAAGTAAATTTCATGACATTGTTAAATTTCCGGATCAGAAGTTGCATGCTTTATCTACCCTTAATCAGAACCGAAAACTCCCAAAATTGAGGTTATGCAAGCGAAACCCCAGAAAGCAAGCTAATTCCAACGAAATTTCTCTTCCCATTAAGTATTCAGAGCTCATTTCCAATTCATTTTTAAAAATTTCATTCATGAAACACATGTATAAATCATATTTTTATGGTAATTGGATCAAATAAATCCGATTCAATGCTGAAAATTTTTGTACATTAAATTTTAAGCAGGAGAATCAATCCCCTTTTGCCATTTACGTTTTTTTGCATGTGCCGAAAACTTTTATTAACACAGATGACATTTGCAATCATTTTTCAACTGTCCCCTGCCCTCTGTCATATTTTAACTGCATTTTGAATGAATAATAAAAAGAGAGAGGCAAACAAGGATCAGTAAATAGAATAGCGTAGCACATTATTTATTATTTATTTGAACTTAAAATTTGCATAAGTAAAAAAAGAAGTTCACAAAAAAATCTGCAGAATAAAAAGAAAGGCCAAAATCACGTAAAATTTCTTTTCCTTTGTGTTTCTTGTCATTTTGTGGACGCCAACACGATGATTATTATTGCTTGTGGCTCACGCTTATCTTCAATGGATGACGAAGAGACTGTGCAAGCCTTGAAGCCATGAAAGAAAAATAAGGATGATGTCTATTGTCAACACTTTTCTATGTTTTTTTCTTTCCGCATTTCAATTCATTATTTTATGCTCTACGATGATGATTGAGGAGATGGGAAGAAGCCCTGATGAGAATGAATATTATGCCATTACATTATAAACAGTCACATAAACGACATTTTTCATTTTTGCTTATTAATTTCATTCTCTCCCCTCTAACCGTTGTTTGCTCTTTTGCTTGTTTGATTCGACAACTGTGTCACGAGATGGATACAGCTCACATTACTTGCTATTCTTTATGTATTCTGGTTGGTTTTGGATGATGTGGATCAGTTTGGTTGGCTGAATCATGAATTTCGATGGCTGAGTCCGATGCCTTGGAGTATGTACCCTAGGAACACACCAGATCCACTAAAGTTCTAAATTAGATAAAAAATCCCACTATAGTCCCAAAATTTCCAAACTAACCCTAACCCCTCAAAAATCCATCAAAACAATGCGCTCTAATCTCCAATAAAGCATGACTCATCTACTATTCCATTCTCGTAAGAAATAAGATTAAGTGATCAGGCATTATCACAAATGTGCCAGCCATGCATTCACTCATTCATTTCTCATCGTGCGTGTACATGTATTGACGTATTATTGCCTCGACTCATTCTTCCTTCTTGTTTTGCCAATGCCCGCTTTATGAAACAACAGTAATATTGTAAATTATGCAGGCAAGATTGACGACATGAACATAAGTGGGAAAGGAAGGAGAACAAGAGAAATTCGCCAATATTGATAATCGAATAAAGTAAACGAGAAGAAAATTGTTGAAAAATTACCGAAAATTTGTTCGCAATTGACATCAAATATTTCACATAACAAATGTAGCGAAGATGTATTGTAAGAAGCACAGGAATTTATCAAACATAAACAGAATCGATGAACATACACGTCTCGTAATGTTGTTTATTTAAGTGGTTTTTTGCTCGCTGTAGAATGAAAACATTCAATTGTGGCGCAATTTTCTGTAATTTCGACTTTATTTTTAGAGTGTAAACAAGTGCATATAGAATATTATTATCATTATATAATTATTATCGATAAAAATGTTATAATCAAAAAAAGTAGGTATTGAGTACTATCACAGGTTCACTCGTTATCTTGAAAATAGAAAAAATTAAAGTGATAACGATGGGTTTATTAAGAAATATTTGTGTACTCATACTTACGAGTCAGATCTGCACTGACATAATTATATTTATTTAGCGTACGATATTGCGTCGTTCTTATCATGAAGCAATCATTACTGGGGCTTTTGTGATATATTAAGGACAAGGAATAGGCATTTTTTATTTAATTTTAGTTATTTCAAAGAAAATTTAAATAAAATTAGAAAAAATTTAAAAATTTTAATTTTAAAAATTCGAAATAAATTTTGAAAATTTGGAATAAATTTCAAAAATTTTCATATTTTAGAAAAGCAGTTAATTATACACTCATAGAAAAGATTTAAAAAACTTTTTTAAATTTGTATTGATATTTAGAATATTATTAATATTTAAAATATTTAATATTTAAAATATTTAATATTTAAAAATTTAAAACAAAAATTGTTAATATTTAAAATATTTAATATTTAAAATATTTAATATTTAAAATATTTAATATTTAAAATATTTAATATTTAAAATATTTAATATTTAAAATATTTAATATTTAAAATATTTAAAATATTTAATATTTAAAATATTTAATATTTAATATTTAAAATATTAATATTTGTATTTAGGTTTAAAAACATTTTCTAAACTGGGCTCTTAAAAACTTTTTTTAAATTTTTAAAAATGGTTTTTAAATTTTCAAATTATTTTGAACCGTTAAAAAATAATAATATTTTGAAGAAAAAAATTGCTCAGAGTGAGGATCGAACCAGTGACCTCTTTGTTCGTAGCCCAGTACTCTAACTACTAAGCCATCGAAGCATGTGAATGTATATGACAATTGGTCAATATATATTGAAAAAATTTAAAAATCAGTTTTTTAAATTTTAAAAACCAAATTCTAAAAATTTAAAAAATATTCTTTAAAGTGACTTCTAAAAACTTTTTTAAAACGGTTTTTTAAATTTTTTTTACAAGTGTATCTTATACTTAAAATTCATTGAAATTAAGTTAATTTTTACGAAAATTTTTCAATGTTAACATTTTGAAATTTTAAAATATTTATTTTAATTCCAAATATTAAACCTTCATTGCTAACCCCTAAAAGCCATCATCAATTGATAATAATTTTTTATGTGTCCGTTGGAATTTTCTTTATCGATTTATAAATAATAATAAGAATTTCGTGCTCATATGCTCTGAGTGTGTGCTAAGTTGGTGCCATAAAAATGTCTAAAGGATTATAATTCGATTACGTGGAATTTCTAATTCCAAAAATTGTTACCAATCACTTTCTATGAAATTAATCACACTGACACCACAAAATGAACCAAATTAAAGATAAACTCATGACTTTAAGAATTACTTTCGAAACCACTGAGGGAAATCCCTCAAAAAGCACACAAAGACCGGCAACAAATAAAAAAAAAGAGAAAAGAGAAAGGCCTTCGGGACATTATTATGGTTACAACATCTCCTGAGATCGATCTGCTACAGTATTTATTTCTTCTTCCCTATCATTCCATTCTGTTTCCTTCTGATTCGCTTTTGCACACACGCATATCTCATGCCGAGATTAAATGAACAGATGTGACTGCGTTCACAAATGAAATGTTTTATTTTTTGCTTGCGTACTGCGTACGATTGCCTGACGACGACGAAGATGATGATGATGATGATATTAATGTATATTGATATAGAATGAGAAAATTATTGGAAATTCATTGAATGATTTCATGTCTTTCTAATTCCCTCACTTTATTTTTTCGTATTACTAGTAATAATAATAATATTCGAGGACGATAAAGCATGAAATGAACTTTCTATGATTTTTGTTTACACTTAGAATCTAGATCCATATGGTTTGGCATAGGGGGTTGGTAATAAATGATGTCTATCTAGAAATTGGATTTTTAAACACTCCTCCTGTCCTACTAACTTCCAGGTGCAGGTTGCTCATATATACTCTAGGGTATGTTCCTCCCCCAGCTCAACCAGACTATGATATACCAAGAAACCCGCACCATCCTCTCCTCTTAAACATTAGACGTCATAACTGAACAATCTGTAAAAAAACAGCCACAAATGTTCGCGCGCTTGGTTTGTGCTGAGCACATGAAGAACACACAAAACCCCACCCACACAATAATCAGAATTTATAGGAAATTGTTATTCCGTAAGCGATAATAATCGTTCAATTCAACGATGCCCTGCTTCAAATGGATTTCTTCTCTTCGCTTTCTTCAATTTTCGCTCCTTTTTGATTTTTTTAAAACATATTCTTTAATGTTGATTGTTATTTTTTATGTTTATAGTTCTGCTGTATGCCATGAACATATTTTCATCTTACATTAATCGTTCGATTCACACAAAATGAGTGTGTGTGTAAGAGTTTAAAGAAATCAACATAAAATAATAATAACAATAAAAATTTTGTAGAAGATTGTCGTCGCATTTTAATTGAATGAATTTATGGATATGAAGTCAATGACAAAGAATCGTGTCAGAGTAAGGAAAAGTAAGGAGGAGGAAGTTAATGATTGGGGGAAGAATTGATGAAGTTTTTAAAATAAAATTTAAAAAAATACTCAGCATAGCTTCAATTTCTCATGATCACTCGTGCGGATGCACGATAGCCTCCCTCAGTCCAATGACCATAACGAACAACTAAAATTCCTCAATTTAATCCGAAATTCTCATTTCATTTCTTGGAAGTGTCTAGCATGTCTATCTCCTTCATTTATCTCACCCATGCCTATGTGCCACAGCAAAAAAAACCGGAAAATGTGGGTTTCGATTAAAAAGAAATGTATGAAATAAGTTATTGCTCACATTTCTTCATTAAAAGTACATACTTCTTCATCAAGTCTATGCTTCTCCCGTTTGTATCAAATAAATTTATTTATTCAATTCGTTTTGCATTTATTGAATGGAAGTTGGAACAGATAATGTTGTGTAAAATGAGAATTAATGAAGAGTGATTGAAAGTTATGATAGAGCATGTCTTGTTGAATAAAAAAAGTTGCCTGCCATTATGCTTTATGAAGTTGAGAAATGAAGGTCAAATTGTGAATTTCAATTTAAATATTGATTGGAATTTCATTTCGAAAAAAACTTCAAATTTACGTTTGGAAATATGTAAATTTGTGAGATTATTTCGAAAAGTTTGAACTTAATTTTGAAATTTTCGAACTTAGTTTCGAAATTTTCGAACTTAGTTTTGAAATTTTCGAACTTAATTTCGAAAATTTGAACGCCATTGCAAGAAATTCGAAAATTGTTTCAAAAATGTTTTAAAACTTATTTTAAATTATAGAATTTTGCATTTTAAGATCAAAATCTCAAATTCTTAATGTGTTTATGCTTTTATTCAAGCTTCTGCACTTGATGCTAATTTCTATATCCAAATCATCTTAAAAAGCCACTAATAAATCACAGAAAAAACTAATTAAAGTTTTAAAGTCCAAAAACAAAATTTCATAATCTAAAAAACGATTTAATTTCTTATTTAATTGAATTCCTAATAAAATCTTCATGATGAGAACATTACCAAATGTCTGTTTACGCATTGATTCTTGATTAACGAAGCATCCATTCAGATTGAGGATCTAAAAACAGAAAATATTTACCAGAAAATCAGCGAAGAAGAAAATAAAAAACAAAAATACAGAACTTATTTTTTGTTGATTGACTGAATTTTAAATGATTAAATTAGCATAGATTCTTCTTACCTTCCCTCGTACTGTTGCTGCAGCAATACAGCATGTGTAGGCATAAATATCACATGTATGATGTAAAGGCGTATGCCTTGCAGTGTTTTTTAAAATCAAAAACATAAATTTCACCGTACTGTACAGTTTACTTATTTTTCTCTAAAAGGTAGAAGCCTCGATTTGACTTGAATGAAGAAACAATAACATAAAATTTATTCTATTTCAAAAGATTCATACCTAATTTGAATATTTCATCATGGCAGGTACCCTGCGTCTTAAAATGACTAATGCTAAAATTCATGAACAAAGTTTTTTTTGTGCGATGGGAAAAAAATGTCAATTTATTCGACATTAATTATTTATTAATGTCTAAATATTTGCATTAAATTTTGCTTAATTTATTTCATATCAATAAATCTATTTTTTGTCTTCGCGTGTACATGTGAGGTTGGAACTTCCTCTTTATTAGACTCATTGTGGTTGAAATATAATAGATGTGGAAGTGGGCAATTAATTAAAGAAAATTGTTCGAATTCATCTAATTGATTGCCTCGAACGTGTCAATTGGGTTATTCATAAATGATGTCTATCAAAAAATTGGGATTTTTAGACACCCATCCAACTGCTATCGAGTACCCAACCCATTTTAGGGGTTAATCACTTGGAATATTCAGTATTTTAAGGTATTCGAGGGGGTCTTGAGCTTAATATAGCCTGAAGCTATGTGATTAGTTGATGGGTGTCCAAAAAAATTCAATTTATTAATAGACATCATTTGTGAATGATCCCTTCTCAAATTATTATCCCTCATTTATGAATAACCCCCAAAACTAACCAACGCTTGTATCAAAAATGTTTATGAATCATGAACAAAAAAATTTTACTGGCGTCAGAGAACAACAAGGCGTACAGAAATTAGAAACAAACCCTAATTAGCACTATAAATTGCTAAAAATATCAGAAAAAAACGAAAGCTATAATAATACATGGCATGTGCTATTGCGGACAGTTTTACGAGATGAATAACCTATCAAATATTTTTTTTACCTTCTTTTTTTATTTTAAATCTCTTTCGCATTATAAAAATATCTACACATTATTATGATGCGGCCATTGTGGCTACGATACATACCACGCATGCTAGTTTTGTTGTCAATTAAATTCTATTTTTATTATGAAAAGATTTATTAGCGTTTTCTTTCTATTTCGATCATTATCCACCTCATGTCTGTCTCTCTTTCTATTGAGATTGGCTATTTGGTCAGTCGACGATGATGTATTCATGATGTAAAATTTATAATAAAAGAATTGATAAATTGTAATTCATCCACAAAGACACACAATTCAATTCTATGTTGAAAAATAAAAATAACCAGCATAAACATTATAAATCAATATAAAAAAGTTGTGAAGGAATGCCTTTCAAAAAAGAGAAATAAAGAGCAGAGAAAGAGATGAAAAAAAAGTGTATGAGACAAACTGGAATCTCGATTTAAATCAACCGCAATCGTGGCCATAATGGAATTGGAATGGCTTGAAAGTCACTTCACAAATCATCCATTTATGGATATATATGTACACATATATCGATGAGATTCATCGTCGTCCAGTTTGCTTATAGATCTTATTCAATATTTATAGCGAGGATTTTGATGATGCTGAAGTTGATTGTAGTTCATTTTGAATGACTGGAATTTTGATTTATTCGAAATTCTATTGTTTATGTTCGAATGTTTTTCGAATTTCGAAAATAATGTAAACAAAGAAATGAAATTTTGATAAATTAGCAAAATTAAGGATTTTAAGCTAGCAAAATGTTGATTTTAACTAAATTGGGAAGTTTTGGATGATCTAAGGATTCATATTAATGCATTTAGAACAAAGTTTTCATGTAAATTGAGCAAATATTTAAAATTTTAATCCAAACTAAAATTTGGCGCAAAAAAAGTTAATTTTAAGTCAAACTTTCAATCTTCAAACCATGAAAACTTTAAATTTACTTCCATATCTGTAAATATTGATAAACAAAATATTCAACCAGATATCAGCTGATATTGTTCCCCAGATAACAGCTGTTTCTCATCCCAACCATCAATTCTCCTCCAAATTAAACCTCGCTTAAAACACTTCCAATCAATTGGACTCTCCAACTTACCTAACAACTTATACTTCATATTTCTTACCCGCTCAATTGGGCGACATAATAATATTTTTACTTTTTTCATACGGAGACGACGAATAGGAGAGAAATGTGTAGAATATAAAATTTATGTATTGGCTATCGCTATATCGCTTTGAAGCACAAATAAAACAATAATGATGTGTGCGGATAGAAACACTATAAATTATGTTTTTATTATTAAAAAGTTTTTTATTCTTCTTTTTTTGCCGTATCCGAGTTGGTCTTATTTGATATATAGTCGCATACAAAGTGAGTAAGTTGGTTGGGAGGAAGGAAAGAAACTGTTTTAATGATATTCATTGCCTTTTTTTGGGTACTCGATGAATTGTAAAGAGAATGTTGCTAGTGGTGGTTCAGGGGTGGTGAGTTTTTAGTTTTGGCGGAAAATATGGGCAGGATGTCCACTAACTTTTGAGATTCAGGCCGGTTTGGTTTATAATTTTGGCTGAGAAATGGTTATAACCTTCAATTTCTAGTTCTGTCTATGATTTAGAATTTTGGAGGAATATATATGGGTAGAGTACCTTCTTACTGTCATGGGTCCATTAGTATGGGTATGATCTTAGTTTTTGGCGGGAAAATTGGACTAAGAACGGTCTACTCGTCTATCTTACCTAAGCATTGTCTACAAATCTATTTCTGATGCTATTAGATCAAGTTCTAACAGTACTTTTAGTTCAATCTCGATAG
Organism: Chironomus tentans; assembly: GCA_963573255.1. Taxonomy (NCBI): domain Eukaryota; kingdom Metazoa; phylum Arthropoda; class Insecta; order Diptera; family Chironomidae; genus Chironomus; species Chironomus tentans. Next base: position 10,077,797 of record OY754302.1, read on the forward strand.
CATTAAATCATAACATTCTCTGCAATTAAAAAATGATTAATGTTATATAGATTAATTCTCAAATTCACACTTCGCATATTTTCTTTAATTTCATTTAATTTCGAATCGCTTCCCACAAATTCAGCCATCACAACACACAAAAATAAAATTTTCCGCCACTGGTCACTCGAAAAGATTTATATCGTGCACCAAGTGAATATTATTTACACAAACAAATCCCGAACAAAGGAGTATTTTTAGACCATAAAAGCTGATACACTTTACCAATGCCCATTACAACTTGTTTCTTTCACTGTTGCTCTCTTAATGGATATGATTTAATACAATGTTGTATGTAATTTTATTATTCAGTAAACATGAAATTGCTGCACATTTAAAAGTAGAAGGAATTTTTTTTATTATTTATTTTCTTTCTCTTTGTTGTAATTCAACTAAAAAGTACTTTTTATTATAGCATTAAGAAGATGCACAATGAGCAGCAATACACACATTTATAATATCTGAATAGTAATGTAATGGGGAGGTTAGAGTATCGCTATAAATTCACAGTCGGTGAATTTTTTATGATGCAGCAAATTTTTTATGCACTTAAGCTTTTTCCTACTCTTTAAAGACAGATATAATTGTTAAAGGCGGCTTAAAGGTACTTCGTAGTGGATTAGCATTGTGTAAAAAATTTATAATGATACGTTTTTCCATAATGGAGGTCATCGAGTTGATGCTGACTATTAATTATGAAAAATTCTTAGTTTTGCTTGCTTAATTGATAAAAGTGATGTGATCTGAGGATGAACAATCTGTGCACATGTGGTTTTAATGGATTAAAGGCTTTTTTTAGTGAGAATTCAACTTTTAATACTTGGATTTAATTTTAATCTTCTGGATTTATTTTTAATCCTCTGGATTTATTTTTAAATCCTCCGGATTTAATTTTAATCCTTTGGATTTATTTTTAAATCAAAACCTATTCCATTAAAACCGACAGAATAACGTCTAATCTCCACACACTCATCTCCAAAATATTTCCATATTCCATAAAATGATTAAAATCCCAAACAAAAAAATCCAAAATTTGCAAATTGCCGCCATAAAAGTTTTATTCAAAAGCATTTACAATCTAATTTCAATAAAAAATGAACAAAACGTTGTTTCCATTTCAATAAATCTCGCACAAATTAGTAATGGAATGACAACTTAATTTGGTCATACACATAAAAAAAAATAAAACAAAGGAATCAAAATTTCTACCGAATAAATCTGCGATAAAATATGAATGTAAAGGAACCTGATTTCCAGTGATCGCCAATAAATATCTGCTGTCATTTCTCTCTAAAATGTTGCTTCTCCTTTTTATATTGTTTGCGTTTTTTGAATCAAAATAAGAGGAGACATTGCTGAAGGTTAAATGGCATGCAGCGCGTATGGCACTTGCTGATCGCGACAGAAATATTGCCCCATAAATATTAATCTCTGACACTTTTCTACCCATTTTCTCACTTCTTCTGCTCAATAATCTTTCGGCAAATATTCAGTCATGGCTGTAAGAAGCAAGAATCGCCACCTGAATGATAAAAAAAATTTCATCACTTTTTCGGATATTCACAAAACACATTTTTGCTTACAATGTTGCATGCAAAATATGTGCGGGAAGTAAATATTGACTACAAGTGCTACTCGTGTGCTATTAATACCGCAAAGACACAACCATCTGAAAAATAAAAACTGTTTATTGAGTCTTAAATGAGCGTCGAGGGAGATGGAAAACTTTTATGTCTTGCAGTTTCTTCGAGAAAATGTGGTTTTTGGATTAGTTTGGCTGTTTGGAAGACATGATGCATGGCAGGGATTTGATCTTAGAAATATCCTTAGTTTGAGTCAGGAAATGTCTGAGTTGGCAAAATTACACTTATAAAAAAAATTTAAAAAACCGTTTTAAAAAAATTTTTAGAATTCACTTTAAATTTGAAAAATATTTTTAAAATTTAAAATTTGGTTTTTAAAATTTAAAAAGCTGATTTTTAAATTATATATATATTGACAAATTGTCATATACATTTAAATGCTTCGGTGGCTTAGTGGTTAGAGTACTGGGCTACCAACCAAGAGATCACTGGTTCGATTCTCACTCTGAGCAGTTTTTTTTCAAAATATAATTTTTTTTAACGACTCAAAATAATTTGAAAATTTAAAAAATATTTTTAAAAATTTAAAAAATGTTTTTAAATCTTTTCTATGAGTGTAGTTTTTTCAAGTATATATCATAAATGACATAAATCATGACTAGGGTCACCTATGCTTACCTAGGATATATGATTTGCTATCTTGAGTGTTGTCCAGTCAACTCTAGTTAGCTTATACCCATCCTTTAGAGTACAATGCGCTTCCCTCACCTCCCAACAATAATAAATTCTCAACAATATTGATGCAATTAACACTTTCGCGCTGATTGCTTTTGTCTCTCGAGAAACATCTTCGAGGCACACTTAAAATTGACAATGAAAAACAATCCTCAATCTCACATTCTTAAAATTAATTTTCATTTCACTGCAAATAATTACAATAGATGGGGGTACTACTTGAAAATGCACTTGCCATAAATTTTTATTCAACATAAATTATTGTAATATTTAATAATATTACGCTTTCCTACATTATATGTACATAAAGCATCCAATAGTAAAGTGTAAGTAAAGGCATTCATTATGAAGTTATCGATGAGAAGGCAATTTTAACGGATCATTTCTAAAGATTAAATCGATAATTTATAAAATATGAGATGAAAGAGAGAGAAAAGAATTGTAATAAAAAAATGCAATCAAAGTCGCACGATGTAAAGAGAGTAAGATGTACGTAAAGGAAGGAAAATTGAAGCTGGAATAATTGCTAATGAGATGTAGAGAAGCAATTGCTTAATAGTTTTCTTACCTCTCTATAATATCCATTATGAAGACTGACAGAACGACTGACTGATCGTCCATTATCATTGTTGCATTATGATATGTATGAATATTCATATTGTAAGGAATAAAAGATTATATCGTGCAAGGTAAAAATGCACGAGAGATAATATTTCATATTGAGTCGGGTCAATACGGATTAATTAATGACGATTTTATTGAATTATAACGTATGGAAAAATGCACTTTTGGTACTTTATTTACTGCGCTGCTGTGATTGTTATGGCTTGGTGTCTTTTAGGAAATCTTTATATAAACTGTCCATACAAAAAACCGTTAAACATATCAAAAATTTGAATTCAATAGAAAAATTTCCCGCCATTTTGATTTTCCACTAAAAAATTTAAATTGCAAATTTTGAGCTTAATTTAGCAATAAACTTTGTTATTAACACTCAGATTGGTTTAAAAATGTGGCAGCCTTCAGTAAATTTACCCAAATCTTTAGTTTTTAACTTCTAAAACTGCAATTTTAACAAAAATTAATCAAAACTTTGCTTTGTTTACATTTTTTTCGAAAATTGATTTCGAAATCTAAAAATACGTTTGTTGATTACAACAACAATTCTAGAATATTGAATTTAATTGACCTTCGATGATCACTACAGTAAAATATTTAATATATGCGTCACTTCCATTAATCATCCTCACAGCAGCATTTTTACCTTAAAACCAAAGAAATTGCAGACTTATAAATTGCAACAACAGCAATCTCTTGGTATTGATCCTCTTAACAGCAATAAAATCGTTATCGCTTCAATAGCTACAACTTAATTAACTGCTCATGCATCCACAACAGCCAAATTATCAGTGGCTTTAAATGTAAAACGATTATTTCGCAATTTTCATTCACAGTCAATGTTCATTTTTCATTTCGCATGAATATTTATTGTTGGATTTTTTGGTTTTTATGCTGATGATAATATTTAATATACACAAAACAGCAAAAAAACGAAGGAAAAGGCATTATCATTCTTGTTCATCATCATCATTATCTTTACATTTTTTATGTACACAACAAAGAAGAAAATTATGTTTATGATAAGATGAAGAAGTTTTTTGATGAAGCATGGAAATGAATTGATGGGAAATGCTGATGATGACTAAATAGTCGTTGAATTGAGGTTACGGGTTGTTTACAAATCATGTCCAAGGTCTAGGGGTTGGCACAGTCGATATTAAATGGTGATCTTTAATTTTGAAGATGAATAACCACAAAGATTATTATTTTTATAGAAATTCTCAAGTCCCGATTTATTTTTCATCTCAAACTAGACAAGACTTTATGGTATAAAGTCCAGCATTAAAATTTATGAAGTGCCATATTTGCTAATTCCGTTGCAACCTGCATTCCATATTTTTTTCTCTTGATCGATGCTCATCAGCATCCATTACAAGCATCATCTCAGGTATTTTAATAAAGTGTACTTTGCATTCATTCCACATAAAAAGTGTAAAGTTTCTCGTCTGCAATTCACTACCAATTATCCGTTTATGATTGTAAAGTGCAATAAATCACATTCACAGCAGCTAGAAGTAGATTTATGCTTGCAAACTTTTCATAGATTTTTCGTTATACTGCTGTTCCTAAAGTGTAGCATCATAGAGAGGCGAAATGGGAGAAAAACAACATTATCATCATATTTTATGCGAGCCGCGCGGCATAAAATGAAATTATGGACCGATGGAAAATTATCATAGAAGATTAGGAAGGCAAAAAAAAAGAGATGCCTAAAGCTCAACTTGCTTTAACTATGCGGCAAATACACAGAGGGATATTCATACATAAAAAAAGAGGAAAGAAAATTATGGAATGCCTCCATAATTTAATCTCCACAATCTGATATATATATATATAAAAATGTATACATAACAACAATATTAATGTAATGTAGAATGAAGAGAATAAACGATTTGGGACGGGCACGCGGGTGATATAAATTGGATTATCAGAGGCAATGATCATCATCAATGTTGGATTGTGATTGCATAAAAATCACATTCATTCTCATTTAAGAGCATTTTATTATCTTTTTTTTTCTTGTTGCTGTTTTGATTCAATACACTACTCAGTGTGTTCATTCAATACGCTACTCGTACGCTCAGTTATTGTATGCGAAAGTTCTTTTATTTCAATTTATATTTATTTGTGTTTTATATGTTTTTGTTAGCGATTTAATCGTGATTTAGAATGCTTTAAAGGATGTAAATACTGATGAATGAGAGCGAATGTGCTGAGACTTATGAGTAAATCCTGAGAATTTATCGATTGGATAAAAAGATCAAATTGCATTTTATTGCACAGATTGGTTTCTGTTTACTGCGTAAAAACCGTTATTTCGAAGAATTTTTGAAAATTCCCGCCATTTTTTAAGAATTCTTGAAAACATTTCCCGCCATTTTCGATTTTACACTAAAAATTTTGTTTTCTGATTTGTAACTTAATTAAACATAAAAATCAAACCACAAACACTTAAATTGATAGAAAAAAGTGGCAAAAAGGCTATGACTACTGAAATCATCGATTTGATAGCAAATAATGAATATTTTTTTACAAAAACTTCTTTGTTTATGTTTTTTGTTTACTATCTTTCATATTATTTGTAAACAAAAGATCAAACATGAATTGAAATCAAATTTTTCCCAATCAAGACTCCATTGATTCCAACAAGAGGTAAACTGATTCAGAAAACAACCCAAATCCAATTACATAAAATACAAATTTCTTCTCATTATTATTCATAAATCACAATTCCCACAACTTTATATGAATAACACGTCCTTCCTTTTCATAATCTCAATAATTTTCTTCATGCATGGCGAGAACCTATTACAATAAATAATAATCGAGGTCTATGTAGGAGGAATAAAGAGAATGGAAAAGTGTCTGACTGTACAATCCAATCCAATCCCAACGATAAAGCCTTTTGTACGAATTAAGAACAATTGATAATGCAAATTAACATCAATTCAATATGGAATTTGATAGTGGATTTCTCTGCAACAATGTTGCATTGATGGTATAAATAATAAAAAAATGAGAATACTCAATTCGTTGCCGCTAACTTAATTGGTATTGAATAAAGCATTATTCCTTTCGAATGTCTGCTATTACATTTGTACGTATGCTAGCGAAGACAACGGAGGAAGAATGAAGAATCAGAAATACCTAAAATAAACCTTGTGATTTTTTTTTCTCATTTCCAACTTCTTATTATATTTTATGGCAATTTTGATGGCAACAATGTTGCATGAGGTATCGATCGTAACTTATTTAAGCTCTCTCTTCTCGTATTTCTCATCTCCTCCTCATTTTCTCCTTCGATTCGCTGCAAGACATGCTTTCATTTAAACGACAACGATCACTTGACGAGAAATCGTAAAGAAAAAAAAACAGAAACAAGAAGAAGGAGTCGATTTCACGAACTTAAAATCATACATGCTTTGATATATGAATTACAATTTCGTACATCACCAAACCAATTTTTCTTTCTTCTATGCTATTTTCGAGTCTAACAAAAAGAAAAAATAAATGTGTTTATAAAATAAAATGAAAAGTGGAGGTAAGTCTGCGAGTACGTGGGTTGAAGGTGCATTTTTGTAGCTTAAAGTCTATGAAAAAAGCAAGGAAAATTAAATTTAGCAAGAAAATTTGCAATTCCTGAGGTTCGAATCCTAAAAAGAGAATTTTTGAAGATTTTTCTATGAAATCTTTATACTTCACAAGAGGAAATTTCTGACCTAACAAACATAGAACATGGTCAGTGAGTACATTACGGTGTTGTGGCTATTTTCAGCTCTGAGTCACAGTTCATGATCGACCAATTGATGGAATCCTGGCTATAACTGATTCCTACATTCCTACCACGAAAACATTAGATGACAGTCAGACAAAATGACAAAATTCCCAAACGTGAAAATTGAGCCAAAAAAAGCGAGTAAAAAGAGATCAGAAAACGTGTAGGAAAATGAGGAAGTCATGCAATAAGACATGTAAGCCATCTAAATGGATAAAAGAGATGAGAATAGAACAAGAAAAAAAGTAGAGTTTTATTTAAAAAAGATGAAAACAATTTTTCGCAATCTGTCTCGAAATAAATAAAGATAGAGGAATAAAAATAAAAGAATCATCGTAATAAATTGAGTTTTGCACACACAAGTTTCTCGAGCGCAATCATGTGTTGTTTGTTATAGAAGCAATAATAGTAGTATCGGATGGTAACGAGAGAGACAACATAAAGCTCAACATATGGTATCAGGCTGCATAAGATATCATGGTAATCGTAAACATTTCGAAGGCGAGCAGAGGCAAAGATTTAATAACACAAGAACAGCGAAACTGTAATCAAACAGCTGTTAACTCTATTGATATCGATTTGCCTTCCTTATACTTCACATATTTGTCTGCTCTGCATTGATAATTTTCTTACTTCTTCTTGGTTTCACTATGCTTGTGTATGACAAACTAAATGATGTTAAGGATGAATTATGGGTTCTGCAATAACGCCATTTCATGTATTCAGATTATTATTCTATTTGTGACAAAAAACTTTCTTTCATGTTAGATACATGTATTCCATTCAATGTGCTTTGCGTGAGTTTATGGAAAATGGTGTAGGCATTTTGGGTGGATATTAGGAATATGATCTGTTTTTTTGTTCAGTGTCATTAAGTGAGTTGAAGTTGCTCGGTGGCGTGGTTGTCTAAAGGTTATATTCCTAAAATGATTACTAGCGATCATGGGTTCGAGACCCAACAGGGAAGAATTGTTACTTTTTCGAATTATTTGTACTGCAGCTGTTAGTCTCTCTGTTGTAGGCTACAGTCAGGAATGTCATTAAATTAAGTGCTTATGGCCTTATTATAAGGTTTAAGATTCGAGTGTTAAGACCTGACAGGGTATACTCTTGATTAGTATGAGAGCAATAGGAGTTGTTTTTCTCGATTCTGTAATTGAGGAAGGATTTTTCGGGAACTAGATGAACATCAGAAGCCGGTTTCTAGGGCTACTCCTACTCGGGGTAGGATAGAGTAGGATACCCTGGAAACCAGCCTTAGGTATGGAGTGGTAAGATATCTTATAAAGAAGATACCTCATAGGGTAACTTCATCAGACCAGTCTCTAGTTCCAGAACATTTAAAATCCTGCCAACTTTTCGTAAAAAACCTGCATAGCTCGGTATCTTATGAAAAAAAATCTATAAAGCCAATAAACTATCTCGATTACTATCGATCTAATAAACTTTATTTTCTCTCTCACATCTAGGGGTGACTTTGTTACTCGTCTCCTATCATTTCGTTATGCTTTATGGGATTTATTACTATATAGAGAAAATAAATATAAAAAATTATTCCAACCTACGTGCCTTACTTATTTTGCTTCTCATTGCCAGTTTTCTTTCTCTCTTTATGGATTTATTGATGATTTTAATACATTGGAAATTGTTTATCGAAATGAAACTAAAATCCATGTCGTAGGGAATTATGTTAAACTGTAAAAAATGAGATTATATTTTATTATTTTGCATGAATAAATATTTGTAATTGTCGCACAAATCTGATTCGACACAATATTCATAATTTTCTTTTCTTTTTCTCTCATTTCAGGTAAGAGATCATAGACAGTCATTTCCTGCAACATCGGTGCTATAAAAATTTAATATGCAAAATTAAACGCTGAATAAATCAGTAAGTTACGAAATACCTTTTCGTTATAAAAAAATCAGCAATTGTCAAAAATCATGAAAAAAATTTTGTCGGATAGAAAGTCAAATGGCCCATGTCAGTCAGCAAAAAGCATTTTGTTTACGCTAATTTTTATTATATTAGCACAAAAATGGAAGTCATAAATTTTTTAAATCGTATAGCCGACATCACAAAAAAACTTCAGCTGAAATTTCCAAAAAAAAAAGTAAATCATTCACTGTGACGTCAATGAACCCCTTTTGTTCATCTGTTCCTCTGTTACAAATATTTGGGTAAACGGACGAGTGAAAAAAAAAATTGTTGTTGTAATTTATATGCCAAGTGAACCCCTTCAAGTATACATACTGTGTAGAATAATAACAATAATGAGAAAAGGAAATTTTTTTGAAGGACAAAAAGGAAATTTTCCTACACCCTTCTGTCGCAGCACATTACAGGCATAAATTTTTCTTTTTTATTTTATTTACTTGCCTCGAATTTTTCGCTTACTCTCTAATTTTTTACTTGTCCTTTTTCAATATTAAAAAATTATTTCATGTTCTCGTCCACAAACCCGGAAAAGGGAGAGAGTTTAGACGGTAATCCATGTAATCTCATCAGCAAACAACAGACGACGGGAGCAATGTATACATGAGTGCTATTTCGTACTCTAAAAAAATATAATAATATTTCTCGTGGCAATGTTGACACATATTAGAATATTTTTAACCACATTGACGTCATCGTGAGCATGTGTTTGTTATATAATACACATCATATTGATTCACAATGTGCATCCGAAAGGAAAAAGCACTTTGAAGCATGACGAGAGAAAGTTTTTTCCCTTTTGTTGTGAAGAAAAGATTTGGATGATGAAGAAGTTGTGAGGATTTGGTGTGGTTGGAAATGAAGAGAGCGCTTTGTAGTTCAGAATATTTAAATTGCCTTTTTTTCCACCTTAAATTTCAAAATTTGTAACAGAATTTCGAAAATTCAAAGTTGATTTCGAAAAATTCGAAGCTAATTTCGAAAAATTCAAAGTTAGTTTCGAAAAATTCGAAATTTCTTCATAGACAATCAATAAGTCTGCCCATAGTTCAGTCCTTACACATTACAAGCTCCACTTTTTAACAAAAACAATCAAACAGGAACTAAAATTGATGGATTGTTTGACATGATGTAACAGATCGTGTGCAAAACTATTGATTCATTAAATTCCCATTGTGATTAGATAGGAAATCATAGCTTCCGAAGAAGATGCCTTGTTTCTAATTTTCCTCTCGAAATTAGTATTCAAAACAGGATTCAGGAGAACTCTTAACTGCCGAATATAAATCCTTAATTAACTTACAAAACGTGAATCAAAATAAAGTGCGAAAAAGTCGTTATCGTCCACCCATTTTCATAATGTCGCGATTTATCAAATTACCTTAACATTTTCCGTGGAAATTGGTAGTCTCCTGTTTGTAGGCTCACGAGCCATCATGCAAAAAGTCAATTAATTGCCATACTTATCCACACTGTACAATTTGTCTAAATATTATCAGTGTTTTTGATATAATTAATGCGATAGACACAACAAATAGTAGCAACAACAAAACCAAAAAAAGACACAATAAAATGATAATGACAACAACAGGAAAAACGGGGGGAAAAAGACTGAAAAAATTTGTTTTGTTAAACACGAAATTAAATTTAGATTGAAATTAATTACAGGCATGGGTTAAACTCACTAACGTTTAGAATTCAGAGCACTGTAATTGATGATGATGATTTTTTTTCGGTGCTTTTGGATATTTCATGTCATCGCACTCGAACCATTCTTTCAAGCTTGAATTATTATATTAATTTTGGGGTCGTTCACTTATGAGGTTTTTGGAGCCCCCCCCCCCTCTCATTGGCCTGTCACAAAAAATCTATTTTCTCTTATTTGAAGTATCGCATAGCTCCAGGAGGAAGGACGCACACGTCACAGTTAAACGACCCCATTATACATTAAATGTCAATAATTGTGAAATAACAATGAACCATGAGTAAATGCCGCTCGCGAGCGTTCTTGCTATTGCGCTTGATAAACTTTTCTTCATTCATATAACAAATATTTTTCATGCATTAAATGTAAACAACACACAGAGTGAGAGTAAAAAGCAGCAGCATTGATGGTGAGGTGAAGCAATTAGTTGAGCAAATGGTTGATAATTAATTCCCTTTATTATTCAATTTTTCATGACATGAATGGCAAACAAAAACAGACAAAAAATGTAATTTAATAAAAAAATATTTTGTATGGGATAATAATTGAATATATTTAGTATAGCATGAGAGTAAAACATTAATAATGAAACGTTTATTTTAGTGGATGAATGGAGAGGGAAGATTGAGTTCGATGGATGCTTTTTTTTCGAAAATTTAATAAAACTTTATGGTTTCATGTCTGTCAAAATTGCCTATATTGGATTTCACATGTTATATTTCATCGTAGGAAGCTTTTCGCATGCTTATGATGTCTATTCATGCAAGTTTTATTACAAAATCAAGATTATTTATATAAATAGTCAAAAATTGATTTTTCCGTTACAAAATATTTTTGAAAAAATTGAACTCAAAAAAATTGCAGCCAACTTCAAGTAGTATTTTTGTTTTTATAAATTTTTAATCAAATTTCATCCAAAAAAGTAGTAAAACGTGAGTTTTAAGCATCCAAAAGTATCAAGTATCAAAATAAGTTGACGGTCACTAAAATAATCCATTAAATTCTCATGAAAACAAAAATTTAAGAATCTTCAGCTAAATTCCAAAGCTTTTAAATGTCATGAATCATTTATCTCACGAAAATTGCGCCCAAATTGACATAAAAAAACAAAGAACATTCCTGGTGCATCGTAAAGAATACAAAACAAGCAGAAACAGAAAGAAGAGAGCGAAAAAAAGAAAGGGAAAATAAGAAGATGAAACCAGGAACTGAAAACGATGTTAGTGGTGGTGATGATGGTGGTTTTAATTAGATTGCACAATCCATCTTCTCATGCTATGTGTGTTCTATTAAGTTAAAAGCAAAATAAGAAGAAGTAAAACTTTTTTTATTTGTAAACACGAAAAGTAGAGGATGAAGAAAAAGAAACTCTTTTTTTATTATTTTGTTCTGAATTGTTCGTGCAGAACGACGACGAAGATAGAAGCGAACATCAACCTCAGAATGTATATATATTTTTTTGCACATCCAAAATTATATCACGATTTTTTATATAGTTTTATATTTAGAACAAACCATGAGCCTCGTTGTCTGCTTTTATGTGAAGATTCATTTTTCATTCCGCTCAGTGCTGTTTTATTTTGAAAGCAAGCAAGCAAGCAAAAAAAAATTAGGAAGAAGCACACAGTCAGCAAGGAAGGCGGTTGTGTGATGTTTGACTTTTATGTGCTTTTTATCACAATTAATTTTATTATCTTCACAATAAAATGCACTGACACGGGTGAAAAATTATGTTTAGTAGGTAGTAACTTTAACTACAAATGATACAATCCAATGGAAATAGAAACATAAATTGTGAATTAATAGATTACTCAATTACCGTGACATTAATTACTTTCGTTTCTTGTTTTTGTAATAGAAATTTTTCTACATCTTAATCTCTTTCGAAATCGTCTAGTTTTATGTCTATCTGTTTATTTTTAATGCATTTCATCCTCTTCTTTATTCGTTTTATAATCCATATAAATATCTTGTGGCGTGGAACGATCATTTGCTACTACAAATTATTATTTAATGACCGATTATAAAACAACTTATTTCTAATAAATTTCTCCGTTTATCACACACAATGTGTTGAGACATCTTTTTTTAAGGATTGTCACTATAATTTCTCATGATTATCGATTATTGTTCGATGTCTGAAGTAGTTATGAATGGACATTAAGCTATGAGTCGACTCTTTCATGCCAAGTGTGTCCAAAAACAACATCGAGTCATGTATCTTAGTATCAGAGCCACAAAAAGCACGTGAACCAAAACCAAACGACAATCATCTGTTCAGACACATAGTTTGCGGTCATTTACATCCAAATCACCTCATTCATCCACCACTACAGCATAGAACAACGCAGAAATTTGTTCTTCTTACTGAAAAAATAATTTCTTTTCGTGTGAAACAGCTGTTGAAAATTAAAATCGTTCCTCATTCTTTTCTAGCTCACTTCAGTGCTTTATTTTTCATGCTAGCCTAATATAAAGAGTAATGGAACACAACTGAAAATACGATGCGCGATCATCGACGTGTATTTTTACGAAAAAAACGAAAAGAAAAATATAAAAATGTGAGTCACACCTGAGAAAATATTGGAGATATTTGAGAGGATGCAACAACATAAGACTGACAAAATCTTGCTGTTTTTCCTTATCGAATAACATAGAAATCTTCTGACTACAGCTAGCAGACAATTTTTATATCCAATAAATTTCATCAATCCAATTCACAAATTTGCCTGCGATTCAGTGCCAAAAATATGAGGAAACGTATGATGGGTATTATCATAATTCAATTGAACGACACAAATATCAATAAAATGAATAATGTAAATAAAGGTGGAAGGCATAAGAAATGAAAATAATATTTTATAACATATCGGAAAATAATAATGAAGTTTTTTCTTGAAATCCGACCGAAAACAAGGAGGAGAAAGTTTGGGAAGATTTGTGAGTGTTTCAGGGGGTGTATGGCGCACATTTTGAAGGGGAATAGGGTTTAATCCTCAAAATTCTAGGTTATGTTGCTCTTATTTTAGTAAATTTAATTGGTAAATGCTTCTAATGAATCAATTGCATCTATATCTTGATCAGGGTAGGGTTACCTTACAATGCCCTACCTATCCTAGGGTATACCCTACTTCTGTACCTCCGTTAGTAAAATTCGTTTGAGTATTTCAGACTGCATCCTGGTCTCCTTAATCCTACCCTGCATTAAGGGCATCTATTAATGATGTAGGTTACCTAAAAATAGAGTGTATGGTACCCAACCCAAGATCTAAGGTGTGCTAAGGGACCAAGGGCATGTCCATCGGCTAAACACATGCTTTATACCCAACCATACCACCCAGTCACCATGAAAACAGTATTTAAATACACAAATCATTTAAAAATACTCACAAAAATAATGTTGACATATAACAAGTACACAAAAAGCGACGATGTCGAAAATTTCATCGAATCGATGATGGAATTATTGCTTAATCGTAAACCAAACAAAAAAGCGAAATTTCCTACCTTATTCTTCTTATCATCAACATAATTTATGGTGGCTGAAGCATACATGCATAAGCTTTGTTTGTCATGAAGAGGCCATTGATAAATATTGTTAAATAAATAAACACTTACATTTCGTTGACAAAAGAAGTAAGACAATTTTTTTGAGAACATCTTTCATCACATCCAATCCATATGATGTCCAAAAAATTACGTATTCAGTCGCTACACTCTTGTATAAATTCTCATTTTAATATTTTTATTCTCATTCAGTTATTTTTTTGTGCTGACTGCGTATGAATTTTCGATGAGCCATACACATTGAATGATAGAGAGTGTGAGAAGGGGGCCATTAAAAAAAGACAGTACAAAGTAAGAAGGGAAGGAAGGACGGAAGGAAGTAGATATAAATGAATGAATAAGAAGAAAATCCTCATACACATATTTTTTGCTTGTATTTGCCATGAATTTTGATTTTGTGTTAAAAATTTGTCCCGAGCAGCACATGACTAGATAGGTCCACACATAGATGCCGTTAGAAAGTCTAGATGACCATCTTCAATGATTTAATCGCTAAGTTGCTGCCATGATAAAAAAAAACCCAGGCTTCACAGACATGCACTGCTCGGGCAAGAAACAAAAAAAATGAAAAAGGGAAGAAATTTTAGCACAAATTGTTGCCTTACAACTGCTCATGTTTTCGAAATTATGTACATAGAAAAGGAATTAGGCCTTAATCTTCCTTCATCTGTTCAAAGTTGAAAACAAGAGGAAAAGTACAGTTACTACAAAAGCTAATATATCGAAAATTTGGCGGGCTCAATAGCTTCAACAATACACACCGCAACCGCATGGCTTTATTCGGCATTTTCCTTTTGTTTATCCATAAATAAATAATGATATTTTCTTCTCTTTCTCCATGTTTGTGTTAACTTTTTTTTTGGGAACGAAGACTTGTATACGTAAGAAATTTGAGCATTTCTTGTATTCTTAACATTCGCACATTTGTGTATGCTTTCTTAATATTTAAAAAGAGCCGCAATGAAGGAGAAAAAAAACCTTTAATGTGTAATTTTTCGTTATCGTTTCGCCAAAATAAGACAACCAGCAACTTCACAACACATTGCAAATTGAATGAAAAAGAAGTAAAGCCAATGAACGACTAATAAAGAACCGGCAAAATTAGTTTCGTTTTCTTCATCAACATTTCGTAGCTACACACATTGTTGTGTGTTTGGAAGGTGAAGAAGAATAAGTAACAATGTAATTTTACCATGTTTTGCTCCAACTGGTTAGAAAATTTGATTAAAGTTGATGAAAATCGAATGAAAAAATATTTAAAGTGATTTAAAGAGTCTGAAATTTGAGAAAATTTTTGTAACGGTTTTTCAAAATTTGAATTCTGTCATTTTTAACGGTTTTGTAAGATTTAAAAAATGTACCGGTTTTGTAATATTTGAATTCTGCCACTTTTATCGGTTTTTTTTAAATTTGAATTCTGAATATTACAACGGCTTTGTAAAATTTGAATTTTGAATATTTAGCGAATTTTAAAAATTTGAATTCGATCACGTTTAACGGTTTTGTAAGATTTGAATCCTTTCATCTTAAAATTTTGCAACTTACTCTTCAAAATATAAAATTTCTTGAATTTCTCCAAAAAAAAGTTTTATCACCTGTCGCGTACCCATCACAAAAAGCATACATGCACGTCAAAGAAAGTGAAAATAATTAAACGTAGGAAGTACAACATTGTATTTCTTTTTTGCACCTTTCTTAAGTCATAATCAGATCAGACAACCGCACTGAGCACATTAATTTGCCAAAAAAATAAATCAACTTAGAAACACTAATAAAAATTGACAAGCAGAAGCAGCAGCAATAACCGGCAACAATATCCAATTTTGAGTAATTTCCATGGGGCGAGAAATTCAATAATAGCAGCAACAGCAGAGCAAAAGCAATAATCGTGCTAAGCACTTAACACACCACGTGATACGAATTTCAACAAGGGGAAATAAATCGTGTATGTTCAAGCTTCAATAAATAATAATTTTTTTCAATGAAAAGTTCAACAGCAATAAAGAAGAATTGTTAAACTTCAGTGTCTCGTCTCTTTTTTCCCAACGTGTCATAAAATATTTTTGTTTCCATCGAGAGACATTTTTCTTTTGACTTATCATAAGTAAATTTATTAATGAGACAGTAAACGTTAAAAGCAACTCATTTTTTTCGTATACGATAAATGTTGATGAAAACTACATAATGAATAGCATGAAATTGCTTTAATTATGTTTTGCATGTCTACATAATCTACCGAGGTGATATACATAATATTTTTTTGTTGCTCTCTCGATAAAGCTATCGCAAGACTGTATGCATGTTGAAAGCTGAGAAGGGTATTTAAATGATAAGTTAAGCGAAAGAAGAAGTAGAAATTAATTTGTATCATAAGCTAACCACAACGGTAGCAAATGGAATTGAGATTAAATGGTGGAGAAATTGCAGCTGGTGAAATGGTCGATGCGCTTGTTGGATAGTGACAATGTTACTGTATATTAATATGTTGTAGCAACATAGTTTGGATTAGAATTAGGTTTGGGTTAGCAACCGATAATTTAGTGGGAACGTTAAGTTAAGGAGTAAGTCAATAGCTTCTATGGGTGACCTGTGGTATACCTCAGCTCTAGAGTCTATATAACTGTATTTCTGTAAGAAATTTCGAAGGTATATAAGGAGTATAGACGTAACTCATATCCATACCCTGAGTCCAGAAATCTGTCCTCATCAGAGGCGTAAGGGGTGGGGGGACAAAAAAATGTCATGAGTCGGAATGATATCCAAAAAAACGTCATGATTCCCCACCCCTCCCCTCCCTCTCCAGCTTGGATATGCACCTGGATACCCTGTGGTCCTCAGAACCTCAAAACCATCGCAACTGAGTCCAAAACCATCAATTATTCACAATAATAAGGAAATACAAGAAACATACAACATCCTCCATAAAATCCACAATTCCATTTCCCAATTAAAACTCTTTAATGCACAAACTGATCATAAAACTGCCGTTTGCTCAAAAAGTAAATCCGTTAAAAAGTGCACATATTAATTTATAGCAATTTTTGATTTTGGATTTTTTTAAGAAAAAAAATTGTTCATTAACTTCATTTCTCTTTCACAGTTTGCTGACCACATATATGTTGCACTCTGTGTGTGTTTTTTTAAATCGCAAAAAATTCCAAGAAAAAAGAGAGCATTACGCAAAATATAATATGAAAAAGAAACGGTTATGCATGTTTTTCATCTCAATTTTTTTTGTTGCTGCCTGCCATTAGATTGGCTTGGTACTGGAACATAAAAATTAATTGCCGACCATGTCATTAAAGCAATATTGCTGGACATTGCAAACTGTGTATCTATATGCGTTATGAACTCGTTTCACGCACTGTAAAAAGTAAAAAGTCTCGTAAGTTGGCAATATTACTGATTTACTTCTCTTCTGCCTCCTTCTCTGTCCTATTCACACTCGGTTAACTATGAAATATTTATTACAATTATTTACCATTTTAAAGTATTAAATTAACGACTTGAAAATAATATAAACAACAATTTTAATGTTCGTGCATAAATTAAGTATGCAAAAAATGTCTCAAAGTGTCTAGCGACATTTTTATTTATTCAATCTGAGCCTTTTTTTTGTATGATTCAACTGTACAAATTTGTAATACTCGACTTGTGTGTATGCTGACTGAATCATTAGATGAATATAATATGTAAATTACACGATCCATCCATATCGCACAAGAAGCCTGAAACATGTGATTGCTCGTACTATAAAAATAAATATTAAAAGAGAGAGCAGAAAAAATAAAATAAAAACTTTGCAGATAGAAGTTCTCGCTTATTTAATTTAATTTATTTTAATTGAAATTTTTAATTCTAATGAGATAAGCCTGGCGTCATTGCTAGTGAGGTATGGCTTAATACGGAGCAACGGATTCAACCGCAGCAGAAATTATTTCCATGAGGATATAAAATTAAATTTCTCATATTCCAATGTATGACAAGTTAGAAAGCCACTGGTTGAGGGTGGCTGAAGCGCATTTTTTTAAATTTTAACTTGTTTGGACCCAAAAATCACCGAATTTCAACAGTAGATCCCCAAAATGCCAAAAAAACAGCACAATCCGTTTAGAATATAGGCTTAAAAAATTAACATATGATTACGATGAACGTGAGGAATGGCCGTAATCGTATTTGTTCAAGCACTCATCATGAACATGAAATTCCCAGCATTTTATTTTATTTTTATTAATTTAAAGAAAAAAACTTTTTTCTGTGAAAAACTCTAGACGTGATTTCATATACAAATACACACACACACACATGTCTCGTAGTTGAATTAAAAATGAGATAAAATATGTGTGTAGATATAAAAAAAATTGTGCAAATATTTTTACAAGTCACAATGACAAATGCTTTACGCAGTTGAAATATAAAAAAGAGAAATATTCGAAATTGAGGGAAGAAAGTTTCAAAACTTTTCATTTTACTTCTTATTTTTACTTTTATTTTGTGAAATCTAATTTAAAGTAAGAAGATAAAGAAATGAGCATGAGGAAGGTGAATGGTATGTGAAGTTCATTACATGCTTTAAATTTAGCGCATTTTAAAGTTAAATTACAGTTTTTTGTTTGATTTTTTAAAAATTCTGCTCAAAAAAAGATATTTTTCATACTTAAAGGGTACGTAACTATATTTGAAAATTCAAAGGGGTGTGAAAATACGAAATTTTTTGAAATTCAAGGGGTACAAAACTATAAAATATATCAACCTAAAACATATTTTAATTCAAAGGGCATGAAACTACATATTTTAACATTCAAAGGGTGTGAAAATAAGCAATTTAAAATTAAAGGGGTATAAAACTATGTTGTTTTCTAATTCAAAGGGCATGAAACTAACTCATATTTTTCTTCAAAGGGCATTTATCTAAGCAAATTTTGAATTTCAAGGGGTACAAAACTATGTGATTTTATTATAGTGAGCAAAATTTTGTTAATTTTATTAATTTAGGGCACGAAACTACAAATTTTAAATCTTAAGGGGCATCAAACTAAGCAATTTAAAAATTTGAGTGGTATGAAACTACACAAATTTGTTTCTCTAATTTATTTTAATTTCCACCAAATAGAATCATTCTCAACTATCTCAAAATCCTTTCTTCTTTACAACCTCATACAAATCAACTCAATCTCTAACTCATAGTCCACTACAGCTGCTAACTCATTACTTACATTGAATTTATTTGCGGGTTTTTCTGTTTTTATTTTTTTTATTTGAGGCCATGCGTTCGTTTAACTATTAAAACCAGATTATAGTCAGATGCAGGGATTTCAGCTTAACATTTTTTTTATTGTATGAAATTCTTATCTATCTCATTATTCTCGTCTCATTGTTAGTGATATCTCTGCTCCACTAGACTCGACTCGCCTCGATATTTATTTTTAGAATATCATTCACATAGGATTTATCTTGAGCAGTCTATGCTTTACTGCATGTGTCATTTTTATAAAAGTTTGCTTTTGGCCTTCATTTGTGGCAATTGCTCACTGTGCATATTCGTGTTGCACATCGTAAAAGTGGCTAGCGGAGCAGCTACATGAAATTATTTCATATGATATCGAACTCGAGCTTAACTTACATGGAAATAGCGTTGTTTTTTATTTAAAAAAATATTAAATTAAATGTAAAGAAGTAGAAATTAGCATTTAGATGCATCAAGAAATAAATAAAGTGTGAATCCTCGACGGTGGTCGTAAAAATAGAAGTTGTATGGTGGCCTATTTGCATCCTATAAATTGCAAAGTGAAACGATAATAACGAAGAAATAATTGCAAAATGCGTGGGATGAAAAATAAATTTATTTTTATTTCTTTATCTTCAGCTTTAATATCACTGACTCCAGCTACATATTTATCATCATCATTCAGTGGTGCTCCTTTGTTATTATTGCTCTTATCTCCTCTCGTACAGTATGACAGTGTCAGTGTGTGTGGGCGAACAAAAATTTTCCACTGGAAAGGATTTATTGTGTGAATTGTCATTTTGACCGGCTTAGACTGAAAATTTGATAGATCCTGAATAGATCTGGATAGTTTTGGTAGTTAGTCTAGGATTTTTCGGTGTGATCCTACCTTACATCATTGGTATACTTCTGGTCTATCTCATAAAATACGCAAATCCTTGGAATATTCACTTAAGGATATATTGTAGAATTAGCTACCTAGTAGACTGACTTAGACCATAAGACAAAAGCCTAGGATGTCTGTATTTAGATATCCTTGCCACAAACTGATTTATATTGCATTATCAAGGCTACCACCCAGCTAGCAATCCTGCATCTGCTTCATAACTAATAAAATTGCTAAAATATCATTAGTAACTACCTCAGGAACTCTCATAGCTCTCAAATTCCTTAAAATTGCACTCTAGACTCATTTCCCTACCAAATGACATTCATACTCAGTTCCTATGAAACTAAAGGAACGTCAAGATCACATAACAAAGAAATGTTGAGGCAGAATGTACCATATAGTCAGTCAGTCATCCATCCAACCAATTACAATTTTTCAACATTCTTTTTATGTCTTCTTCTCAACATTGAGTGACTGAAAACTTTTATTTTATTTTTTTGTTGTGCTGCAACAATTTTTATCCTTTTTTGGCATGTGTCTTTTGTTATTGCTATTGCATGGCATGCTTGCATATAAGCTTCATTTTTTGTATCTCTCTTTTTTATGGTAAAAACAGCAGAAATGATTTATTTCTTTAAAGTTCTCGTTTGCTTTGCTCTCCGTAGCTGTGTCTCTTCTACCTGCATACCTTCTCTTATTTATATATCTCAGCCATGCCATTATGCAGAAAGAAAATTAATTTAAAAAATAAAAAATAAATTTCACAAGAATCTCCTCTGCCATCTTAAAATGCTTGCTTGCTTGCTTTCTTGCTACATCCACACACAGAGGAGTGTAGCTGGAATGTCACTTATTAACTCAGTATGTTTCCATACACATGAGATGCGATGCTCACAACACACATGACCACTTTTTTTATCTTTACGTTCTTTTCAACAAATTCAAAAAAAATTATTTATTTGCCAATTTGGATTCTAACTGACTAACACTGTTGCCACTGACGCTAATGCCTGTGATGCTTTCAAAGAATTATCTGCTGCGCAATTTATCTCATCGGATGTCGATATTTTTTCATCTTCTCATCTTCGCTTTGTATACATGCTTAAATGCCCAACAACAAATAATAATATTTTTCTGATGAAAAAATATGAGAACGTTCCGAAAATTCCCAGAAATGGAGAGAACTCAAGTGATATACACGCACATACAGAGAATATTTACGACGAGTGATTAGCTGAATTAGAATACTTCGAGAAGGCATTTGAATATTTTATCGATTTATTAATGGATGACGACTGGGTTCTGGGGAAAAATTTGTGATTGATGTCATCGACGACAGGCTTGTAGCTAGGTGGGGGAGGGGTACTGTAACACTACCTTCCTCTATTCTCCCACTGGATGTTGAAAATTCCTGAAAATTTCAATTCATACATCAAAAAGTATCATATTTTTTGGTATGAGAATCCAATTTCCTAAGTGAATTTTTCTTTTCATCCTATAAACATGAAAGCTTGTGGGAAGCCATCAAAAATTCAACTTTTCCGAGAAATCATTAAAATCTTTTAAATTTTCTTTCAACTTTTCCATCATATCTTAATTCATTCAAGTACTTTTGCTTAAGAACATTACATGCTAATTCAATGAAGCCTCTAATCTCATTCCTTAAGGAACTCCTTCCATTCATTATAATATCAGATGATTGCCATGGAATTTCAGACAGCATGTCGCTCAAAGAGGAAATTTTCTCCACACAAAAAGCATTTTCCTCATCTCGTTTGAAGATACACAATATACAGCAGTCAAAATACTTGAAGGAATTTGCTTTTATCCATTTAAGTACTCAAAAGTATCACATATCATATGAGCAACAATAATATTTAACTCATAACAACTTACTCATACAACAAAGTCGATATCTTTGTTTATGTTTGCATTTTGCTGTGGAATTTTTTCGAAAGGGATACTGTTGATGTCTGGAAATAACAATTATATTGTTGATTCTTTGAAAAAATTTCCCGCTATTTTTGATTTTGTCACTAAAGATTTTAATTTTCAATTTTTAAGTAAAATACGAATAAAAATAAGTCTTTGAATATTCAAATTGAAAGAAAAAAGTGGCATGGAACAATCAATAGTACTTAAAGTTATAGTTTTAGTGTTTAAAATGATTAATTTTGAAAAAAAGTCTTTGTTTACATTTTTTTTCGAAATTGATTTTCGAAATTCGAAGAAAATTCTTTCTTTACATTTTTTTCGAAATTGATTTTCCAAATTTGAATTTTCCTTAACAAATATTAGAAAACAAATCCATATTGAGCTTACATAATGCTCTTAGCTGTTCAATCCTACTAAATCTTACCCGAGCGACACAAATGACAAAATCGCCATATGGAAGCCATTAAGGTTCCATCAGGGATACATTTATTAACACCAGATGGATTCCGCGCCGCCTCCACCTCCGTATGGAATCCATATGGAAGTCATATGGATTCCGCGCCGCCTACACCTCCATATGGACTTCCATATGGATTCCATACGGAGGTGGAGGCGGCGCGGAATCCATCTGGTGTTAATAAATGTATCCCTGATGGAACCTTAATGGCTTCCATATGGCGATTTTGTCATTTGTGTCGCTCGGGTTACAAGCTTTTCACCAGCTCATAATTTGATGGAATTGACTGCTCAATTTTCTGCATCTTCTCATCAAAATTGACTTTCTTTGATCCAAGTTTTGTTGTAAAAAATATTTTTTCGTTGTTAAACAAAGAAACTTTTCTGTATTGGCACAATAAGTATAGCAAGTAGCATCACGAGATAACGAAACAATTTCTCTTAAAAATCCACTTGACTTCGCCATCTCTTTCCTTCTGTCTTCTCATTCTCGAAAGTGTAGCTATCCATAAAATAAAATATGAAAACATTCTTCTTTAATATCGTAAGCTTTGCTTTCTTTTATTTCTACCGAATGAAATTTAATAAGACTTATAGAAAAAGAAAAAAATTTCTCAACATTTTGTTTTTGTTATTGCCATGCCACATTCTTTGTTCCAGCCAATACTTTCTGGAATTTCTTCTTCTCTTTCGCACTTCTTTGTGTATAACTGAACACAAGCCATGCAGATATTGGCATTGGAATGAAAAATAACTTCATTTCTTTTTCGAAGATTTTAAAGTCAAGCAAGAATAATAAGAATGGCAATAGTTGGAAGCATAACCCTCTCTGTGACTAGCCATTCTAGGCATTCCATATGTCGATATTTATTCATATAAATGCGGAATGTTTAATGTTCTATCCACATACGTACATTCTTTTCATTCGCATGTTATACGATAGACGCGTATTAAATAATAATATAGAAAAAGAATTCAAAAACGCCACTCGCGTGAAGTTCAATGAAACTTCAAATCCATCTCTCGGATTTTATGAAATTTTTTTTTTGTTTCTATTTTCAAAAAATAAAGCTAAGAAGCAGAAGAAATGAAAGGCGATGAATTTTTTTTTGTAAAATAAGAATTGCTTCTCATCTATTTCGCGTATAAGTTTATTGCCTTTCGTATTCTTTTTTTCAAAATTGAAATTCTTCATGACTGCTTTAGAACTGCTTAACCATAGCGAAAGAGAAAGGGAATAAAAGAGATTCGCTCTATGTGGCTCTTTTGATAAATGAAATGCTGAAATGTATCCAACTATTTGTTTGCACACCGTGTTCTTAGCTGCTCAAGTTTTTTTCATTCCTTTATCTTTATCTCCGTACAATCAAATCGCAATAAATTTTTTTATGCTTCACATTCTCAATTTACATTATGGCAGTAATCGTAAAAGTATTAAAGAATATATGGAATTTGGAATCGATAAATGGGTGAATTTAGCGCATTTTTATGTTCTTTATCGATGTGCAATATGGAAGGACATAAAAATCTCTTCAAGTGGTTTAAAAGATAATTTGATATTGGAGCCAGATTGAGTGACTGTGATTGCTATGTGAAATTTGTAATGTCTGCAAAAATCCGATAATTTCAGAAGAATCTTTTAAATTATCAACATTTCCCTTATGTTGAAATTTAAAAAAGTTTTCAAAATTCAAAATTTCAATTGAATTCCAAAAACGTTAAATTGAACTTCGAAAATTTTAAATTGAATTTCGAAAGTTTTAAATTGAATTTCGAAAACTTTAAATTGAACTTCGAAAATTTTAAATTAAATTTCGAAAATTTTAAATTGAATTTCGAAAAATTTAAATTGAATTTCAAAAGCTTTAAATTGAATTTCGAAAATTTTAAATTGAATTTCGAAAATTTTAAATTGAATTTCGAAAATTTTAAATTGAATTTCGAAAATTTTAAATTGAATTTCGAAAATTTTAAATTGAATTTCGAAAACTTTAAACAAAATTTCGTAAATTTGAATTTTAGAATTTAGAAAACTCAAAATTAGGAATTTCGAAACTCTATTTAGTAATTTCGAAAAATTCTAATTAAGGAACTTTCAAAATTTTGAATTTCAGAATCCTAATTAGAATTTAAAAAAAACTTAAAACTCACTCTTAACTTCTTATCACAAAAAACATCCTAAAACTAACCAATATTTGTCATTAAGACAGACTTTTAACACCTTAAAAACATCTAATCAACAAAAAGAAAAAATGACTTCAAAGGCGAGCCAAAATGTGCTAAAAATTCTTCATCACGAAAAAAAAATATGATTGATGTTTGTCAAATCACAAACAAAAAAACATTCCTATAATGATTTTAAAAATGCTTTTATGGTGGTCGCGATTTTTGTTTAAAAACATATTTCACCAGAATTTTAATGGCACGCTAATTCCTTAACTCATACAACCGCATCGAAAAGAATTTTTTACTCTCTTTTTTTGCTTTATCGGCATCTCGTATAACAACCGGCTTGATGACGCTCGCGAAAAAGAAGAATTTTACATAGCATAGCTTACGTAAGAAAAAATAATATTTGACTTTTTATCGACAAATTTTTTTATATGCGAAAAAGAGGTAAAGAAGCAAATTTTTTTGCCTTGTTATCGTTGTCTTAAGCCGCGCGATCAATTTTTATGGTCGCCTTATTTATTGACACATTCTGTAAGTGTATGTGGAGAAAAGAATGTGAATTAAAAGCTTTAAAGTTGAAATTTTTAATTCTGAACGTGATAGAATCCATGAAAGGGAGTTAATTATAGCGCATTTTTTTCATGCAGAATTAAAGAAGAAATTAACAGGCACAAAATATTTGAATTTTAACGGTTTAAAAATATTTCAAAAATAACGGCTAAAAAATATTTGAAAAATAACGGCTAAAAAATATTTGAAAAATAACGGCCAAAATTTATTTAAACTTAGTATTTTGACAAAAATGCGCTCAAAATGTGAATTTAAAGTGCAAAATTCCAGTATTTATTGCTCATAAGATTAGATTAACTGTCTATTAATCAGCTGTCTCCTTAAAAAACCATGTACAATTTTAGAGCACTGTAAAGTAAATTCAAACTCGACTTCCAAGTCATAATAACTCCTTTTTCATCTCTTATCTACCACCTTTTTTTTCTTCAATGAATAATCGCACAGACAAAGGAAATTTATTGCAACTCTTAAGAGACTAACAGACAAACACAAGTCTTTGTTATAACAGCAGTAATTCACAATCAACGTGCGCGTGTGTGTAAAATTTTCGCCACTTCTTGTTACTTTTAAAAAAGTTTGGTCTTATCAGACGTTTAAAGAAAAAGGCGTAAGAAACAAATTGAGGATGATTTACATTTTTGACATGAAAAGATTCTCATTTTGGTAATGATTTATATCACCGTCGATGTGATTCACATGTTTGGCACTTTTTGAGAGCGAGAGCACTTGCCATTAGTGGAATTTTGGGGAGAAACAAGCATGTGGTAGACTAAATGGGTTCTCGTATCAGATTTCGGCATTTAAAGATATTTGTGTCATAAAAAAACAAGCATTTAAGTTGCTAATTTTGGAATTCTCGAGAACTTGACATGCACGGCAACTAAATGTTATTCCCACAGAAACAAGAAATAAAAGGTGATCCGATATTTGTTTTAAACTGCTCGACTCATTAGCAATCATCATTTCACCAAATCCAGAACAGTTAGCTCTCAATCCACAAAATGCTGTAGCAAGTAAAGAGTCACGTAGAATATTACAAATCCAAACATACACACGAAATTCAATTTCTCAATTACGAATCTCAATTTACCTCCAAAAATAAACGTTCATTGTTTTTCCAATGTCAAGACTATAGGAAGATAAATAAACTTATTCACTATGTGTAACGTAAGCCTTTTTCTCAACATGAGCGTAGGTGAATATATTGCACTATATTGATATCATAACAAACCAACAAATGGCGAAAACAAAGCAACATTCACATGCGATTGTTATTCTTACTAGTTTCTTTTGCTCATAATTTTTTGTTACTTTCTTGTATGATACCATGCCTCTACCTACATCCATTTGTCTTCTTCTTGTTATCCATTCTGAAAGTTGTTTATTTATGCTAAGCAGACAGCATCTTTCGTGAGCTGTGGGAAATATAAGACTATGTGGTGTGTGTTTGTACATTGTATAGAATGTGTGAAATTATAAGATTCATCGGGGCTCATGTTTGTGGAAAATTTTGAGGTTATTTTAAGGACTTTTTGAATGCGCTGAATTTATTTTTTTATTGTGAGTCATGTTGGAGATGACTTGTGATTTTTTTAGTGATGGAAAAGAATATTTTTTTGGTTTACTTTTTGGTATGAATTGATGGAGTATGTAATATGATCTGGTGTGTACCTTAACCTAGTGTATACCCTGATCTAATGTATATATTCCCTAACTTAGAGTATACCTTGATCTGTTATATATACTGATCTAATATATACCCTTAGTTAGTAAATACCTTGACCTAGTATATACTATAACCTAGTGTATACCCTGGTCTGATGAATACCATAACCTAGTATATTCCTAATTTAGGATATATCCTGATCTAGTTTAAACATGGGGCTGGTTTCTAGGGTAGGATAGGTAGGGATATCCTAGGGTATTGTAGACAGTGTACCCTGGGTACCCCTAGCCTCTGATTTGATGGTATATATCTAGTGTATTCCCTCACCATAGTGTGTAATTTGAACTAGTATTTACCCAAATCAGAAGTATGTAACCTGACTTATTACGTAACCTAATATACACCATACCCTACCAATGTGCATACCCTGATCTTCCTCAGGATAAACTGACATAAATCCAGACACCCTTCTCATAATCCTTCAACAATCACAACTCATTCCATAAAATCCCCCTCAACGATCGCGTCAACAAGTTCAAGGAGCTTTTATTGTCTCATCTTCTCCAATCACGACGTGTCCAAAAGCAGCCAAAGGAATTTATTTTTACTTCTTCTCCGTACCAGAATAAAAAGAACGGAATTCCTATGTATCGAGTATGAGTGTACAAACTTCGCTGTTAAGAACAACAAAAAAATGATTATTTTAATTACGCGCCACATAAAAAAACTGGTTAAGAAAAGAGTCTCGATTGTTAAAAAGAATTTTCGTTCATTTTTAAAGACAGAATTTACTCAGCTGAAAATAAAACACAATCTAATCTAATTGAGACCTGCTTCTTGTCGATTTCTTCTTCCACAATCCGAATCTCGATAGTTGTTTTTAAAGATATTTAAAGAACTTTGTGAATGAACAGAACAAAAGAGAGTGAGAGAAGGTATCGCATGTGTCGTAGATGAGGTTTCTTTATCGTTCTGCTCTGATTGAAAATAAAGAAAGCGAAAAGAAGAGAAACAAAAAATAAAAAAATTTAAATTCAACACGCAAAAAATTCTTCTTTTTCTTCATTTTTTGGGTATTTAAATTTTTATTCTCTATGGCGCGTAGATGTGCGTACATAACCAAACATCAAGAAGCAAAAAAAATCTCAATAGTCTCTCTGTTGTGTCTTTTTCTTCAAAAAAAAAAAGCTCCCGCCATAACAATGCTTTAGAAATATGCGTGTATACCGACATAAATGTGTGTAAGGTTATTGTTTGGGTATTTAAACATTATTATTGTTGTTTACGCACAACATGATGATGATAAAAAAGTGCTTTACAACCTTACTCGTCTTGTTCTCTGCCTCTCTTTTTCCTGCTGATGTCGAGTAAATTTCTTTACACACACTTTGCGCTATATTTATTACGACATTTCGACCATGATAGTGATCAAGTTGATAAACTCACATGATATTGGGCATTTGCATTGTCGTACATACACGTGATGAGTTCTCGAACGTTCTGCATAAGAAATTATTTTCTTGGTAATTTGTAATTAATGACGATAACAATGTTAATGAGAAAATACGAAGTTGCTGCTCAAAGAAGAAGCTGTTTTGTTTGATACATCGATAGAATTAATGCGTATTGAGGCATGATAATAATTCATGTATTTATTGTAATATTACATGATTAATTTATGATGCTGAAGGTAGTTGAAAGAACTTTTTATGCAAATTATAGGAAGGATGGGATGTAAACTAGCGGGAAATAGGTTGAAATGGATTACATGGTTAAGGAACAATAGAACTAGAGACTTATTTTACCTTAATTTTATCATTGTTTATAGATTATTGCATGTTTATGAATAAATATTGAATCTAAGCACTCATGTAGAATTTTTAAATGATTATTTTAGTAAAATTTTCCCGCCAAAAATTGGTTCAGTAAAAAAAGTAAATTTAAGTTTTTGACTGAGTTTGAAGTTAAAATCTCACTAAAAAAAACTTCAATTTGTAGAAAAAGATAGCATTAATGCATTAATTGATTGAAGATTCAAGTCTTTTGAGCTTAAAGCAACCAATTTGCACAAATTACAATAAAAATCTTTGTTTACATATTTATTTTCGAATTTTCGATATTTATTTTCGAATTTTCGATATTTATTTTCGAATTTTCAATATTTACTTTCGAAATTATTGGTAAATATCACAAATTCTCTCTGAAAAATAATCAGACATAAGTTATGATCGCCCTCAAGACCTCATCTTGTTCAGTAATTGAAAAATCCACTGAATCACTAAGGCACTGACTGAGATAAAGTCAGAAGGAAATATAATAAGTAGCAAAAAAAGAATTATAATAAATTTTAATGAGAACAGGCAAAAAGAAGCTGAATTAAAGGTAGTAAATTTTATAAATAAATTCCACACTTATTATTCCATTCTTAAATTAGAATAAGAAAAAAGAAAACAAAGCACAAACAGAAGAAGGTTCATAAGAATGGTTGGAATGATAATTATTGTTTACTAAAGCATAACAGATTGGTATCTTCATTACGTGTACAGAGGGAGTAAAGAAGATTATGAATACACATGGAAATTTTTATATTCTTCTTCAATCGGTGGTTTTCTTAAGTACATCCATCTCTTATTACGTTTCATTTAATGGGCGCCAAAAAGATTTCTCTCGTATTCCTTTAGTTTCTTATTCCTTCATGTTGTTTATTTTCTCTTGTGGCTTGTTGTTGTTGCTGCTGCTATTTTACAATCTCATTTTGATGATGAATTTCTTCTGCTTATTTTATAAAATATTTTTATTTTTTTGTTATTTAAAAAAGTACTCTTCAATTTCGTTCCTCCATCATTTCTTTTCATGCTCATGCCTGCTTGTTATTAATAATCCACCGCTTCCCTACGTACTCAACAAAATTGAGAATAAAAATAAGAAAATAAGTTCGCGTCATGCGAACAAAACGACGATCTGATTGAGTGAGTGAATGGAGTGCCGGAAAAGAATGATTTTTTGGCACTCTGAACTGCTCTTATACCGGCATATGAAGAAGACTTCTCTCTTTTCATGCCTTTTTTATTTGGTTCCCATGAATTAACTTTTACACTAATACACAGACATGTTCATACAGTGTTCGTATGTGAAGCTTCATACCCAATTAATAATACCAAAAAAAATAAAGCCTTCAGTGGATTCACTAACAAAGAATGGTTCGGAGAAAAATTTCTTGTCAAATATGGAAGCTTCCAAATTATGAAATTATTGTCGATTTTAGGGTTTAATGAGTTTATTACATCACGAAACTATCATAATTCGGTAATTGATGTATCTCTTCCTATGATCTATTGCTAACTAGCTTGTTATAATTATGAGAATAATTTCCTTTACGCTTTTGTTTACTTTTTTAATTCGATGATTTGAGAAATGAGATGATCAGGGTCCAATTAAGTTATTACCATCTGGATTTGAATTATTTTTGATGTCTGCAATACTTCATGTTTATTGTTAATAATTTTTATGGGGTATTTCGAAGTTCTATTTCAAAAGAATGAAGTTTTATGCCAAAATCAGTCTTAACCTCAAAAATCAAAACCTGGGACCCCCATATTTTATAGTCTATAGCAAAATTTGTCTCAATTTGTCCATGACTAGTAAAATTTCGAAGATATTCTAACTAAAATTTAGGAATAAAACTCAAAACTTCAATTTTAAACACCAAAAACAGACATAACCTAAAAAATCAAAACATGGGACCCCCATATTTTATAGTCTATAGCAAAATTTGTCTCAATTTCTCCATGACTAGTAAAATTTTTGAGAATTGAGGAATAAAACTCAAACCTCAATTTTAAACACCAAAATCAGACACAATCTCAAAAATCAAAACACCAGACCCCATCATTCCATATGATCAAATATTTATAAACACTTAAAATCTTGTCATCAATTTTTCTCTGAGTCATTCCCTCACTAACCTTATACTATGTTTTTTATGCTTCTCATTAGTGTATTCGAGGCTCTTTAAGTTTGTTGAACTTATTCAGCTTTCATTTTTTTCTACTTCTTCATCTCCCTGAATATTTATCTTACACTCATTTTTATTTTGAATTTATGTATTTTTTTGTGTTTTGCCTTCACGAGATACATGCATGAGATACTTAAGCTCTCTGGCGAGTTACCAAAATGAAATCTCATCAGCAATCAGTGATGATGATAAAATGTTTATATCGATGACATTAAGTGTACTTAGGGGAAGAAAAGAAGTAGAAGAAGATGTGAAAACTTTTGAAATAAATTAAAATAAAAAAGTTAATGAAGAATTTTTTTGTCTCACAAAAACAAATGACAATAAAAATGCCGAAGATAGAGCCTTCGCTCAAAATAATCAGGGGTCGATCGTTAATGACGTCTTTTGGGCAATTGGATTTGATTATTACTTTAGTTTCTGCAGAATTCTGTTTCTGTTGCCTGTCACCAGGTAAGGGCTTCTCGGTATAAGCATGGACCTACCCCAACCTTAAGGTATACCTTAGAGAAAACGCCTGCACTACCCCTACCGAATGGTATACTCCTCCATTTAGGGTACCCCCTAGGTACCCTTCAACTACTCTAGCTGTTTTCTTTTGATGTAAACCCTTGGGTAGGGGAAGATGTAGGTGTAAACTCAGAGTAACTAGACCGGGTAAATGATTGTCGCAGCAACAATTATTTGCACCCAGAGCAAAATCCAAAAATTGCTCCTTGAATTTAGAATTTCGAACCCTTTTATATGAGATTTTAGACCTCTTTGAATAAAAAGTCTGCGGCCTCGATTACTTTCACCTTGCTACATCACTGTTGTTAGATTCCCAATTATCCAACCCTTCCCTCCCCTATACACAAATATAAACATCTTCCTAAACCAAAATGCCCTCCTTCCCTATTCTATTGCCCTATTCCTTCTATTGCCTGAGCATCACATAGCTTAAATAGTATCAGTGAGAATCTGTCGAATCCAAATCATCGGTAATCTGTTGGATGTTCCTCCTCCTTATATATTAGACGTCACAAGTGCACGACCCCCACACTAACGAATGAAAGAAATCGTAAAGAATTGATTTCGTAATGCGACTTTGTCAACAACTTTTTATTCTTCTTTTTTTGAGAATTGAAAGAAAGAAAGAAAAAGTCTTGACAGAAGCATTAATAATAAGTTTATTGGCGAATGAATTGCCTCTTTTTTGTGTGACTGTTAGTGCGAGAGAAAGAGAAGAAAATAAAAAAAAATGATCTTGTCGTTGGCATTGAACAAAAAAAAGCCGGTTTTCATCTTCTCAAAAAAAATAAAATAAAATCGAAAAAATTATGAAAGCATTTGAAGCTGAAGAAGAAGCACAAAAAACTTTTTTTTATATTATTTGAGTGGCTTTCATTAATACAACATTGTATTTTTCTTCATGATTCCTTGACAGTTACGACTTTTGTGAGAGCGAAATTATTTGAATGCGCAGAGTCATTTTTGCAATTTTTTTCTGTTTTTTTTGACAAAGAAATCTTGAATTTTATTTTTTTGAGCTGTAAATAAAGTTTAATTGCTCAACGACACAACGGCAGTTCTTTCTCTCATGCACAAAAAAAAATATGTCGGATATTTCAAGTCAGTCAAGATTATTTATGCAAATTTTAATGATACGTGAATATAGAGACTGTTAGTTGCCAGTTATATGTTTAATGTCTTACTTATCTGCGATCTTTGTGACTTTGAATCATGGTCCGATCAAATGAAATTCTATATCTCAAAATAATTTTCATATAAATCGATTTTATATCCAATTGACTACACTGTCAACATTTTATTGTTTTTGATGTCGTAAAAATATTTAAATCTACTAAAATGGATCTCCGTTTAATCCACATGACCAAATGTGTCCAGAGCATCATAAAAATTCACAAAAGAATTCCAAGAGACATTTTTGGTAAGATGGAGATGCACTCCAAGCCACAGACCATAAATGTCGAATAAAATTCAATTAATAAATGAAAACAATATTCTGTGGGATCGTTCATAAGTGACGTCTTTTTAAAAATTAAGCACATTCTTCTTCAAGGTCTTAATCTCCAGCTCAGGATTCATCTCTGTCACCCTACATGCTGAACAACCCCCAATCTCCAAGGTTCCTTTTCAAAAATATAATCCCGATGACTCTCCAACTTGACATTCAAAAAACTATCAAGTCGTCATCACAGCGATGGAATGTCACAGCTACCACATGACCAAATGTTATTTTTTCATTCCTTTCTCTGCAGCTTTGTTTGTTTATAATCCAAAGATTAGCTGATCAACTAATAATCGAGGTTATTTACCTCATGTGACTTGCAGTCATTCGCTCGTTCCTTTGACGTATCACTAACCTGTTAATAGCATTGAACGGTAGATGATTTATTAGTTTTATATCCAATATTATTCTGAACATTCAAGTTGACACAGATAATATTGAACGTTGCATAATACACACCCAAATGAATTTTTCTCGCTGTTCATCTAAATTGACGTCATTTGGATGTACAAGCACAGCACACACAGAATGCAATGCAGAAAAAGAAATCAGGTTAAAGTTCTCAATTGTACTCGTTGCATAACCCTTTTTCTGTGTTGAATTTTATTTCTCCATGCTATATAATAATGTGCTTGCTGCAAGCTATAGCTATTGTATGTGATGCTGTATATGAATATCCTTATGTGCTTATTTTACGAGAGCTTTTTTATAGTGAAAAGATGTGAAAAACGAGTGGAGATGGGTGAGGGGTGAATGTATTTCATGATACTATGCTGAAGAGCAAAAAAAGGGACGATGACTGAATGTGCATGCACACTCACAGTCAAAACATATTGAATTTATAGTAAAAAAAGTTATGTCTTCATGAATGGAGCACAAAAAGCATGTTATGTATGTACTACGAGGGGTGTACTGCTCTCGTTGCTGCATAATTTCCATATTATGTAGAAATACAAAACTAGAGCAAGAACGAGATGGAGAATGCACTCAATGCACATGGCGAAAAACAAAAAATTATCAGTTCAAGCAGACGATGAATTATTGATTATTTTTTTTGTTGCCACTCTCGGAGTTGAATGCTTCTATTCAGGTCGATTGCATATTCTGTATGCAGTTTCCTTTCAACAACCTCCCCAAACTCGTGTTTGTCGATGGATATAGTAAATAGAAGAGTAAATGCACAGTTTGAGTGAGATAGCAACTTACTATATCCGCTCGTACTCTACTCAGAACACAGCTGTATGTTTGTAGTAAAAAAAACTCAGAGAGCCTGATCGTAAAATGCATAATGAACCCGGAAAGGCATAGATTGTTATTGCTATTATTACTGACTACATGCAGGACGTTTTTTTGCAAATGCGCCAAATCGTTTTCTTGCTGCTGTACACGAAAAATCCTGTTTACAAACACAAATGCGAAATATTTTTTTTATTCTCTGCAAAATTGCAATTTTATGTAGATAGGGAAAACTAGGTGCGGCATGACTCTCACATGGACTTGTAGCAGAAAAATTTCCATTATTTTCCACACGACGCCATTAATGTGATTTTTATTTCAAACTATCTATGTGTATACATGCATACATGCAATGGCACATAGCGAAAGGATATATGGATGAAGTTTGAAAAAAAAGGGAAGTTTGTTGAAGACGAAAGGGAAAATAATGGAAAATAAAAGGAAAAAAGTAAGAAGTTGAAGCGGAAAAAAATCGAATCAGACAGCAATATTGGATTTACATTAAAGGCAGTCAGTAGTTGAAGAAAAACTTTTTTCTTTACGACATGAAAGGGTTGAATAAAAAGAAATAAATTCATGTTAACCCCCTCGAGGGAGGCTTCATGGTGTTTGCCTACAATTTTCCGTCTCAAAAACCTTTTTTTTCCATCTGTTTTAAATCGAAAAGTTCCAGTGCCTGTCATTTTCAAGTTTAAAGTACACACATCTGAATGAATCATTGTTGCTGGTTGAATTTAAATTCTAAATTGTGTAAAGAGGATGTAAAGGTAGAGCAGGGTGGTGAGCCACCCCATTATGGTTGTATATAATGTGCGCATATCCTAACAAATCAGCCTACACATAAAACAGCTGGTGTATCATCATTGAAAAATTTTCTGCTTGTATTTGTTAAAAAAGAGACGGAAAATTAGAGACAACGACATCATAAAAAAAAATTTTATTCAACATCCTCTCCATGACACTGGAGAGTGAGCAAAAAAAATTTTTTTGTATAATCATCATCATTACAATCATCAGCATAGAATAGAAACAAGAATAAATTTTTTTACTACGTGATGAGGAAATTGAAAGTTCGGGGGGGATGCTTGGGGGTGGTATGACATTTAGAAAATAAAGAAAAATTCTCTATTTTATTTGAGGCACAAAGACATATAAATTAGCTCGATCTATCTGATTTCTCTTTATGGAGGCATAGAACTAGCTAGAGTATGATGATGGATGTGATGCATGAATGTAGGGGGGGTTTTGCGACGACTCTAATGATGATGATGATGGTAGTAGTAGTCGTAGTAAGGCTGAGGGGATGTAAATGTTGCTTATGAAAGCAATTTTCTTGAAGGATGAATGATAGATGAATAAATGATTTGTGAATATATGAGAGTTGAACCATCAGCAATAAAGTTTTGCGTATTTGTGAATTTTTCATTCTCATTCATCCACAAAGTTGAAGCCACTTCAAACAATGAAGCGAGTAAAATATGATTTTTTTTTCTATTTCTAGTCTCATGCGAAAAAAAAAGTTCGTTGAATTCTGGCAAATTCGGGTTCTTCTTTGTCTTCCTCTTTTTTTTTCTTTTCCTCACTTCCAAATTCTCTTCAACTGGCGTCCACATTAAGCACATTGCCTTTTAGGCTGATTTTTTAAGGAAACTTATGGACTTTGGGTGTCGTTTTGTCTTTTGTTGGAGCTGCTTTAGTGATTCACAGAATTCTGTTTCACAGATTTTCGAAAACTTAAATTTAAAACGACAGTTAATTTTTCTGAAAAGTTTAGAATTTTGAATTCAAAATCTAGAAATACGTTAAAATTCAATTTTCAAAAATCCATTAAAATT
Organism: Chironomus tentans; assembly: GCA_963573255.1. NCBI lineage: Eukaryota > Metazoa > Arthropoda > Insecta > Diptera > Chironomidae > Chironomus > Chironomus tentans. The sequence goes on from OY754302.1 coordinate 10,113,770, forward strand.
CTCTTTTAAAAATCTGTTAAAATTCAAATCAAATTTACAAACCACCTAACCTTCAAATTACTCGTCACTTATTCTTATTTCTGTACACCATTTGCTCTATTCCATCAACTGCTTAATGTTTGTTATTTCGGTGTGTATAATTTTGATGATTTTCTTTTGGATACCGCGCTGCGTAGATTTTATATATTTTTGGATGGGAAAATGATACTTAAATAAGAAGTAATAATTTCAGCTGCTTGCTAGTGCTGTTCTACGATGCCAACGCCCCGAATAGATACTCAAGAGTACAAGAATAAAATATAGAAATAGAAATTGGATTTCTTTTTCTTCAATGTTCTCTGCTATTTTTTGCGAACATGGAAGAAGAAGGAGCGTCCGAATTTTTTGGCATTATTAGGCATGCTTGCTATATTATAAACAACAAAGTTGCAGAGATTTTTTGAGTTTTTCTTATTGCTCTTTGTACATACGTGAGTTGTTTCATGTTTGAAGCAATAATTCATTTTAGTATGAGAAAAAAAATTTTCATATTAAATCTCTCTAGTATGTGGTTTAAGCAGCAAGCACAGTGACGCTGATGATGATGAGAAATTTTGTAGTTCATTAACTTATTGCCTTGCTAATATTTTTCGCGTTTCTAACGTTACTTGCGCAAAAATTGTATTTCATCATCCCATTTATTTCATTCAAGTGTTTATCACGTTTTGTACATTTCGCATTGCTATTCTTTAATGTGCTGATTTCTTCTCTTCTCTTCCATCCAAATTCTTTTCGTTATGGATGTTAAAAAGATGTTAAGTGTCTTCAACTTCCCATTCACATCCAAAATCAATGACTGATGCTATTTTTGAACTATCTATGAGAAATAATATTCTTCAAATTAGGATAATGTGTCTACTAGAACTGGTTTTGTTGAGAATGGCAGGAATTGCGATGGAATTTTGTTGTAAATTCCTTGTTTTGAATGATTCAATAGAATTTTTGAATGAATTGACAAATAATTCTTGTTAAATCTAATTAAATGAATCCAGATCAATGAGTAGCGTCAAGGTTGATGTTCTTAAGCCTACAAATAAACAGAATGATGCTTAATTTACCAATTATTGCCTTTCTGCAGAATTCTGTCACAAAAACTTTGTTTTGAATGAAAAATTCAGACTACTGCCATCTCAAAAACGTCAGTTATTTCAAATTTTTGAAAATTTTCAAAATATTTTTAGCCGTTAAAAAATAAATCTAAAAATGCTTGTTTCATGACATTTTTTAGCATTTATCCTTTTAGATCAATGAAATTAATCATCATGTTAACTCCAGACTACTTAACTAACTTATTAAATTTGTTGAAAATGAGAATTTTTGACAATTTTTTAATTGAAGATCAAAACATAAATAAAGAACATTTCAGAAAATGTTTTTGTTAATTTTCTAATTGAATTCTGTGACATAATGGTTGTTGAGTTGATTTACTGGTTCATTTAGCGTGAATGTTTAGTTTCATGGTGCAAAAACTTAATTAAAGTATGCAAAAAGAGCAAAATTTCGATGAAAAAAAAATTATTCGAAAATGAGAAAAATTGAGAAAGTTGAGGATGAAAATTAATTCAAAATTCAAAAATACGTTAAATTTAACCGTTAAACAAAAATGAGAAAATTAAGTCTCATACTTGCATTAACAATGCAGCTTAACTAAACATCTGAGATAAAATCGTCAAAAATAACTGATCACTCAATCTTAATCACAGAATGCCTAGCCAAGCAACAAAAATTGAAGAAAACTATAAGTACATAGCCGAAACAAAAATTAAGTACGTTTTTTGAAAAGATGTTCTGCTAGTTTCAAGAAGTAATCTCTTAAGTATCTCAACAGCCATAGTTATTACCAAAATGGAATCAAGTTTCTTTTTTATCTTAATTTTCTTGTTCTTATAAATTTCATGATGAGCATGAAAAGGCATTTTGGAAGTTCATTTTTATTGCCCATCTATTTCTTTCTTCTTCTGCCTCTTCCTCTTCAAAAAAATTTTTTTTTGTTCTCTTAATTCTATCTCCATTTGAATAAAGAAACACTGGATTCGCCTACTTATAGCTCAGCTACATACATTGTTGTATAAATTCTAAAATTAGAAAGTATAAGAGAAAAAAAACAATGAATTTCGTTGGCTCATCATCATTTCATCGTCGCTTCTTCTCCTACTTCATCATTTTCATTCCTATCTCACACATTATTTCATTATTATTTAAACAATTCTTCAGCATCGTGTAAATCAATCTCTCCTATGACTATTTACATTTTAAATTTTTGATCTATTCGACTTTTTTTTGTCTTCTTTGACTTCATTCTCATTTGTGATAGAAAATGATTTGGAATTTTTATTTTGTGTATGGCTAAGCATGTATTGTGTGTACTCAATGAGATGGATCGAAGAATGAGGCATGGAAATTATATTTAAATTGAGGAAAAATATGAATTTGAATGATCAAAATGTTTAATCCATGGGATTTGTTGCTAATCTTTCCAACAAATTTTTAATCTGACATTTAAAATGAGGAGAAATACAAATTGAAATTTAATTCAATTTTAAATTATGAAAGAGAATTTAAATAATTAAAATTTATATTTTATGAGAAATTAATTTTACTTACGTTGGAATTTATTGATACTTTAACTAAAAAATACCCTAGAAACTCTCAAAAATCTAATCAGCCGCACTAATATTCTTTATAAAAATCCAACAATTACAAAGAAAAAGCCGAAAAATGCAAATTATTCAATTAGGCACGAATGTAAAATATTTAAGTACCCACATCAACTTTTGAAAACAAATAACATGGGCAATGAGATTCGTGAGATTTGAAGATTTATGACAGGCTAATAGTGATTTCCAAGAAGGACTCAATCACATAATATGCCTTGAGAAAAATTCAATTTCTCAAAATACGTCATTTATGAACTGACCCCAAAACATATTTTCCAACTAAATCAAAGCCAAATAACAATTTAGTTACGCGCACACTAATTTGTGTTTATCTCTCCAGCACACATGTTTGAATAATAAAATTCTGGTCCATAAAAATTCCAAAAAAAACTGAGACGTAAAAGTCGTTTTTGCGTCATCCATTTCAGCTGTGCTTATGAGGAAAAAAATTTATTTTTATGTAATGTAAACAACAGCACGGACAAACATGTGATTATCAGCGGAGAATAACATATGATTTTTTATAGCTCAATATGGAGTAAACAAAATATAATCAGGAATAGTGGGATTTGGGGTCAATCATAAATGGTGTCCAATTTTTTTTGTCTGACATTTCCATAAAAAAGAAAAAAATTGTATGAAAATTTGGTGACTAAGGGACGAGGGGGTCTAAAATTCTCTTTTTTTGCATGACGTCATTTACGAACGGCCTTATAAATGATGTCGTTTTATTAATTTGATTTTTTGACGCTCATCTTTCCGCCTACGTCATAGAATCTTCAAATAAATACTTTTTTCCATAGATTTATTCCTCTTAAATAATCGCGTAGCCGGAGGGGGGATTGTTCCTCCTCTTCAACTTTCACGACAGGCGCGTAGCCAGAGGGGGGATTAGAAATCAAATCCCTTTCTCGGTGAAATTATTTATTCAATTTTGTTTTTTGAGAAATGATCCAGAACATCCAAGTTTCCATACAAAATAAATACCGTGATTATGAGCAACCTCGAAGGATTTTTGGGTATTTCCTTTGATAGATATGGACGATATCTATCATATTGAGTCATAAGACAATCCATTCTAACAACAAACCTTGGAAATATCAGACATGAGTCAGAGTCATGTGACTCCATAAGAAAAATAACACATTTCAATATCGATTGATACAAACGGAATTAAATTGATCATATGAGATGAAATGCCTGCTAACACACTAACCGTGATGGTAATGATACTTCATAGTAAACAAAAATAAGAGACTGAGTGGATACTTCATCACAGCATTGTTTACCTGACACTTTCTTTCTCCTTACGTATTTATCTGTCCACAATGAAACGCCTCGAGCACCACAATTTATCATGAAATTGTCATTTTCTCTTAAAAGGATCACATAAATCCACAAATAAATCTTTACTTTCACAATTGAAATGAAAAGAATTCCAAGTTCAACCCCATGTGTTCGTCCACCTGTCTACCTCAAAATGACAAACAATCTCGTGTCTCAACTTCAATTATTGTCAGTCGTTCCCTTTAAATCCATTAAAACAATTCTTAGCAAAATGTATTATGTATGTTCATGCCTGTCAATTCCCGTTGATGATCAACGCCCCAAAAGAAACTCTCTCGTTACACGCACTTTACCTCTATTGTTGTATCCATTAGATCGTCATTATTGTTATTATTTTATTCACTCGTTCATCTTTTGTGTTATCTTTCCCTACATTCGGTCCTCTTTTATGTAGACACAGAATGGAAGGAATGGAAGGTATGAAAGAGTAAAAAAAAGTTGCGTAAAATAAACTTTATTTTTGTTCGTGTTGTTGTAAATAAAAAAAAGAGTCTGATGTGTATAGTAAGAAAGTGCGTAAACGAAAGATGGAGGGAAACCCGAAACCTAGTCAGTCAGAAAAGACTGCGAAGGCAGAGAAGAAAACAACATAAAAGAGAAAGAAAAGCTGATTTTGTTTTGACGGCATTGGGGTTGTATGGAATGGCGGGACTTTTTTTATTATTATTGTTTATGTTCTTTTGGCGCTCTGTAACTTTATTTATAGCTTTCAATATTAAGTTATATATATTTACGTTCTGAGGAATTCCTGGATGTGTATTTTTTGTGAATAGTTGGGGATGTACTATATTACATCATGGCATGACAAGTGTTCTCACTGCATTATCAATATTATTATTTTTTCGACTCCAACAAACACATTCAAATGTGAAATTTGTCATAGTAACTCAATTAAACATACCTCACAACTAGCACACCATGTGTATGATGACAAACATATTTTCATTTAATTGTTTTTGGCGCTTTCTAGTTCAATAAACATATTTTTGTTTTATTTTATTTCTGTTCGACTCGACAGGTTCACAATTCTTTATCGATTTGTAATACATACGTACAGTAAATACAAATACTATTTTTTTCTATGTTTTGTGTGCGGTTTCCCATAATATAATGAAAATAAATTATTATTTGGTATTTGGGGTTCTCCAACCTTTCACTTCCATTCTTTTGAGAATGAGGGGTCGACCATAAATGACGTGTGGTGTTTCAGGAAGGGGGAGGGTCATTGAAGTGAACTGGATCCTACTGAATCTTGTATTATGACCCTGAATGTTATTAATTCTCAAATCAAAAGTTTTTAGAAGTTACTTTAAAGTTTGAAATTTAGTTTTTAAAATTTAAAAAGCTGATTTTTAAATTTTTTCAACATATAATGACAAATTGTCATAAACATTTACATGCTTCGGTGGCTTAGTGGTTAAAGTACTGGACTACAAACCAAGAAGTCACTGGTTCAATCCTCACTTTAAGCATTTTTTTCAAAATATTATTATTTTTTTAACGGCTCAAAATAATTTGAAAATTTAAAAAATATTTTTAAAAATTTAAAAAAAAAGTTTTTAAGAGCTCAGTTTAAAAAATGATTTTAAATCTGTTCACACAAATTTAAAAAAGTTTTGTAACTCTGTAAGGCAGTAAATTTAAATTTTTAGTACACATCATTTATGAACAGCCCCTAAAAACTATAGTTTTAAACTACGACGTACCTGTCCGGCTTTAACAATGAGAAAGGGGATAAATAAGAAGAAAAAAATGTAAGAACAAAGTTCATCGGCCCGTAACCGAGCCGTTTTTAATGTACCTTTTTACCGGTTGTGAAGTCTTCATGAAAATGCTCAGATTTTAATGGGAAATCTATTTTTCCATGATAAGGCTACAAATATATTCGATTATGGTTGATTTGAAGTAGCACAACCCTAAAAATAAATATGAAAACCACATGTATATGTACACACTGGATTATTGATATTGATATTTATAATCTAAGGCCTGCTTCTCAATAAAAATCAATAGAATATGTATTGTTGAGGGCTTCTGTCAATAGTTCAATGTAATAAAATACGGTAAAAAATTGCTTTTAGCTTCTTGCTGTTCCTTAACTATGGGAAATTTATGGAAATGCCTTCAGAACAGAACAATTGTGCGTTAAACGTTGAATTAAATTAAATTTAATGCAGCAAAGACTTTATTGAATTAAATAAAGAGAGAAACAAAAAAAAGCCGGTGTGCCTGAATAAAACCGCACACAATTCATTCAATTTTCATTTTTAATATCCAGTCATGTCTGTAGGGGCAGCGATTCGTGCATACGAACAATAAAAACAGTTACTTTAACATTTTGTTGCGACATATCGATATAAAAACGTTTAGTTTATGGCTTTTTAATATTTATTCTCACTCCCCCAGCTCATGTCTTGAACTTTATAGGATTTTTCATATCTGTGAGTCCATAAATGCAAACTAATAATAAAGTTTAAAGTAAAAACAGGTGTAAACTCTTTATTCTCTGAATTAAAGCTTAATCTACGTAACACAATGTGTGTGGCATGTGCTTTGGAGCAAGTGAAGAGCTTCTGAATGTCAACAAATACTGCGCATTTTGCAGTTTTGTCAATAATCGCTGCACAAAGTCATTTGTAAATGATTTTGTAGTTTCTAACAACTTTTTAACGGACTTTTTATTATGAAATTTTAGAACACGTGGAAATAATTTTCTACGCTTTAGAAAATGATTTTGAGGGATTAGTAATTTAGTGTCATAAAATTTAAATAACGACTTTTCTGAGAGAGGTTGCTTCTCAGTGACATAGCAAGGAAGGTGAACGGAGTCGTCCATTGGGGCCGTTCATAAATGACGTTAAACAAAAAACGAGATTTTTAGACCCCCTCCCCCCTCTGTAATTTTCATACAAAGGTGTCACACAGCATCAGACCCACTCTATTCCTAAAATTTGGACGTCATTTATGAACGACCCCATTCAAAAAGTCATGAAATTTTTGATTTTCCACTGCCTTTGTGTATACCCATAAGTGTATCGAAATAGGTGTACCCTGGATACACCTCTATAATACCTGGGATGTAGACAGGTAAGGGGAGGGGTCATAATAACCCCTCAAGATTGAAAATGTATGAGGAAAAAATCGGACCCCCATTGAGAGGTCCCCTCTAGAAAATGTCTATCTTCACCCTTCCTACATACCCTGTATAGACAAAACAGTCCCAACTCTAAGTTAAAAGTGACTACAAGACAGAATTAAATCCCAGCAATTAATTTTCCAGCAGCAAATGCTCAAAAAAATTATTTATTTGTACAATGAAACAAAAAAAATGTAATCAAGTATAATGAAAACTGAATAAATTACGTAGGATATTTCTGCAATTTGTGACTATGATTGATGTTGAATAGATTACAAATTTTTTTTTGTTCGCTGCTGATGCGCGCGTTAGTGAAAAATGAGAAATTCAATTAGAATATTTGTAATGTCCATTAATTAAATTAATAAAAAAATAATTTCTTTGTAGGGGAAAATTCCCTCATTAAAAAAAATTTCCACATCTCGTCCACGTCTGTCTTTATTTCCTATCATTCATCATCACATTTCATTTGCTGTGTTTTTTAAATTGGAAAAAATAGAAACATCACTTCACAGCAGTGGCAATGGCAACAATCGATCAAAATTCAATTAAAAATCGCCACTGTTTGCTTGTCCAATGTCTATTTTTTTCTCGTTTCTGTGTCTCATAACAAGCATTGACACTTGGCAATATTGATTTATTTTTATGTACAATCTCCTCCTTATTGCTCCTCACAAAAGTTCCTTCCCCTTGAAACCTCGATGTATTGATGACGATAAATAATAATTATATTAGAAAAAAAGTGCGCAATGCAGTCCACAATTGGCTGTAGCAACAAAAACATTGATGACAACGACAATATTTTTCATATATAGTCATGGCTGGCAAATAAAATTACTCATTTGCGGATGACTAAATATGGATGGACATTTCCACTTTGTTAGACTATTAAAAATAACTGATAGAAGAGCTGTGTGCCTGCTTCTTCTTATTTCTTATGCAACTTTTTTTTGCGTAGTGCGCAACAAACTAATGTTGTGCTGCATAAGACCTAAAATTGAAAATATAATGCCGGAAATTCAATTCTTGATAGTAATTGAAATATATTAGCAGTGGCACTACAAAGTACTGCTGTTGCTACTTGTATATATGATCAATTATCATCTGCGGCAAAGCTCATTTGTTGGCAAATACAAAATTACATTATAATTAATTTGCAATTTCATGCATACCTATCTCTATCTAAAATTATTGTATCTCCCATGTATGTGACATTCCATACGTTACGGGTTCTCGTTTATTGAATTTTGAAATTCAATGAGAAATTCAATTCTGCATGCTAAAGTGGATGGGTGCTTTGGTAATAATAATAATATATACTGTGATAGCTCTAATGATGCCGGAATGTGGATGAATCAGACTGTACTTATCCTTCTGGAATCAAGATGAATGGAAATTCTTGTTGCATACGAAATAACTTTCAGGTCATTTTGTCGATGCATTTTGAGATGTAAATTCTTTCGACTCGGTGTCCTGGATTCCTTTTTAATTGAAGTATAGCATGCTTTGATGGAAGAATTGAGGATGGATTTAGTGATAAGTTTTTGAATAAATTGTTTAGATTTTTTGAGGGGTCGTTAATTTGTGATGGGCATGAAAAATTGTATTTTCAGGTTTACTCGTTGAGCAAGCTCCCCCTAAGTGACTAAAACAATTGGAATGTTACTGTTTCCCCTGCAGAATTCCTTGTGACTGAACATCGAAGATGTTCTTTGAACTCTTTTTGAGTGGAGGGGGGTCAACTTTTTTGCAAGGAAAATATTTAAGGGGGATTAATTTTCTCAAAAACCCTAGCAAATTGAAGAATTTCACCATGAGGTGACCCTGACTACGTCTCTGATGAGTATACTTGAGTGAAATAAGAATTAATTTGATTGGAATCGAACCAATGCTCCAAAAGGGGTGATTCTTACTTTATCAGGTCGTCCACTGAGACACTTAGTTCAATTCGACTACCCGTCGTCCACATACAACCTGCTTATCCATGAGTCCTCAAATGCTCAAACCTATTCACTCAAGTTATGCTCTCTGGCAGAAGTTACACCCCAGAAATGAAAACTAGTAATGCGTCCACGGGCTGCGGACGGAAGTGCATTTTCTTAAACTACTGTGCCCAGAAATTTAAACGTATAAAAAATTAGTAATGAAAAAGAAAACTAATGCACGAAACACTGACGCAAAAAATTAGTCAAAAATATTTGAATAATAAATATAAGTTTTTAAAAAGAATAACGGTATTTTTTTTTTGGAAAAATAACGGTCAAAAAGTATTTGAAAAAATAACGGTCAAAAAATATTTGAACAATAACGGTCAAAAATATTTGAAAAAATAACGATCAAAAAGTATTTGAAAAAATAACGGTCAAAAAATATTTGAAAAAATAATGGTCAAAAAATATTTGAGAAAATAACGGTCAAAAAGTATTTGAAAAATAAAAATAATACCCCCCGTTTTACTCCCCCCCACCTTCATATACACCCCCTCGTTTAACTCCCCCTCCTCCCCTTTCAATTCACACCAAGAAAGGTTTACGTAATGTAAATTTACATAACACGTATTTTTACATAACGTAAGCTTTAATTAATTTAACTTCGTGAAAAGTTCGGAAAATGTGAGGAAAAAATATGAAAATGGAAAATTTTATCATAACACATCATGAAATATCAAAAAAGTGTAAAAAAGTACAAAAAAAAAGTTGCTCGGAGTGGGGCTCGAACCCTGGCCGGAAGATTGTAAGAAAAGTCACGTTTTTAAAGGCTACGTAAAAAATACGTACGTAAAACGTAAGCAATTTTTTCAACAAAAGTTAATTTAATTAACCTTCTACTGCACCGATCAAAAAAATCTTTGGTCAACCTTTTGCCTGACCTAGTCCACACATTTTAAGCAAAAAACCGCATCGAAAAAGCTTAAACTGGAGGAGGAGATAGGGCGACAGACAGACAGACAGACAGACGGACGGACAAAACGCGGACAATAGTGTCTTTTCCCTATGGGAAAATGCACTAAAAATGCATGAAATTTCTCATATCTTCAGAACCACATCCTTCTAAAATCCTGAACATCACAAATAAACAGCCCCTGATGACTTAAATTTACAATAGAATCCCATCTATCCAGAAAAGCAGAAGCCAAGATTATCAGGCTGACATGTGACATTTTGCATATGCTTTAATAATTAATGAATAAACTTTTAACTTCACGCCTGCTCCTAATGATAATGATAATTCCCACATTTGTCGTCACTATGGCGTCTGTAAATTCCAATAGTATGAACAATTCTCACTATATAAAAAAATATCTATTTAAATAAGTCAGTAGTAGCTTTTGCATTTTTTACATTCATCATCGATTCCTATTAATTAAGTATTAATGGGGCAAGTAAATAATATCGTAGTGTACTCATACACAAACAGATGATACATTCATACATGCAACTGCACGTGCCACGTTCGCACATATAAAATATCATCATCATGTGTTTGCCATATAAGCTTAAGTACTGACTACCTAATTTACTTACTGGATTATTTTTTCCTATGACGTAGTTGATGGATATGACTCAAAATTGCAAAGTTGGACACTTTAAATGCTGTTGGAAGTCATTTAAAAGCGAAATGAAATTTGTCATGCGAATTAAAGCTTTAAATACATGCAATTTGTCATTAATTGCTAATTCATTGTAAATCTCGTGCCGACACTTTGGGGAGGACAAATGAGGGCAGGAGCTTAATACCAGATAGCTTGTTAAGTCAGTAAGCAATTAAAGTGCAATTTTAAATTTTTTTACTGTGTTTTGACTATTTATAGTCATCAGGTAAAGTAATGAAATTACAATTCGTGTGTAATTCTCATGTGTTTCTATTAAACATTCATGAACATACATGACTGTGTATAGCATGAACGCAGCCGATGAGTGTATGAATGAATACGACTATATATTTCATTTCGCTGTTTGCTGTCATTCTGGTTGAACTTTGAGCACATGAATGAATAGCAAGTAGTAGTAGCAAAACATGCCTATAACTATTTGACATTACATGTTGTGTAAAAAAACATATAGCTACAATAAAAATGCATTTGGCGCTTACTTCCAATATCTTATTATCTATCTCTCAATCTCACTCATCCATTTTTAATCCATAAATTATTTATAGATTCTGTTACATAGTTTTTTAATTTCTAACTACTTCGTAATTACGCTCTTTTTCACGATTGATTTTTGTGGGCTTGCATGCACTTTTTCATGTGCTTTGGGTTGGAGGAAGTTTGAGGATTTGTTAACTTTGTGTGGCTTGGTAACTTTAGTTTGTTGCATGCCATGAAATTTGTTAGAATTAATCGAATGAATTTCAACGTTTTATTGAGATTTGAATTTTGAAGAACTTTTGGTTTTTGAATTTTTAACGGTTTTATAGAATTTGAATTTTTAACGCCTTTGTAGAATTTGAATTTTAACGTCCCTATAATTTGAATTTTTAACGACTTTTTTGACTCCAAACGACACAAACCATACAAAAACAGCATAGACATCAATCATTTAAAAGCCTTTATAATTCGCAGAACCAATTTTTCCCATCTACGTCGTAATTTCTTTGGAATTTCCACCCAAAAATAAACATCGTAAGCAAGAGAACCAAAATATTCATTTATCATTTGTCGTGTGCTTTTTCAGTCAAGCTTACAATCGTCCACTTGATTGACATAACAGGGCGCCATGAATAAAGTTTTTTACAAACTATTCAAAATAAAATTTTCAAATGCATACCGAGAAAAAGCAATTAATGGCGCGCAAAAGAGCCATTGATAAAGTTTTATTTTCTATAGGCTGTATTTATTTAATTAAGAGTGGTTTGTTGCTATGTATTGATTTATTTACATCCCAACACCTCGCTACAAATATTTTTTTCTCTTTCTACTTTGCCTTCAAATGTCAATCATTTTGCTGTTCATTTGATTGACTGACTTTCTCACTTTCGAATAATTACAATAAATTAGTTAAACTAGTAACAGCTGTTGATCGAAGGTGTATGTAGATTAAAGGAATTGAGATTGATAAGTTGGTAATTATAAAGCGTCTCTATACCAAGTATCTCATAATGTCTTCCGAAGTCTAATTCTAAGACGATCCATAATAAATACAATGCATGCTATTGCGCTAGCCCTAATACCAATTTAGCATGAAATATAAAAATGCTTTCTCTACGCCCGCAATAATTTTCATTTCCATTTTCTTTGCTCTCTCTCTCTTGTTCTTTCTTGGAAATGTATAAGTGAATTTGTAATAATAACAGACGCTCATGTCTCGTCGCAATTTAGTTGTCGGATGCTATTTATAGAATGAAATTAAGCCGCATTTGCGCTATATAGTTAAATTTATTTTTTTATGTTCCATACTATTTTACATTATTTTATGAAATAAGGGACGGTACTTGTTTCCGCAAAGACATGACCCAACTCAATAATATTGAGGTATAATAATTTTTTGGTGAATGAGGCTTTTGAGAATGGAAGTTTTTGTTAAATAAAATCAATTATTTTGGGCTGTTTTCTTGGTGGTTAGGATTTAGTGTGGCTATAATTATTTGTAGAATTTCATCAAATCAGACTTGATTTTGATCGTTAAGGAACTATAATTTAAATATTTTAGCAGAAAAAAGTAAACTGCTGGGAGTGGGACTCGAACCCACGTCCAAAGATTTCCAGTCAAATACTCCTACCACTGAGCTATCGAGGGTTACTCAGATCGTTGACAGAATAGAAACTTAAACTATTAATCAGCTCTGAACAATATTTTTGCTGCTATATTTGATAAACCTTTAATTTGGAACCTCCAACACAGCCTTATTGACATAAATCATCCAAAAAGCCATTCAATTCTGAATGAAATTAACAAAAACAGCAACTTTATGTGACAAGGAACATAAAATTAGAAGAAGAAGTAAAGAAAACTTCATTTGTGACTAATTAATTCAAGCGAGCAATTCACAACAGTCTATTAAAACTACACACCATACTTGAGGTGAAAATAAAATAATTTTAGTAGCGCGATAACGATGATATTGCTGAAAAAATGGTGAAACAGCAAAAAGTGTAAATAATTAAATTATTTACGGATTTTATGTGTGGAGAAGAATAGTGGAAGTGCTTCTCAAAAGGGTTTTTAATTATTTATTTCAGTTGTAACTCGAACTTACTGCTTCTTATTCGTTTCTTCACATACATGCTGATGGAAAGCGATATGAATGAATGATGAGCTTTCGGCTGTTTTTGAAATATTTACGATCCTTTTATTGCCCTTTTCGTGCACTTTTAATGAGCGGATGGGAAGTTTTTACGTTGCCACTATTTACTCGAGGCTAATTAGTCATTGGTCTAAATCTTCTTTTATTTTACATCTATAATCCATTTCAAAGCAATGACGCGGTGATTATTTTATGAAGTTTGTACGCTTCATTGGATTTTTATGAGGTATGCACACCTGTAAATAGTATGGATGTACAGGAATGACGTCTATTTAAAAATTAATTCCTAGACCCAACCTCGGTCGCTATACTTCAAGATTCCTGAATTTACACAACTTCTAACTGCTATATCGGTGCACTACTATCCCGTGGATCATAGTTTGAGTAACACTGGTCTGTACACTACACTCATGTGTTAGTTAGCAACCTTATTCATCTTAGTAAATAATAATTCTTATCGTTCACAATTTTTTTTAATTAAACTACTTCCACTAGAATGTAAAGCGCATTGACTGCGAGGCTTGGTCGAAAAATGGCAGCATACACGCTTACTGAAATGCTATTAATGAGTCATTAAACATTCAATATTCCTCTCTTCTTAATTGCCTTTTTCTTCAAGTTCTAGTGTTTAAATTATAATTGAGAACCTTGTTGGAACGAGTTGAACAATCTTTAACTTACAGCTCCCTTGGTATTTATGTGCTGGGTGTATGTGAGGGAAAGGGAATGTTAAGTTAGAGGTATGTTCGGAAAAGAAGATGCTTTGGACGCATATTTCTAGCTGTGTCTGAGTTGTGAGGATTGAATGGGATTTGAACTTGAGTTGGACTATTGAGTCATTGAATGATCCAGCAATTGGGATTTTATGAGCTACTAAGAAGCTTGATAGAATGTGAAGATTAATTTTTGAGTCCTAGTCCATGTTTTCTAAGATCCAGAAGGGTAAAATTTTCAAAAACCCATTCATCAAGACAGCAAATACACAACAGAAACACAAAATATACAACAGCCACTCACAAAACACCGGATCCACTAATTTCACACAACGTTCCGGGACATAATCTCATCAATTGGTCTGTCATAATAAATCATCACGTTTCCACGAAAAAAAATATGCTACCTGACGTGCGCTATGTGTGTGCAACGATGATAATCACCGATAGTTATGCCTATTTGCAATTGCAATGAAAAGTTATTACTATCATCATGTGCACAAACTGGAATGAAGGCTCATAAAATTGCATTTTCATTTCAGTTGAGAAAGAATGAAAATAATAAATAAAAAATCACTTGGATGGAATTTTAATTCCAGAAAAAGAGGAGAAGACTATATGTCTACTATTTGCTCGTGTATGCTCATTAGGTTCCAGTCAATTGTTTTTTATTGCTGTAAAGCAGCAACTAATTAAATGCTGTTCTTCTTTCAAACAAAAACAAAAGAAAAAAAGTTGTATGAGGAGGAACTGGAAATTAATTAAATTTTTGTAGCACCTTGCGATACACTCAACAAACTTTTATGACTCTATTCAAACTTGAATGTAAAGCTAATCAATTTTTTTTTATTATCTCTTTTCATCATCTTTAGGCTGCAATACTACAACAAACAGCGGAATACATTGACCGATTGGAACTTGAGAAGCAACAGTTGATTTCAGCAAATCAACATCTGCAACGATTGGTGGATTCAATGGGTGGCACTAATAATAATAATAACAATGAGTGTCCACCGCAACAAATTATACAGCAAATTACCTCATCACCATCAACTGGCACTGCTATCAAGAAACGAAAATTGGATCAAGTCATGACCGTTCAGACAATATCCGATTCATCTGATGAGGGTCTCGGCTCCATGTCACCTGAACCTGTTACACAAATGATTTTCCCAAATGGCACGAATGCAAGCAGTACAATAACCAAGACACATTTGGTCAGTGCAAGTGTCACAACGATCAATGTCAAGGACTATGTGAATTTACAGAATCAAATGGAAACTGAGCGACGTCATCGCATTCAGTTGGAAGAGCAATTGAAACAATTGGAAATGCAAGTTTATTCAAGTCAACATCAACAACAGCAGCAACAACAGCAAGTTCAAGTGCAAATCCAGCAACAACAGACACAACAATCGCAACCGAATTATCATCAGCAAGAGGAAATGGATGAGATCGATGGACATATTGTAAATGGTACAATTGAGGAAAAAATCATTTTACGTCAACCAGATGGACAAGATATTCAATACATTGGCACCGTACCACACTCATCGCAATTTGTTGTTGTCAGTACCAGTACACCAGGCTCATCGCCCAAGCATGTAACGATTGTCAATGATGATGATGACAATTCTCGTACCTTATCGTCAGACGAATTGCATAAGGAGGATGATGTTAAGTTGGTATTACGTAAAGTGAGTCCTAAGCTCCAGCAAATCAGAATGCCAAGTATTTTGGAGCAAGCAATAAAGGCTGAACCAAAAGTTGAAGTTGAGCGAATTAATTCACCATGCATAATGCCAATGATTGAGGAGAATGTAGGAATTCATTCGCCACCGATACATACACAACGCATCACATCCCCGCCAACAGCAGCTGTTACAATTCGTACAACTTATCCAAATAATAGTCACCAGCGTCCAAATTTGGAGACAATTGTCGAGGCGATTCGTCATTTGGAAGGCGATGCATTTGATATGGATGAGGAGACTGCAACGACGACAGCAACGATAAAGCCACAGCAACACCATATTATCACCCAAGAAGTTCCATTGGCACTAACGACGAGCAATAAATATCAACAACAGACGAATGGACAGGTCAAAGAGCCATTCAAATTCCGTCAAAGTGCAAACTCACAATCGGGTTTACCAACATTCGTTAGTGTGCCATCTCATCAACAGCAACAGCAACTGAAAGTTCAACAATATCAACAGCGACCTGGCGTGATTGTCGTAAAGCAAAACTCTTGATTATTAAGCGGCACCGAACGTATAGCATCATCAATGAAAACGAAAATGTTGATGAAAATGCACCGACAACAGCTGGCCGAAAAGGTAACAGCAAGAAAGTTAATCAAGTAAGCTTTTAATTCTCTTTCTTCTTCACACCTCAAGAAAAAAAAAATGATGAAAAAAATTATAAAAAAATATGAGTTTAAAAATAAGGAAACACATGCTACCTACCTAAAAACTGGGTGACCTAAAAATTATATTAATAATTATAATTAAAAAATTTAAATTTAATTAATTAATGAGTAATAATAATGGTAAAATTAATATTAATTGATATACATGCATATATTGAGTATATTACATAAGTATATTTAGAAACAAACAGAAAACTATATTTGATGAGAAAGATGTCTTTTTTGCAAGAAGAAACATAAACAAATATTATTATTGAAAGATTAATAAGAAATCTACTTAAAATTTGGGGTTCAGAACAATCATGTGCGTATAAAGCGTATTATGTGAAAATATAACTGTATTTTCATATAGTGCGCATACATTTTCATATAGTGCGCATGTATCTGTTATTTTACAAAATGCGTATACATGCGCATAATATCTGAAGCTTAAATACCTAAAATTGAAAATGGAAGTGAATATTCAAGCTGTGTCTCGAGACGAATAACAAAAGCTAAAAGCTTGCACCTCAGACACCAACTTGAACTTCTAATTCCTTTCTTATTTTAATTAAGAAAATCTAGAGCAAAAGAAACTCCCACAACTACTCTATATACACAACAGCAACAGCAACAGAAATATATGACGATAATAAATAATAAACTCATTGCATTGCATTAAACTAAATTTTTAAATAAAATTAAAAATAAGAAGAAGCCAAGCTTTTGTAAATCATAAGAATAAAAAAAAATTAGCTAAATTTTTGGATCATGGAAATTTGGAACAAAATTTCGATAAAAAAAGTTGCATCTCAAAATTCATTTCATCAGCATTGTAATGTTGCTTATTATTTCTTCTTTGTTGGTGGACAAGGAGCTGAATTTTATTAATAAAATAAAAGTCATTCAAGATATTATTCTTAAGTATTCCTAAGGAGTCAAGAGGAACAATGTTGAAGGACTTTGAAAGCAATTATGGGATTTTACATTGAGGAATAAAAAAGTTCAAGCAAGAGGGTGGAAATACTTTCCTGAACTTTTCAAAAAATAAGCTTAAAAACAAAAGTTTTCACTTTCTAAAAATAAATTTCTAAATCTGAAGATTAAATTTTTTAATCCTAGGATTTAAAATTACAAGATTAAGATTTAAGATCTCAATCCTTCCGAACTACAGCAAATGAACAAAAAGACTCGTTACTTCCTCAAAATCATTCGCATATTCAAAATACCTCAATTTACAAGAGCTTGAATTAGAAGTGTTCATTTTATACCTTAAAATCTACTCAAGCGATTGGTCCTTTAAGATTACTAACTCTAAATTCATATCAACTAAATAATGTGCGAAAAATCACCTCAATGTTACTTCCCTTTCGTCCACCAAAAAAGAATTTCTAGCAAAAATTTCGGTTCTATAATTTTTTTGCATCAATGCGCTTTTTGTAAAAAACAAAACAAAAAAAAAGTGAAAATATTGTATTTAGTTTAGAAAAAGTGGAAAATTTAGGAACAAGGATAGTAGAACTAGATGCAGAAGAAAGTTTAGTGTTTAAGGAACTGCAGAAAAAAAAGTTTAGAATTAATTATCTGGAATCTCACTTATTTGGACGCTTCGAGTTGAAATTAAAAAAAGACTCGCAAAATTTTCAATTTTATCATTAATTATTTTAGTTATTACATTTTTTTTTCATTTCAAATCTTAATCAGTTTCTAGGGCTATAGGGAGTACCCTTTCCCTGGGGTAGGTACCCTACCTACCCTTCCTAGGGTACCCTAGTGTGAGGGTAGGGTACCACAGGTAGCCCTAGAAATCGGCCCCAGAGAGAATAACTTTTGACAGATAGGATCGAGAATGTTAATAGAATAAAAATTATAAGCTTCAAAACCTTTTTATGTTTCATAGTTGCATAATCATAATTTTTTTTTTGAATCAATTATAAAATAGTAGCAATTAAGGAGATGGAGACTTTTCTACACACAGTGTCAGATTAAATTGTAAGAAAGTTTAATTAAGTTAAGCGTTTTTCTTCTAATTTCTTTTACAAAACTTATTTTTATCTTCGGAAAATCAAGTTCTTTTTTGCTGCTTAAGATGTATTTATAAAAAATATTATTTGTTGATCAAAAAAATGACCTTTGGAGTGGATAAATGACTGCTGTGGGTGGAAATGTGCTAGAAAATTTATTAAAAAGTTTTGGATAGCATCCAACATCCACAAGTTTCTATTTAACTTCGTAATATCCACCAGGGATACCTAAGGGGTCGTTCATAAATGACGCCTATTAAAATGTTTTTTATGTCCCAAAATCGGAGTATCACAAACCACAGACCCATCCTACACTTTCTAAATTCTAATCGTTAAATGTCAAAATGACCCCTTAGGGACTAAATGAGGAGGGTCTACTCAGTGTGGCATGGTCATGACACGTCATTTAGTAAATGACCCCTAAATTGTTGAACTTAGAAGATAAACAATAAATCTGAAGCCCATCCAAAACAGTCATCTATCCACCCTCGGGTGAGAAAAAAACCTCGGTGTATCCTTTTTCAATGCTATTCTATTATTGACTTTTATGTAATATTTTTTGTTAACTTATATGAATTATATTAACTCTTCATTTGCAATTTGAACTAGCGTGTCAGGATGAGAAGTTTAAGTTTTTTTTATAATTATGTTTTTTTTTATATTTTTATGTAAATTATATTTTGTGCATTTTTATCTCCCTCATCGCCAAATTGCAAAATTATGAAGTGAAAACATGAATGGAAAAATAATGTCAGCGGATAAATTTGCATAATTAATTAATTCATTAATAATTAATATTTTTTATTATTATTTTGTTTGTTAATTCATCAATTACAATTACACGTGCGTTTAATTATTTAATTTCTGTGAAATTGTAAAAGAAAAAGGAATAAAATTTTCAATAATTTTTAAGTTTTCTTCATCTTTTCACTGTTTTTTATGCGTTTTCCTCTGTTTTTGGATATGCACATTGGATTGAGTGATGGATATGCTTTCTATGAATAGGATGTAACCATGAATTGTTGAAAAACCCCTAACTTAATGGACAACTTCGTTATAATGTCAATTTCTATTTAAAAAAATTGAAATTTTGCTATAAAATTGTAAATTTATGCGTAGTTGTCTACCCCTCAATTCAAAGAAGCGTAGTTTTCTACCCCTCGATTCAAGAAACGTAGTTTTTGTCTTTCGGTTCAAAAAAGCGTAGTTTTTGCCCCTCGGTTCAAAAAGACGTAGTTGTTTACCCTTCAATTCTAAATTTGGCGCAGTAATTTCCCTTCCTTCTCCTCATTCCAACCATGAACTTCAATCAGAAGCGTAATTCCAAGAAGGCATCATTAATTAACAACATTCTAACATTAGTCATCCATCGCTCGATCCAACAACACAAAAATTAGCAGAGTGCAGTTAATTAATTCATTAATTAATGCTACTTGAGAGGTACACACAAAAATAAATAAATCTTCCAACTTTCTTTGCTATTCTCCTTCCTATTTAACTTACTCGCGCAGTTTCATATAAAAAAAAGATTGTTCATTGTTACTAAATATGTATGTCGTCGTTTCTTCAGTTTTATGATTATATTTACTTTAATACATTTCATTCATTCATACATAATAATTTCAGTAAATAAGTAACACACATAATTAATTGATTAAGGACAACAAAAAAATTGAAAAAATGAAGAAAAAAAATGTTAATAATTGGTAGAGTAAAAGTAGATTGTTAAGTTGAGAATATGCCCGGGAATTAATTAATAATAATTGAATCTTTTTTTATACTTTTTTAATTCAATCTTCAACATTTGATTGCTTCACAATTGATTGAAGATGAACAAGTTTTCGAGATAAAAAGGAAGTAATAATGTACATTGTATAGTAGTGATAGGCACTGATAGACTTTTTTTATTTCTTCTTAAATTGTGGTTTGAAACTGAACAGTGTAGAATTTTATTTTGGAATATTAAATTACTAGCTAAGCATAAGAACATCTGCATTTGATTTTGAAGCTTTCTTAAGGCTTCAATCTTAGGCTACTTAAGGCTTAGCACTAAACTGTTCAGAATAATATGCTGTTCATTAGATAAGACTTTGACTCTAGTGAAATTTTTTAGTCCTAAAATCTAAAATGTCAAAAAAAACTTTATTTGATTAAGACTTACTCTACTAACTACTATAATACCTATCCTAACGAAAATTGGAAGTTTAAAAATTCTTAAAAATAAAAATCAATTCGAAAAATTTCCGTTAAAAATTTATACTGCTTATTGAGAATGTAAAAGAAATCTTGAATCACATTGTGCGAGAAAAGTAATTTACCATGAGCAAAAGGTATTCGAACAATAAGAGTTTGGAGGGGTTTTACATTAATAATGACATGTCAGGGGGGTTGAGACATTTGTAGGCAATTTTGTCAATGAATATCTGAAACCATGAGTTCGATTCCCACCGGTGGTCAGTTTCTAGGGTATGTTTATACTAGGGCAGAGTTGGCAGGACTCCAAGTGTATACATTAGTACATACCCTAGTGTGTACCTTACGTTATACCTCTAGGGTAACCCCTTTGGTAATGTATACCCATACTCTAGGGTATACCGAGCAACCGACCCCCCTTGGGTATTCCATCAAGAAAGATAAGACAACTAAGATAAGACCACTAAACTCAAGCACTAAAGTAGAATCATCCAAAATCCACTTAAGGCTACCAACTGAACCCCTCCAAAAAAACTCATATATATTGTTCGGGAACGTAATTTGAATGAGTCTGGAAAATTAGAAAATAAGGAACTTAAAGCATACGTGTGTGTGTTCAATTTGTAAAGAAAATGTACTTTTTATAGACTTTTCCCCATCCTTGAACTTTATTTATTTTCATCGTAGATTCAAAATAAGTCGACTTTGTTCCTTAACACGAATTTCATTCTACCAACTTTCTTCCTTATTATTTTACCATTATTTTTTTCGAAATTTCAAAATTTTCCTAAGCTAGAATGAAGAATGTAAATAGAAAAATTGTAACTTAAGACATATGAAAATGGAAAAGATGCTAAACTAAGTAGGCGAATTATTGTTTTGATAAGTTAGAAGAGTGGCTAATGCTTCTTTTTGTTTGGAATAGGATAGGAAACATTTGGACTATAGGGATGTAACAGAATTTAGCATTTTTACGTAGAAAAATAAGGAGAGACATTCGAGTGCTGGGCACCTTCTTTTCGTTGTGTGACTTGACACTCACAAAAAAAATTACAAAAAAATCTTTCTTAAGTTGCTTAAAATAAATTTTTGGATAGAAAATTTAATGAAAAATTGATTGCAATTCTCGTATACGCTCCAAGAACTTTTGGAAACCATGAAAAAAATTAAAAATTAAGGATAGTAAAAATTATTTTTCACTGTAGATGAATTGAGAATATTAATAGGAAGGATCCTAAGGATTGTTCAGCGCAGTAAATTGCACAGTGATTTTTTTGTCTCAAAAATTTGTGTAAATAAGAAAAAATTTGTTTGAATCTTTCGGAAAATTTTCTTTTTAAAGCTAAGGGGTCCGTTCGCAAGTTACGTCACGCTTTTGAAGATTTGGTGACAGTCCAAATACAAAATCTTTTTGATCTTTGGAAAATTTGTGACAAGAAATGAAGTGGGGGGGGTAAAAAAATCGTGTTTTTGCGTGACGTAATTTGAGAACGACCCCCAAACAAAAAATTTAAAAGTTGCATGCGGAAGGTAAAGACTAAATGGAGATAAATTAAATATTTATACAGGAAATTCTTACATTTTATTTCTCTAAATTTTCATTTTTATTAAAAATTTATTTAAATTGAAAGAAATGTTGATGAAATCTTAAGCGATATGTGTGGATGGAAACTTTTTTTAATGTATGGAACTAATGGGCTTGTGAACGACTTTTCTAAAACATATGTGACAAAAAAATTGAAAATTAAAAAAAAAAATTGTAAGGTGTTAAGGAGCAGAAATTTATTCTTTGTCTTAGTTTTTAGGAAAAATTTCAATTAACGATTGGCATTTAAACAAACATTTCATTACTTTTCTAATGTAAAAATCTTTTTTCACAATTTTCATTACGCAAATGACATTTTCAGCCACGTGATTAATGGATTTCTAATGACTATTCTTAGAAGAATTATTGAATTTACATTAGTCATGTGGTGTATTGAACAGATGATTGGATAAATATCGATTTTGAATATTTAAAATCGAATTTATAAACTCATATGTTTGAATTCGGAGAGAATTGTGAAAATTTTTAAGGCAAATTAAAAAAATAACCGACAAAATTCAAATAAAGGGGCAAACAACTTGAACAAAATTTCACAGAAATTTAACGGTTTTCAAAATTTCAAAAATTTAACGGTTTTCAAAATTTCAAAAATTTAACAGTTTTCAAATTTTCAAAAAATCTATTAAAAAGTTGTTTGCCCCTCTCAAATTTTTCAAAAACAAAAAGATCGTTAGATTTTCTTTCATGAACACACACATCTCAAACTTGTGGGAGAAAAATTATTATGAAAATTTCCTGAATTATTTCGTGACCTATAAAAAAAGCAGAGCTAAAAACACATGAATTAATCAGAGAAGCGGTTAAATAACGTACCTTAAAAATTTGAATAAAAATATATAGGCATCCTACAACATGAAAAATGAAAATAAAATTATTATTTATTTTAAAAAACAGAGAGAAAAATTGAAATAACAACAAAGAATTGTTAAAAATGAATTAAAAATTATATCTCATGTAAGAAATAATTATCCATTATTGAAAAAGATTGTGTTCTTCTATATTAAAGAAAAATTGAAATTTTTTAAATAAGAATAAAGTCGACAGCAAAAATGCATAATATTTAATGAAAAAGAGTTTTGTACAAAAATGAGGAGCATAAAAATATTAAGAATAATAATAATTACTAAAATTAATGTTTGAATGCAGTTTTATCAGACAAAAATATTCATAAAATGATTAAGGAACATGCCCGAGCGGCACAAGGTAGTCGTTAGGACACCTCTACGTAGATGTTATAACAGAAAAGCATCAAAAAGACGTAGAGTGCCCTCAAGGCTTCGTGACAGTTGTTTTTGTCTACATTGTATCGTACCGCTCGGGATGGTAACTGAATGGATGTTAAAGATCGTCAGATTTAAATGCTTAAGGTTGAATATTTTTGAAGAGGTTAAAATTGAGATTTTACAGTCAAAGTTCAGACTATAATTGAGGTTAGGAATTCAAATCCATGCAAAATTTAACATTTTTGGATGCAATTAATGAGATTAAAAAGAAACAGAACAGTTACAGCTAACAATATTCATAATTTGATACCAAAACATGATACCCTGTGGCGGGTTTCTCGGTATACACCTACCCCTACCCTAGGGTATACTCCTAGGAGTAGGGGTAGGTATATACCGAGAACCCAGGGCCTTCTGACATCCATTCAGTCACCAACTCATCCTTCTTGAATGTGATAGGGAAAATAAAATTCTTTAAAAGGAACAGCATGCGAAGTATTAAGTACAAATCGATCATAATTTAAATGCTCATATGCTTCATTTTCCTAGCTGCGTTCAAGTCATCCTTATTCATTCACGTACATTATACATACATGCATATTCATTCATTCATTCATTCCTCATGACTAGATATGATTGACGGTTGATCTCACTTTGGAAGTTGAATGATGATTGAATAAAGTTTGAGAAGTGAATTCCGCCAGCAATTTTTCTTTAATTATAGTTTTTGATTTCCTTTTTTTAACTGTATCAGTTCGAAATTTTTTATGAAATTTTTCAAAATTTTATTTTGAGTTTTATTTTGGCAATGTAAATTTTAAGTTAATCGCAGCATAATTAAATATAAAAACTGTTGATCGTCAATTTGAAAGTTAGTAAAGGATAATTTAAGACGAGAAATAAAAAATTATTCTTAAAAAATTTCTTTTGGTCGTTGAAACCTACTGTGATTGTAATATTAGAGGATAAAAAAAGTGAAACAACACATATATTATACTTATAATTTGTAAGAGAACAATATGGTCTTATACGTATAATGTTGTAACATGAAAATTGTAAGCGAAATGAGGAAAAAAAAGTTTAATATTGACGATCATCAGTAAGTTTTCTTTGTCATTAATGAATTGGAGCACACATATAAATTTTTTGTAATATTATTCTTGCTATTATTTTGATCAAACTAATCATTGGTAAAGTTTTTCTTGTTCAGCCCTAAATGATCGTTACAAATAATTGTAGGTAATTGAGATCAGTGTCTAATATAAAGAAGAACAGCTTTTTGATATATTTGGGCCTAAATTAATCTTTAATTATGTATCTACTAGATTAATTGATGTTTCTAAATAGATTCATTGCTTTGTTATGTGAATGACTTGGTTGGTAATTTAGAGTAATACAATTTATAGATCTTAATACTTTTGAACAGTTTTTCAATCTTGTGAGCTGTTTACTGTGTCTAAGAACAAATTCAAAAGGCTTCGACTGTGTCCCGAGTGACAAAAATGAATCAGTCTACACCACGAATCCGTTAAGGTTCCAAGGAGTGATTTATTAACACCAAATGGATCCGTGTGCCTTCTATATGGCTGCCTTGAAGGCGGAATCCACTTGGTGTTAATAAATAACTCTGTGGCGGAACCTTGACGGAATCGTGGCTACGATTCTATCATTTGAATCACTATTGACCCTAAGAGAACTAAAAGAAAAACTTTACCAAAAAAATGAAATTTCTTACTTCATATTCTTCAGTAAGCAGGTAACTACACCATCTAGACTAGCTTAAAGCTTAAGCGAGTCACCTGATTAATGAAAATATTAAATTTGTACATATTAAAGCTTATAGTTTGTCATAAAACATTTAGCGATTGCCGGAATTAAAAAAAGGAACCAAAAGAAAGGTTTAAGAATGTAGTAATGCAAATGAATGATTCAAGAGAAATAAAAATAAGAATAAGAATAAAAAGTAGATTTTTATACACGAATGATGAGAAATAAATTAAATTAATTAACAAAAAACCACGGTGAATGTTTGAAGAAATAAAAAAATGAGAAAAAAGTGAAAAAAAATGTTTTAATGATAATAATGAGAAAAATCATAGATTAGTGGCTGCATTTCTTTCTGTTAATTGATAATTTTTTTTATTATGAATTAATTTAAATTGAAAAAATTTAAGAAAACACACATATTATCACAATAATGAATGAAATGAAACATTTAAACACACACATTTAACAATAGGATGCCCAAAATAGACATTTTTGCATACATTTAATAAGAAATAAAAATAAACAGCAGTAGGGATAAAAATTTAAGGGATATGAATTATAATTAAACAAAAGATTTGAAAGTGAGCAGATACCTAATTCCGATAAATAAGAAATAATGAATGGAAACTGTAAATCCGGTTAAATTCGATCGATTTATCTCAATGTTTTGTATGGTGAAGAAAATAATAAGAAAAAAAATTGCAATGGAAGTAAAAAAAATTTCTCTCTTGATTTTTTAAGTGTTTTCGGGACTTTCTTAACAAATTTAAATTTAATAAATGATAAAAAAAAGCAAAGAAAAGGAAGAAAAAAAAAAGAATTAAAAAAGTATCTTTTTTGAGATAATTCTGGTAATTTCATGTAATTGTAATGGATGAAACCTTTTAAAAATAATTCTTATAAAAATGAGAGAAAAATTATTAATTGTGAATGAAAAATATTTAATGATGAAACATATAATAAAAATTTTATTATTAATTAAAATGTCCTCGTGTTCTTATTTTTCTAAATAAGTTAATTGTTTTCAGGATTCTTGTTTTCAGATTTTTTACTATATGTTTTGATTTGATACAAATGGAGATAGTAGCTTTAGCTTACGGTTCATCAAGTAAGCTACTAAGGTCAAATAAGTAAGTTTTGCGTTTAAAATTCGGTAGTTAATGTGTAGCACATAGAAAGCTATGCTTCTTGGTTATATCAGTTTATATTCATAATGATTCTGTCAACTTGCCTTTCAGACGATCTTCTAGAAGTGTATTAAGAATACCTGTAAAAGATATAATTTAATTAGTAAGGGAATTAAAGGTGACAAAAGCTTCTTACATTAAGCATTTAAATTTTTCACATCACTTGACTTTTCATCCGAAGCATTTTAGTACTTTTAGCGACATCTAGCGTTCAGCACTTTAAACGTCATTTTTCATATTTTTCAGAAACGTTACGATGAGCTGCAAAAAGGTATAAATCACTTTCCAAGATATATAAATGAAGAAATATCTCGGTGTAAAGCAAATATTGAAAGTTCATTGCAACACGATTTCTTCGGTAAGCAATAGCAAAACAAAGGAATGTCAAGATAAAATAAAGAACCTTCCTTCATAATTTATTTTTTTCCTTAGAAGTTAATTCGTAGTGTTATAATAATGACAATAGTAGTAATGATTATAATCGATATTTACACAGGATACATATGTTTCATGAAACTTTTTTTTTGCACACTAATCAGTTACCCATAATAAATCTTCTTTTGTCTATTAAATCTCTCTCAATCTAATATTCGAGTGCCCATTCATTCTCTTGTACAAAACCGTCAACAACTTCCTTCATTGAGTAATTAGGTATGAGTTGCTCTACACTCAACGGGACTCGAGTTACTGGATCGAAATGTCCTGCAAAAAGAATTTGAGCTTTAGATACTTTTCAACATCCAGGCAGAATTTTTTGACTTACCAACACGCTGTAAATGTTCCTCAATGTCTTTCCTTTCATATGTGATGCCCGATGGCGTAATGACTGGTTCCTGAAGAATCTCAAAACTAATTTTACCACAAAGGTAGTCAGGAACTTCACGTTTGCGGCGTCTATCGTCAATTTTAGCAAATAAACTGTTCAGTTCTGTACTATAATTCTCCTAAAATATTTATTTCAAATGATTTAATCAAGAAAATTTTATTAATTGAATCAACAACTTACACATTCCTGTTCAGCATCGTTAGCTGCTTCCTTTTTCCCATCGTCTGATAAATTTTCGTCAATTTTAAGCTTCTCTAATCGTTCCTCTAAATCTTTCTTAATAAGACGGTTTAAGTATGACTGTAGTTCAATTTCTTGCTGAATACGTTTTTCCTCTAATAAGTTCCATCGCTTCTTTCGTGCCAATCTCAATTGACTAGCTATATCGTCACCAAAGTTTAACTTTTGTTCTTTTCCGAGATCTTGAGCTGCAAATTTAGATACAATGTAGAACTTTGTAATCCATAAGCTGTATTTGATCTTATTAAGTGACAAAAAAATCAACTGCAGCTTACGACTTATGACACTTAAATCATGCATAATTCAATGAAAAGAGCTATTTACCTCTCTGAAGGTGTTTGATTGCCTCATCAAAAGCTTCAAGCTCCATAAGACTCAAGCCCAAGAAGAAATGGCCCTTAATCAAATTATTATCCATATCCAAGGCTCGTCGACAATCTTGGCACGCGGCTTCATATCGCTTTAATTTGATGTAGCAAAGTGCACGATTCGTAAAATATGTTGGATTATTGGGATTCTTAATCTATTGACACAAACAAATGACAAGCGTAGAAAATAGATAATTCAGTATGAGGCGGTTAAATCACGACATTTAATTAGTGTATATATTCTATTATGCACAGTTTGTTACATTCACATGTTTGTAATAATAGGACAAATGTTGCGACAATAGATTTAATCCAATTATGCTCTTTAAATAAAGTCATTT
This sequence comes from Chironomus tentans, assembly GCA_963573255.1. Taxonomy (NCBI): domain Eukaryota; kingdom Metazoa; phylum Arthropoda; class Insecta; order Diptera; family Chironomidae; genus Chironomus; species Chironomus tentans. The sequence continues at coordinate 10,142,093 of OY754302.1, forward strand.
TGCATGACAGAAATAGTATGACACAGGAATGAAGCTTTAAAAAAATGATGAGCATGAAGAATTTAAATAAAAAATTTCGCAACAATTTTATTTGATGGATCAATAAATAATTTTCAGGCACACAATTCTAATAAATTTCACTTTCTTTAATGATTTTCACAGTTCCTGATTCACAGACGGTGAATCATGCTTTGTTTCTTTTTCACTTTACACACTTAAAATAAATATATCTTCAAGTGTGTAGTGTATTTAATGGAAATGAATGAGAAAAGTTGTAAGATTAATGAAAATTTTCACTTTTTTTCTACGTACAATGGCTTTATTATAGCAGGAGATCGCATCGTCATATTTTCTGGCTGCAAACAGCTTATTGCCGTGATCCTTCAACTCTACATCACTTAACTGAGCCGCTGGTTTACTCATTTTGTGGATTATTTTTAAAATATCTGCGTTTTATTTTTGTCACTTTTAATTCTTAATTATTTTTCGTTCCTTCTCAACTTATTCTTGACTATACTTGATGCTCTTATAAATCACATGTATATTATGCTTCTTATTAAATGCACAGCACGATTTCCTAATGAGAAATAGAATAAATATCACTAAATGAATAATAATGCAATAATTCACAAAATTGTTCTCAGAACTTCTCGATATTGTTTTGGTGCAGTTCGAGCCCCTGACTTTTGAATTCTCAAAAACCGTTAATTTATTCGCTTTTTATTTTCCATTTCCAGCTTTAACTAAGTTAATTTTGTCACTTGTTAACAAGTTTATCAAATGATTAATCTATAAAGTATTAAAATTTAAGCGAAGAGAAGAGTATTTTTGTAGAATTTTACATTTTTAACAAGCTCATTTTACTGGTCAATTAAATTTCAAAGGAAGCTCTTGCTCAGAATAAGTAAAAAGTAAATAAAAGCCCTTATCTAAGCGCAATATTAACATTTTAATAGTTCATAACACAACATAGTCTAATTAGCTGCTTCAGTCAACTTTATCTGGCTTTGATTCCTCAAAAAATATTTGAAAATTTAACGGTTTTCAGATTTTCAAAAAAGCGTAGTGATTTTTTTCATTGTTTACAAACAAATAATTTAATTTGAAATTCAAAAATCTTAAAAATGACAAAAAAGTGGCTATAATTAACAAAATAAAGTTATCAGAAGTGAGCAACGAATTGTAAGCAAGACAAAGTGATTGAAAAACAAAGTATTTGCAAGAAATTAAGTCAACAATATTCACTTTTTATCTTTTCATTTCTGTGAGTTATTTTTTCATTAAAAATATTAATAATTTCGATTAATAAGGAATTAAATCAGTGAAATCATTAAATCAATGTAAGATATAAAGTTATCACGTATGAAATCAACATCACATACTTAGAAAAATATGAGAAAATCAATTTTAAAAAATCATTTGTGAAAATTCAAAGATCAAGTTACACAAAAGTGAACAATTTCCTGTCTTCAATAGACTGCTCATCCATCCAGTCATGCACTTCTCAATTCCAGAAACAGAGCAATTTGTGCAGAACGGTAGCAATGTATTTATAGTGAGTTAATCAGTTTTGATAAATTATTATTAATTAAAGTCACGTACTTAAAGTACAAAAGAAGTGGACAATTTGGCTTATCGATAAGGCTGCTTGAACGAGTTTCTTAAGAATATAATATTTCCTTCAAAATTAAGTGTATTTCTCACTTAAAAATCCAAGGTTTCATCATGTTAATTAAAATGTTCGAAAAGAATGGCCAATATTGCAAAACAGCCGTCGATGGATCAATCGCGACTCGTTCGTTCGTGTGAAACAGCTTTTGTTTACTTCATCATTCAGATGATGATGATGAAAAGAAAGGAAAGGAAGTGAAGAGAAAACGAAGAATAAGCGTAAATATGATTTTTTTTTCTCGAGCTCTCACAAAAAAAATCATGCAAAAGCCTTCAAGTGCTAAACAAACAAACTGAAAGGAATATGAATTAGATAATAGATTATTTGCTTAATATGATAAGCATGCTTGCTCTATTCTCATACAATTTCTCTAGTTAAGTAATTGCTCATTAAGTAATCTCATTCGAGAGATTTGTTTGTAATTTTATACAATATTTGCATGCACGGCGCTTCTTCGTTCCTTACTCCCAAGTCAAGTCATTCATGTAATCTGATAAACTTCGAGTGTCTGGTCTTTATGCATTCATATCCGAATACTTAAGTTTCGTACAAAAAAAACTTCAAGTGCTTCGACAAATATAGAAACACAAATGCCTTCCTTCTTATTCCTTTTCTTCATTCAACTCTACTCACAATTTTGCTAATTGAGAGGAAGAGAAGAATTACTAAAGTAGGTATCAGTGAGTGCCTATAGAAAATCCGATGAATGTAAATTTATGCATTTTTGAGATTAAAAGTTGTAGCTGCAAGTGATCAAATTGCAGTTTAATGAAGTTATAAACAGCTTTAATCAGCATTCCATTCAACTGGATTTCAACAGCATTTTTGCGTGTGAAGTAAATATTTCGAGTAGCTTATTGTTAGTTCCATCAGAGTTGTTCATTTGGGTCAAATAATCTGACCCAGTCAGTGTCGTCGCTAGACGATAATTTAAATAATCTTAAATCAAAAACAGCACTGATCCCTGATTCAATTCTATTGTTCTGCTCGGTTTACAGTCACAGCCCACTCGATAAGCCAATTTAATATCAGCAATAATGCAATAAAAAACAAATAATTTTCATAAAGATAAGTAATCAGTCAAGTCAGCATTTAGCACTTTGTACAAGTGTCACTTTCATTCACGGCTGATTTAATATCATCAATTAAGTTCAATGAACAATGATGAGTCACAAAATATATCTGTGATTGATTTCTTATTTATTAAAATGTGATTTGATCATTTTTTCCCCACATTTTCAAGGGCTATAATATTTACATTAATGGAAGCTTCCATTGCTGTCTACGCTACAAGCAACTCCATAGTCTTCATGAGCAATTGAAGAAGTCATTATCGAATCTCTCACTACCACAATTTCCGCCCAAAAAGTTTTTAACACTCACTCAAAGTGAATTGGAACAGCGTCGATTAGGTTTAGAAAGATATTTACAATTAAGTGAGTATAATTGATTCTCCGAATTGTTGTTTCCAATATTTATCATATATGACGCATCTGTCTGTCTGTTTCAGTTGGACAAGATCCAGTAATATCAAAATCAAATTTATTACGTACATTCTTCCTCAGTGCACAACAGGAATCGGCATTTATAGAGACGTATGGAACGACAATAGATGTATTTTTAATGAATGGATATCGTATATCCGTTAATATATCAACCACAGAATGCTCATCAAAAGTGCTGGAAAAAGCCTTACGTGCCATTGATTTATCAGAAGATTGTACGTACTATTTTGCCTTATTTTTAATTCGTAAGGACTCAAATGGCAGTGTGACATTGTTAAGGAAGTTGCTTGATTTTGAATCGCCATTCATATCATTACGTACAGCACATGACTGTGAGATTGTTATTAGACGAAATTATTGGGATACATCATATGATCTTGATTTAATGCGCGATAGAATTGCTTTGAATCTCCTTTATATCCAATCAATTAGCGATGTTGAACGTGGTTGGATTATGACAAATATTGATACAAGACAAAAACTAAATTTACTACAAGCATCAGGAAATAAGAGTGAATATATGAGTATTGTGAGAAATTTACCATCTTATGGCTGTCTAAACTTTCCCAATGTCATTTGTGATTTTCCTGACACGAATACAAACACGACAATAATCGTTGGTAATCAAGAATTGTCAATTCGAATACAAGTTGGACGACAAATGCAAGAGACTAAGTTTCGTGTGACGAGGATGAGATGTTGGCGAGTTACAACTATCCACAATGATAAGGATTACGATAAGAATTTAAAGGACAAGAATCGATATTCATTTGAGCTCTCGTTTGAATATCTCATGTCTAAAAACTGTCTCAGATGGATTAAGTTAGTTACTGAACAAGCCATGCTCATCTCTGTTTGTTTACAGGTAAATAATGAGCATCCTAGTCCTTTCTGTTTGTCAATTTATTAATTACTGCTACTTTTTATTCCTCAGAGCATGGTCGATGAACTTCTACACCAAAAGAATGGATATGACATCAATAATATTCAAAATTCACACACTTCCGATCTTCAAATTGACTACATTAGACGAGATGATGGTTCTGTCTCAGGCAGGATGTCTGATTCAGCAAGTGACGGATCAATCAATAGTTTGGTAAACTCGTTATATCTTATTTCAAGTCGAATTTCTTTAAACTTCCCTTTTAATTCCAGAGCGAAATGAAGCCAATGACAAGAAGCAATGAAGTTTCCAAAATGAGAATTAAGAAGAAAATGTCTACGTCTGTGTTCTTTAAGAACGGTAAAGAATCTGTCCAAAATGAAGCGTTTGAAAATATTGGTGATGATGATCTTTAAAAGAGATCTATTAAACTGGGAAAAAGCCTTACGTCGAGATTGTAACGAAAGTTGATTGATGTGATCTGAAAGCTGGAAGTTAATAGAAAGCTAACGGTCTTTGCAAATTTAAATTTCTAACGGTTTTTTAAAATTCAAATTTTCAAGCGATTTTTTCGATTCAAATTTTATAACGGTTTTTGACATTTGAAATTATATAACGGAATAATAACAGTAGCACTAAGCTAAAGCAACAAGTCCAGCCTCTTTGATATCTGATCAGGTATCACACATGCTATCATAGTAAGTCAAAACTATAAAAACTTGAGTAAAAAGGCCAGTATACATGAAAATTAACTTCCAAAAGATCCACATCAAGAAACTTTCGTTATGATCTTGAGACTTTCTACATAAATTTCCATAGCTTGATTTCCATTTCAAGAATTTTCCTCTTGAAACTATTTTTTTACGTAATTTGTTTCTTTAAACTTTTAAGTACCTATGGAATATGACAAGATTATTTTTCTATACTTATTTATCAAGCATCATAAATTTTAAGGGATTTTTCTAATAGCCAGGAATATGAAGTTGACAATTGCTTAATTTCCATACATGAAGAACCTAGAGATTTTATTGAGATTAAAAATTTAACAAATCAGGTTTCTATGACAGATACGTAACTCCTTGCAATGTCGTATACTATTTAGATGACGACTCTCAAGGAACTAAATCAATGGGCATGAAAAATCTCTTAAATGTTATATTTGGTGAATTAAATTATGAACTTCCAATAAGTTGAATTTATTATTCTGACAATTTTTAATTTATATCATAATTTATCTTGTATTATTTAAATCATAATAATTTTTGTAATAAAATATACAGTAATTGAGTAAAGCACTATTAGTACTCGAAACTTGTTGTCTTTTAAGTTTGCATGAAAAAGCTTTTCAGCATAGAAAAAATATTCGAGCTTTTTTGAAAGCTATCTTCTGTAAAGTCGTTTTTGAGATGAGCCTCTCTTTGTGATCTGTAAAGTCACTGCATTTTTACAAAAGAGTTCAGGATGTCAGTAAAAGTCTTAAGTAATTTCCATTACAAATAACATAAAATCTTTATTAAATTCGATTATGTTACAATACCAATCAAGAATAAATTTTGTCCCCAAGCCATCACAATTGTAAATTTTGAATATAAAATAATTAATGCCTCTCTTAATGGTAACATATCAAACCATAAAATGGTATATACTCAAATTAAGCATAAAATACCCGTTTCATTTACGTTGAATTTGAGGTCTGTGAGTTCATGATGTTGTTGATGACATTTGAAAGACCTGTAAGGTTGAGGAACCACCTTCCAAAGTAGTAGAGCAGGATCATTTTGAAGATGATGTCTACGACATATTGACTGTAAGGATAAAAACCAATTTTAGAAAATAATTGTCAAAAAACGTAAAGGAACTTACATTCTCATGTGTATTCTTGCTCTTGGCAAATTATCTAAAGATTCTTTAAGGCAGTACTGACGACCGCCAAGAATGATGCTCTTCAAATATTCATCTTGATCGACTTCTTCTGTATTTGTGTTGAAAATGACTCGCTCTTCCGGTGATAATGTTTGATTAATCTTCTTATAGTTATCAGACCTAAAGTCCCAGATACGAGTTGTGAAGAATTGCAAGACACCAAGACCAATAAAAATCTTCTTCTGTACACGAATCATAAATCTCCTCTGGCAGAAAATGAGCATCAGGAAGTCAATCAGAACTGCTGGAATCCACTGACAGAAGAAAAGTGTCAAATAATGTTTGATTGGATTCATTGTGACGTCTCCATTTGGATACCATAGACCAGCATCGAATGGATATTTATAATTCATCTTCTTTCCATCATTTAAGACTGTTCCCCAAGTTACACGCTTATTTTCACTGCATGTTACATTGTAGACTGGAATCTTAGTTGGTCTGGAATTAAATTTTAATTTAGTTACCGTACTTCTAAAATGTCAATCATAGATGTCTTACTTTTCTTTCATTGTTCCCATAATGTAGGCAATACTGATAATAGCATTGATAGCCATGTCCACAGGTATGACTTCTGCGTGGTATTCAGACTCGCACATCATGGTACGCAAAACACCTTTTCCACCAGCAATCATTATACCAACTGGTCCATTCAAGGAATCAACCCATCCTTCGAGTGGTTCCTTCCATGCTGGTGTAACAATCGACGGACGAACAATGCAGACATTCAATAATCCTTCATCATAGATGTCTCTGACGAGAATTTCAGCCATTCTCTTGGTGTATGTGTAAGTATTTGGATGTGGCTTCATCAAAATATTGCCCATTTCACTCATCGCTTCCTCACTCATCCATTTTGAGCATCTTACCAAGTCAAGTGGTTTCTGTTCCCACTCATAAACTTCTTCATACAAAATATTTTGGTCACAATTGCAGAAAGCCGTTGATAAATGAAGAACTGCAAGGAGATTCTTCATACTTTTGCACATTTCAAGAACATTCCAAGTTCCTGTCAAGTTCATTTCAACATTTGGTTTCAAGGTTGCTTCTAATTTTAGTGAAGCAGCCAAATGGAAGACAATGTTTGTTGAGCTGACAACACGCTTATATTCTTCATCACTAAGTCCAAGACGATCAGTGATGATATCGCCGTAAACTGGAGTTATCTTCTTAAACTGATCAGGCATCTCCTTGACGATACGATGGAAAACCTGAGGAACATTGAGAATATTATCATAGATTCAAAATTACACACGATTGTCCTTTAGCTTACCGGAACTTGAGCAAATTCTTGGACTCTTTGTTCGCCAGTTTTACCGCGCTTTGGACGCATCAAGAGGAAAATTTCCTTCAAATCTGAACATGAGTAGAGGAGCTTCTCTAACAAAACTTTTCCCATAAATCCACTACCACCGGTAATGAAGATGGTCTTTCCTTTGAAAAATTCTCTGATTCCGCCTTCAGTCATGGTGCTTCTTATTCTGTAAGAAATAGAAAAGTTTGAGTATCTGTGGATTTGATTTTATGTACATTAATTAAATTGGTAAATGTAAAGTATAGGCTTTTGAATATGCAACTTGAGTAGGTGTTAATTAGACATTTTTGCTGTCTAATGAACTGATTACCACATTGATGATATAAATTTTGAATCAAATCAACATCTTTTTTAGAATGATCATTCTTGTTCAAAGTAATCATTGATATTCTTTGAAGTTATTGTTGAAATTGTTAATTATTGAGAGATTATTTTCTAAAGAAATTGTCATTTGAAATACAGTCCACTATTGAAGTTGTTTGTTATTGTTATTGCATTTTTCAATTTCAATTTTGAATCCCATTGTGCCAAAATACTAAGTCAAACCACTATGGATCTTGATTAAGGATTATGGTGTCTGAGTATAGTGGAATTTGGGGTATTGAACCATGTATAGGCGAATTTGTCAGTACGAGAGTAAGGCCTCTGTAACCGAGTGTATAGGCAACAGATCGGAAATGTAGAGGATTATTTATTCAAGAACGTGGGTTCAATTCCCACCAGAAGCCGATCTCTCAAACATTACAAAAGGAGGCTGTCAATATGACTAGGATTCGCCCAATGTTCACGACATTACAGAAACAATGGATTATAGTGCATATTCTAAAAATAAAATTCAACTCATTCTTAACCGATTGATAATAATAATAATGCGTGAAGGGTCCAGCTTTATGAACTGGAGGCACTGCGATTATAGAAATTTATTCCTTTAGACCTACAGTTTATAGTGGGATCAACCGATGGAACTCTCTGTTATTATTATTGATAGCAATGAACTTGATTTGTGGCAGTGAAACAGCACATTCATTCATCTGATTCCAAATCAAAAGGAATAACAACCATATTGCTATTATAATTGAATTTAAAAAAATTAGTTGAAAAACAAAAAAACCCATTAGAAATTTGCAATAATAACTTATATAAGAAGTTAAAAATATTGAATAAGAAAAAAATTAATTTAGGTAAGGGGTCATTCACTTATGACGTCCATGATTTAGGGGGGAGCGGGGGTCTGAGATTTTGTGACACCTTAAATTAAAGAAATTTTTTTAAATTAAAATTTTGTGACAAGGGGGGGAGGGGGTGTCTAAAAATCCCATTTTTTGATGGACGTCATAAGTGAATGACCCCTAAGAGAATCAAACTATTCAAAGCACATCAAGCTTCAAATTAATTTGGAGCAAAAAAAGTTAAAAAGATTAACAAATCAAGTCGACTGACTACGAACAAATATAATTTTTTGTGTAACAACTCATACTTAAAGCTTCATCCGTTTCCAATTTGATTTTTGTGGAATGACTTGGATGAGAAAAAGAAACACAAAGTCAAATGAAGACTTTCAAAGTCCAAAACGTTTTGAATTATTTGTGTCAGAAGCATGAGAAGTTGACTTAGAGTACAATCAGCTTATAGAAATTATATTGTGACATCCAAAGTTCAATTAAAATTTGGATACTGTATAAAAAAAGATGATTTTATGACAGAAGTGGGCTTGATGGATCACTAATCACAAATGTAATCAAACGAATGACAATTTATTTATAAATTGCTAGTAAAATTTAAATTTGGAGATAATAACGTCCTCAAACTGTCTAATGCTCAATGAAAGCTCTTGTCAAACAAATGAGTTTTGTACAAGTGGTTCAGAGACGTAGCCAGGAATTTTTCGAAGGATGTGTAACATCTCGAGAGGTAGTTTAAAATTTTTTATTTGAACATTTTTAATGATAGCCCCAAAAATGATTCCAAGGCTAATTTAAATCTCGAGGGGTGTCTAGACCGCCTTAGACCCTTCCATGACTACGCCTCTGAGGTGTTTCATAAATATCTGATATTTTGTATCTATTTTTATTTTAGTAGTTGTGGTTGATATTTAATTTTCGGAGAAATGTGGTCGTAATAAGAAGAAATAGCATTGAACTATTGATTTGATCCTTTAAAATGATAAATTTAACTCAAACTTTTTGCATAAAAGTTGTTTGTTAGTCCGATAGCTATTGCCTCTGTCGTTCACTTGCTCAGACATTTATTTATTGTGTAGTTGCATTTATAGTATTTCAAAACAGTAAATGCAGAAATTCTATAAAACCTGCTCCAACGGACAGCAGTCTAGTGATGGATATATTTTTCTTGCTCGCAGAGACGCAGTCAGAAAGACAGGTTAAAGTTGTAAAATTGTAAGTCTCTTTCTGCTTTAAATTTTGAATTTATTTCGAGTGTTTAAAACCAACCCACCTTGGCTCCCTTATAAACTATGTATGTCATGCTAGTTTATCCACCCTCGTAATGTTCATTGGATTGTATTTCATAGGAAAGAATCTTGTGTATGCAGGAATTTATGCTATGCATTAATTGAGATGCTCACGGCAATTCAGAAATTTTTGATTATATTGTAAAGTAGCACAGCTCATATTTTTGCCAAAAAAAACATTTCAGCTGTCGAGTCAGTATCATGTTGAAACACATTACATTAATGTACATATTTAACCTTTCATTGCGTCTTGTACGAATTACCTTCAAAAAACATACTCTGCACTTACAGTTATTATTATTATAAGTCGTAAGTCAAAAAGCTATTCACATAGGAAACATTAAGAGAAGAATTCCTCGCCACAGTTCACTGCACGAATCTTGAAATTTTCTTCTGTAAAAATCATATTAATTGCATAAACATACACCGGTTTAGTGCATTACGAAATAAATAGACTTTCCGTATATGTACATACAACAAGAATACGATATAGTAACCTAGTGCAGTTAGTGCATTCATGCGCAAATGTAATAGTAGTGCTATTTACTTTTGTAACGTTGCAATTACGCCTTGAACTTGAATCCTTGGAACTTCAGGAAGTCTTTATGATTGATCTTAGTGGTTATTTGAAGATTACGTCACACACTAGACTGGGATGAGGGATATTTTGTGACATTTCAAACAGAAAAGGAAATTTCTGAAGGGCTGGGAGCTTGAAAAAGTAATTTTCTTCGCGTGACGTAATTTACGAACAATCACTTATGCCGTCTGAAAATAATGAACTTTTTGAAAACAGAGCCATAGAGTCCTCAGATAGTCTGATCACTCCTCTTCGGACATCATATGTGAACGACCCCTAAGATCAAATAGAATATGGATCTGCAGAGTTGTAGCCAAGTCAATCCCCTTCCCCCCACCCCCTGGACGGAAGTTTTTCTTCAATTTTAGCTCAGGATGTAGGAGTTGGGATGATATGTCACTCAAACTCCCGCCAAACTTCACCACTAATGACTCATTATCATAATATTTTTTATTCGGTACATTGGATGGGTTAATAAGGCATGAAATGCTTACGTGACATTTGTTGGCTTAAAAATGACAAATTACTCACAAAATCCACAAAAAAAAGAAGTTCAATTGTGGACTTAAAACTATTTACAGGCTTCATAACACATTCAAAAAAATCTCAATTTTCAAACAACTTTCGCAGTGTCGTAAGCACAATTAGACAGTCTTTATATCTGCAATTGAAAGAGCTCACTATTTGAGAAAACTCATTTTTTAGAGAAATTGTTTGACTTCAAAGCAATTTTTAACTAATGACGGTGAGATTTCGTAATAGCACGTCGAATAGTGTTTTTTTGTGGTGCTTAATCTCAAGTGATCACTTCTTACATTTTACTCTGGGCTGCTCATTCATCTTCACCTGTGTTAGCCTCAAAAAAAACTTAAATTCATTAAATTAATGAAACCTTCAAATAGCCTTCATGAGATTTTTGTTACTTCATCCGAAGCATAGAAAATAATCGATAGCAAAATAATAAGAAATATGAATATTTTTGGCAGTTGCTTTACGTAAGTTTTAGGTAATGTAATGAAAGTTTGGAGCAATTGTCGATGTGTTGGAGATAACTACGTGCTTTTTTTGTTAGAATTGATTCGATCAGCTTTGGAGGTCGTTCACTTGCTGTGTCTAACATTTGGAGGACAGGAAGGGGGGGGGGGGCTGTTGGAGGTCTGATCATGTGACTGAAGTGAATTGAAAGTCAAGTAACTCCATTTGATCGATAGACATCATTAAGGAACAACCCCTGATGTAAACGACTATTATACAGGTGGTTGTTCCTATCTAAAAATAGCATTCGTACACAGCATGGATCAGACCAGTTACATGCACAATGAGATTTATTTCTTCTTAATAATCAAATACCACAGTGGCTTAATTTCAATGCTTTCTCCAAATTTTCAAAAGCACATGCTGTATTTAGATTGAAAATACCGAAATTCATAAATAAAGGAACTGAACCATGCCAAATGTTGGCATCATCTTTAATGATTTTGCGAAAAGAGTTTTAGTAAATTAATCGAGTTTTATCAAGACATGATCATAAAGCACTAATGAGCTTGCTTTTTACTGTTAACAGAAATATTAAATATTTATTTTCGCACTTGTTCAGCACTTTGGCAGCTCATGTGTGAAAATTCTACGGAATTTTTCTCTAGTCCCGGATTTTTAATATTTTTGAGTAGAATCGTGATTGAAATTTATGTGTTGGAACTGATTAAGAGTGACTGTTTTAAGGATGGTCAAGATAATTGTATTTTTAATTCCACTTTTGCATAGCATTCGTAATTTTGGCATAGACTCTTAATTTTATTAATGGACATCCTACTTTAGACCTATTTAATGGTGGATGTCATGATCGACCACTGACATCCGTCTTAACATAGATTTGTAATGTCTTTTGTTGAAATGGTAAACCGAATGACTCTCCTCGAGAATAAGATCTAGATGGCTATTGACCTTGTAGGCGAATGACCACCGATAGCTCTGTGGCAGGAGCATATTACCGGAAATTGGAGTACATGAGTTCAAGTCCTATATTTTATTTAAGTTCTTCTTTATTCTGATAAAATTGCAACTAGATTCTAGTTTAGGTCTGATCATAAAATATTGAATTTAGTTATTAAAATAACCCCATCCAATACATACTTTACATCTACATGCTAGATTAATGTTCTTTTATTATTAAGACAGTTTAACAGATGTTTTTAGCTAAGGAATCATACAATTAAAAATTAATTGATTGTGGCCATGAAACATTATCTTTAAATAAGATGTTCAAACCATCAACATGCATGTAAAGTCAACTTGTAAGCACTTTTGAGCATATGAATATTTTAAACTAAGGTGCACAGTTCAAAATTTTAACAGCACCTCTATAAAGGTTAAGAAATTAAAATCATTATTGAGCATTTTTCGAGATGTTTAGACATTACACAAAAGCTGACAAAAGTGACCATTTTTTGCTCAATTTGAAATGTCTTATAGCGTAGACTCCGAAAATTATTTGAGCTAAGTACTTGATACCGCAAACAAAATATTTATAGGTCAAGCGAAAGTGAGCACCGAATCTTATTTTTTCTTTCTCTCAAGGTCCTTCCATTGCGTGTAAGAGCCTTCATGTAATTAATATTTATTTTTTTTTTGGAAATCTCCAAGAAGTCACATGTGTTTCATAACCAAAAAAATTTGCACTGTTAATTAACTTTCTTTATTTTTAAATATAATCAGGGACCGATCACAAATTATATTCACCATTCCTTTAGACCGTAGAGAAGGAGGCAGAGCAACAACAAAAGAAACTAGCAGAAGTAGCTGTCATAGCCCGGAACTGAAATCAGTTCAACCGCTTTATTAACGCCCTACGATTCACAGTGGATCAATAGGAACTAATCATCATCACTCCTTTAGACAGGGGTGTACCCAGTGGTTCCAATAGAAACAAATTTCAAATCCTCCCCCTCGACAAAAATTCTGGTTATGTCCTTTGGTCAATAAATTTCCAGACGTTCCTTCCTGCCTCAAAGCAGGACATCATTTGTAAACGAATCCAATTTAAAAATGTACATTCGATTTGCGTCTTAATAAATTTATAAGTTGCAAAACATGAAGAAATTCACTTAATGTAATTAAATATTTTCAAAAATATTCGATAAAGCTATTAGAAATAGTACTTACGTCGCGTTACGCAATGAATCCAATCAACAGTCCAAAAAAAAATTTATGTTACATGCAATGAAAAATATGTTCAATTTATTTATTTTTTTCTACAATTGCTTCATGCAATTTTTTTTCGGCACACACACGACTCGAGGAGCGATTGGTACTGAACGTCTGAAGCAAACCGCGGTTAAAATGTAAATAATTCAAGCAAGTAAAAGTAAGTAAGCTGTGAGTACAGTTTTTTCTTCTTCTTTTGGACTCTTAAGCTTGCTTCGATCTCCATACTAAAGAAGTTTTTTCTGTGCTTCCGATTTAATGATTTGTATTGAGCTATAATGGTAAATAAATTTTCGTATGTATGCATGTATGTGCCACATGATAATAGCACGATCGATTATCCATTTTCAATAAATCATGTACAATGGGTGTATCTATAGAATATAAAAGGCAATTATACGGTTTTTATCACATTTTTTATGTGATCGCCGACAGTTTTTTGCATGCTTAAATAATTTTTTATGGCTCCTGAGATTAACACAAATTAAAATTAATATGTAGAAACGATGAAATGATTTTTTATTAATTTATTGCAAACATGAATCGGGCATCTTGAGCTTGAAATGGTTTATTACAGTTTTTTTAATTGAAAATTTAATTTACCATAAAGTCAACTTGATCGAGTCAAGTACACAAAAGTCAAGTTCAACGGTTTTTAAATATTTGAAAATCGTAGGGCGCATCCCTCAATTTTAAATCTAACGGTTTTATTTGTTTGTTAATTATAGCTGCTTGATTTATCCTTTTTGGACTGAATATATTTAGCAATCCAATGGTAATTCTGTTATTTGCTAGAACTAATCTGATATTTTCGTGAATATTCTAGAATTTGACATTGAAAATTGGTTCCATTTTTGGGAAATTATCCTACGTCTATATTCCCACCTATTTACTATATGGATAAATTCAACACAGTACCTTAATGCCAGTAAATTATGCATCAGAATTAAGCAATCAACTAAAGAGCAGACTTAAGGACATTAACCAAATATGACTATAAACATTTTCAACCCAAAAATACGAAATTGAACGAGAAACATAAAACATCATAGTAGTCTATGAAAACAATAAATCACGGTGTGAATAGTTAATAAACTACTTAGTACCTTGTTCACTATTTTTTTCATGAAAACAAAAGAAAGATTGGGATCAGCTGAAGGAATATTATAGAAAATTTTGGTTTTAACTGTGATAGATTCTTAATTTCATTAATTTTCTGCTTATTTCTGCACTACAAGAAAATATATTTAATTAATTGGAATAGAACTCCGAGAGATAATTGTTAAATATGGAGAACTCCGAAACTTCGTCGCAAAAATCTCCATCAAAAGAAAAGTTAGAAAAATCTACAGACTCGCCAGCAACAACTCCATCAAATAGTAGCTCAACATGGTGGGGTGGTTGGATTTCTCAGGCTAAAGAAAAGGTAGGTATTGTGATATTAATTAAAGACATTTGATAGCCAACACCTCAATAATTTGACACCAATTCTTCTTCCGTTAACAACAACATCCAGTCCGCTTCAGTTCTTGAAGCTGTTAAACATGATTTGAATGAAATTACTACAGCGGTCACCGAAACATTGAACTTAGTTCCATCCGATGAAGAAGAAAATTTAAAAGAGCCATTAAGTGAGTCTTCAGACTCTCAGCAACAACAACAACATCCAAGTACTGTTAATTTTGCTAATATGAAGCAAAGTATTAGTTCCTCAATTTCGACATTCTTTGGAACGGTGTCGGATGCTTTAATTCCTCAAATCGATGAGGATGATGTCAGTGAAGCTATTCTTATAACAAATGATGATACGATTGTGCTAACTGGATTTACAAAATACCTTGTCGAGATGCAAGCAAACGACGAAACATATTTAGAGGAACCTAGCAAGACTGCCGAATTAGCTGAAAAGTATAGAATGTGGCTGGAAGTCGTTGAGCAGGATCAATTTACGCAGCAAAGAGTCGATAAAATGCTTCAGCAATCACAAATTCTTAACGAAAAATAGTAAGCATGTCAACTTTTTTATCGGATTATCGAATTAACTTCTTCATTGTTCAATTCTTTTCTGTCCATTTAAGCAACAAATTTGTGCCTAATACCGTTTCACACATGAACTTCTTTAAGCGCTATCTATTCAAGAAAGCTTTATTAGAAGATGAATTGGCAAACGTAGAAAGGAGCAAGAAGGAGGAAATGGTAATAGAAAAACAGCCCGAGCCAATTGTCATTGAGTCATCTTCACAGCCAGCTGCAGCAACCGCACAAATTACGACACAGCCACCTAGAAAAAATGAAATAAAAGGTAAGTTCAATCACACTCTAATGACGACGGGCTATGACTAATAAAAAGTTATTCATGCGATTAAAGATCTTGACATAGCAAATTATGAAATATCCGAGGAGGAACAAGCTAGATTACTAGCTGAATATGAGCAAGAAATAAAGGAGCGTGAAAAGAATAAATCTGATGACGATATCGTACTTCCTGATGAAGACCTTGCGGATATTGAACCGACTCCTAAGCCTAAAGCTCAAAAAGCAACGAAAAAATCCACAGTGCAATCTAAAACATCCACTTCCGCTTCAGCAGCTGCTACTAAAGGTAAGAATATTAAAGATTCCAAAACACAACAGCATCAACATAAGTCGAATCAACAACAGAAAACAAAAAATCCAGAGAAGTCAAAGACAGCTACAAAAAAAGCGGACGATCTACTGCCAATGGAGAAGGATCACTTTAAAAAGGAATCGGACACATCCACAAGCGATGAGAGTTGGGAAAAAGATTTTGACATGTAAGTCATGAATATCCTATAAAAACCTTTAATTTATATATATTTTAATTTACACTAAGCATTTCGCCACAAACTTATCTCTTTGTGGAGTCACTCTTATTGTTTTGAAAAAAGTTCACGTTTTTATTATAGAAACAAGCAAAATGTTTAATTCCCAGAGCCCCAATTCAATGATCCGATATGAACCCTTATTCAATTTTCATTTACGAGAAAATTTATCTATAAGTAAAGCATGACTTTAGTTTCAGTATGACGAAGTAATTGGACATTTCAACTTTCAAGGTGTGATGTGATAACAATGATTGATTTTGCTCTAGAATATAGTCACTTTGTGGACATTAAATTGATAAAGCTCGAAAAATTTCTATTTGTGTGATTCTATTGGTGAATTTCTTATCTCTTAGTGTAATTCTATACTTCAAGAGTATCTGTCTACTATTGTAAGGATCGTTGCATACGTAAAAGTCAGTTTATAATGCGTTATATTCCACAAAGTCTACGTAAATGTGTTACGTAATTGAATTTTACGTAAGGGGCCGTTCAAAAATGACGTCCAATTCTCATGGAGAGACCCTTCGCTTATTACGTATCGCAAAAAAACGACTTTTCAGACCCCCTCCCCCCATTGTCACAAAATTTTCTTTGTTTGAACTGTCACAAAATCTCAGATCCCCCCCTCCCCCTAAAAGCGTTACGTAATAAGTGAACGGCCCCTTTTTCTGACGCTGTGTGACACTTTCATTCAAATTAAAAAAATTTGTATAAAAACAGAGGGGGGAGGGGTCTGAAAATCTGTTGTTTGTTTTTTGTGAAACGTCATTTATGAACGGCCCCTAACGTAAACTTCAACGTTAAAAATTTGAATCAAGAAAAGCCGTTAAATTTGGAAAGTTGAAAGCAAATTCAATTATTTTTATCACAGCACATAATTAATATTTTTTTATTGATGCAATCTTTATTTTTTTAAATTTAAATTAATTTATAATTTCGACAGTTATTTAATAACAGATAAAAATTGTATATTTACTAATATCTAAATAAAATTATTGAAATTTATTGAAATTATTGAGTTTTATTGAAATTTTTTAACTGACTTAGTTGAGTCGTATGATCGCTGATACAAGCCGCATGCCTTATATGTTTGGTGAAAAAGTACAGAATTATACTACGTGACTGTGGAAAATGGAACGTGTAGACGGCTTGCTGGATGATTTTACTGAAATATTTTAAAATTATTCAAAAGTTCAACAAATTCAAGGAAAATCTACAAAAAGTTTTTAAAGTTTTCGAATAATTTAACTCACTAATTTCAACTTTTTCATTTTCAAAATCAGTCCATCCATCAATAACTTGAACTATCGCGTAGTTAGAGCGAGAAAGGAGATTTTTGAAATACGATAGTCATATGTGTATGGTGAGTAAGTAAAACGGAATAATCAGAAAACAGAAGATGAAGAAACAACGAGTATTTAAGTCCATAACTCTCTGAGCTCATAAACAGTCTATAACCAAAAGCAAGCAAGCAAACAAGAAGAAAATTTTTTAAAAAATAATATTTCTCATTTTTCAAAAAGAATTAAAGAATTAAAATTGTGAAAGCATTTGAAGGTTTTCGTATTATTCGTCTGTGCTAAGAATTAAAAAATTGTGAAAAAATGTCTTCAAACTTCATGAAATTGAAACAACCAATTCAGATGGCCGCATCTATGAAAGGTGAGAATTAATTTTCAACAGAAAAAAAATTTAAATTTTTTATATCCAAGTTGCTGTGTACATGTGTAAAGTCATGAATTAAGCCGGTATAATTGAGATGAATTATTTCCATTTTAATTTTTATGGCTTGTTAAATTTGCATTTTTCAACTCCATTTTTTATTTTACAATTCTACGTGCATTGATATGCTTGAGAAAAAAATCAGAGCAGGAGAAAAAAAACAGAAAGATTCTCAAAACTACCTCAAACACAATTCCCAAAATTTCTTCGAAAGAGATTATAAAAAAGGTCTTCATGGGGTTACTCGATACATTTTATAAAAAAAAATGCAGCAACGACGAACAGAAAAAGAAAAGAGAGATTATTCAATGGAGAGACATTAATCACATTTTATTGCCTACGTGCAATTCGGCACATTAAAAAATTCTCTGCATCTTTCCCTTATGTATGTTGCTTCTTGGTGTTGATATTACATTGAGCATGAATTTGTCGAGTATTACATTTTTAGAAGCGGTTGCGCGACGTTTCTCACGTGCACTCATTTTACTCTTTGACTATGCGAATGCATAATGTGATATTTTCAATGCTGTTGCTGCCTAGTTCACTGCATTTATTATATAATTATGTACGGAGCACTTTAAGACCTAGAATAATTATTTAATATTGCACATTATTTATTATGTATTGAGCTCGATAAAGATTTATTTTCGTCTGATCACCGCTGAAACGGTAACAGCAATGGAGGCAAATAAGAAGAAAACATGAAAAAAAGTCTCGTGCAAAAATGAAAAATGGAAAGAGCAATTGACGTAGGTTCAATGAACATGAGTGAGCGAAAAATTTTCATGCCAGCTAATTTTCTAGTCTATTTAGTTTCCATTAAAATTATTAAATGACACAACGAATCGATCAAACTTGGAGGGAAATGACCTCAAATGGAAGGTGTATATTAATCATCGTCAGATTGTAGACATTAGGTCTAGTAGTTTTTGTTTACTTAATTCAGGTCATGAGAATTTTCCGCGGTAATTTTCTAGCTGGCAGGATGTCAGGGGGCGTTCATAAATTACGTCTTTCGTAAAAATAGACCCTCTCACCTTGTGGGTCACAAAATTTTCTCTGGACAGCTCTCGAGGTCACTTCCTTAAAATTTTGAACGTCATTCACAAACCACCTCCCAGAAAATTGACAGCAATTTCCCAATCAAGGGCATAAGAGTCAGAATACAGTTCACTAACCTTTACTGTTGCATATCAAATTTAACAAAAGACTGTATATGTGAGGTCAGTCAGGTATTTCGATCACGTATCCTCATAGGCTATAAATAAAATCTCTTTGTGACTGACGGGAAAATTCTGAAAAGTCACATGAAGAAATGAGCCACATTCTCGTCACTGAAGGACATGATATAAGCGTAGCAACAGAAGAAAAGAATTTCATTTACTTTTATATAGAATGACTGCAATGATAGCAAGACTGCGAATGAAAAAATTAAATAAACAGATTTATACTAGAACTGACATGATGATTCTTCTTGTCACTTCAATATCATGTGATATATTGTAATTTTATCGTCATCAGGGCGTACGTGATATGCACGGTGTAGTTTCAAAAGATCAAAGTGATTAAGCTATTATGCTATTAGCTGCAAAAAAGTGAATGGCATTGTATTATGTGAAAAACTATTGATGAAGCTTGCAAATTACAATTTGCTTAATTTTAACGGCTTATATAGGCAGAAAAAAAGAGTGTAGGATACGTGAGCTAGTTGACGTTTACTCTTTTTTCTACTTTTTCGTCATTTTTTTTTTGTTCAATGTACGGAAATATCCATCGTACAAAAGAAGAAGTAATTACACAATGCACAGTACTTTGGTATATGCCGAAAAATTCACGGCACATGACGATTGCACATTAATCTCAACAACTTTTTGGACTCTCTTATCAGCATTTATTAATAATAATTTTTTTATTATACAGTTCCATCAATGACGTCAGCATCATTGATGTCAAATTTCAATAAAAGCGGAGCCTCGACGAAAGTAATGAGCTTCAAGAACACACTTTATGAACGTGCCATTGGAAAGCATTTATACAAGACAACACCAGCACACAGCAATCCAACAAGATATGGAGATTTTGAAGTATCAGGCAGGGTCAGCGATTTCTAAAAGCCGCTAGGCTCAACACTCGTCATATATTTTGATACTTATTGAAACCTGAATTTGACGTAGATGTAGATTGATGCACTTAAATTATAAAGATATGATTAATCTTTATCTACCTACTTATGGTTTGCATGAAAGCGAGATGAAAATTTAAGGAAATGAATGAGAATGTCCAGTCAGATGTGATGCAGGGAGCTAGAATATAATTCGTTGGAATTGGTGATATCATCAGTTTGCTACAAATTAGTATACGACAAGTTCAAAGATAAAGTGTAAGGTCCGGAATATATAAAAATAAATAAATTATCGGCATGATCGTTTTTCATTAAATTAATGAAGGAAATAATGCAATGCAAATTTATTGAACATGATACAGTCAGTTTTTAATCTCTTTTTTTATTGATTTGTTTTCCAAGTAACTTTTTATATTGTTTCTATTAAAAAAAAGTCCATCATGTCATGATAGAAAATAAAAATTTTTTATATACGTAATCAAGCTAAATGTAAGGAAAATTATTATTATTAAACAACATAAAAGTTATTATGAAAGTATGTAGCTCATTAGAGCTTGTAATAAAAGGCAATGTTGGATGGATGAAGAAATGTAGATCGACGACGAAAGAAGAAAAGAAAATAAAGACTTGCAAAAAAATATAAATAAATCGTTTTTTTACACGCTTTATTTTTCTTTTTATCCATTAGACTTTGATTGACAGCTTAGCGAAAAAGAAACCGGTTTTTGTACTCTCTGTATTAAATGGAATTAAAATTGATCTCTAAGATAAAGGCCACATGTGAGCCAAAAGTTATGAAATAACGGATAAAATTTGAAATTTTACATGATTTTGAGTTGTTGTTCCCCTTGTTGTTGTTGTTGTTCCCCTTGTTTACAAAATTGATAAACTTTAAAATTGAAAATTATTGAATTATTTCGTTGATAACGAGTGAATTAAATACTATAACTAGCTATAATTCTCACAAAGATGATAAGAATACAGAGTGCATTGAGAATAACAAAATCCATAAATGGAACAACGAGCTTACGAGGTATTATTGAAATTTCTTCCTTATCGTCACAAATATTTCAAAACAAAAATTTAAAATTCAATCAAATAATTTACATATTAAATTGAAATTAGCTGTGCGATGTACGTCGTAATTCCTACTAATAATAATAATAAGCATTAAACTTGATTCATATTCAAATGAAGGTCGATTTAATAAATTTTTCAAATTTCCCCAATCATCCAGTAATGACATCACAATCCAATATTTTGTCCTAATTAATTCCACTTCACACTAAGCTTGCTTAATTTCTTTAAAAACAAAATCTCTGATAAAGAAATCCTTCAAGAAAATTGAATAGAGAACTCCAGCTGTGAAGAAACTCAATCATTGTAAACAATATAAAACCGGCAGTGCTGTACAGTTAACTTGTTTACAATCCCATTTCGCCGGTATAAGTTATTCTACATTACATTCCTAGCTTTGATAAATGTGAGTAGCAGTAATTGGCAAAACAATAATTTTCTAAGCTCTGCTACAATCAATTGCACTTGCATAATTTTGCATCTATTGCGACGTAAAATGCAAGATATATCGTTCCATTGAATAGATGCATACCACTCTGCTTTTGGATAGAGAAACTCCAAGAATAATAGGTTGAAAGTCCATTTTGAATGCTGTTTTACCGTAATATGTACAAACATACTAAAATGTTAAAGCATGAATAGAAAACAGTATCATGCGACTAAAACGTGATTTTTTTATGCTAGCAGCTACGTAGATTAATAATGTCGTCGTTAATAATAAATCATATTTGTTGACAAATAAAGGAAATACGAAGTATTTGTGCTGCATCAGCAATTTTACAATTAAAAATTCATTCAAAAGTAATTACAAGGAAGAACTTTAAAGCATTTAATTCTCTGTCAAGGTTGAAGGATTTGCGAAATTTATTTCCGTCTTGATTACTTTGATTGATGGACAAGACCCAAAATTCCTTCTCAATTGTTTCAAACATAGAATCTACACTCAATTCAATTGGGAATGTCTTGCTATTGGTATTAATTTACGAATGAGCATTCAATAATTCTCATAATGAGAAAGTCAATAAATTGTGTTTTGCGATTTTCGGAACTGAAACATACAATAAGAGCTGAAATTTGAAAGGAATTATACGGAAGTGCATTGAAAAACCATTGAACCATAAAACTCATTTAACATTTGTTTCCTTGAAATTGGTTTTATGGCTTGCAGCAGTGGCGTAGCCAGAAGGGTCTTGTCCCCCTTCGAAAAAATTTGAACCGCAGCGAGAGCACGAGACTTCAAGCAATTTTTATTATCTGGGATTGGAAATACTAGAAATGCAGTCTGCAATAGCGACTCTAGAAGTGAAGACCATTCCCTCGGTTCTGAGAAATCATATTGCTTGGGATATTCAGGTCAGTCTGGAAGCAATAAAAATGGGATATTAGGGTGTGATGAAGACAAAATTCCTACAGAATTAAGAATCTAAGACCAAAAACATCCACTCTGGTGCCAATAAATACTTCAAGAGTTGTTTATGTCTCTAAACAACATCAACACGATTACAAACTAATCTTCAGTCTTCAATGCCACATTGCTCAATGCATTTGCGGAATGGGAAGTAAACAACAAAATGCCGTTATCGTATAGAATTTTCATCCCTTTTTTATTGCCTGCCGATAACAAATGAAGTTCAATAACGAAAAACAAAATTCGAAGGTCCACATATGACTGATAAACATATTATTGTTTATGGACAAGCTTGAGAAGATTCTTATGGTGTTTATTTATTTTATTCTTGTTATAACAACTTGAGAATTGACGTGATCACTTACATAGTCATAATCATCATTAACGATGGTCTAAAAATATTCAAATTATTATAGGTATTATGGAAGCAACTTGAAATACTTGTTGTTATCGCCTGCTGTCACAAATTTACACATTTGGATATGATTATGAATAACATGAATTGCCTACGCAAGTGAAGAAATTGTGATAATAATGAAATCACTCTCTCTCTTTGTTTGTGAGTCAACAAAAGAAAAATTGGTAGCTAGTACAGCATACATGCATGTATTTTTAAAACTATGTGAGAAATGGCAATGACTCGACATTTCGTTTACTTTAAAATAATTGCGAAAAAAAAGAAAGACTTCTTTCAAGTCAAAATGAATGAGTGAACGCAAAACGTCTATAAATAATTTATTAGAGGTGATTCTCAGGTCGGTCGCCATGTCTATGTCAATTCACTTTCAATTTACATGCTCAATACTTACCAGATGTGATGTTTTTTGGGGGCAAACTTAATAAATATTGATATAAGCCTCAAATTTATTGATAATTTTGCAATTAGTGTAACTTAATGCTCTAATTATAAGTAAACAAACAATAAAATTTCTTATCATCACATTAGTAACTTGATGCGTGGAGAGTGAGTTGTGGAAGGTCAGTGATCTACGATCAGCAAACATGTTTTTTTGCATTTTTCAATTCTGATAATTTAATGATTTAAAATTCACATAAAAAATATAAACAAAGGAACCATAGAATTTTTACACCACAATTCTCTTGGCGTTCGTGACGATTTGCATGTAGCTGCATTCATTCTACATTTACATACAGCTTTTAGCAAACAACATCGTAAAATTGTTTATTGTAAAAAGCCCTTTATTAGCAAAACTATAAATAAACTTCTGGTTTAAACGAATTTCAGCACCAAATGTGTTTATTGAAAAGGTCATTTTTTCTGACTGCATTGATGATATTTTGATAACATTGCTACATGTGACTGATTTCACTTATAAAATGATTAGTTTCAATTTTAACAATATTTTGATTTTCTTGATAATTTTAAATAAGCAGCATTGAACAAATGGAAATATACAGCTTGTAAAAAAGTAAATACAAACCAATATTGAAAGGCACTTGTTCATGTCTTGCAGTCGAGATTATAAGATAGCTTCATGCACGACTATTTTTTTTTTAAATTTTTTTATATAATATGGCATAAAAGCTAATGAAAGGTGCCTGCCTAAGCGCCTTAGAGGATTTTCTAATTTTAAAACTTTCATTAATCTTGCATCTACAAATGCCGTTCTTCTTATGCTATGAAGATGTATCTTAGGCTGACTATGTGATTGGGGTTTTCTGAATACTGTTTAGATTGTTTGCTTCTGTATGATATGCTTATATTTTAAGGTAGGGTATACACTAGGCTACTCTGACACGGGTAGGTAGGGTTTACACTAGAGTATCCTACACTTATAGAAATGATTTAATAAACTTTTTTAAATTTGTATGGAGATTTATAAAAAAATTTAAATTGGACTCTTAAAAACTTTTTAAAATTTTCAAATTATTTTGAGCCGTTAAAAAATAATATTTTGAAAAAAATTTCTCAGAGTGAGGATCGAATCATTGACCTCTTGAATCGTCCAGTACTCTAACCACTAAGTCACCGAAGCAAGTAGATGTATATGACAATTTGTCAATATATATTGAAAAAATTTATAAATAAATATATTAAAAACCAAACTTTAAACTTTAAAAATATTTTTTAAATTTTAAAGTGACTTCTAAAAACTTAACTCGAAGGTTTAAGAGAGAAGGGTATCTCTTATAGAGGTTCAGGAATTTTTTGTCATTCAACTTTCAAATAAGAGGGGGCCCAACTTTAAACCTATAGAATAACTAGTCAGCCTACTTATATCTTCACCAACACATCTCTCATCATGCAATTAAACTAAGTTAGACTGCAAAAAGAGCGCATCATTTTAATGACAAGCATCCGCAGTGTGCAAAAATTAAATTCAATTAAATTTTATGCTGCATGAGTCGAAGTAATTTAGGTCAGTGACAAAGGATCGAGTGTGTATTATGTGCATTTATTCTGCAAATTGTAGCTTTAAATTCCTGATTGCCATAAATGATGGAATTAATCATTGTTATTGGAACGAGATTCATAGTAAACAACTGAGCACATTCTATTCTAGAAAATCTTATCACCTTGAGAAATGCTGAAGTAAGCCCTAACAGTCATTCGTTGTCGGAAGAGATGATAAAGACGAGATTATTTGAATTAAGGCGCAATTTATATTGAATTTTATTTCCATATATTTCTGTTTGGCGATAACGTGAACTCAAACTCCACTCAAAAATATAAACAGAATTAAAATGACTAAATTATTCATTCAACCAGACCTTATGTGACGTCGTTAGCGATTAAAAATTCTAAATTAAGACAATATTCAAACAAAAAAATTTAAATTTATTTAATATGATTAATGTGGATGGATTATGTAAGAGACTGAAATTTTTGTAGAAATAAATACTGGTTTCATGATTCTTCTATGCTGGGCACGTCTAGTGATTAATGTCATCGCCTTTTAAATAAATAAATAAGAATTTTTTGTGTGTCAACTAATGTGTTACGGAATGCTTTAGGGGCCTTTGACTTATTTTCATTTCTTCATAGACATTCACGTGTTGATCTTGTCTTTAATGCACATTAAGTTTATACTGTCTTACAATGTTTCTCTTTCTTTGAATGAATTGCAGACATAACGAGGTCTCTAACGTTGTCAACACAGATGCTACACGATGATCATCACAAAGACGACGAGACACTTAGTCCCAGAATGAAGGAATTCAAAGAGAAGCTACGTGCAAAGACACCGATTGGAAAATTGGATGAGATTGAGGGTAAACATCCATATCAGGAGAAAGAACCATTGGAAGCATGGCCTGATAACACCAATCCAAATACTGGAGAAGTTGGAGGTCCTCGTGGTCCAGAACCAACGAGATATGGCGATTGGGAACGAAAGGGAAGAGTCTCTGACTTTTAGTGCTATGCTTACATGCAGAATCTTTATCTAGGAAACGAACGAATAATAAATTTACGTGCTAATAAAAAAGAATGTTTTATGTCCTTATAAGCTAAGATTCTTTTTATTTCCACGCTTTTCAGGCATGATCTCTGTCATGGTAAACAAACCTAGAGAGTTCTCTTCCTAAGACGCGTATTACATCCAAAATATTTACTATCTGAATACTATATTGCGGATAAAACCTGTTTTTAACTTCTATGCTTGCTTGTGGAAGTGAAAAACATTTGTTTATACCGGCAAAATATTTATCATGCTCGTTGCGTATTTGCCTTCTCTTATTTAGCATGTAAACAATTCTTTATCGTTCTATTTACGAATGTTCTTCAGCGACCTTCTTTTTTATTGAAGGCTTACGAAGTCACAGAGTATTACGCAGTAATTGATAACTGATAAGAAACGATATAATTTGTAGGAACAGCAATCAGCATGTGTAAGACTCTGTCATAAACAAAATCTTGTGCAATAAACATCAATGAAACGTCTCTGAATCAACATGTTGATTGTGCAAAAGTGTCTGAGAAGATAACATGCGGAATATAAACATTCAATCACAATGACATTTCGAGATGAGTCTCAAAAAAATATAGAAAGTTCGACTGGCGCTAGCTTACTCATTTTGATATTAAAA
Organism: Chironomus tentans; assembly: GCA_963573255.1. NCBI lineage: Eukaryota > Metazoa > Arthropoda > Insecta > Diptera > Chironomidae > Chironomus > Chironomus tentans. The sequence goes on from OY754302.1 coordinate 10,168,867, forward strand.
TAAAACGAGAATCGAGAATTTTCATATGTTTTGATTCCGTACACACTTGAATGATTCACAATCGAAAACAAGACGTTTCATCAAACGAGGAAACTCTTTGAATTATTTATCAACTCACTATCGCGCTTCCATACGAGTAAACAATATGTGGTTTGTTATTGAATGTTATGCAACGGAATTCTATCATAGAATTTTTAATCTAAATGGGAACATGCTTCGATAAACTAGGAATACATGGAACTTATTTTTAATTTCAAATACACAAAATGTGTGGAACATATTGTAAACAGTTGCGTAATTTGTAATTTCTTGTATTACGTTGTGTCAACAAAGGCATAAAACGTGTCGTTTATAATTTGAAGCGCAAAATTCTAGCAAACGCAATAAAATTCCTTATTTACGTTTTTAAAATCATCTTTCTGGAATAATATAACATAAAAAGGTTGCAATGAGCACTGGATGATTCATTAATGGAGATAGTCATTATATTAAGGGCATTCGTTCATTTGAACTCATTTTCACTTACTTATTACGTTCGAATATTAGGGGTAGTCTAAGATTTTGTAAGGAGTATTTCACTTATGACGTCCATCAAAAAATGGGATTTTTAGACACCCCTCTCCCGCTTGTCACAAAATTTTCATACAAAAAAATTCTTTTTCGACAATTTCGAGCAACCTAGTACACATTTTCCAATTTTGAGAATTCAAACACCTTCCCCCCCCCCTCAAAAAATTCCTGGATACGCCCCTGTCCCTAACACTCCAAACACAAAACAAAGGGGAGAGGGGTTAAAAAATCCCTTATGACTTCCGTATTCCAAAATTCGGGGTTATTGACCTCCCATCAGCCTCTTCCTGTATCACAATTTTCAAAATTATTTTTTTTGTCCTTATTAAAGTGCTAAATACCTCCTGACCAGGGGTGGAAATAGGGAGGGGTCTAAGGGTGTCTTTTAAAATTTGTATATGAAAAAAATGTTAACTCCCCCTAAAAATTTAAAATTTGAGAAAAAAATTCTAGACCCCTCTTTAGAGGTTCGACTTAAAAGAGTTGGGTCCGATGCGTGTAATTCAAGGAAAGTGACCGTTAAAGTTTCCTAATAAACATGTAAAAATTTCTTACTTGTCTGTCTGCCATACAAAATTCGGAATTAAATACCCCAGTTTCGAAAAGTCGAAAAACCAAAAAACTTGAAAAGAATAGTTTTTATATGAAATTTCAAGGAAAAGTTAATGTAATTAATCATTTGTAGCAATAACAAAGCTAAATGATTTGTGTAATCGATAAAAACATTGAGAAAATCGATAAAAAAAACCAACGGTTTTTTGAAATTCAAAATTTTTGACCTGTGTATTTTAACACCCCTAGACTTTCGATAAGTCTGTCGAAATGGAATTACACGCATCGGAGTTGGGTGTCATAAATGAACGATCACTAAACCTAGTAAATCTTATTTTATGGATACAGACAAGAAGATTCCTTAGATTGGGTTGGGTTTCTCGGTATACACCTACTCCTACCCTATTCTAGGGTAGTGTATACTCTAGAGGTAGACACCCAGACCTTGTCTAATAAATTCAGTTTGAAAACTGAACATGTATCTACCCTAGGCATCTAGATAGCCAATTCTGGTACTAATATTATTAAGCTGCATTGACGTTTCTGTGTCATCTGATCAATAATAGTTACTAAGAAATAAAGCTTGCCTACCTGACTTTTCAAGCAGAGAAAAAAGGTGCGAAAAATCTTTTAAAAATTTACTCAATAGCTGCATAGTCATCTACATGTAAAAATAGAGTATTTCAATGTTTTACACAATCAATTCGCGAGTGTGATAAATGGTGCATGTCGTGAGGATTCTATTAAAGGAGACATTCCTTGAATAATTTCGCGCGAAAAAATAAAACTGCAGTAAACAGCTGAAGATGCACAAAACGTGAACAACGCATGATCTCGCAAAAAATGCTCTCCTGTTTCCTCAGCCGCAGAGAATAAAAAATTTATTGCTCGTAAAATTAATCTTCAAAATCTTTGTTATGACTGGTCAGTTATTCTCAATTTTCAAATATTGAATAGTTTCTTCTTAGAATTTTAAAAGCATTGTAAGTCAAACATACAGTCATTTAGGCCACCAGAAATGTATCGTGAAAATTATCACGTCCACTACTTGCTGTTCATCCCATCTTGCTTATTCGAAATGTACGAAACTCCACGATGTGTGAAAATCGAACAAGAGAAAAGAAGAAGAGTGCATCAAAACAGAGCAAAGAGTCGCGGAAAAACAGAAAATTTCCTTCAGTGGATCGAATATAAAAGAGCGTACATCAACTTGGCGAAGCATTTTAAATCAAGCATTAAAAGCAACCACAAGCTACACTTGAAGTGAGCCGTGTTAAAAAGTGAAAATTTACCAAATAAAAATTAAAGTGAAATTTACTTTCAATAAACAAAGTGAACATTGAAAAGGAACTAAACAGTAAAAATAGTTCAAGCATACTTTACAGAACTGACATAAAACAGAAATCAATTAAAAATGTTCCCAAACGTGATCAAGCATGAAGCACAAATGGCAGCACGCATAAGATGTAATGCCTACTAAATTTTGAGTTATCAGAACAGTTTATTAATTATTTTATTCCTATAGTGCCACAAATATCATACGAGATGATGACGAACATGCTTAAAAACAGTCGAGTAGCTACAAGTTTAACACATTTCAAGAACAATGCATACGAACGTGCCATTGGTCAGCACTTGCACAAAACCACAACACCTCATGATGATCCAACAAGATTTGGGGATTTTGAAGTCAGAGGACGAGTTAGTGACTTTTAGATGCCTTATCACTAGAATATAGAAAAATGTGTGTGATTTAATGTACTTAAACTATTTATAAGTTTGAAGTTTAGTATTAGAGTCTTATCGAATATTTTTATACGTATATCGAATTTTATTGATTTTTTTAAAGAAAATCAGGCATGATTTAATCAAGTTATCTTATCTATGACATTTTTATAAAATGTTTAAATAATGAATAAAATTTGGAAACAACAAAAACGTGTCAAGTGTAAACATTTTCAGCCGTCCATGCATTGAAATTTTCTCTCAGCTATACCAATCTCTCCCCTTACTCATGTGTCTTGTCAATTGCGCATGTCTTGATTTAAGGAAGTCGTGTATTTTTTTAAAGAAGAAAAAAACATTCAAATTTCTTTAGATAACAAAAATGTTTTTAAAATCGTCAATAACTCTTTCAATATTATTGTTAGCCGTAGAAATTAACGCGAAGCATGGACCGCACCACCCTCGAAACAGCTATGTAGTGAAACGAGAAACTAGGAAGCAAGAGTTCAATGAACATCTGAACAATCACGATAAAGAGTAAAATGAGAACATTTGAGGAAGAAGAAATGAACTCATAAAAGTTTTAAATTTATTTCAGGCACTTAGCACAAGATCTTACAGGAATGCATGTTAAGCATAAAGAAATTTCGGAAATGAGTGATGACGAGAAAAGTTTCTATTATTTTAAGATTCACGACACTGACAATAATAATAATTTGGATGGACTAGAAATGATCAAAGCTGCTCTGCACAGGCACGGTGAATCGAACTCACAGGACGAACTGCTTCACATTACAAGTAAATTGATTATTTCTTTCTGGTGACCCAAATTAGATCATTTTTCAAGGAAGTCAATGAATTATTTATAAAAATTTGGTGTCATAAAAATTTTATGACTGTTTGCGTTCAAGTCACGAATATGCTCTAGATAGCATGACCCTCTGTGTCATAAAATAAGTTATAAGTCAAGGACCCTTTGGTATCTAATCGATGGTCAGTCCTTCAGTGCCACTATGCAAGATCTAGTTTGAATATGAAGGAATTACATGGAAATTCTATAAACTCTTGATTCTAGAGTTATTGCTTCATGTACATGACATAAGATATAGTTTGGGGTCATTCACTTATGACGTCCATGATTTAGGGGTAAGGGGGGTCTGAGATTTTGTGACAAGGGGGGGAGGGGTGTTCTAAAAATCACATTTTTTGATGGACGTCATAAGTGAATGACCCCTAAGTCATACATTACATACTTCCTGGTCTTAATGATCTATAAATCTTAATAATTAGCAATCACACAGAGATCACTTTGTTTACGTTATGTCGTTCCTTAATAGGACTGTCATATTCTCTTGACAATCTTCGCATGTGGAATCAGCTTAAAATAGCTGAGGATGAATCACAGACAATGAGCATTTTTCTTGTTCTAATTTTAGGTGTCGTGGATGAATTCTTGGACTTTGCTGATCTAGATAAAAATGGATTTTTGAATTACGCAGAATATGTCAAAGCAATGAATGCATCAAATGATGATAAATACGAGGAACCGCCTCAATCGATCTCATCATCGGGTAGTGCAGAAGTCCATCAAGGCTAAACTAGTAACTTTGTGATAAAATAATAATAATAATAATGTGTAGAGTTTGCAATAGTTTAATTATGTTTTCTGAAGAATCTCATTTATGATCTCATCACTTATATTCCATAATTCTGTAGCCAAATTTTCATTTACTGATAATTTTGATGATTGACAAATATAGCAGTTGTTAAAGTAAAGACCACTCAGTCCTTTTAATTCTTCAGCAACTGAGCAATAAATTGTTGTACTTGCAGCTTGTTGCAGATTTTTAGTGAATGGTTTAACGACAGCAAAGAGCACTTTATAGAACCACCAGTGACGTGTGAGATTCGTTGATACTAAATTTCCAGGATGAAGGGCAAAGACGCTGATTCCTCTTGATTGCCATCTCTTTGCTAATTCCATAGCAAAAAGTATATTGCACAATTTCATATTATTATATTGCAGCATGCTCCAGTATTTTGAAGGTGGTGGATTCAAAATTTCCTTACTTATTGCCGACAAATTGGCAAAACGATGAGATTCAGACGAGACAGCAATGATACGTGAATTTTCATTTAACAAGGAAGACAACTGTTGAGTGATGTAAAAATGCGATAAGTGACATACTTGGAATGTTGTTTCAAGTCCATCGGATGTCAAAGAATAAGACAGTCCAAAAACACCAGCATTTAAAATTAAATAATTGATATGCTGATATTGAGTCTTGACTTTATCACAGAAAGCTTTACATGACTTGATATTCGTTAGGTCAACATGAATGAAATTCAACTTAGCACGACTATTTTCTATTTCCAGTGTTTTCATTTTCTCCAGTGTCAGTTTCTCATTTCTACAAGCAAATATAATTTCACATCCAAAATTAGCCAACGATCTGGCCGTTTCATATCCAATTCCGCTGGATGCTCCTGTGATTAAAGCTACTTGATTACTTAAATTCTTTCCATAAAGAATCGAAACTGCTTTTGTGGATGAATCGTATCTCTGACGAAGCGTACTACTTGAAAACTCTTGAGAAAAGGCCAAACGTGGATCCGTTGATGTCTCACGATTCTCCAGTTCATTAATGAATGTTATCTTATTACCCTCAACCTTTCTCTTCCAGTTATAAGGCAGCTCAACTGCAGTTTTCTTCATTTTATTTGTTCTTGGATGATTCCTAAAAACAGAAGTAATTTATAGATTAAGGAAGTAAGCAAGAGATCAAGTTCATTGAACTTTAATAAGATGATCTTACAACTGGATTTGATTTTTTGCAACATTAACGTAATGAATGAATCCATTGGCTGAAACACGTTCTTCCCAGTTGCTCGGAAGCTCATCTTCACTATCAGTTTCCACATGACAATGATCCATTTTAATTAAAATACAATTAATTAAATTTTGTTTATATTTTGTTAAAATGAATTTTGTAAATAACCGTTAAAATCTCGATATAACGAATAAATTTTTGAATTTTCAACGGAATTTTTCCCGCACTTTTTATTGCCAAACGAAAAAGTTTTTCATTGAGTGCACATTGTTTTCTTAAAATCCATTAAAAATATAATTTTCAGTTTTAACATAGTATATTTAAGAAGTTAATAAGATATTTAGTGTGATAATAATCCTTGTACCTTCATCTGTCCAAAAAACGTGAATTATTGGCTGTACAAGTAAAAATTATAAGAAAATTTATTAAAATTTAAAAATTGCATGAAAAGTATTCTTTAGAATTTTTAATTGGTGTGTTTTTTCATTAAAAATGACTATAATTTAGATAAATTGCTTTAATTAATCATACTGAAATGAGTAGTACTTTAGTGTAGCTTCCAAAACATGTAAAAGTTGTGTCAAAGAAGAAATTTCGTGAAATTCGTCAATATTTACGGAAAATTGCGTTTTCCAATTTGATAGCACTTCCAAAGCTGTATTTAGTGCCACTAGTTGTCATATTAAATGTCTAAAGGCATAACAGATTTAAAAGTATAAGATTAATTAGCCTCAGGAAATGTCTATAAACTAGACATTTAGTCATAGGCAGGCACAATCAACAGCTATGTCGTTCTGTTATCAATTTTTTAAAGCTTGATTTATAGAAGTTTACCGATTGATCGATGATGATTCATACTTTTTCATAAAAGAATAGTCAGACTTTTGTTCCGTTATTCCATTTTACACGCGAATGGATGACGTTTAATGAATTTAAAAATACAATTTTATCCAATTGGCGCATTTCATTACAAATTCAAGAAGTTTTCAACTTACATATAAATGACCTTGGAAAAGGAAAAAAAATCAAAACATATTGCAAGTGGATGGATAGTGGATGACTAACAGAAACAGAAACATTTTCTTCCTGTCATTAGATTAAACCTTTTGTTACTACACTTTATTTCATTTCAATAATTCACAATATTCTCTCCTCCTCTTATTGTTTTATCATTTGTATGTATTACAATATTATATTCTTTTAATGATTTTTGTGGGTTTAGCAAGGCAGAAATAAAATATAATCTATATATATATATATATATATGAATGAAGTGCTGTGAAACAAAGTAGAAAAAATGGAAGTAGCTAGCAACAACACAGGGATGACAGCAATTGTGATAGAAAAGACTTTAGCAACTCTGTGTGGTGTTAATGGTGGGCCTGAATATAGAATTGATGTGCATCGAGGAACACTGGTTGAGATCAAAGATCCATTGAGCACCTTCTGTAAAGTCATGATCATTGACTATTATCACAAAAATCTCGCTTTTGAGAATAATTTATACATGATGAAACATAACACATTACTGGAAGTAAGCAATGATGTATGGCCATATCTAGTCGCTATAGCAGATCCACATGAACGAGCAAATGTGGCCAAAGATAAAGAATTCATCGAGTATTTTCAAACATTAAGAGAGCATAGCTTTGTAGCAATTAATGGTCAATTCTTCAGCATCTATCCATTGAAACAGTCGCTGCAATTTCTACCAGAACGTGAGCCAAAAAATCGAGCACTTGACTTCGATTGTATCATACGTTATATGGGTCCTGTTGGAGAAATCGGTCCGGGTTACTACATTGGTTTAGAACTATTGGTAAATTTATTATTGATAAACACAAAGAACAAACTTTCCCACGAAAATATTTAATGATAAAACATTTTCGTTTAATTTTCTTTGTACACCCACCCACTCAAAGACTCCCACAAAAACAAATATTTATGCTGCCTGCTCGGTAGTTTGTTTTTCTTTTATTGTTACTTCCTTTCTCTCTTTCTTTCCTCTTTTTTTTGGTTTGGTTTAATCGAGTTCTGATTTGTAGATTTAAGATAGTTAGCGCGCATTTTTGCTTTCTCATTACATTTTTTAAAAATAACGGTCAAAAAATATTTGAAAAATAACGACTAAAAAATATTCAAATTTTTATAACCGATTCAAATTGGTTAGAACCGCTAAAAATTTTCAAATTCTAAAAAGTTTAACGGACACTGATCAGTGCAAAATTTTTGTAAATTAATATAAAATAGCTAGTCAGTCAAAAAATCTTTAATGCATAATCTTGGGGAAGCAAAAATGTGCAGAAAGAATTGAAAAGTACATATAGACTTTTCTCTCTCTCTCTTATTACTTTATTCAGAATTTCATTACGGTTTTTAGATGGGATAATAAATTTTTAAAAAGCTTTTTTCATCTTTTTTTTTTGAATTTTCCTTTTATTCTTTCGTTTCTTGAGGAATGAGTATGAAAAATAATTGGATGTATAACATATTATTTACTTATGTGAGATGTGTAAGAGTAGCAAAATGAGCATCTTACACGCTTGATGACTGAGAGAAAGGCAGCCTCGAAAATGATTTCAGAGAAGGCATTATTCATTCCTCTGTAATGGTCTTTTCGTGACTTCCTTTAATATCACTTCATTATACGAGCATATTTCATATTAATTCTCATATTTTTATCTTTATTTTTTTTTTGTGGCTCATAGAATCTTGTGAAAGGACATTCGCCGCAAGAGAAAGAAATCGAAAAGTTTTCATTCAAATACGTCAACTGTGAGGCGGGTCTTGCTTTTATCCTACCCGTGAATTTTTTGAAGAAGCCACCTCTCCTGAAAAAGAACAATAAGTCTACAATAAGCAGTATTTTGTGTGGAATTAAGGATAAATTTAACTCACATTCCAATAAAAATTCCTATTTTGATACCAGTGTTACTGACTCGGCAAGTGAATATTCATCAGCATCAACAAAACGTTCCTTAACACCAGAATTGGTTAATAATATTAATAATAATAACAACAACACACTTAACAGCAATTATGGAAAGATGAATGCATCAACTAATAAATTCCCATCATCCATTTCAAGTCCAAACTTATCGAAACAAGATAGTGGCTCATCGACAACCAGCAGCTCACAGAATCGCTTCACTAATTTAGACTTTATTCATTTGTCTGAAGACTACAGTCACGGTGTTGCTGAACGTGAGAGGAAAATGGAAGAAAGACGAATGTCTGCATCTCGTGGCATGCAAACAACATCGAGTAGTGGAAGTAGTGTTAATGGAGAAGCACGTACGCCGAAAAGTAAGAAGAAAACGGTCCTGCTTCCAACGGCACCGAATCGTGATATTAGACCATCAACCATTCTAAGCTTAGAGGATCGTGACTTGATTGTGATTGATAAACAAGACATTAAGGAAGCAGTACGAAATGAAAGCGATGTAATTATTGTGGATCCACCAACAATTCCTCAAACGCCATCTGATAATGACCATGCTGATTTGACAGACATTCTTGGTGGTGCTTGGCCAGATTTAGCAGGCTCGAGTGCAACATTGTTGAACAGTGACAGAAAATCAAATTCAATCAACAATGGATATCGAAGTGTTGAACGCAACAAAAGCCCAAACATTGCTTCACATTTTACAAATTCAAAGTCACGTTATGATACACATAATGGATATCGGAAAAGTGAGTACATACTCTTTAATTAAATAGTCTTTAAGCTTCGAGAAGATGCCATATTAGAGGCACGCGATTATTATCCAATTAGCGCTTAAAAGAGAATTGTGCACGGAAGGATGAAACTTGTTGTTCTTCTTGACCTACGAAAGCGCATTCCTTGATTATGATAAAAATATTTATTTAAATTTAACGGTCGGAAAAAATTCAAATTGTGAAAGTAACGGTCGAAAAATATTTTTGACCTAATTTAAATTTTTTTAAACCGTTAAATTTACATAAAATATATTGGACTAAATGTGGTCAATTGCGTTGTTCTTTTCCAAAGATTTATTTACGAAAACGAATTAAGAATCATGCCAAAAACACGAAAATGATTGTGAAACATGAAAATCGTGGTATCGTCATGATAAATAGTCTGATAGAATTGAAATGATGAAAGGAACAGTTATGAGAAATTACAAATGGCACGAAATCGTTGAATGTGCACGATTCTTTAATGAAAATAATTTCAAAGCAACTGAAATGCACGAGTTTACTCAAAAATGAGTCTGCTTTAATTATTATAGTAATAACGATCATATTAGAACCTCTAGACTAGAACGTAAATCCCCAAATGAAAAATACCCTTAAGCATGCATTATTCATTCTTGATACATGAAGCTGAGGAAGAAGACAAGTTATTATGATTCTCTTCTCAATCGGTTTAGCATATTGCTGCTAGCTGAGACGTCTTGGTGCCAGTTTCATTACTTTATTTCTGTTCTCTCAGTTTACATTTAACGCTCAAGCAGACAAAATCTGGTCCCGAAATTACATTATTTTTAGATTGAGAAGGAGAAGGAAAAACAAGAAAAAGTTCTCCCATCTCTCGGTTTTTCTCACTCGTGAAAAACTTTTTTTTTAAAATCCTCATTTTGTGATTTTTCTCGTGTGCGTTTAGCAAGAATCAATATTTTTCTCTAACTTCTCAATTCTATCGTTTCTATCTTGTCGATTGCAACAGAAGTGCCTTAATTTTCGTGTATAATAAAACAATAAACAATAATTTCAATTTATAAGCACCAAAAACTCTGTAAAGTGAGATTCCAAATTATTAATTTTGTGTCTGAACAAGAAGTGAAAAAATATTTTTTTTGTTCTATTTTTGGTGTTGCATCATCATCATCATAATTCATCATTAATAGACTCTTTAGTTACCGCGTTTTCTTTTTTTTTCGCTATTAAATGCTACCATACCATCCAAATTACTACACAAATTTTCAGTTTGATGATTATCGTGATCTTCCTGTAACAGTTCTTGAACATTTTGAATGGGCTTATAACGATCATGAAGGTTTCCACAATATTCATTTTTTAATTTGTTTTTCCCCCTTTTTGTTGCTTGCTCCTCACAAAATTCTCTACATTCCTTCTCTAGAATTAAAAACTAGCATAGACAAAGTCACTCGTGGTCGACGAAAGCGCATTTTCCAAATTATCCTAAATTCTATAACGACCACAAAAATTTGAAAAACGGTCATTCAAAATTTGAAAAATAACGACCATTTAAAATTTGAAAAATAACGGGCATTTAAAATTTGAAAAGTAACGGTCAGTAAATATTTGAAAAGTAACGGACATTGTGCAGACTAAAGCATTGTCTTTGGCAAAATTGCGCTTGAGAATTCTCATCGTCTATCCAACGTGACTCTTTGTTCTTGTTCTCAAATGAAAATTTCTCATTTTAAAATTTTCTTTCTCATTTTTTGCTGTATTTTTAGAATCAAACGGACAGTACGACAACTTTGATCAGGATTCTGTATCGTCAGTTGATCAGATTTCCGACTGTATCGTTCCGTCGCCACTATTTGACATTCCAAATTCTTCGTTGGAAATAGGGACAGTTGTAGAAGTAGCAATAGAAGGTGGAAAGAATCTTCATGGTGTTATTCGTTGGATTGGACATAAATATCAAGAGGACGCTCTAAAGATGTCTAACGGATATAATAATAATAACAATAATAGTAGTGAATTAGTTGTTGGTGTTGAATTAGATGAGCCGTGTAATGAGCGAGGCTTGAGACTTACTGATGGAATTTATAATGGACAGAGATGCTTCCGATGTCCTGATCGTCGTGCAATTTTTGTGTCGCCTAAGCAATGTACAAAGGACAGACGATTTATTGAAGAGGGAGCATCCAAAACATCCACAATTCGATCAAATACGCCGAGTGATGGGAAGGCTTTTGGAGCAGACTGTCCGATAATTGAGGGCTCTATAGAAGCTTTAAGTAAGTGACTTTTAATTTGTGTTATGTTATTGAGTTTATTAAAATTATTATTTCCTATCCAGACTTTGCAAACTACGAAGATCTCGATGAGCATTGTGGAAAATTTAAAGGCATTCAAGGACATCATAATTCATGCTATTTGGATGCGACACTTTTTGCAATGTTTACATTCACGAGTGTTTTTGACTCGATATTATTTCGTCCACGTGAACCAGAGGATCACGATCAGTATGAAGAAGTTCAGAGAGTTTTGAGAGAGGAAATTGTTAATCCATTACGGAAGAATTTGTTTGTACGCGCTGATCGCGTATTAAAATTGAGAAAACTTTTAGATAAATTGACGTCCGTGAAAGGATTAATGAACGAAGAGAAGGACCCTGAAGAGTTTTTGAATTCACTTTTAGCACAGACATTGAGAGCAGAACCATTTTTGAAGGTAATGACCTAAATTTTTATTATGTAAGTAATGTTGAGCCTTAATTTAACTAATCAATAGCTGAGTTCCGGACATGATGCATATTTTTATCAACTATTCCTTGAGAAAGACGAGAAGCTAAGCCTACCTACAGTACAGCAATTATTTGAGCAATCATTCTTGACATCAGACGTTAAATTAAAGGAAGTTCCATCGTGCTTAATAATCCAGATGCCGCGGTACGGAAAGAACTTTAAAATGTATCCACGGATCTTGCCATCTCAGGTTCTCGATGTGACTGACATTATTGAAGATTGTAAGTTAATTTTTTGATTAAACTAAATTAAGGAACTCAGCATTAATGAGCAATAACTTTTCAGCACCACGTCAATGCACAATTTGTGGAACGTTGGCTGAATTTGAGTGTAAAGAATGTTTTGGTGTGCTACAAACAGGCTCAGGACTAGAATCGACGGCATTTTGTAAGAAATGTTTGACAACAGCACACACACATCATAAGCGTCAGAATCATACACCAAAAGCTTTATCCATTCCTCATGATTATAAGATAATTTCCGATTATAATAGTGTTCCACGACTATTTATGGAGCTTTTTGCTGTTATTTGTATCGAGACATCACATTATGTGGCATTTGTTAAGACTGGCTCAGGCTTAGATTCTCCGTGGGTATTTTTTGACTCTATGGCTGACCGTAAAGGCGAACAAAATGGTTATAATATTCCTGAGATGATCTCCGTTCCTAACTTACCAACATGGATATCTGAGGAAGGTGCAAGGAACTTACACGAAGCTAATTTGCAGGATAAGCATCTTCCAGAATTTGCGAAACGTCTTTTGTGCGATGCATCATTGATGCTGTATCAATCACCGGAAATGATGATGTATCGATAAATTATTGACACCTTTTTTTGGATAATTGAAATGACTTGAATTTATATATTATTGAAGAAGTAGTGAGAATATCCATCAGAATTTTTTGGATAAAAAATATTAGTAAATTAAGCATTTATGTCCATTGAAGATTAATGCTTACAAATCTTTTTAAATGACAGTATATTTAGATCGAAATGGATATTGGATATCTAATGAATTAATATTATAAATGAAGAAGGAAAAATATTCTTAAATATTAATAATAAATTCTCTTTGCAATTCCCTTATCTTCCTCCCATAAAAAACAACAAGTTCTAAATTATTGAATCGACAAATGAGATTTAAAAAAACTTTAAACGCAACAAAATATATTACAAATAATGATATATAGAGAGAAATCTGTTACCTTTAGCGAAAATTCAAATAGTACATTGATTCAAATTCATCAAGATGCGTGGGGTGGACGTGGGGACTTTTAATGGCTTCAAACTCTGATCTTACGTAAATTACGTACGCATTTTTAGCTTTGAGAAACCAGAAAGTCAATCATCTCTGCCTCAGCATGTTACAGACCTAATTTATCATACAAAAAAGAAAACATATATAAGATGATCCTGACGAACAAAAAAAAAGATTTTCAAATACAATATCCAATGAAAGGAAATATATTTTTATAAAAAGCCAAAAGAGAAGAATTAATAAAAAAAACTTTAAAGAAGACCGTTTTTTCCGGAAAAAAGTGTAATGCATTAAATGCTATAAAAGAAAAAGAAGAATAATAATGATACTAAAATTATTAATAATGTTATTTAATCGCTTAAATTCTTGTAAAGCGTTATAATAATATTAAAGAAAACTTAGCAAAAAATTTCAATAAAATGATACGAAAAGAAGATTCAAGAAACAATTTGTCTTATCTTAAAACAATTAAAATGCTGTTCTTAAGAAAATGAAATTTAACGGTTTTTTTTAATTCAAATTTTATAACGGTTTCTGAAAATTTGAAATTATTGAGGTAAAATAAAATTTGAAAAAATCCGTTAATTAACGTATTTCAAGACAGCTCATAGATCCCTGAAATCTGGACATAATTAGTAAATGACCTTTAATTTAAATCTGTAAAACTAAGCAGCACAAAGAAAAGACAGCAATTGACTTTTTCTTGAAATTATCATTTTTATTGGTTCCAATTTTCACTTTTTTTTCGTGGGCAGGCATTCAAAGAGAAATAATCGAGGCATGGACACTGAATATTTTCATTTGTGAGAAGAAAATTGGAGCTTCGAGTGTCGGTGCCTTATAAAAAGTAGAAAATAAGAGATACAAAAAGTTTCTTTACAAATTTGAGAGAAATCAAATGACTTTTGTTGTTGTTGCTGTTGTTGTTTTTGTCGAGAATAAGACATGAAAAATAGAAAAAAGGAAGTGATAACATGATGAAGCAAGCAATAAAGCGGCATTTTAGCTTCTATTATAGCGATTTCCATATCCTCGACGATGATCATCTTTATATTCGTCCAAATTGCGTGCATTATCTAAATATTCAGGATCATCATTCTCGACCTTCTGTTCCTTTTCTTCATCCTCCTTGGCTTGCTCGGCTTCTTGATCGACTTCACAGCGACCTTGTAATGATTGATTTTTTGCAACTTGTTCTGCACTTGGGAAGATTCCTTGCTCGACACGCTGATCGTAAAATTCCTGAACTGTATATGTGGGTAATGAGGGATATCCGGCACCATAAATGGCTTTTTGTATTGCATCTTTTGTTATAATAATTGGCTTTAATGGTGCCGGTTGATGATGATGATGGTGTTGAGGATGAGAAGGTGGCCTTTTTGAGGAACTAGCATTATCTGACGTCTGATCCATATACTCTGGATCATTTTGTTTTAATTTGGCGATATGCTCGAGAATTTCACATTCTTGCTCTAAAGTACTCAATTCATCCTGCGTTTCCCATACACACGACTTGATGAGTTTCAAATAGAAATTTCTCTTAACATCCTCATCCGTATGATCTCGTTCCATTGCAACTTTCAATTGCTTAATTTGATCTTTCAACTCCTTTTTCTGTTGATACTTTTGTAATTTTTGGTTTCGCTGTTGAGCCATTTGTGTAATTCTTTGAATTTCATCACGTAATATTATATCCTTATTTTTCGACACAGCAGTTGTACTTCTCTCACACAAACCATACTCTTCACATCGATTCAGGTAATCGTCATAATAAATTTTTGCAACATCCACGACATTCTTGCGATCCAGTACATTTGTTAATTTTAGTGTAGTTTGTGCAAGCAGGAACGGCAATAGCAAATATTTAAGATGATCCGTTGGTATTTCCTCATACGATTCGTTCGTGCTAAACATTCCCGTAACACTAACAAGCTTAGTTGTATCCTCAAACATTTTAATACATTTCCTTACGTCTTCCTGCAAGTTTTTCATTTTAAAATTTAAAAAAGTAATTAATTTCATACGCAAAAGAACTTTTTAGATCAAAACAAAACAAAAACAAAAATGCAATTTCGACAAATCATGAAAATTCACATTTTTACGTAATTATTCTCAGCCACTTCATATTACCTGGAATTCTGGGCTATTTGATGGATCATCGCGCCTGTCAAACTCCTCAAATAACTTGTATGCACTATCAAAAAGTTCAAATAACTTAATTTCACCTTCCATTTTTTATATTTTCTATATCAGTGTTTCTCAAACTTTTTTGAGCCACGGCACACTTTGACTGTAGAAATTTTTTTCTAACACTTGTCCAAAATACTAAATTTAAAGCTCTAGTTTTTGAGTTTTGGATGCTTTAGTTGAGTTTTTTCAGTAAAAATCTATACTTTTAGAAAAAAACATACTTTTAGAATTTTCAAAATATTTTTGCAGCACACAGTTTGAGAACCACTGTTCTATATCCAAGGTGGCCGTTCAGAAATTCAAAATATTTCAAGCCGTTATTATTATCAGTCTTTAGTTCAGCTTTTTTAATGCAGCTTTCTGCTTTAAATGTTTATGCTATGCCAAGGGTCCAGTGGTCTTTTTGATCGCTTACTTCCTCTGCTGGAACCAGCTAAAATACTTCCAAAATACGTTCGTAAAATTACCTAAAATGTACTGGATGTTGTTAAAAGTGATGAAAAATGCAGCACAATGTTGTTAATAGTTATGAAGCACCATTAAGTTCTCAATCCTTGGCTTTTAAGGACATTCAAAAATTCAAAAAGACATCAAGTCGTTATTTTTTATCCAATAATTTTTCATGAACTACATGACTCTTTATTAATTTTATACAATTTGCACATAACACTGTTTAAAATGAATCAATTCTAGGTCCTGGATTTTGGTATTTCTCTTTGAGTTCTCCAGACCAGTACTGTTTCGTTCTCTCATTGCGCATTGCCTGAAATCAATCAATTTAATTAGCATAAATAATGAGAATAAACTTAGTAAGCACTTACAAGTGCTCGCATAGTCTTCTTAGTCATTGTTAAGCACTCATTGAAATCCTCAATTAAATCTCGGCACTTAAGCTTGCCTCTGTCTTGTCCATAAGCTTCCAAGCATTCAACGACGTCCAGTTCAAACTGTCCACACTTGTCGTAATGCTGTGCATTAATTAAACCACCAGTGAAATCGGTAAATGGTGTTCGGAAGAATGGAGTGAGCGGCATCTACGTAAATTAATAATTTTCAAAACTATCAAAATGATTGAATAACAAGGAAAATTTAATTTTTTTATGATTTCTTGGAATATACACGGAATATCCATTTGAACTTGATATTACTAATTGTTTATATGTTAATGATGGCTAGTTAATTATAGAAAACAGTGTTTAATACCTTAAATTAAGCCAAATATAGATTGATTCAATTTTTGACAGAAGAAAAACAATCTATGAACAGGGGGAAGATAACACGGCGTAAAATTTTTACGCCTGGCCTGGCGTAATATTTTTTTAGGCATTTTCGAATAGAACTTTTAGTTGCATCTTGTTAAACACATAAATATAAGAACTTTGGAATCTTTTCCCCCCAGATATTACCATAGGATTAGCAGTTATTGGTCAAAAAGACTTTGGCGTAAAATCACTTTTTTACGCCGTGTTATCTTCCCCCTGTCTATGAAAAAAAATTCAAAATTTTGAAAACCGTTAATTTTTTTTGAACAATTCAAATATGAAAAAACCGTTGACAACATTTTTTTTGGTTTATAAATTTTTATTTCTTTAACTCATTCATCTTTTTTATGTACACATTTTAACTACATTATGTTTGTTTTCATCAGTTTTTCATTCAATAGTCAAAACATTTTCTCATTAGATTTTTCAGAACATAAAATTAAAAAGGAAAAGAATTTTTTTCTCTCGAATGTATGCAAACATTATTCATCTCCTTAATGGCATTCTGCTCCTTGTGCCTGATGATTTTTCATTTTAAAATAATCAATCAATATTGATTCTCTCCAAAAAAAAAAAACATCTTTTCACTTTATTTTTTAGTTAGAAGACAGAAAATTCCTTACAAATTTCCAGAACAAAATGTTTTTCATAGTTTTTTATAGCAAATTTTTTTTCGTCTCTTTTTTTGGCAAAAATTTCAAAAGATAAAGTTATTTGTGTCATTAATGCTTGACATTCATCAAAAATATTTTTTTAATTATTTTTTTACCTCTTGTATTCTTTTTTTTTTTCTTTGTTTGTTTAATTAAAAAGGACGGGATTTGAATATATTTAATTTAAATTATGCTATATAATAACTTATGCGGGTATTAAACTAGATTATGAATATGCAGAAGAAAAATAGAGTAACATGTGACTATGAACTAAGATTGAAAGTTTTATGAGAAATATTCTTTTCTTTTTCTTATCGAAAGCAGTTTGTATCGAGGGATGTAATACTATCGTTAATGTGTGACGATTTCTATGCTCAGAAACTCGATTAAATTATGTCTAATTCATGTTTTATGTATTGTCATTTTTTTAACCGACTTTTCCAGTTTGAATTTTATTTCAGCATATTTTTTGAATTTTTGAAAACCGTTAAATTTTGAATTCTAGAAAACCGTTACAAATTCTACGTAATTTCACTAAATACAGTCCTAGTACAGCAATAAGGAACTATCCTTCGAGTATCGAGTGTCTAATCATAGAAAACTATAAAAACCTTGCTATTTCATCACACATTCGTGCTTAAATCCCTCGAGTAGCGTAAAAATAAAAGTTATAAAATATAGACTAGATATTGACAACTAGAGACACTATAAATGAATCAAATAAATAGGAAAAGGAATTACTAAGTAATAGAAAGATAAAAATATCACAAAAATATTGTTAAAGAAGCTACAGTGATTGTCAAACTTCACTGTATTCATGTACTATTTTTTAGATTGAAAATTTTCTTCATTAATTCGTTTATTCCATTTTTTCACTTATCGTTTTTTTTATATTCTTCATTTTTTAAGGATTGTAGTTATGGGAGATCTCTCTTATCGTAGATTGATTTATCGCTGAAATTATTATATGAAGTGATATTTGACCTCGATTTTCCTCATTTTATTTTTAAGTTTTGTTAGTAATGAACACTTTTCTCCTGAGAATTCATCGTGATATTTTGCCTAATTTACCGTCAGCGATAAAACAATCTTCAGCGAGGTGCAAAATAAAAAGTATAAATTTGGTCACTCGCGAGTCATGACCGAGGCAAGCGCATTTTCCCAACATAGAATTATGCTATCCATTGAATTTATATTACAAAGAACTAGAGTACCAACCGCAAAAGCCACAATAGGAATCGAAAGGAAAAAGATAATTTTTTTTGGTTTTTTTTGAAAAAATAACGGTCACAAAATATTTGAAAAAATAACGGTCACAAAATATTTGAAAAATCAACGGTCGCAAGATATTTGAAAAAATAACGGTCACAAAATATTTGAAAAATAACGGTCACAAAATATTTGAAAATTTGCGCATTTGAGGTTTACGTAAGCTTTATCTGGAAGATTTTTGGGTCCTGCCAGCGATGGAAGTGACTGATTTTAAAAATTTCTTCGAATTCAAATTATTTGAATCAGCACACATCATACAAGCATAAAAAACTGTATCAAAAGCGCTCAATCTGAATGAGACACAGACATAATCTCGGGAAAATGCGCTAAAAAGGAACAGATAGGGGAGAAAGAATTAGGCGAGCGGAAGAAGCCAGAGAGTGTTTAAATGTCAATGCTATTTCAAAATACATAAATTATTTCTGACTGCTTCAGCTTTACATCAATGGCTCGATTACAGGATTTTTGTGTATATACGTGTGTCTTTTTTTTGCATTACATAAATTGAATCTCATCATCATCAATCACGAATGAACTAAATTATTACTTTAATTACTTTAGATTTTATTAAGTTTTTTTTTCTTTAAATTTTTGATTTAACTACATCATGACCCTACGAAAATATTTTCTTATGTTTCTTGTTATCTCAATAAATATCCTGTACGTACAATCATTTCTTTTCACGATTTTTTTTATATTTTTTTTTCAATATTCATTAATTTCTCGTTATAATAATTATAAATAATTATTGTTAAGTTATTGTTCTTTCAAAACGCATTATTATTTCATTATGGCTGGAATCAAGTTATAATGCATAATCATGTCCAAGACATTTACCGTACAACGGTAACACAATCTTCAACATTTAGTCATCAAAAAAGTTCCTAATTCCACATTGATTCTCATTATATTCTTTGATTAATTCATTCACATCATCATCTATTTACAAAAAAACTTTATATGCAAGGCGTTATGTCAATTTAAATTTTTTTAAAAAAAATTCTTCTTTCTCGTAATTTTTTCCACTTTTAAGAATTGAAAAAAGTAAAAAATGAAGGAATTTGCAAAAACTTTTTACTTCATTTATAATTTGAAAAATGTGAGACATTCAGAAATTTAACATGTGTGTGTGAGTTGGGGTGTGTTTTTGGGTGTGGGTGTTTGTGTCATTGAACTTGATGTAAAAATTTTCTTTTTAAATATTTTCCATTTTTTAGTAAAAAAAAAAGAGTTAAATGAAGCTTTATTTCTTCAACATGCTCTTATGTAAAAAGAAATTATCTACAAATATATATAGCGTATATCATCATCATCATGAAAGAAGCCACGAAAGATTATGCTACATCTACAAATCAGAGATGAGGACGACTTTTCGATTTCTCTTTGCTTGATTGACTTTAAAAAGGATCTCAAAAAAATGGTAAATTACTTCATAGACATGGGATATTGTTAATATTTAATGACGTTTACGTTAATCCTCACGAAATTATTTATGAGTCAGTCCATTAAGAATTTATTTTTGGGATATATGGATAATTTATCCTCGGGAACATTTTAGTTTAAATTATTTACGTAAACATAACACTTTTACGTAGGAACTTTACGTAGGATCAGGGGGAAAACACTCCGTGGAATTTTTTTTTTGTAAAATTTCCACTTTTTTCCACTTTTTTAATACAATTTTTCCTTTTTCCACGGAGCTGTTGTCCCCCTGCGTAGGATTTTTACGTAAGACTTTGCCGTAGGAATTTTTACGTAAGACTTTGCCGTAGGAATTTTTACGTAAGACTTTGACGTAGGAATTTTACGTAAGACTTTGACGTAGGAATTTTACGTAAGACTTTGCCGTAGGAATTTTACGTAAGACTTTGGCGTAGGAATTTTACGTAAGACTAGAAATTCTAAAGATAAGTAAATTCAATCAAAAGTCAAAAAACCAAAATAAAAATCACCCAACCAACCCCCATCTCTGCTACAAACAGGAAGGAAAATATCTCCACATTTCTTTTTTTCATATGCTAAAAAAATATGATGTGAAAAAGGGTGTATACAATTAAAGATAGCAATTGTCACGAAGGATAAGATAGATAAATAGATATAGTGAGCAGAAATAAATAAGAAAATGATTGACAAAAGTGTGATTCTCATGTTGTTACAAAAATTTAAAGCTTCTTGGTTTCATTCGTGTTATATTATTCATAATAATGTCATTCGTAAATCGTGAATTACATCTCTATAAATGGTATTTAATGTAGTTTTTTTACTCATTGTATATGATGAACAACTTTTTTTTTTAATATATTCGATGAGGAAGGAAGGGTCAAATGTTTCATTTTATGTATGGAACGAAAAATTCTCTTTTCATGTTTTTTTTTTCTTCTCGTTTCGTGTGTAACTTTTTCACTTTTCCTATTCGCATGTTCTCATACTTTTTTTTTAAGATAAAGACAAAAAAGGAACCAAAAAAAAAGTCGTGACGCTTAGAGCCATTCGAGCGATTTTTATATATACAACTAATATACTTTTCTAATTATTTACCCGCAAAAAATGGTTGTTTCTCATTTACATTCACTCATCCACACAATCACATTCATTCATTCGCGCCAAATCTCTGTTATTATCACGCAAACTTATGTCCTGGATTTATTGGAATTATTAGCTCATCATCATCATCCTGATCGTCGAAGCCGTCGTGATCGATTATGAATGTTGGACTTTGACGTGATGTTGATGCGATTGGTTGATAATGATATCCTTGACGATTTTTGCGCATTGAGCCCAATGTTGGCTTTTGATTATACACCTGGTCAGGTCGTTTTACTGTAAGTCAGAAAATTGAGCATTAAATAAATGACAATATATTAAGGCAGAGGTCATCTTACTTGGAATATAAGCTGGTTTTTGATTCGGCATTGGCATTTCAATATCACCTTCAAGTTGCTCTCTTATCGTATCTGTTACAGATCGCTTCATTGTTTTATTGTAATGATTTGGAATATTGCTGACTTTACTACGTTTATCACCAATATCGTTACTACTTAACGGACTTAGCTCCCTATCATGCAGGCCCACTTGATCTTCATTCAAGCGTCGTCTGAATCGTCGACGACAATATGGACAGCATGCTAAAATTGCTAGTATAAATGCTTCTAATGCACAACAATAACCAATTATCTACAACGAAAAGAATTAATTATGTAGTCTGACTGGATGTGACTGTGACTGTGAGGAACTTACAGCTGATACAAATAACGTATCCTTTGTATATTTGGCTACCCATACAAACTCCTCAGCAAAGAAGACCATGTGAATGATCAGCGATGAGCTGAGGATGAATAACAATCCAATCGTCAGGTACAACCACGCATTCTAAAGAAAATTAGAACCAAGAAGCTTTTTAAACACTGCCAAGTAAGTTTTTCAGGATGCGAAAGCTTTTTTTAAATTATTAAAATAAATTTCTTTTTGAATTTTGAATTTTGCAAACTTATAAAGGAACAGAAAATGAAATTGAAATTATAAATAGTTCTGCATTCTGCTAATGACATTTCTATCAACACGATAATGTCATTTATGCAGAAATGGCAAATAAAAAATAAGTTTTAAATTGAGGAAAATTCCTTCAGGACTTTAAAGTAAACTGTGGCACAGACATGAAGAAATTTTCATAGAATATAGAGTTAGTAAATAGATTTAGAAGCCACCAATAATTCAAACTTCCAATGTGTTAAAAAATCGATCCAGCTGATCCCGAATACATACAAGCATACTTACTAATTTCCCCCAATTAAAGGGAAACATCAGTGCAATATGTGAGATATCCAAAAAGAGCATTAAACATGTTACTAGCAATGAGAAAAGTGCACAAAAAACCTATACCAAGAGAAAGAGATTTTTGTTAGTGATGATTATTAGTTAATTAGCTACACATTAAATGTTATTATTAATAATTATTATTATAGATGTTAATGGGATGTCAGTATTATTAAGATATCAGATTCCTTATTCTACAAGAAGCTACAACACACAAACAATATACAGAGAAACAATGTCTGCAAGATTATACCACGAAAACGCATTTTCCAGGTCAGAAAATATTTGAAAAATAACGGTCAGAAAATATTTAAAAAATAACGGTCATGAAATATTTGAAAAATATCGGTCAAAATAACCGTTTCATTTTTTTTTTTTTTGAAAAATAACGACCAAAATAACCGTTTCATTTTTTTGAAAAATAACGGTCAAAATAACTGTTTCAATCTAGATCTTAGCTTTAATTTGACACCAAACAGATTAAATTCTGTTACTGATTGACAAAGCATGGACACCAATCCACAATTTTCTTAATATATAAAAATAAGCTAGCACTAAACAGAGAGAAACTCGGTCACATTTAACTCAAATCATTTATTTTTCCGTCCTGATTTCTCAAATGTGTTTCGCGGAACGAAAAGTTTCACACAAAAAAAAATACAAAATATGATTTGTCATTTGGAGTCTTTTTGTAAAATTATGGAAATCATAAATATCACATACATTTTGTGTTTTATGAACCGTATTCATTCAATTGAGATAAATGAATTCCTACAAGATACTGCGACTCAATTCAAATCACATGAAAGCTGTTCATCCATTAAATTGAAGTAGAGTTATCATATTTATATTATTTTTGTAGTAGCATATATCCATAAATGCGAAGAGCCTGACAACGATTCATTGGTTCGTTAGTGAATTTTTTTATGAATAAGAACTAGCCTCTACTTAATAGCATGGACGGTTAATATATAAACTTTAGACGAAGGAGAGGAGATGAAAGGAACGAAAGTGATAAAATGATGAGAGTTTAACGCATTTTCGTTGCGCTCAAAACAGACAAGACAGGGAGGATGGATGGGAAAAATGTAAAGTAAGTGAGTACATACCATCAATCTTAATCGTCCAATCAATGGCAGTAAAAAAAGTCCAACTTGTACTGTTCCAGCAGAACATTCAAACGCCAAGCAACAAGCTGATGATATCTAAAAATTATGATAATTTTTTAATAAGAGCAGAAAGAGAATGAAACAATGAGTGAGGAGCTAGGAGGAAGGAAAAAATATTTTTTTTTCATAAATGTATGTCTGTACAGCATGTACGTATGTACAAAATAATACAAATGAAACGGAAATGAGAAGAGAACTTGTTGAGTGAGGAACCAACAAGAAAAAAAAGAAGAATGAATGAATGAAGGCATCGACTGACTTACCACCAATAAAATTCGAACAATTCCTGTTGGTGTTTTAAGATGTGACGCATCACAATGAAGAACGACACCTCCCCATCCCATTTGATTTTGTCCAAGACGTTCACGATAGTTGAGATGCGAGTCCCAAGATGAGCATGTTTCCAACGGCGATTCGAGAGGTTCGAGCGGTGTTGTAATTGATATTATTTCTCCGGCTCTGCTGCCAGCAATTTCAAAGTCTTGTAAATCCTCGTGACAGCAGGCCGGCTCCAAATCGCGTATTTCTTCCAGTAGAAAGTCTATTTCATCCGTACCATAAATATCAGAGACTGAGCGAATTGGAGGCTGTTGTTGCTGCATTTCCCCATTTCCCAAAGCCCCTACTATTTCGAATCCGGCTGATTTAGAGCACTACTCAATTTTATCCTCACTCTCCACACTTCCTTTCGTGCTTACCTTCCTAACGTGTGCCTCCTTACAACGACTTACTCCCTTTTGGGTTTTCAATTTATTTTAGTTTATTTTTTTAGAGAAAAAAATGTAAAATGGAAAAATCTATTAATATACACACTACTCATAGTAGTATTAACATAAAATCGATTATAATATAAAGGCATAGTTGATGGCAATTCTCGTGTTTTTTTTTCTTCTCTCTTCTTCAATTCTAAAGTCCTTGTCTAGTCTTTTTTTTTATTTCATTATAATGTTCCCATTTTCTTCTTCTTTTTTATGATTATTATGTATGTATAAACTTTTTAAACACAGGCACACAGCACACAACATACATTCACTTCCTTTTTATGCGATAATGACTGTAATCATCTTCACTATTGTTAATTGATAGGACTTTGTCAAGTATCTACTGCCATAAATTGCACTTAAAATTGCCTATTGACAATGCCAATAATGTGAAGAGACATGAAAGTGTCGATTTTATACAGCGAGTAAGTAGGTTACAGCACCACTCGAATGAAAAAAAAAGGAATGTGAAAATTTATGTGGGAAAAAAGTGAAAAGCGGGAGGAATTTGGTGTAAAAGAAAGTCGTAAACGAGGGTTGTACGATTTCAGGATATTCTTTTTTTTTATCCTTGTACACTGTGCTAGTTCCTCTTATCACTTAATATTCACTCACGACTCGCACGAAAAGATTGAACATGAAAAACGTTTAATTTTCGCAAAAATTTGCAGGAAATGCCTTTGAACATACTATAATAAATTTTAATGTTTCGTTATTTGCTTCCATGCTCGTAAGCAGGACACATTGCGATGAATGAATGAATGCTACTTGCATATTTCCTTTAATGAAGAAAAAAAACATAAATCGATAATTTTTCATTCAAGGAAAATGCACTTTAATTTATGTTTTCACACTTTCAGCACAACATTCTTCATGATTTCCATAATCTTGACACTCTTATCCTAATTACTATTCACCTTTTTCCTCTTAAATACTTAAAATAACTTAATTAAATGCATTTTTTAAAAATCTTTCCTAGCATTTTCAACTTTTTTTACTCTCAACTTTTTATCCTTATTCTCTTCCTTACTCTCATGCTCTCTCTCATGATGTCCTTTTGCAATTCGAATCTTACAACACTGTTACTCAATTTTCCGACCCACTTTACATTTTCCACACATCTTCGTCTCAGAAGGGGGTCATGTTGATCATTTTAAGTTACTAAATTCACTTAATCATCGAAAATACAGTTCATGGATGCTGTCTTGACTTTCGGAATGATAAATTCAAATTTTTATTTAATAGTGTCAGACAATTTTCCTTACATTTCCTCGAGTTGTAAAACTTTTGACGGTTGATTGTCACGTGTGTGAAATTTTTTGAAAATAACGGTCAAAATTTGAATTTTTGAGGGAACAAAACTAAGTCGTTGCAGAAAAAAAATCAAAACAAAATTCAAAGTTATAATATAATTAAGGTTTGAGGTAGTTTAGGCACGTAGAAATCATTTAATTGTACTTACAACACAAAATAAACACCATGACAGACAAGCTAGGCACAAGTAGTCGGCCCGAAATAGATGTTTTTGACGTTCTTTCGTTTTTCGAGGACATTTCTTCTATTAATTTGTAAGTAATTCACTTTTAATTGACCAAAGTCTTTAATTAATTAATTTAAATTGTTAATTATTGTAGATCTGAATTAGATGTTGCAGAATTAGAAGATGTCACGATTTCACTGACCAAGAATTTTGTGATTCTAACAACGTGTTTCAAGGCTGGATTTATTGAGGCAATTAAATTTAAGGAACACTCATTAAACTGCATTAAATACCTAAAAATCATATGCTCAAAAGGTTGTTCATTTCAAAATCTAATAGCCAATACGAATGGAATGCTTGAAAGTGTCAAATTAATACTCGAATCTGATGTTGATGAAGATGTCAAATTAAGATCCTTCCAGTTACTAGCAAATTTGTGCGTACAGAACGAAAGAGCTCAAAAGAAGTTATGGACTGATTTGAGTGCCTTGATCATGAACAGATTCAATTCAAATGAAACAGCATATATTAATGTGTCAGCAATGATCATTTACAACATAATGCTGCACAATTTAGATATCATTGATAAGAATTTAGTGTTAACGGATAGTTTGAGTCATTACGACAAGTTTCTGAAAGAAGACTCGCCAAAAGTTCCCGATTACTTCCACATACTCTTAGAATACTTCATTTGCGAATTTAATGAGATTGTTGTAGCTTATGAGAATCTTGACGATGACCTTAAAAAGATATTTCTGTACTACTTACACGATCACGTCGAGCATGAGTCAAATCCGTGAGTTTGCCATAAAATTATCGTCTTATCAGCATTCCTTAATGTTCATTTTTATTTCATTACAGTGTTGTAAGCAAGCCGTTATTGAATCATCTTTCGTTAGAATTTAAGAAGAAATCAGATTGTGTGCTTAAAACAGTCTCAAATTATGTTGACAACATTGATCCTGAATTTGTCGTAATTCTATTAGACATAATATCATCAGCCACAACACATGAGAAATATTTAAACATTTTGAAAGATGATCGTTCATTATTCTTAAATATCGGATGTCTTCTTCAAGCTCTGCACAAGATTGGAAAGAAGTCTGACAATGTATTTACGCCCATACAGAAATTAGAAGCATTAGCTCCAACGTCATCAGTTAGTTCTGATTTTGAGAAGGAAATTTCCTTTGCATTCAAGTCAAAACTTGTCAAATCCCTTGCAAATTTATCGTATCGGAATAAGAAGAATCAAGAGCTAGCACGAGAAATGGAAATTATGCACAGCATCTTCGAATGCACCACTGCCGACGCGAGAAATCCATTAATTAAGGAATGGAGCATATTAGCGATTAGAAATTTGTGTGAAGATAATGTAGAGAATCAAGAGATTGTAAGAAGTTTGACAAAAGTTGGCAATGCCGAAAATCCAGTTTTGAGCGATTTCAAACTCGATGATGGAATCTTTCGTATTATTAAATAAACATATCGCTAATAACGGTATCATCATCATTTTATATAAACATTTTCTTTTATTCACACCTCCATTACACACTCGTTTTTAAGCGGAACCAGCCAATTAAATTTATGTGACATAAGACTTAATTAATGCATTAATATCCTAAGTTACGTAAATTTTACGTAACGTAACGACTTTACGTAAATCACTTTCTGATGTTTTTTTCAGATATGAAGATCCAGTGGAGGAAGTGACTAATAAAATATTTTTTTACAGTTGCCTTTCAGACCAAACATACATAATTTAAAAACAAAACATTATTGTCCAGAAAGTGTTAATTAAATAATCGATAGAAAGGTGTGGTGTGAATGCTCTCGTTGATACATGCTGCCCGTAATGCTAGTTTTATGTTCCTTGCCAGTTAGTTTCAAACATTTAGTTTAGCGTGTTATGACAGTTAAGTCTGGAAATTTCCAGGAAAGTTAAGGTTAAAGCGCATTTTTCATATCTAATTTGTTGACCAAAGAATCTACTATAATTAATAATAATATAAATATTTAAATAGTTTTATTTGCACCAGTAACATAAACAGATAAGAGAACGAATAGAGTATTTATCGCGCCACAGACAGAAGTGAACGGAAGTGCCAGTTTTATAAATATACAGGCACAAAAATTTTTGTTATTAAAGTGAAAAGTATGAATCACTGGATATTGAGTGGAAATATATTTGTGTAAAGTAGTTTAACTGCAAAAGACGTACGATGTGGATGCATAAATTTAAGCTGCTTTTGTGGAAGAACTGGATTCTTGTTAAAAGACATCCAATTGCCGGTAAATAATTTTTTTTGTTGTTTAAATCAAAATAAAGTTACAGTAAATTAATAATATTCATCCACAGCTGTCTTCGAAGTGGCCTTTCCAATCCTAATTGTTGTACTTTTTACTGCTTTGAGAAATGCAGCTACGATTGAAAAACATTCAGAAATAATATTCGAACCTTTTGAATCTTCTCATGACCCATGTCAAACTGGATATGCCTTTAACGCACAGATAATTAGAAAATTGGGATATGCTCCTAACAGTCAATTCTACACAGATCTCATAAAAACGGCACTCGGAACGAAATTTAAGGTATCTGGATTTGAAACTGAAGACGATTTAAATCAATGGATAAGAAATAGCTCAGTAATCGAGCCTGTTGCTGCCGTGAACTTTGACACTTCACAATCTGTAAGTCCAATTAATATGAATATTGATTTCAGCGTTAATTATTGATAATATTTTATATTTGCTAGAACATGACAGCTCCAAAGCAACTAATCTACACAATTCGAATGCCGCAAGAAGCAACTGAAGACAATTGGGCAACTGATCAATTATTCTATGTGAGTCCATCAAAGCAAAGTCGTCATGGGTCAGCTAAAGGAATCCCCAACATTCCACCCTATTATGGATCCTGCTTCCTTCATATCCAAGATAAACTTGATCGAGCATTCATTAAGCAGCATAGTTCAATCGATATTCCAAGATTGGCACTAAATGCTTTCCCTTATCCAAGTATCGTTGAAGATTTATTCCTGTTATTTGCAACTGCTCTCTTTCCAATGCTTTTTGTTATGTCGATGATATTGCCCGTAAAAAATATAATTAAGGTGAGTAGTTCATGTTATAAACATTTAACAAGATAACCATTTTAAGTGCCTTTACTAATTAAATGAATGACGTGGTGTCCAATAATTGTTGTTTTAGAACATAACTGTGGAAAAGGAGGCACAGCTGAAAGAAAGTATGAAAATGATGGGCCTGACAAGTGGAATGCACTGGATATCATGGTTTACAAAGTGCTTCATTATGCTCATCATTCCATTCACCATTAATTGCATTTTAATGACAACAACAATAGCCACTGACCATGCAATATTTTTGAAGACTAATCCAATAATTGTGTGGATATTTCTAGTCATTTATATAATATCAGTGATAATGCTTTGCTTCCTGATTGCCGTAGTCTTCTCAAAGTCATCGACCGCTGCCAACGTTGGATCACTCATTTTCTTCCTTACAATCATGCCCTACTCATATTTTGGAGAAAAGTTCCATTCATTTCCGTACATACTCAAGATGATTTTTGCTTTATTACCCAACACAAACATGGGCATTGCCGTTTCAATGCTTTTAAATGCTGAGTCAAACAGAGACGGAATTCATTTTATGAATTTATTTAAACGTGATCTAGATATGAAGTTTTCGTTTGGCGAACTTTTGCTGTACATGCTTATTGGCAGTATTGTACAAATGCTGCTTACAATCTACATTGAACGAGTCTATCCCGGTGAAGTAGGCATATCTGAACCTTGGTATTTTCCATTTGTGCCATTTATTAAGTATATGAAGAAGAAAATGGGATATGACACGCTGTCTAATGAATCCGTACTGACTGAACGGAAATTATCGAATCCTGATTATGAGGAAGAGCCTGATAATTTACGTGCTGGAATTAGAATTGTTAATTTAAGTAAAAAATTTGATGAAAAATTCGCTGTTGATAAATTGTGCCTGAATTTATATGAAAATCAAATCAGTGTGCTGCTCGGACACAACGGTGCTGGTATGTATTAAAATTTTGCATGAATTTAAAAAAAAAACCGTTAAAAATCTAATTTTGACCATTTCTGACCTGAAATTAAGATTAATGCATTGATTGAATGATGTTCATGCATAAATACATTACATGTCCTTTTCATAGAATTAACTCTTTTTTCTTCTATATAACAATAATTTCCATGTAGGTAAAACCACAACAATGTCCATGTTAACTGGTCTTTATTCTCCATCTGCTGGAACTGCTTATATTGATGGAAAGGATATTCGGACGGAACTTGATGAAGCTCGAAAATCTCTTGGAATTTGTTGTCAACATAACGTACTATTTGAAGAATTGACTGTAAGGGAACATTTAATGTTCTTCTGTTCCTTAAAAGGTGTTGAAGACGAGAGATTAGTAATGGAAGAGATCAAGAAATACACGGAAATTCTTGGATTGACTGAGAAACTTGATTCAATGAGTAAAGAATTATCTGGAGGAATGAAAAGACGATTGTGTATTGCAATTGCTCTATGTGGTGATGCCAAAATTGTCATTCTTGACGAGCCTACTTCTGGAATGGATCCAGAAGCCCGTCGCAAACTTTGGGATCTGTTGATTGAGGAAAAGAAAGGAAGAACTGTCTTGTTGAGCACACATTTTATGGGTGAGTTGAATTTATAATTTTCTTCTGCAAAATAACCGTCAGAAAAAATTTAAAAAATAACCGTCAGAAAAAATTTGAAAACTCAACATTTGAAATAACCGTTTCAAATTTTTTGAAAAATAACGGTCAAAATTATTTTTCTTCCCTAAATTCAATTCACAGATGAAGCTGACATCCTTGGCGATAGAATTGCCATTATGGTTGAAGGAGAATTACGTACAGTTGGTTCCTCATTTTTCCTTAAGAAGAAATTCGGAGCAGGTTATCGATTGATCTGTGTAAAGGAATTCGGATTTCAAAGTGTGGATGTGCTGAATGTCTTGCATAAATATACACCGGAAGCAATGATTGAGTCAGAAACTCAAACAGAAGCCACATTCGTGATAAGCGAAGATAAATTGCCATTATTTGAACAAATATTTAAGGAACTAGAAGATAATTCAAAGGAACTTGGAATTTCAAGTTTTGGATGTAATTTAACAACGTTGGAAGAAGTGTTCCTTAAATTGGGAATTGAACATCTGAAGCATGGTGAGAAATTCGATGAGACAGATGGAAATCATCATGCCATAGATATAGAAAGAGAAACAGCTATCAAAGTGACTGGATATAAGTTAATTCTATATCAAATCTATGCTATTCTACTCAAAAGATTCCACGTTTTTCGTCGATCATGGAAAAGTCTTTTGTACGTAGCACTCATCTCAATTTGGATGATCTTTGTTATCATGAGTGTTCCTCGATTAAGCTTTAATGACATTAATAAGCTGAAGATCTCTTTGGATACTTATGAGGAGACATATACTGTCATTGAGGATAAAGGATCTGATTTTGTGTCATCATATAAAGCCTTATTGTCTGAAAAAGATAATGTCGAAGTAATCAAGACAGACTTTAGTCAATACATCTTAGAAAAGTCCAACGAGTCATTCTCAACAGTCATGCAAAAATATCTAGTTGGTGTCACACTAGAAAATGGCTCAATAACTGCTTGGTTCAATTCACAGCCTTACCATACAATACCTTTAACAATATCAATGATTAATCGAGCGATATTGAAGAATGTTGCTGGAACTGAATATGACATTACTGTATACAATAAGCCGTACTCAATGCCACTAAACGATAATGAATCTCATATTGCGATATTTGAAGATCCTCGAAATATAATTTTTGCCTTAGTCGTAATATTCTTCTTGCTGACATACTGGCCTGTTATTTTCATTGGAGCTTATATTAAGGAACGTGAATGTCGCGCTAAATTATTACTTTACATTAGCGGAGCAAATCGATTTACATACTGGCTGACTTCATTTGTATTTGACTATATCGTTTTTATGATAATCTCTTGCTTCATTATTGGAATGATTGGAATTTATCAACGTGATCATTATGCTACAGCTGAGGAACTGGGAATCTTACTTGCTATTTGTTCATTTTATAGCTTTGGAATGCTGCCATTCATCTATGCCTTCTCATATATGTTCGTAAAGCATTCAACTGGTGAAACTTATCTGTCGCTGATATCTTTGTTATGTGAGTATTCTTGGGATGTCCTTAACATTATCTAACTAATTATTCGTTATTTCTAGTGGGTCTTTTCTTCGGAGTCTATCAGCTTTTGAAATTCAGTGCAGAAAGTGCTTTGATTAAAGCAATCATTGGATCTTTGTATTGGGTTGGATTATTCTTGGCGCCTTTTTCATTGACCGAGGAACTAGTCAAATTGGGATTTTCATTCCTTAACCAAAAATGTAAGTGATTGTGGAATAGACATGTCTATTTATGCCTAATTGTTCTGTTTATTTTAGCAATCTTTACATTCGATCGAGACACAGGAATTGGAATAAATATTGTTTTTCATCTGCTGTCTGGATTTTTGTTCCTTGGCTTCTGTATTCTGAAAGATCATCTTGTATTCGAATGGATTTACTACAAATTCCTTAATCGTCCTCGAATGCTGCCATTACTTAATGAAAATTTAGATAGTGATGTGAATGCTGAGATACAAAAAGTTAAGGAAATGTCAATGGATGAAGTCAAGGATAGCAATTTAGTGCTCGCAGGTGTTAGCAAATATTATGGAAAATTGTTAGCTGTAAATCAGTTGTATTTAGATGTCGAAAGTTGTGAATGTTTTGGACTCCTTGGCATTAATGGTGCTGGAAAGACTTCAACTTTTAAAATGATGACTGGAGATGAATTAATAACAGCAGGTGATGCCTACATAAGAGGATACAGCATGAAAAGTGAACTGCAAAAAGTCCACAGATTAATTGGATACACACCACAATACGATGCCTTAATTCCAGAATTAACTGGAAATGAAACTTTAAAGATCTTTTCCTTGATTCGCGGAATTCCAAATTATGAAATAAATCAGAATATCAATCGAATGGCTAGTGAAATGGGCTTCCAGCAGCATCTTCAGAAACAAATCAAGGCTTTTAGTGGAGGAAATAAGAGAAAGATGTCGACATGTTTGGCACTATTGTCATATCCACAACTCATCTTCTTGGATGTAAGCTTGACTGCTATTTTAATTTTCTTACTTATACGTAACAAAAACGTTGAATTTCTCTTGTAGGAACCGACGACTGGCATTGATCCACAAGCAAAACGTCAATTATGGGATGTGATTACAAAAACAAGAAACTCTGGTCGAGCTATTGTCTTAACTTCACATAGCATGGAGGAATGTGAGAATCTCTGCACAAAAATCGGAATTATGGTCAATGGTCAATTTAAATGCCTTGGATCTGTACAATATCTGAAAAATAAGTATTCAAAGGGCTTCGTGTTGACCATAAAGATGGGAAGAGATGACACAGACTTTCAGATCGAGATACAAAATCGTGTTTTGGAAGCATTTCCATCAGCTGAATTAAAAGAAAAGTATTTGGACATACTGACCTTCCACATCGACAACACAAATCTCCAATGGTCTCAAGTTTTCGGAATGTGTGCACAAATGAAGGAAGCTATCAATATTAGTGATTATTCTCTTTGTCAAATGTCCTTAGAGCAAGTATTTTTGTTGTTTAGTAAGAGTGGAATCTACCAAAATGCTTAAGGATTGAATAAGCAGCACCAATTGATTTGTATAACAAAATTTTGTAACGCTTTTATTGTTTGCCTCATCATTATTATTATTATGTATACTTTTTAAGCCCAAAAATGAGTGAGTTATTAAAGAAATAAAGATTGTATCCAAATTCGATGTTATGAATGAACGCTGCTGTATTTCACTTGGATCATTTTTGGGTTTTAAAATTTACGACTAGACGTGAAATTGAGCAGTTGATGTGGACGGTTCAGATCGATTATCAAAAGGCTTAAGAATTGATTTTAGAACTTTAGACACAATTGATTTATCGATTGCTTTAACAACTTGCGTGTTTGGCGGTTCTGCAGTTGATGAATTTTCTTCCTGACCTGATGGATTCCATTGGCAGTAATATTTCTTCCATAAACCTATGTAGTGCATAGTTACTATTGGATTAAGGACATCATGTTGCGAGTGAAGGTATGACTTGTTTTTGTAATGATGGATTGATGAGTTCATCCACGACCATAACGATATAGTTTGATTCTTAACTTCTATTTCCCTTTGTCGTTCTGTATTACACATAAATGTCCCGAATCTGCATGAATAGAGATGATCCAAAATTGTTAAAAGGAATCGTTCGTTAAATTCCGTAGCCGTCGGAAATTGTTGCTGTATTTGCCAGATGCAGTCAATGAATTGGACGAAAATTGGTGATCGTTCTTGATTTTCACACGTTACATCCCCATGTCCATATCTCTGTTGAAATTTATGTCCGAAGCTTAGCCATTCCTTCTCAATTAAAACTTCAAAACCTTTGATTGTACGATAATAAGGATCAAGCATGAACATTGCTAAGGACGTTATTTGAGAAGTTCTATCCCATCCATCGCTGCAATGTACAACAACTGAATTATCATCCTTAATACGATCGACTACTTCCATTGCTCCTGATAGCACTTGTTTGATATATTTTAGCCACATTGTACTTTCTACGGACGAGAACCATCGATCCTGAATTGGTGGTTTTAAGCATATTGACTTTAACTTAATTAGACTGTCACGCATTACATGAATATTTGGGATGTTTAAGAAGATTATTTCAGCTCCTGGATATGCATTCAATGTCTCGAACCCCCCACCTTTAGCTTTATTCATCATAGCATTGGTTAGTGGACGACAGTCCACTATAGTTAATTTATGTTGAAAAGAATGAGCGCATCTGATAACATTAATGTATCGTTCATCCTCAGCTGATCTATTTCCTATAACTCCACAAAGTGGCTGACTACATCTGGTTATTGTCGAGAAATTTTTCTTATGAATCCATGACAAAACAGGTAAGCGACCCTTAGATCGAAATTTAGCAACTAATTCGAGCTCATTATCTTTTAATCCAGGAACTGCTAGAATTGCTGGATATGTGTCACATAGCATATACTTCCGATTTACGTAAGTTACTCTCCATTTAGCATTTTCATCTCCAGTTTTTATTCCCATACGCTCAAATTCAGTGACTGGATTATAAAGTTTCCATCCATTTTCTGGGAAGACTTCAGAATAATTAAATGCGAATGCTTTAATGCCGAAACTTAGTGGAAAACTATTAAATGTCAATTTTTCAATAAATATTTTGGATGTAGGACATTTTTCGAACTCAATGTACACTTTTCGTATATCCTTGCATGAAATATTAACCAAGCATGACTTTTGATCTTTATGGACTTTTGTGATCTTCAATATTGTCCCCAACAGAACTTCCAAATGCTTAATAATGTTACAGTCATATCCAATTGGTTGAAAATACAGCCGATAATTGGTTAGATATAAAACTCCAATTTTTCTTTCATTAAATGGACAGGCATAAATCACTTGATGCTTATCAATATACACTTCGCCTGCTAGATTATGAAATCCTCTTGGAAAATTTGTCTGCACACCTCGTTCCTCAGATCTTGATCTTTTATACACTGCATTCTTCATAACTATAATTTAGGTTTTGACTCTTTGATGGCCGACTTAATACTAAATATTTCGTGCCTAGTTCAGAGCACGTTGAGTAATGATTTAATGAGATAAACAAATTAGTCAGAGTTGGAATAGAATTATTTATGTGCTAGCGGTTCTCTCATTCGGGGATTTTATAGATGATCATAGGTCTGTGTATTTAATTAAGCTACATTGACCAACTTTTTACTGGAAACTGAAAATTTGAATTTTAAGAGGCAAGCAACTACGCGAATTTAAATAAAAAATGACCGTTATGTAGTTCAAAAAAAGTTCGTTATTTTTATTTTTCTTTGTTTTCTTTAAACGTGTAAATGCATGAATGATTTATAATTATTTGATAAAAAAATGCACAGTTTAAGGCGATATTCGTTTATAATCAACATTAATGTACCTAAACGTTAACTATCAAAAACAATTTATTATCTTAAAACTAACATCATCATAAAGTTTGATTCAGAAAATGACAAATCTTATACGAGAAAACATGAAAATGAATGAATAATTGTGATGTGAAAAGATTTTTTTTAAAGTATCGTGTGACTAGTTAACAAAAATATTATAATCTTAAGAACATCATTTTCATCTTCATTAACAAAATTAATTCTTTTTTTTTGACACAATCTTTCGCCTTCAAAAATATTTGTTTCAAATTCTTCTAGCAAATTTCCCTGAAGTTTCTTGTATTTGTTGGTTTTGTTGATGAATTAAGGCATTTTGGCGTTTAATCTGTAATTAGAGAGAAAATTTAAGTTACAAAAAATTTAACGGTTTTCAAAAATTCAAATTTTAACGCTTTTGAAAAATTCAAAAATTTAACGGTTTTCCAAAATTCAAATTTTAACGGTTAAGAAAAATTCAAAAATTTAACGGTTTTCAAAAATTCAAATTTTAACGTTTTTGAAAAATTCAAAAATTTAACGGTTTTCAAAAATTCAAATTTTAACGTTTTAGAAAAAATCAAAGAAATTTACCTGTCTTCTTTCTCATGCTAACTTGATCAGTTGATAAGCTGTCAGTATCATCCTCATTTCTCTCCTTTTTCGGCCTTGTCCATTTTATCATAGTTTCAGGCGAGCGATACAGGAATATTAATTTGGCAAAGAGATCTTCTTCCAATGTAAATTCAAGCGACTCACGGACGAGATAAATATCGAGACATAGTTGAAGGACACGATCGACATACGGCAAATCTTCGAACATAATTTTGGAACTAGCTCCTGAGAAGATGGTTGATCGTAACATGCGCGAGAACACGAATATCAAAGTAGTGTAAAGTCCAACGATACCTAAAATTTAAATAAACCAAGACAGTAAATCCAAGACAAGGACTCTAATTTAATTGAAAATTACCTCCAGCCGCAATGGAACTGATTGTGCTTGGGAAGATTTTATCACAAAACATGTACATTGTCATGTATTTCTTACAATCAGCATACAAGTTGTTGCCTAAGCCTTGATAATAAAATTCATCACAAGATTCTGTAACTTCCCACCATAATTGTGGCATCGCTAAAACAACGTCACCAAGCTGCTCTTCATAAAGCTTCAATGTCAAATTACGGAAATTGACATCATCGTCGTCCGATTCAGCGCCTTTAATAAGTTGATGTGCAGGTCGCAAAAGTCCATTATTTTTAACTTTTAAGAATTTTGGCATCATAAATGGCACAACAGTTGATGCTGGCGTTTTAGTATCTTCCAACATTTTCCTTAATTGCAGTCCAATCGTATCATTTCCTTTAAAATCATACGTATGCTCGTCATCAACAGCACCTGGATTTTCCTTCGAGTGTGACTTCCTCTTTACATTATACTTGAATCTCGAGGTTAATGTCTTGTTCTCATACAAATCTTTCAATAATCGTTCCTTGTCTGGCGGTGATATGTTCCATATTGTTGATGAATTTGAACCTAATTTAACAGCTGCAACATCCGATGGTTCATAATTTGATAAGAATGTAACGGCTGACTTGTCTCGTTGATATCGTTTAAGGAAATAATCCCAGTCATTTTGTTTTAATTCAAAAATGTCACTTCCTTGGGCACTCATAACGAATACATTTTCATAAGGTCCTATCCTAAGTGACACTGACACATCTTCGGGTCTGTTTGGTTCACCGACTGTATTACTAAATGCAAAGAGAGCCAATGGAAACCAAATGACTGTAATTATTCCAATAATCATTCCACCGCCCATAAGATATTTAACAACAGGTCCTTTCTTTTGTCCTCTTGGTGCTGGAAGATCACTTTCCATTTGACGAGAGCATTTAAGTTGATAAATATTTGCAAAAATGTCTTCCATCTTAAGCCAATCAAATAGGGTCATTGATGTATCCGTCCAGACCCAATCCATTAATGTTCTTAGTTCCATTAAGAATGGAATATTCATGAAAACTTTAAAGCCAGCAAAATTAAGCATTGTAAATCCTTTCGTTAAGAAATTACCCAAAATTCTAGAGGGGTAGCCACACCTTATTTGGTAAGCTGAGAAAAGCAGATAGAAGCACTTAATCATATAATAAATAACTGGTGGACGTGATTTGTTGAAACTACGTTCTGTTGTAGCTGGCAATACAAAAAACATCCAAATATGAAGCCCAATAATCAGGAAAAATTGGAATATGATCTTTCCAAACATGTTTTTCCTTAAATAAAGTGCACGATCAATGACAATGAAGAAGAACTGAATGATCAGCATCAATAAGAATGTAATTGGAACTTTATTTTCCTCGAAATATGAAAGCACACCGCCATCACCTTCTTGTGTACCAAATGCTGAGAATCCAAAAAGAATTACGAAAAAGTTGATAAAGTCACACAAAAATAGAAATCCATAAACATCAGCTGATCTTTTGGACTGTCTATCAAAGAGTTGATTAATAAATTCCTTAATGGATGAAATGTACTTTTGACATGATAATTTAAACATGACAACAAATCCTGTTGCTTCATCGTCCGACTCCTCAACCATTACTATATCCTTGTTGTCAATCATTGTGACTGACTTTCCATTCTCGTCTGGCTTCTTTTTATTGTCATTATTTTTAAGGAGGACAATTTCATTCGATTCCTTCTCAACCTCCTTATTGACTGTATCAACTTGATATTTTTCACCAGGCATTAATTTGTCCGTTGGCACTTCTGATTTCCATAATCCAAGTGATTTTAAAATAATTCGATGACAAAAGACAACAAGCAACAGAATTAAATCATATGT
Source organism: Chironomus tentans (assembly GCA_963573255.1). Taxonomy (NCBI): domain Eukaryota; kingdom Metazoa; phylum Arthropoda; class Insecta; order Diptera; family Chironomidae; genus Chironomus; species Chironomus tentans. Next base: position 10,207,859 of record OY754302.1, read on the forward strand.
AGCATATCCATTCTTCTTCTCAATTCCCATAATTCGTGCTGGTGCGAATGGCTGATTTGGCAAAATTGCTCCTGAATTCCATGAGAAGATATCAAATTGAAAAGCACACTTTATAAGAACAACAGCTTGTGTGTAGGCGATTAATGTGACCCAAAATGTTTTCGATGGACGAGGGAATGTCAATGTTCCCCATAAAAGAACCATAAACGGCAGTGGTAACGATAATATACTTGCTGATTTTATCTGTAATTAAATGTAATAATTGAGTTGTTCAGAAATTTCTAGCAATTAAAAATAATTATGGAGAATTGATTTATTTGAAAAATGTACATCCACTGTCTGCATGTTGATACTTACTTGATTTAAGAACACCATTGCATAGCAGATAAAGTCTGTATGAGACAGCACGACATACCAAAGTGCCTGGAATCTGAAAATGAATTTCAGCGATTAGAACAAGATTTATTGATGATGTTAAGTTTCTGTTTCACAAACTATTTTCATTATGTCAAGCATAGAATGTTTGTGTACTTTTAACGGTCTTTTGAAATTCAAATTTTAACGGTTTTAAAAACTTTAAAATTTAACGGTTTTCTAAAATTCAAATTTTAACGGTTTTCTAAAATTCTAATTTTAACGGTTTTAAAAACTTTAAAATTTAACGGTTTCTTGAAATTCAAAAAATTAACGGTTTTCTAAAATTCAAATTTTACCGTTTTTTTTTGAAATTCAAATTTTAGCGGTTTTCTAAAATTCAAATTTCTATCGGTTTTTGAAAATTCAAAATTTATCGGTTATTAAATTCAAATTTTAACGGTTTTAAAACTACAGAAAAAAAATTGAGAAGCACATTATTAAGCATTGTCAACTTACAGTTCAACAAAAATGTTGTGTTCCTTGCTTGCAAAATCATCCTCTTCTGGCTCATCCTCAATCTTCAATACAACATCCTTTGATTTGCTGTAAATTATCAAGTCAAATTAATATTACAAATATCCATTAAAAAATATGTAACAAAAAGATCCAGCATAAAGTTATTTACAAAAAGGCATTAGTAACGTGCACAAAAAACAAGTCATGCAAAGAACTGTGAATTTTTTATGAGGAAGCAAGCAATTTATTCACAAGAAATTCACCTTTGGATGGAAATCAAAGAATCACACCTAAATGAGTCTGAATCATCATCATCAATGCCATCAAACGATGGAGCTAAAATTCGAATTTCAGGCGCTATCCATGACGATCGACGTCTTTATGTTATGCAAAAAATTAGTAATTTAATGACAAAAAATATTTATTTTAAAAAGCATTAATTACTAGCTACTGGATATGTATATAAATAAACGGTCAAGTAGATTAGCAAATTAAGACACAAAGTGATCGTGTTTTTGGGCGTCATGAGATTGTGCAATGGAAGGGGGGCAAATTACCGCTAGTCCACGAATGCAATAAAAATACTTTTTTCTACTCATTTTCAAGCTACTTTAAGTCTATTTTTATAAAATAATGAGAATAGATATGTAGGAACTATACAAAACTTACATTTCCTCAGACGGCGGCGGAGGTGGAGGAGGTGCTGCTCGATCACGATCTCTTTGCATTAACGCAAATGCCGCACCAATTCCACCCATTGGATGAAGCCTTATGAATGCATTAGTAAAAGTACAGGTATAGAAACAAGCGATAAGTTAGTTAATGAATGTTAGTCACAGCTAGACTTAAAGCCATTCCTTCAAGTCTCATTCCTTAGTAGACTGACAGAATAAATTTAAGCCATTAATTAATCCTAAACACAAAGTTATCAATGGAAATGGGTTAGTAACAAACACAAAACAGATATATGGGCATAAAGCAGGCTAAGCATAAATAATTACCCTTCAGATCCACTCAATCGAACAGGCGTTGATACCATTGTCGAGTCCCGATCTGTAGGATCATCTAATGTCATTTTTAATGAATCTGCTTGGGCAATGCAATTGGAACTACTCAAACTATCACTATCTCTACTAACAATAATATCCTGTACAGGTTCTACCGAGTCTCCAGACTCAATTGGCGATCTTCTAAATGTTTACATGAGTTTTATAATTTTAATAAATTTACAATTTTCAAATGATTGAATTTTGGGAATGGACAGTATTTACAAGGAGACATGGAACTTAATTAAATATTTAAATTATTTAACATACCGTGATGTCTTTGCATGTTGAATTGGCGTCCAAATCATATTAGATCCACTTCTGAATCCTGCACCAAATCCAGGCGAATGCTGTGAATCATAAAGCAACAATAAGCACCTCATAAGTATTTTAAAGTATATCCAATTATACCTTTAAAGTTTTCTTTTCTCTTGCCAATACTCTCATGACATATCTGTAGCTTCTCGAGACACGATGCAGTCTCAAAGTAATTGATACTAAAACACTCGACAAGAAATCAGGAATCATTCTCAGTTTTTTGATTATCAATTGTTTCTTTCGTTCAGCTTCTGTTTCCTTTTTTTCACCGTCTTCTCCGTCATCCTTGCCTCCGTCCTTATCCTTAATTAATTTTGACCTTTCATCTGCAATACTTGTATCCTCATCATCTCTAAATCCACGACTTGTACTTGGTCTTGCACCATCAGCTTGAATTAGTCCCTCAGTTTCGTCGTAGTCGGAAATTGGTTCCTAAATTGTTCAAAAATATTAATTAAATTCTGATAAGTATTAGGTAATACACAGCGATCTAATGACTATCGACTCATACGTGTTTAAGTTGTGAATCGTGCGTTATATAGAAAAAAAATCACCACACAGAAATAATTAAGCAATAAAAATAAAGATAGTAATTTTAATTTCTAGAGAAGCAATAAAGTTTCAAAGATACTGAAGTAAAACGAAATTCATGATAAACGTCTGAACTACCTTAGAATTCAATCTCAATTTTAATCCTAGGATTTATTTTAAATCTCAAGTTTTAATCCTAGGATTTATTTTAAGTCTCAATTTTAATCCTGGGAATTATTTTAATTCTCAATTTTAATCCTAGGATTTATTTTAAGTCTCAAGTTTAATCCTAGGATTTAATTTAAATCTTAATTTTAATCCTAGGATTTATTTTAAGTCTCAATTTTAATCCTAGGATTTATTTTAAGTCTCAATTTTAATCCTAGGATGTTTTTTAAGTCTTAAGTTTAATCCTAGGATTTATTTTAAATCTTAAGATTAAAATAAGCTGAAGTTTAATAAATAATTACCAATTCTAACTCTAAAGCTAATCATAAGTATTTGAGCAATACAAATTACCTAATTAAGCATACCAAATCACAGAACGACTATAAACTAAAGCAAGTTAGTGTTATTAATGCTAAATAAAAAGAATCTAAAGCTAATCTAAGATTTAATAAAGAAAAATTGCAAGTTCACAAAAGGAAAAGCAGAAAAAGATGAATTAATTAATGTTTTTGTGCTAATCGTGCCTATCAAGCCTTAGAATTCAGAAGCTTAAACTCACAAAATGAGAGCGAGGAATCGGTTCAGAATGAGCGGATCGCTCAATAGTGTCTGGTTGTTGAGAAGTATGACGCAAAACTGGAGACGAACTTCTCCGTGCCATCATCTTATTTTTCTCAATTTCCTCTTGTTCCAATTGTTCAAGCCTTTCCTTTTCAGTGTCTTCTTTCATTTTATTCAGATACTGAACATTATTATTTTTTTGAAAGAAGCAAGTTGGGATTTCATTGCGTAGTAAAAATTTAAGAAAATAAATATTTCAGATCATAATGAATAAAAAGGATCGTTCACAAATGACGTCAATAATTTAAAATATTTCAAAAAATAACGGTCAAAAAATATTTGAAAAAATAACGGTCAAGAAATATTTGAATTTAACAGTAAATTAAAATATTTGAAAAATTAACGGTCAAAAAATATTTGAATTCAACCGTTAAAAAATATTTGAAAAATTAACGGTCATGTCTTAACATTTTTAGACAAAATATGCAACGTCATTCGCGAATGATCCCCAATTCGTGATAAATAAATCCATAAATGTATCGTTAAGTCACAAAAAATTGCATAATAATTTATTACCTGAGAGAAATTCATTTTCTTGCTGAGACGTCGACGAGTTGCAGACTTCTTTTCCTCTTCATCGTCCGAATCACGCTGATTTATAATGTCGAGTTCAAATTCATCTTCTACGTCTTCAAACATATAGTAGTCTCCTGACCGTATAGCTGTTAAGTAGGAAAAGAGAGAAAATTTTTGTTTTAATTTTTTTTGTTTTGAAAAAGTTTTCTTGGAACTGGAAATAATGAAAATTAATATTTTTTAATTAGAATAAAAATGTGCTGAGAATTTTTCTTGGATGTGCAAATGACATTAGGAGGAAATGTTCAATAAAAAATAATAATAATGTGAATGAGAATAATTTAAAATTAATGTGTAGACAAAAGGACGAGAAATTATATAAAATTTCACCATAATGACCCAACTGAGTGGATATATCGACAACTCAAGGAAACAATAGAATTTTTGGGGAGTCAAATAAATGATTGGAGAATATCATTAAGACATAAGCAACAGATCATTCTGTTTGCCTTATGTCAGTCATATTTTTATACACTGAGAGAAATTTTTTGTGAGTAGGCAATAACTTAGAGTGTTGCAGCACTATACTGAAGCCTAGATGACATTCTAAGTACTAGGGACAGGGGCGTATTCAGGGAGGGGTTTAGGGGTCCCCTTTTTGGGAAACTTTTTCAATTTGCTATGGTTTTTAAGAAAAAAATTTTTCCATAAAACAAATTTGAAAATCCCCCCCTCGAAAAATTTCTGGCTACGCCGCTGCTTGGGAGCATATCCCTAAAATGTCTGAGGATTAACTATATTTCTTTTTTTTGGGCCTCCGAAGTTTTTTAGGTTTTATGATTTTTTTTCAATTAAATAAAGTTTTCACTCATATGACCCCCAAAAGCTCCAATGATACACTCCTGAGCCAGGTCTCTTATTTCTAATTTCTAGCGTAAACCTTTAATTTAGTTTGTAAAGTTGATCTCTAGCTAGGTTGACCATCTGCTTAGTTTTTTATAGATTTTACTCTTATTTTTTGCAAATAACCTCTATTTTTAGGCTGTCCCTAGGGATAGTACCCTATGGGTACCCCCACTGTAGGGTAGGGTACCCTTGGTATCCCTAGAAACCGGTTCCAGAGATCGATGTCAGTCGAGTTGACTCAAGTCATCAAACTAACTTCGATCTCTGATTTTTTCTACCTAAAAATGGTCAAAATTGGTCGAATGTCTTCAATTTTTACCCCAAACCTGCACAAAACTCTAAATTCCAGAGAGATTCTTAAATTTCCAGAGACTTTACTCAATTATCTACCCAAAAAAATTCCTCATCAATGCATGACTTACAAAACAAAAGGGAGAAGGTGGACAAGAAAATAAAGATTATTCTAACTAAAATTTGATGTTAAAAATGTGTATGATACAGACATAGAGAAATAGAATTTGATACAATTGTGATCGAACGAACGAACGCAAACACCAAAAGCTTCTTGATGGATGGATGTAAGGAAGAATGTTCTATTCTAACAAAGACACTTTTTTGTCACACCGAATGTGAACCACCAAAAAAAGAACTCCAAGAACTTGATGATGTTCTGTCACCAAAAATAACAAAAAAAAACATCACGACTTTTTATCGTGTTTAAGCTGTGGAAACATAGAGAGACTATTGTATAATTTATGAATCTTGTAGAGTAATTAGTAAGTGTGTGATTTTGTTCTGTATTTTAACCAAATCTACCAAAAAAAAAATATGAAGATACAGCTGGATTAGTTGAAATAAGAGATAATTAATATACATGAAAATTATGAACAGAAAGTGTTTCAATAGTCATAAAAGTAAAACGTTACCACGTCTGGCAAAACTTTCTCTCGAAAATCGATGACTTCCATCTAGAAAAATACAGTTTATTGGATTACACAAAATAATGATTAAATAAAGTATTAAAAAAATTCATGAAGATCTTTTTTATTAATCACAAAAGATGTAGGAATAAATAAAAATAAATTTCTCTGAGTGTAGAAAATGGTGCGATTGTAATGTCTATGGCATAAAGTTTCTGTGTCACTTGAGATAAATGATGTAATAAAACTATAATTAAAAAATAATTGTTTCTTCACTTTTATTCATTAAATTAATCTTATTTACAATATTTTCGGTTCATATCCATAGGTTTAAGTCTTGTTGCTCCTCTTACCTCCTTAAACTCTTCTTCTTCTTTTGTACGTTTCAGCTATAACGCAATTATTACAATAATTCTAATTATTTACATTATTTTGTAAGAAAAAAAATTTTTTTGTTTCGTGTAAAGGAACTGATGAAAAGCGTGTGTGGGAAATAAAAATGATGGGAATTTTTTCTTTGTTCTCTAAAATAATAAAGAATCAAAAAGAAAAAGAAATTTTCAGAAGCAATAATCAAATATTTACAACGTCGTTAAGCATTTAGACATCAATCAGAATTATTTACAACAGCAGCAGCTTGATTGATTGTTAGGAATAATTTTTAAAGCACAACAAATTGGGGTCATTCACTTATGACACAGCACAACATTCCATCATTCATGAACAACCCCAAATATAAAGCAAATCGCATGCCAATTGAGAAAAATTAAGGACCAATTAATTACATTCGTGATGAGAAACAGGCGATCGTGAGGAAGCAGAACGAATAGAATCGCGAAAACCAGCCTCTCCAGCAGGTCCCCAACTATATTGTCGTCGACGTGATGGTCTGGTTGTTGTTAATGGCTCATCATCGTCGATATTCCAAAAACTCGATCGACGTCTTGATGATGGATCTAATGTTAATTCATCGGGTGCAATGGATGTGCTATAACTAAATTTACGACGTGGTGACTTTGCTCTTGGCGATGCAAATGACTTTTCATCCTCATCTGCCTCCTTTGATAAGTACAGAAATGAAAATTTGTTTAGAACATCCATAAATGATTCTAAGTAGTAAGTCTTATTACTTGAGGTGCTTGATCCGTGCTTGTAACTGTTGACATTCTACGTGGCCTTGGACTTACTGTTAATTCATTAGGATTAGGCCATGAGACTGTATTTAAGCTAGACAATCTTCGATGATGTCTCCTACCCGACCCTGTACTACCTATTGGACTTCCACCAGTCATTTGACGATTTGGTGGAACTAACATATTCTGATCTATTTCTCGTGAATCTCGATCCTACCAATTTATAGATTTTATTTTTTGAAATTTAAGGAATAAGGAACTAAATAATTTTATAAAAGACTTTACATCAAATGGAGGTGGAGAAAAGACTGGAAATGTTTCGTCAGGACTCGAGATTCTTGGCAATATTTCATAGTCAGCTGGCGAGCCATACGAAATTCTTGTTGGATCTAAATAAGCATCAAGTGAAATTGTCATTACTGCTGAACTTGGTGATGGTGCTTGACCAATGAAAGATTCACCTCGCGAAACGGTCAATATTCCAGGCAAATCGGTTGGTATCTCTGATAATCCTTCTCCTTCTACAAACATTGATTCTGCAACATCATCTACTTCCTCGTCGTCATCATCATCATCCTCTACAGGCGTGTGATATCCAATAGCTGATGATAAACTTTGTGTCCTTGCGAGCGGCGCAGAGCCGTCTAATAAATTTGTTTATTATGTTATTTTAAAGTTGTGGATATAAACTTAAATAAAATGTTCTTTTCAGACTGATCGATCGTGGATACTCACTTTATAGTCAGGAATCAAAAATATTTTTTAATTGACTCAAAAATCAAAAAATTGTTATTTTCACTTTTTATCACAAAATAATTCTCGAAAAAAATAATGATCGCGGAACTAAAGAATTTACGGATATAGAAAAACTATTATTATTCTATTTTTACCTGCTGCATGAGTCTTTGGTTCATTTTCCTCCAATACTCGCTGTTGTGTCGCTTTGATTCGGTCCATTTTCATCTTAATTTTCTGTAAAATTTGTGCTTCTCGCTCGGCTTCTTGTGCCATTTCCTTCTTCCTTAATTCTTCTATCAGCTCATTACCTCTTGACGCTAGAATTAAGCTTGCCTTTGCTTCATTTATTACGTGACAGAAATAATGACTTGAGAACATTCGTCTTTGAAGAATTAGAAATGCAAAACAAACGCCATCCCAGAACAGTCCGCCGTCCTCTAGTGGAACTTTACAGTTATCTGGTAATAATGCATCGTCCTGATTATCTGCACTGGAATATTTTGTTCTGCATATGCAAGTCACTCCAAACAGCTATACAATATAATAATAAATAGTTATCAGTTAGCTTCAGACAATCATATTATCAATCCCAACTACTCTCAGTCAACGTATCTTACGATCGAAAAAGTGATAAACTGACGAATTTTAACATATAAAAAATATTTGAATTTTAACGTATAAAAAATATTTGAATTTTAACGTATAAAAAATATTTGAATTTTAGCGTATAAAAAATATTTGAATTTTAACGTATAAAAAATATTTGAATTTTTCACTCAAATCCATATTTCAAATTTGAATTCTAGTTCTAACGGAAAACTGTCTTACTCAGACTATTTGACATGAATCTTACCTGAATAAATGTACATCCGCCTTCGGTTAATGATAGTCTCAATACCAAGCAACCAACCAACTGAATCAATGTTTTGATTGTGACAACGGACACGTTATAAGCGATCAGATAATTCCACCATCTGAAAAATAATATTTTGAGAATATATCCAAAATAAGCACTATGTCTCTGTGCATACCTTAAGATGACGTATATCGGACGCAAACTAAGCAGGATTAAAAATTAATGTCAATTAAGTAATTAATTTAAAAAAATAAGAAGCTTACTAAAAGTCTGTGCCTTGCCACAGGAATATGAAACTGCCAATGATATAGCCCAATGATAATAGATTCACTCGGCTGGTTCCTGTGAGAAAAACTATCGCTAATGTTGCCCAGAAGAAGATGATGAACAGGAATCGTTTCAAGATGTCCAAATAATTTCGAATTTTATCAATAAAGTCATGTGTTGGATTGTCAAATGGAACAACACCAAGTTGATCGATATCTTGGAGTATCGACTTGTTACTTCCTCCAGGGTAATTAACGACGGAATTGTCATAACGCGCCTCAATTCTGAACACAATAATTTGACGACACATCATTAAAAGCAGCACAAAGTCAAGCAGAAGCAGCTTAGCACGATCTTTAAATTCTAATGAACTGTCGGGTAAAAATGCAAAGATATTGAAGTCTTTAAGGAAGTCAACATTCTTCCATGGATAATCGATGCACAATCCAGGCGGTAATCCAATTAAGGAAATGTATTGTATTGGTATGGATGCAATTAAAAAGTAGGTCGCATAACTCCAAATCTTCCTAGCATCATTACGATCCAATTTGTAAAGGAAGCATAACCAAATAGCATAAAAGCATGCGACAATATCCATTCGAGAGCCAATCACCATTAAATATCCAATTAAGCATATCTCAACTCCAAATTTATAAAATCCGTAATTAATGAGATATTTTATGAGATGTGGAATGTCACGGTCAGCATCAGCTCTTCTTATATGCCTAAATACTACAGTTGGTGTTCGTGGTGGCTTATGCTGCTTAATCCTCCTAATTGTCTGAAATAGCTGAATGAATGAATGAATTGATACGAGAACGATGTATGCCAAATATGGACGAATGAGATCAGCAAGCTTCGTTTCAGGCGTTTCCTTCTTAAATCCAATCCAGACTGCATTATTTGTCACTTCCTTTGTCGGATCTGATGCATTTGTGCAATTTGATTCATAATTATTATGTACGATATAATCAACTTGATAAATCATTGTCGATATAAGCAAGATTGATGATATAAGAGCACCAATTCTGGTGACTAAAAATTGTGATTCCGTTTTGGCTCGTAATCCAGCGACGCCCAAAATTACAAATGAAAAGTGTAAAAGCTCAACTCCGTTCACAGCGAGTAGGAATACACACAGTAGCATGATTTTATAAAAATGAATTTCAAGGAACAGCAGAGCAATGTCCAAATAAATGAGAAGCTTTCCAAACAATCTCTTTGCTGCTCCTTCAATCTCTTGTCTTGACAATTTTCTGATTTTAATTTCATTCAAAATATCCAAGTTTTCATCTGTCGTGTCAATGTCATCATCATCGTCGTCAGATTTACATACTGCAAACGTTCCATAAGCAACGGAACTAGTTTTCGATATATTGTCAGGTGGGCCTTCAGGAATTTCCGAAAATTGTAAGAATTTTGTGTGACAATAATGGAGTTGAATGACTGTAATGATGACTATCATTGTTGGCGTCACCAAGTGCAAAAACAGTTGCTTTGCATCGTACCGTTCCAGTCCGATATCTCGTTGTAGAGTTTCTGATATGTGCAGGTATTTCTCGAAATATTCAGACGTTTTGTCAAATTGATACGTGTAAACGAGAATTAAAATTATCATAGAATACAGGATAACGAGGAGCCAAAATCCATACATGAATTTCCTCCATACACTAAACGAGAACTGGAATGTAAGTACGAATATAAGAAATAGTGCCATATAAACTATTCTAAATCCAGTCATTTGTTGTCCACTTATGCCACATACGAATAATGTTATGGACACGACTATAATCCAAAATTTAATTAAAAATGCATTGATAAATTTTGCTGTCTTGGTAATAAATGCAGACTCCTTTTCTGCCTTCTTTTGAATGCCTTCCCTGGCTGTTGCGGCCCCAACCGTTAATTGAAGTGGTGCCACCATGTCTGCCAATGCTGTAGTTTGTCTTTCTGCTTGCTTCTCTTGTACCATTTGACGGAGCGACGACAAGAACATAACAGTAAATAATGATTTCAACATTATGGGACCAATTGGGAAGTGAGAATATTTTATGAATCCGATTTGTGGCAAATTTATTCCACTGACTTGAACATTTGCTGGTAATTCATCATCGGTGAGATTCATTCCATAAAGATATGTCGCGAGAAGAAGAAACTCAGCATATGCGACTAAAAATGGACTCGATCTCAACATATTCTTGCGTTGATTTGGTATGATCCAAATTAAATTTGCCCAAATTAGAAGCACAAAGCCAAGCCAGGAATGATAAATGATACTCCATGTCTATGAATTAAATATGAATAAAAAATATGAGCATAAATTGAATCATGATGGACACAAGAGGTCAATTAAATAATTCAGGGGTGGAATGAGTTTGCTACTTTATAGTTGTCATTCTACATTCTAAACCCTGATGATTCATCACTAAAAAAATATGAAAACTCACCATCATCACTACATTCGTAAATATATAGCTATTTTTGTAAATGAATTCGGCTATGCTACTTGCTGCTAACGCGATTTGTTCACAGAAACCCGTACTTTGTTCATCCTCTTCATTCTCATCTTTTTCTGTAAGAGTCATTGTGTTGCCTTTAAACAAAGTCAAGAAGAATGGCAAAAAGGTGTTGCAAAAATCAAAAACTAAGGATGTAGGGGGTCGTTCGCAAATTACAAATTTTCCAAAGAAAAAAAAAATCTTTTGTATGGACTGTCACAAATTCTTTGACCCCCCCTCCCCCCTAAAAGCGTGACGTAATTTGCGAACGACCCCTAGTCACACGTGACTGATTAAAGTGCATTTTTCTCAAAGAGAACGTGAACAGAAAATAACGGTCAAAAAGTTTTTGAAAATTAACGGTCAAAAAGTTTTTGAAAATTAACTGTCAAAATTTTTGAAAAATAACCGTTAAAATTTATTTGAAAAATAACCGTTAAAATGTAAAATAAGTCAAAAAGGAGTTGTAAAGAACTACAGACGGATGGACACACTCTATCCGATATTCCTTTCGGAAAAATGCACTAAAAAATTCTTTGTGTGTAAGATTTTAAAGGAACAAGGTTTTCAAGCTGATAGGAAAGGATCACTAAGCATAAAAGAACCAAAAACCTCCACCTTTAATGCACAATTTTCTTTCTTACCAATCTCACTCATTGGGATGTCACTGTCTTTTCTAATTGGCGCGTCAGGCTTCGAATCAGCAACTTTCCTCGTTCCACTACGCATCAACTAAAATATTTTTCATAGAAATAACGTGCATGAATGTATCGGGTAAAGATAAATAGAAATTGATTGATTATATGAAGTTCAAAGACCTCCACGATAAGTAGATAAACAATATCATGTAATCGAAAAAAAAGATAAGTTTAAGTTGTGCATCTTAGGTATTGTGCGAGATAAGAAAATAAAATTAAAACTGTTATTGGACACCGTCGTTAAGCTTCACAGCATTAAGAATTAGATGCGAAAAAGGTAGTTTTAAAAGGCGATAAGTTGATGCATAGTTAATACATACAGGCGTTCTTTCATTAGGTTCAGTTTCACGCGTCAGTTCAGGACATTCTTTACGAACATATCCCTAAAATAGCAAAGAATAAAAAACCAAAAAGGCCAAGATAGTAAAATGAACGTAACGTAAGTAAGTATGCATAAAATAATGACAAATTATTAATTAGAAACACATAAAGCAACACAAATCAAATCAAACTCACAGTGGGAACTGATAGTTAGTCACAAAAGACATGGACACGGAAAATTAGTGATAAAATTGAAAAAGAAGGAAAAATTAAAGGAAAGTTAAAAGGAAAAGGAAATAAAGTGTTTTGTTAATAAATTTTTCACAAGATATGTTCGTCCACATAGATGTCAATGGCCTGAAAATCTTCTTCATTTTTGAGCTGTCCAATTTCATTTCAACTTAAAAAAATTCAAATTATGATTCTGGGAATTTTAAATCATAAAAAATTTTGAGACACCAATAGGCTCGAATAATGACTTTATGTCCTCAAATACATGACAATATGCTCATAATAAAGGACATATTAACCTCAATTCCTTAAATTACCCGAGTAACACAAAACAATTCTCTTTGAGTTGATTCAACGTATTTTTGAAATTCAAAATTTAATGAACGTTTCAAATTTAAATATTCTTTCGTTAAGTTCAAACTGAACTTATCCTTTAATTTTAACGAAATATTTAAATTTAAATATTCTTTCGTTAAGTTCAAACTGAACTTATCCTTTAATTTTAACGAAATATTTAAATTTAAATATTCTTTCGTTAAGTTCAAACTGAACTTATCCTTTAATTTTAGTGAACTTCCTCAAATTTAAATATTCTATCGTTCAGTTAAAACTGAACTTATCCCTTGACTTTTTTCAAACTGAAAATGAAGCTTAAAACCACAAATTGAGACCTACAGAAGTCAAATGATCATATTATCATATAGCCAAAGACACAAGTCATTACTCTAAATGAACCATCTTACTTGTGTTCGAATTTTCACTCTCCTTGCAGCACCTTTCCACTTATCACTTGTAACAAAAGTTTTGCGCAATATGCTTTTTCTTTGCATACGAAATGATACCTGACGTTGAGTCTTATTGACACCACTTTCGAGCTGAGAAAATGGACCGATTGATTGAGGTTTCGTTTCCTCAGGCTTTTCATATTTTATTCGAGTATGTAAATGATTTTTAAGCGATAAATTTTGAGTTCAATGATTTTCAATCCAATTTAGCGTAGCAATGAGAATGGCAAGCGATAATTGAAGAAATGGGATAAAATTTTCATGTTTGAAATACTCTTCACACAATGGTTAGTTAGAATACACTGTACAATTTGTTTAGCGATATATTTTTAGTAAGCATTTTCAAGTGACAAATTACCTGTGGCTCGAGTAAAATGATGGACGTTAAAGTCACAACGAAATAACATATGATGAGTGCAATGGGATTTAAATAATGATCCAAATCCAAGTCTTCATTGAAATTAATGATTCTGATGTCCGTTGCATTGTCGCATGATGATGTGTAAATTGCAGGAAAGCCCAGAACTCTAATTAAATGAAAGGACAGCATTAGGGATTCATATAGCTTTAGTAGGTCATTTAATGAATAGCAATTAAAGCTGACATACCTTGGAAGAGTTGAATTGGGTGCTAAAAATTCTTGCGGCCATGGATTTTGATATCCAAGGAAGGCAATAATGTGAAACATCATAAAAACTATCACAATTCGCAACACGATTGCAAACGCCCTATAAAGTAACAATAGACGTTAATTAAATATAACAATATCAGACAATAAATCTCAGCTAACTACCTTTCGAGCTGTTTGTTCATCGCCCACCATGTCGCAGAACCGAGGAAAACTAAATAGTATATAACACTTAAAGCTGACGGTTGAAGCGCACCCGTAGCACAAAGAGATAATAAAGATAAGATTTTTCCTGCTTTTACAAGGATTCTCCATTTTTCTAATCCAATTTCATGAACTTCGGGAAGTTGTTGTATCGGCGGTGATGGTGATGATTGTTGATTATTGGAAGTTCCTTCAGTATTCGTATCGTTATTTAATACTTGAACATTCACAGCAGACGTACGTCTTAAAATGATGGTAACTATTATTGATCCAACGAATGCAATGACTTCTGGAGCCAACCATTGTATAATTGATAATACATCTAAATCATCGAGTCTTACAAACCCAACATGACGTAAGAGAATCTCCAAAAATTCACATTTTACGATGACATCATTGCCAACAACAGCCAAAAATATTTGAAAACCAATTTGTGCAAGACATAGTAAGACACTAACAGAAATCAGTAATGCCAAATAAATTCCTGTGTGACCTAAATTCAAAAAGGATGAGCAGTTCTCATGTCAATAATCTATTATCACGTCGTAAAAATAACAATAATAAAAAAATAATCGCCGTAACTTACCCTTTATTGACCGATAGTTTGCGACAGGAATGAATGGCAGATAGAAAAGAAGCAGGAGATATGGCAATGAAATCCCAACGGGCCTTAAAAGGCAACCTAAAATGACGAGGAAAAAAAAGAGAAAGAAGAAAGGAATGAAAATAAAATAGCGGAAATTATCATTTCCTAAATATTATGTTATGGTCAAAACACTTTTACGGATTGTTCACAAATGACGTCTGTCTTGAGTGCACTCTAGTAAGATTTTCAGTGGTAGACGTCATTTGTAAACTGCTCCCAGCGCAATTTTTGAAAATGTTTTTTGTCAATTTATGCATCGTTGAGATTCATTGGACATTAAAGCATGCTAGCACAATTATTTATGCATTTCCGCAATCATAACAGCTTCGAGTCACATGTGAAAATGTAGAATCAATAAAAAATTCATATGTTAACAAAAAGTTGGAATATCCATAGCCATATGACTTGTGAAAAGTCATAACATTTGCGTGATGGAATTTCCAAACAATTTATCTGCATAGAGCAATATTAAGTTTAGAACCCAATTTATAGCAATTTCAAATCATTGTAATGTAAACTTTATACGGACGAAGGAGGGTGCATCTAAATGTTTGATGTTTTGGACATAAATGTTGGTCTATTAATAAACAAGCACATGTTTTGGTTGTAGAATTATTTTATGGACTCTAGTGCGTAATATTGTAGCAGGATTGGTTTCATAGTTACGTCACAAAAAGCAACCCCCATGCCTAGCTACTATGAACAAATACGTTACGCCTTATTTTAGAACAAAATTCAAAATAGCGACTTTTAGTAGTCCTTATTTTCGTACAAAATGGCTGCTACCAGAAAATACAAAAATCAAATTTTAGCTACTTTTTGTCTATTTTAACTTCTTAAGGCTATTGAAATAATAAACTTTAGGTCGTAAACTATAGGATTATTCATAATATGATAAAGAAATTTTTGACTGTAGACCAAATTTTACGAAAAACGAAATTTGAAAAGCTCATAATTTGTAAACAAAGATACGAAAATTTGAATTTTGAGCTTTTTCAAAAGCTTCTTCAACTGTCAAAAGTTCTGTTCATAGTAGCTAGCCCCATGCCTCCTTGTTACAAATTTTCCTCCTATTGACTCTTAAGGGTCGTTCATAAATGACGTCACCCAAAAAACGAGTTGTGATGGTCCAAGCCTTATCACATTTTTTTTTTCATCGAAAATCTTGATTCTTAATGTAAATTGTAATTAATTTGTAATCTGAACTTCGAAAAGTTAACATAATTTGTTTTCATCCACTATGAAAAATGATTTTTTTTGAAATTTTGTCAAAACTTTTGAATTAACCGCCATCATGTTATACACCTAAATAAAGATTTTTGAAAAGCTAACAATCTAGTGAAAGTTTCAATTAAAAAGAGTTTACTGATAAAAAGTTACGATTAAAACAATTTTAGTTGAATTTTGTTGAAAAAATATTTTTTGAAAAATGGTCACAATTTATGAATGAACCCTACTATGTTTTATATCGTTAAAAAGGTATTAAAACTCAATTCAAATTCAGAAGGTTTGAGCTCGATATCTTATTCTGTGGTGAAACTACAGCCACTTTAATGTAGAACATGGGAGAACATGAGAACATCTACTTATTCTAAAAATTTGGGACCATGCTAAAGTTACTAACAAACTTATACGCTATCAGACAAAAAAAGAAATTTTCAAATTGATTGAGAAATACTAAAGTTATTAAACATTCAATTCTCACTATGTTTGAACCGGTTTATGAACCAATTGAACTGTTTCAAAGTTAATATAATTATCACAGTTAGATAGTACTAACTAGGACCTTTCCAATGATATATAGTTTGGGTATATTTTGATAAGGCAATAAAAAGATATTTAATCATTAATGTTGAGTTGGATGTTATACAATTTTCCCTACCAATCATTCAATTGTACTCAAAATGCAAAATTTTTATACAAATGTTTTTCTTTAGTATGGAAGTGTCACACAGCATCGAACAACCTCCCCCTAAAAAATTGAATGTCATTTATAAAAAGTCCATAAATTCACAACAAAAATTTTAAATTACTCATGTTAGAAACTAGAACTACTTCACCTCAGACCCCCCTAAAATACGAGCAATCTACTTTATTCGCCATAAAGCCATAATAAATTTCTAACTTACTAAAAAGTTGCACTTGTCTTTAGCCACATAACATTACATGACTACATTTTATCTATAATATTATTATTGTTGGATATAAAACATCATTATTGGGTATGATCAACAAATAAGCTGATAAGAATCAGACACTCATTAACCATTTACAACTGTGCTGACTCAAAAGTATTTACCGTCCCATGCAATTTCCTAAGTAGTCATAAAATATTCATGAATGATCTATCGATGAGTTGACATCGATAATAGCCGCGTATTTAATTTAATTACCTTATTGAGGTTGTAATTGATTATAATTCAATGCATTTTGCCTTTGATTTCCGTCATTGTGTTCACACTGTATCGACACCAACGAACGTCAATTTCACGCAAAGTAAACATGCCGACCAATCGAAATGGGACAATAAACAGCGGAAAATATGTTTTTTGTGGATATAAAGGCAAGGAGGGAGAAAAAAAGTGGAGAGAGGAAATGAGAAAAAAAAATTCATTCATAAAATCGAGCCACGCTTGTGTACATAAATGAAATCCACATGATTTTCAAGCATTGTTGTTGCTCTTGCTCATTTTCTTCTCTGTACATAACTGGATACGCTTTTTCATAACAGTTTTCGTGTTGATGGCCAATTTTCATGAATTTTCTCCCTTTTAATAAGAGTTGAAATTAAGGAACGAATCACGAGCACAGATAGACATGTAAGCATAAACGAGAATCACGTATGCTAATATGTTCATGAATATTATAATTTAGCAGCTTTTGCCTTTTGTTCTTCTTTGCCTTACTGTTGAGCGGGACGACACTTTTATGGCACAGCTTTGTGGAAATTTTCTGATTCACTATTTGATATGTCAGATTGATATTGTATTTGAGCTTACTTCCGAATAGAATAAACAGATAAGAAAGCAGGCGAAGAAAAACGTGATTAAATTAATTCAGCGAAGAAGCAATCAACGAAAATGCTTGACTTTATTAGTCATTCCATTTGTGGAATTTATTTTATTTCTTTAAAGATCTAGACCTGACCTCTAAGTTTAGTCTGATTCAAGTTACTGTACGTGATGCCTTGAGCATTGTACAAATCATTGTCATTGTCGATATGATTTAATGAACCCTACTCATTTACTGTAACCCCCTGAAAGGGGTCGTTCGCAAATTACGTCACGTAAAAAACGAGTTTTTAGACCCTCTTTGTCACAAATTTTCAAGAAGAAAAAATTGTATTTGGAGTGTCACACATTCTCCTACCCTTCCCCCCTAAAGCGTGACGTAATTTGCGAACGACCCCTAACCTATGTGGAACTTAGGTTACAACAAAAGATTTTCTATTTGACTCGAACTGAAAATCGAAACTACGGCAGGGGCGTAGCCAGGGGGGGGGGGGTCCTTAGGTGCCTGGGAACCCCCTCTCTCGAGATCAAAATTCAATGCAAATTTTTAATTTTTTTTTTGTTATTTTCAAAATCGAAAAATTAAGTTTTTACAGAAAAAGGATGAAGACTAATCGTAAAATCAATCTTAATGTCTAAAAATGAATAAAAATTTAATACAAAGGTTACATTAGTAGGGTTTTTTTAAAAAAATAAAAAATTGAACCTAAATTGGAATTTTTGAACTTCCGTTAATTTTGAAACGTTTTTGTAAATGAATTTTACGTTATTTTCTAAGAGTCTCTTAAAAGATTTAATTAAACCACTTAATTGAGACACTTAATTGCAAATATTTTTAATGTAATGAAGCCATGAAACTGCTGTGGAATTCAGAATGAGGATCAAATAAAATAATAATAATAATGGACACCCCCCCCCCCCCCCCCTCAAAAATCCTGGCTATGCCCCTGAACCACGGTTTGAAAAACGAGAAGGTGTTAGAGATTTCTGATCTGTTGTTCAACTATTCAGACACAGAGACGTGAATTATATTTCAGAAGAAAAAATTCCAATGGAAAATTTTTTTGAGGGGGGGGAAAAAAATTTTTAAATGCAGTATAAAGTTATGTTGCAGGTCAACATATCCACGTCATCACATTAATGTTCTAATGTCGAAAAGTTTACCCTAAATGGAATTAAAATTTGAAACCTCATAAACTCTAGCTACTATGAACAGAACTTTTGACAGTTGAAGAAGCTTTTGAAAAAGCTCAAAATTCAAATTTTCGTATCTTTGTTTACAAATTATGAGCTTTTCAAATTTCGTTTTTCGTAAAATTTGGTCTACAGTCAAAAATTTCTTTATCATATTATGAATAATCCTATAGTTTACGACCTAAAGTTTATTATTTCAATAGCCTTAAGAAGTTAAAATAGACAAAAAGTAGCTAAAATTTGATTTTTGTATTTTCTGGTAGCAGCCATTTTGTACGAAAATAAGGACTACTAAAAGTCGCTATTTTGAATTTTGTTCTAAAATAAGGCGTAACGTATTTGTTCATAGTAGCTAGCATAAACTATTCATGCCTAAAATATTGAAACAAGGTGAAATGCGTCTGAATTTCGCAATCCATTTAAAGAACAATGTACTGTCTGTTTTATACCCATCATTAGTTCTACTTTCATAAATTGACATTGTAATTTAACCAAGAACGCGAATGTATGACGACAAAAGTAAATATTTGAAAATTATTATTTGTATAAAATTTCTTTCTATCAAAAGCTTTTAGTTAACATGAATCTGACATACGTTATGCCTTTATCGTGTTCTAATTTTAAACTACACACAGCACATAGCACATACATTTTAACACATTTGTACAACACCACTAATTATAGTAAGGAATGTCTAGTGAGGGAACATAAAAGTAAAATTTGCATATTTACGCGATTTATGGATAGACAGCAACGAAGTTCAAGTGTAAATTTCATTTTATGCAAATAAAGGAAGAAATTAATTCCAAATTACGGAAAAACTGACATGATTATCACTATTACAATACCCATACGAATAGTCAGAATTTAAATAAAATGTAATTAAGTAATGAAAACATAAAATAACGTAGCAAGTGACATTCAACAAATCTGACTGAATAAAATCAAAAAAGAAGACATAAATTAATTTATAACCGGTATTAAGAATAGCCAAGCTTGTGGTTTGTTCAGATTCTTTTCGGAATAGATCACTTAAAATTTGATTGTATGAGCAACAATTGGCGCCTTCATTAAGACTTAATTCTGCGTATTAAAATTTTAGACTTACAGAAGCTTCTTTGAAAAAAGAATGTGGAGGACCGTACGTAAATGATGTTTATTTAAAAATATTAGACCCTATTCCGTCCTAAAATGCTCATTGAGGGATAATTTACCTAAAAGGGATGAAGGAGGTTCGAGTTAGGGGGACAGTCAGAAAATGATGTACAATTTTTTTTTGGGGGGGGGGGGGGGGGGTCTGACACTATGTAATACTTCCATACAAATTTTGTAAGAGATGGGGGGTTTAAAAATCACGTTTGTTGCGTGACGTCATTTATGAACAGCTCCTAAAAGGTTACTAGCTTCGCCTTTATTTCTGATTAGGGGTCATTCGGATATTACTTAACGTTTAGGGAAGGAGTCAAAGTTTTGTTACGCTTCGTATTAAGTTTTTCCGATTTTCTCACAAAATTTGTTACTGGGAAGGGGAGGGCTCAAAAATGGGCATTTTTAGCGTTACATAATATCCGAATGACCCCTCATCCTATTATTTTAAAGTCGTCATTGATGAACGAGCCAAACTTTAGATAATTCTACAGAAACAAATTGTTTTATGGATGCGGATTTCAATTATGAATAATCTCCCTCGTGCATGTATTAAAAATCCCATGACAAATGCGATAAACTCCGAAAGCAACAAGTCAAAACAATGAGAAATTAGTTGATAAGGCTTGTTTAGTTTCGCATCTTGAATCGGCGTGTATCATGAGAAGATCATGCTTGTGTCGGAACTTGTTTATTTGTTTACAACTTTAGGAAGTTGATGATCTATTTACAATAATCTTCAGCATGACTAGTCAAATCTCTACTGAGTAAAGCATCAATATTCTGCAATACAATAGAAATAATCAAACTAAGCTCATTGTCATGTCAGTCGACATTGTTATTTTTTACGGCTGTTCTTCTTTGCATACTGCAATATAATAGAAATCGAGAGTGGACAACTCGTTTGGGATTCACCGGTCTAATGAGCATGCAAATTTTGGATGAAACTGTGATTTCACTCTGTCAATAAATTTAATTTTAATAAAATTCAGCCTACACTTGATTTTTTGCCACAGATAAAGCTAGAAGACCACATCTTTATTCGCAAATAACAGTTCTTAAAACAGAGTTGTAAAGTCAGACATCTGAGCTATCCCAAATAGAAAATCTAAGAAACAAAATCAATTTCTGATCTAGACATTTTTAAGGTGTAAAATTCTCGAGTATATTCAGAGTATATTTAAGATATACACCCAAGATATGCTTATGATGTATCTGGGGGTCCAATGGTACCGATGCCAGGGGGTCCAAGGGGTTCGAAAAAATGCTTTTTATTTTTTTAAAAACTCTAATTTATAGCAGCATTATCGTACATTTAAAATTAACAAAAATTAAGAAACAAAGTCTGGCTTCATCCCTGGAAGATACCTTGTATATGTACCTCATCTATCGCACAGATCACAACACTGATTCTTCCTCCAATTATCTCAACTAGCATTGTCAGTAAATATATATAATAATAATAAGCCTAGATGAAATATTAGACAATAACAGTAATAAATTGAGCGATTATTGAACTTGTCAGCTAATTACATCACCAGCCTATTAGAAAAAGACATTATTCATACAAGGAAATCGACAACCATTTCTCATCCCACAAAAAAATGAAGTAATTCATAAAACAAAAATACCTTTAGCATTTGAATTCGTTCATGGAAATTTCACATAGTCAGGCACAAAGTGTTAATTGAATTGCTTATTCATTCCGAAGAGAAAAAGAGTTAGTTCTATTGTAGTTGATTACTAAATGCTTCTCGAATAACAAGAATTTTCCATTAAAATTTTAACTTTAAGGTCATGGAACTGAATAAAGCCAATCAAGTCTCAGTCACATGTTCTACAAACTTTCAACTCAAATTACATATTTACAATTCTTTTTTCTGCGCTCGTATCATCGCGATGGGCTTGTCTTCTAATTGGTCGAGTCATGCAATTCTTTAGGAACAGCAATAAAAAAAAAGTCATTCAGCTAGTTTCATATTTCAAGTGAGTCAAGATCATTTTTGGACAGATAACAATGTTCTTCGCACATTTAAAAAGCTTTCACTTTCACAGTAAGTAACCGTACATGGAAAATGCAAAATATTTGATGATGAAATTTCAGCATGTTGATATATATATATGTGTGCCTATGCATCATAATAAAGCCGGTATTGCTCTATATGGCTGATGAGTATATGAGAGAGAAATGAGGTCATGAGTAAACATCAGTAAATAAGTCTATTTGATGAGTCTAGGGTGGAAGTTGATTTTGGCAGTGAGTTCTATTCCGTTCTGTTGAGCATTTTTTGAGACCTAGACTTGTTGAATTGATAAACTGTTGTTGCTACATGTCATATCAAGAAATTACACGCATTACCTTTCGGGAAATTCATTCCCTTATAAAACCATAAAACTTTACCCATTCAATTACTAATATTGTCATTTCCTTCAAAAAAGGAGCTGGAGACAAAACCAAATGTGCTTTTTTCAGAAAATGAATAAATAATATTTGTGCCTATTCCGTTATTCACAAGAATTTACTCCTCGTTGAAAATATTTTTTCGGGGTATATTATGACACATTCTACAATTTTAAGTACACACACACGTACGTATGGATATAAAAAAGGTATTTTTTTGGGGGACAAGTTCATTATAAATTTAAGTTTGAAATAGAATACGTAGGCAAGAAGCACACAATATTTAATTAATGTAATTGAAATTTTCATGACACAAAAGTAAGGTAAATAGTTTCAATAAACTGTTCCTTACATCTCGTCACGTAAAACGTAGTCATCGCAGCACATCACCTACGGGTTTATTCCTATATATTGACTGTCAACTTTTTTTTATCACTGCACATCACGAAAGTTGATTAAATTAAAAATGTTTCATCAAAGATAGACAGGCATAAGGGGTCGATTCGTCAGTGACGTCCATAGAATTTTGGAATTCTAAATATCCAGCCTTATAAATGAACGATCCTTAAGGGATCAAGCAGTTGAGTAGCGAGGCAAGGGCTACTGACGAGCCAGAAGTCTCATATACAGGCAGAAGAGTATAGACTATAAAAATCCCATTTTCCAGTAGACGTCATGTAAGAAACACCCCCCATAACATGAACCGTGGAGTATTAAATGAGCAGAAAGCAGAGAAGGAAGGAGAATAAAGAACCATTATCAAATGAACAGGTTCAAGGTCATTTTAGCATTTTCAGCCGGTAAATTATAGAAAATCAAGTTTTTCATTCATTTCGTAATATATTATGACGTTTCAATTGATTCCACATTCCACATTGACGCGTTTTTTGTAGCTCTTCAATTCAACGATTATTTTTTATTTTCAACGATCAAACAGGAAAGTTGTAAATTTATACAGTAACGATTGGAAATAATAATTAAAGAATGAGTACTTACATGTGCTCAGAAGAATCGGAAGAATCAAACGTTGAACAATCAAGCTTACGATGTAATTAGCCATTGATTTACTTTATCTGGAAATAAACAATAGATTTATACAGTATTAATAACCACGATCTGTTTAATTACTTTAAAGCAAATATAATGAAATCATCCATCACAGTCACCAGACATCACATCACACATAAATAATGTGAATTCAAACAAAAATGACCGAGTTCGAAGTGAAGCCAAAAGAATGCAGTGGTTTGTTTGAATAAAAACTCGAATGGATGAGCAACAACATGCGCGAATATTTACGTGATTCATTACAACTCCACTCATACAGGAATCATTTAACTATTAAGAATAATTTACACAAAAATGTTGAAATATATTTCAATTATCGGGAAGATATCGAACGAAACGAAGAGAAGTAGTAAATTGATTAGGTTTAGTGAGCATGTAGAGCAGTGATTCTCATGTTATTGATTTACGATACATTAGTTTAATGGGATTTTATTTTTCAAATTTTAACGGCTTTTTGAATTTTAAATTGAAACGGTTATTTTAATAATTTTGAAAATTCAAAAACCGTTAAAATTTGAAAATTCAAAAAGCGGGTGACAAGCCACAAGATTTAAGCACGACTGTTTTAAGACAATGAACAATAATGAGATAATGATAATGAGAATAATTTTGTAATGAATAGCAACTCAACAATGCATGTATTTAATAACTTTAAAGATCCAGAAATAACTTTCAGTACACAAGTGAACTTTATGGCAAATTCAAATATTTTTCGACACATCAATAAAGTCAGACATTTGGTACGAATATTACATTTTCATGAACAGACAGATTCGTTTGTCAACATCTCACAATACAATCAGTCGATCAACAAAATGACACAACCGTTTACGTTTAACTTGACAAAATCGTGCTAAAAGCATCAAGCAAGCATGCGAGAAACGTACATCATAAAAATCAACGAGAACATACATTGATAAATCCCTTCATGCAATTAGACGACATATGAGAAATTGATGAAAACATTCTTCTTATCCATAAATTCTTACAGTCAATAATTAAAGCTAATAAAGTTCTGACACTGCACCTACTTTTTCTCTCTCAAGTGCAGTTATGAGTAATAGACACAAAAATAAATTGTATATTATTGTCCGATACGATGGAATTCAATTGTAGATTGTAGAAAATGAAGTTATGGCATTGTTGTGTATAATAAAAAGTACAATGGGAAATAAAAAGCTGATAAAAAGTCATGAAAACGATCAATGATCTCACGAAAAGTTTCATTTAATTAGCAAAGAACACAAAAATTGATATCCGTACCTTATAACTTTACAAATAAACACAATCATCGTACAGGTTTAATAATCACTCGTTGAGATTTAATTTTGATTGTATCCAGATGTGAAATATTTTTGGTCGTGAATTGACTTGCAAATGTATTGTGCTATTTAAAATGTACGCTTACGTTTACACAGGAATGGCAAGAGAAAACCAGCCATGCAATGAAAAAGCTTAAAACAGACTGAAAAATAGTGGCAGTCAGAAAGGCGCGTTGTCATACTCACTGACTGTACTGATAAGATTTTCTCACATATTAATGTACAAAAAAAGCTGTCTTTTTTAAGGAGTGACCGAACATCACGCAAATTTTTCATTCACAAAGCACAGTGAGAGAGAGCAGTGAAAAATCGAATGTTTAACGAGAAGTGAATTTTCATTGTTTTTTTTCATAGAGGAAGAAAGGAAGGAACGAGAATTTATGCTTGCTTCTTTAAATGGCAATCAATTGTTCTTGGCTTTTTTATGGAGTGGTTTACTGCCGCTCAGTCATTTGAGGTTTTTATTTTGACATTGAATTTCGCCACGGATTGCTTAAGACCAGAGTTGAAGGAACTGCATGTCACGATTCATTAATTAACTGTCAAACTACTGCTGATCATCTGATTTTAAGCAGTTTGTTAATTATATCCATTAATAAGGTTTGGGGTAGTGGGACAATAATCTAATAGTCATCATTTATGGATGAATCCTCTTCAGCTTGTGCGAAACTGTATCTTTAATAACAAGCACCGCTTCTAATAAAAATTATATTTCCTACTTAAGAAGCTTCAAGAGTAACTAATTATATATATTTTTGTGAGAGAATCTACACAGCCTCATGATCTCTCTTAAGAGAATAAAATTGATTGAATCATTTCAAAATAAACAGATTCTTTCATTATAAATGTCGACACACAGAGTTTTCTGTATGTTATGCCTTTACTCTTTTTTTTTCGTAGTGTTTAATTCGATAATCTTTATGGATTTTTTTCTGTGGACACAAACAAATGAATGGAAGCAAAAAAGTACTTTAAAATGTTAGGGAATGTAGCAAGGTAGAATAATAGGAACATATTCCATTGCACAAAGCAGCAAACAGCTGTCGATTTCCTCTCTGAACTTCAAAATTGATTTTCATAAACACACATTTTGGAGGAGAATTCGAATATATTTAAAATACTGAGCATATAAGCACCTTAAAGCTCGAGTCAATCAATAGAAAATTAAGCAAAAAATTGTACATTTGCTCTAATTTATTTTATTTTGTTATTTCTTTCTTTTCACTTTTCAATATTATTATTTTTTTTAAACTTTCGGCATATATGAATCATGTTAAGCCACAATTCTAAATATAAATCGATCGTAGCCGTATATTATTACGGTGATAAGAGGGTTATTAAAAATTTGATATAATTTATATGAGATCATACGGAGAATATGCATGCACAACACAGACACACTGATAATGTCATGAACTCATCGATGCATGACGATCGTACGTACTTACATTATTTAAGTAAATTCTATTAAAATCCTTCCTGTGCGAGCAAATTAATCCAGCTATTATAATCCAAATGCATCAGTATTTATTTTTATACTTTTCACTTTTACACTAATTTCTTCCACTTAATATTATTTTTTCTTGTGAAATTCCACACAATCACTATATTATTCACCTTTATCCTTAATTTCTATGCATTATTCTATTGATTTTTAATTTTATTAACCACATTTATTTCCAAAACAAACAATTTGTGCAAATTAATGCATTTTTTGATACTTTTTGTGATGTAAAAATATTTGCCGAAGAGCTACAAAACAGGTCTTGACTTATCAGCGGTATTTACTCGACTGAATCACTTAGAAAAATGAATTAATGAAACTAGACTGAAAATGAATAATAATAAAGCAACGTGCTAATAATAACGGCCGGAAAAAATTCAAACATTTCTGCCATCTATTTTTTGGTCTGTAAAATTCAAAATTTTTCATAACTGCCAATTTAAGTTTTTAAAAATTTGAAAAGACTTTTTATTAAAAATCGAAAAATATTAATTTGTGCTTGATTTATCATTTTATCTGTGCTTAAATAATATTAACAATACTGACAAAGATACAGACTATTCGGGAAAAATGACAGCTCCAGTTCTATTGAGTCATTTAAAAGGTAAATTGAAATTTCATAATTTTTACATACAAACCGTTGCTGATTTTTAATTTTCAACTTACAGGAAACAGAAATACATTAACATCCATTGTTTTCAATGATAATGAGCAGTTTGCAGCATCGTCTCTTGATAAAACGATAGGGATTTATTCGCTTAAAAACAAGAATACGAGATGTCTGAGATTTGAAATGCCATTTGAAGTATATGATATGGATTGGAGTGTTAAAAACATATTTGCAGCTGTCGGAAATAGCAAGATTGCCAATATCTGTGAAGCTGTACTACACAAAGGATATGCTGAACAGATTGTTGCTCATCAAAATTCAATTCGAAGTGTACATTTCTCGACGTCAGGCAATAGGATTATAACTGGAAGTGATGATAAATCTATAAAAATGTTCCGACTATCTCATCGTAATTTCATCTCATCATTTACTGGCCACACGAACTGGGTTCACTGTGCGAGATTCTCACCTAATAATAAAATGATTGCGTCATGTGCTGAAGATAAGACAATGAAGGTTTTTGATGTTCAAAGTGGTCAATTAATTCACAGCTTTAAGGACGAAAAAGGATATGGGAACCAGCTAGTATGGCACAAAGATAATAACACGATAGCAATTGCTCAAGAAAATCATCGTTTAAAAATTTATGATTTAAAGCAACGAAAACTTATTCAATATTATCGTATTTATGACTGTGCTGTTAATTCGCTCGATTTCCATCCATCTGGCTATTTCATGCTGACAGGTGATAATAAAGGCTCAACGAAAATCCTTGATTTATTAGAAGGACGAGATATTTTTACGATTTATGGCCATCAAGATGCTGTTACGGCTGTTAGATTCAGCAAGGATGGTGAATACTTTGTCACAGGATCTAAGGATAGACATCTAATGGTTTTTAAATCCAATATCGATTCAATGGACTTTAATGAGTCAGGATCGTCTATTGAAGAAATCACAAATCCAGATCATATTGATAATAAAGAGAATCAAAAGGACGATAAGAAGTCAATCATTGTCGATTCCCGAAAATCTGTCCATTACAATTACTTAAATAATGATTCCGTTAATGTCTAAAATTACTTTTATATTCCCAAATAAAACTTTTATTTAAGAAAAATGAATTTGAAAAAATTTAATTAATTACAGTAGGCTTTGAAAATTATTTAATTTCAATCTGCATTAAAAAGTTAACGAAAATGGGTGACAATTTGTCTATTTCAATTCCTGAGATGAATACTGAATGGCTTTATAGCCAGGAACCAACTGAGCAATTAATTTGCTTGACATCGATACGAAAGACATTGACAAGGAAAGATCCAGATATTGAAGGCATCCTTAAGCTTAACGTTATCCCGAGAATTTTGGAATTAATGATGTCACGTGAAGATCCAGACGGTCAAATGGAGTGTGCATGGATATTGACTAATTTTGCATCTGGTGAGGCTTCCTTTAACTTCTTAAATAGAGTCCATCAATAAATAATTTCATTCATTACAGGATACAAGCATGGAGTCAAGGAAATACTGAAACTGAAAGGAACTGAAAGCCTTAAAACACTCTTAGACAGGACCACGGACGTGAATGTTAAAAATCAGTGCTTTTGGACGCTTTCCAATGTGGTCTGTGAGGATGAAAAGTGCCGTGATCATGTGCTGTCTTTGGGAATATTTGACAGCTTGATTGATTTTATCCATCAAGTTGATGAGCAAAAAAATGACGATAGTATTTTGAAAATTTGTGTCTGGTCAGTTGCCAATCTATTCCTGCCTAAATTTCCACCACTCAAACAAGATTTGTGCTTAAAAGCATTGGATATATTCTTCAAGTATTTACGGCATTCAAATAAGAAGGTCAAGAGGGAATCTGCATTTGGAATTTCTTACATTATGTCAACTCATCAGTATGTCAACGAAGTAATCAACTCTGGCATTTTAAAGGACATCTACAAGGAAATGGAAGTTGAAAAAGACACTGAAATTTTGTCATGCTTATTGCAAATTGTCGGGAACGTTGCTTTTGGAAACGATTATCAAGCACAGCATGTTATTGATGTTGGCTACATACCTGTCTTTCACAAGCTCTTGGACTCTAAACGAAAAGTTTTGTTGAGGGAAGTCGTCTGGATCTTATCGAATATCGCAGCTGGTAACTACACACAAGTAAAGGCAATAAAGGATGGAGAACTTTTCCCAAAAGTCATTCGTGTCCTTAATAATGATGATTTCAAGATTCGACGAGAAGCTGTTTGGACAATCTACAATTCGACTCAGAATGGTGACACTGAAATCGTAAGTTTTACAATAATCGTGTAATGCGTGCGGCTTTGTTCAGTCTTTATAATCAACAGTACATATATATTTGATATTGAGGTCAATAGTGGTTGCACCCATACGATTATTGTGTAATCATCATAAACCTTCCTAGTTCTTATTACGAAGAAAAACGTCCATTAATGCACCTGCCGTTTACTGTTGCACTTTCTAGATAAAAAAATAATAATTATCTTCTTTACATTTTCAGATCGTCTACCTTGTCAAACTGGAAGTATTAAAATATTTAACGCCACTTCTGGATGATGAAAATTATGAGATTGTCAAGGCTTGCTGTGATATTATATACAATATTTTACTCATCGGTGAAACTTACTTCAAAAATGTCAATTTATTTGCTATTTTAGTTGACAAATATGGAGCCTTAAAGAAAGTTGAGAGTCTTCAGTTCCATAAATCATGGCTGATTATTAACAAAGTCATAAGTATTTTGGAAGGATTTTACAAACGGGACGTGAAGGAAGTTCCGAAAATTGCTTGATGTGCATGTCAAAGCGTGCTGTTTATTTTTTTTTAAATTATGAAAAATATTATTATGACCGAGAATTCCATATTTGCATATTTATATAAATTACTGTATCATTCTGTCCTAATTATTATTTAATTATGTGACCTGATTTCATTGATAATATGATTTGTCTATCAATATTTTACGCATTTCAAAATTGAACAACATGATTTATTTTAGCGAACTTCCCAGAATTTCCAGAACAGAGGCTAATATCCGCATTTTGTCTCGTGCTTGAATGTTTAACTGTCAAATTTTTGAAAATCTTCACTTTTTTCGCGTTTGAATTTTTTTCAACCGTTATTTTTTTGAATATTTTTTAACCGTTAATTTTTCAAATATTTTATGACCGTTAAATTTTTAAATCAAATATTAATTTTATGTATGCGCTTATTTATTGAAATTTATATTAAATTTACATGTGAAAAAACGTGCGAGAGAATCGAGAGAGTGACCTTGAGACATCAGACGTTCTCCTTGCACTTTAAAGCAATTCTACTCTCAATGATTGCACCAAGCATAATATCATGATAATTAAATATTAGCTGACCGCAGATTTAGTTTAGTCTCGTTTCAACTCTCGCCACGGTTGCCTGTAGCAAATTTCTCTCTTCGCGAAAGAAAAAAAAATGTTTAAAATAATATTTTTAATTTGGTGTTTGTTAAGCTTTGTGTCATCAAACGAGTTAATTTGTAACTTTATAGAGCACATTGATGGCTATAATTGTGAAGTAATGAATTCATTTAAGGAGAAAGTGACATCAGTTAAGGGCAATCATTTTTCTAATAAAAATAACACGGACATTGATGTCTTATTTGCACCATTAAGATCAAATTTATCCAACTTTCCAAGTGAGGCGTGTCTGCTGTTTGAGAATCTCCTTAAATTCGATATCAACGGCCCTTATGTGACTGAACTCTCAAGGACAATATTTCATGGCTGCAAGAAAGTACAGCAAGTCAACATCATGTATACGAAAATTCAAGAATTTGATGAAAACTTGTTTTACGACTTAGTTACCTTAGAAATATTAACAATCAGTGAAAATTCATTAGAGCATCTCCAGAGAGACTTACTAAAGTATAACAAGAATTTAAAGACTCTTGATTTATCTTACAATAAAATTACCTGTGTATCCACAATTATTCCATCATCTGTGAATATAGTCAAGCTGTTTAATAATCCATGCGCAGATAGAACATTCCATCCAAGAGATTTTAATAAAATACACGAGCAGTGCCCTGATGAGAATAAACGGTTGTCACTTAACCTGACTCAAGCCATGACCAAGTTTCAAGAACTACACATGTTAATTATGAAAACATCTGCAAAATTGGACGATTTTGGGTACATTAGTGAATCGGCATTAAATGAGCTTGATGGCAGGCTAGCCGTAGCTGAAAATAATCAAAAGTCAAATGCAAATAGGACAAGAGATGACGAAAGAGAGTGGATTGAGAAATTTAAAGCAATTGAGGTGCTCAAAAAAGACTTGAAGAACTTGTCGTTAAACATTGAGAAACAAAATGAGGAAATTAGCACATTTAAGGAACAGCAAACAGCCAATTACGAAAGACTTATAGATCAAATGGACAAAGTACAACAACATTTAAATAATTTCTCAAACGACCGGATCAAGTTTGACAAGCTCTTAGAGAGAAATGCTTTGGAATCAAGTTTTGATGCCGACAGAAAATTTATTTACATCAGTTTCGCAATCAATGCCTTGATGTTTGCAATGTTTATACTTTTTGCATTCATTAAATTTAACCGTCCGAACAAGCGAGATGCCTTTCTGCTGAATCAGTTTGATACGTTAGGATAATGGATGGTCATTTCTATGTGCTGCAAAGTATTTAAATTAGAATTACACGCTGGATCTTCAAATTAATTTTGTGTGTGCCTTAAAACTTAATTAAATAATCTTAGAGTAGGAAGATGTTGGGGAAGTACCTACATGCTGTAAATTTCTATAAGAAAATTCATTTTAAATGTAGGATTAGCCTCTATAATCAATAGCTTCATGGTCTGAGCACTTGACAATGTAGTCTGTAATCAATATACTGGAATAAAAATTGTAATTTAAAAAAAAGTCAAAGGCAACTTGATTAATTTTCTTCAAATCTTTCATCTTGTGATGCTTTTTATTTTTAATTTTTTTATTATCATTAAACGACTTTTCTTTACGTTCACAAATGATCTCTTACTCTGAATTTTCTTTCCACTAAAAGGAGAAAAAAAAAGTGACAGAAATGTTTTAAGGAGGCGGCTAATAGCTCAAAAATTTTTACAATCATCCTTTTTCATTTAATTATACTCATTTACAATAGTTTCTATTTTAAAAATTTTTACTTTTTTTCTTTTCCTTGTTTAATAACAATTTATAGTTCATAGATTTATTTCATTTGCATTAATTTTGTGATAGTCAAAAAATAAAGAACTGTTTTTTGTTATATTATGTTTAAATGAAGGATTAGATGGGGGAGTAATTTGTGAAAATTTCATCTTCTGGATTCAAATGGCTGTTTAAAATTTAACGGTCAAAATAGTTTTGAATTCTTTAACGGTCAAATTAAATTTGAATTCTTTAACGGTCAAAATAGTTTTGATTTCTTTAACTGTCAAATTATTTTTGAATTTTTTAACGGTCAAATTAATTTTGAATTTTTTGAAAGGAATTGTAAGGTTTTTGAGAGTTCTGGAAGAAATTGTATGGTTTTGGAGCACTATTTTGAATATGTACTGAAAACCTTACAAATGCTGAAAAACCTTACAAATGTTCTTGGAAATTGAAAGGTTCTAGAACACTCATTTGAGAACAATTCAAATTAATTTGAACTTGAAAACCATTCAATTGTTTTCAAAAATTAATTTGAACTTTGTAGATTTACGTTTGTCACAAAGAACTTCCACCATGCCATCCAATCCTTTTGAATCATCATTTTCATCTATTGAGAATCCCATCGAACGCAAAGCAATTCAACGACATCCAAAAAAGAGTTAATACATCGAATTGCCAAACATACGAGGACATTAAACACAATTATTTATGCTACAAGTTGTTGACTGAAATACATCATTAATTCGAGGGTTGTTCATTAAGGTAATCAAGTTGTGATTACACTGATCAGACCTTAAAGATTTCCCCAGTTTTGTATTATTTACAAGAAATTGTGAGTTAAAAAGCATGAAAAATTGTAGTCAAAAAACTTAAAAGAATTTTTTATTGAGCGAAAATTTTCCTCTTCATTTGAGAAACTCCTGGAAAAATCATTTTCTCTCGCATTGGAAAGAACAAAAGATTTTCATCTGTTTCTGTGTGTGTGTTTTTTTTATATTGGATCAATAAGCATGATCGCGCGTCAGGTACACTTAACATTACTTAGCAAAAACCAAAAAATAATATAAAGGAATTAATATTTAAATAAAAATTTGAGTGATTTTAAATTAATTAAAAAGTCATGACAATTTCAATTGATCCATCATCAAAGTTTTGTTCCTTAATATTTTTCTTCTTTTTTTCACTCGCGTTAGTCAGTTCTTTTTAAAAGACTGAGGGACAAGAGTTTACAACAAATATATATATTAATTAAATTTGAACTTAAAAATTAATTAAACATCATCATCACATTAATTAAATTAATATGTTTTTCTCATTCATTCTGGATATTTTTGGAACACATTTTCCAAAGCATAATTTTCAAATATTTTCTGGTCGTTAAATTTTCAAATTTTTTTAGCCGTTATTTTCATAGAGAAACTTTTCTCTAAAGCATTTCTATGCTGGAAAATGCGTCCTTGTCGGTCATGAATGACCATTTCTAAACTAGTGTTCTCCTTGGATCTCATTTACTTTTACAAAGCCCATCATATTAAATTTCTAGGAATTTCCCAGTCACTAAAATTAACTAAATATAAATTTATTAAAACAACTACGTTATAACGGCTTGAGGTTCAGTAGATACATACATATATATTAATTAAAAATAGGTAAGGTATGAAAAAGAAATTAAAAACACATTAATCATAATTAATCAACCGTTAAGTGTCCATTGCATTCCTATTTTTTTTCATTCTTAAAAGACATGATTTTTTAAATCAACATTTAACATTATCTTCTCAATTTCTAGTTATTGCACGATGATTTGGGGACTTTGACAAAGCACAAGACAAGACAAGACGAGAGTGTGTAATCAAACAATATCTTCAGAAAATTCCCAATCATCAAATGTCGCTAAATCTCAAAAATTATCAAAATCGTCCTCAAAATGATCATTAGCACTTGCTTCCTGTCATACACAAGACTCTCGTGGTTCCTCTTCACACCAGCTCACTTCCATTGGCGTATTATTATGTTCCTTCCATCTTAATAAAGCATCTTCAATAGACTCAATTGGTTGCTGCTCATTTCCGCTACTTGATGCTGACGACGATGAGCTGATTGATGGTGTTGATGGACCTGTCGATACTGTAGATGATGCAGACGATGTATTTGAGTGCTCTTCGTCTTCTTCCTCCTCTGAATTTGATCCACTTCCGCTAAATTTAATTTCACCAGCACTAACCTTTGGTCGTCGATGTTTCTTAATGTCTGTGCTTAATGCTGCTGTATCGCATGTTATTAATCCACGATTCTTATGAGATTTCTTAAAAATTGGAGTCGAATCTCGATGAAATGATTCACATTCGTCATTTACGACTACCGGGACAGTTTCATCGAGAAAAAACTCATTTTTTGATGACGCAGATTCAAAATCCTCATCAATAATCAACTCATCGCCCATTGTGTCGCTAATTGAGACTTTCTTTGGATTCGGTGAGCTTGTTTTCATTGCTAAATTGTGATGTTTCCATGCAGTTTCACTGAGATTCTTAATTACAGCACCATTGCCGGACATTGATCGAACCATTTGTGGGAGAGCAGCTTTAACTCTTGGCTCAATTGCTTTAGAAGCACTAACAGATTTTGATCGTAGTCGTCCATTAAGTGTTTTATGTGGTGATGGTTCTGAATGTTGTCTAATGATCGATGTAGCAGAAGCTGATTGTTGAATGCTTGAGTTATTTTGACATTTTTGTTTCTTTGGAACTGGCGATGGAGAACATTTATCAGATCTAAATGATCCAGCACGTCGTACCATACGATTTGCCAATACTTCAGGCGTTTCATCATCCATCTCTAAAACCCACGAAACAGAATCACTTTTCTCGACAACTCCTTTAATGATTGGCGAAGCTGGTGGCGAATTTGTTGCATCATCATCCTCTAAAGTCGATCCATTAGCTCTTCCACTGATGTCTAACTCACTTGAACGATTACACATAAAGCTTGAACTTTCGTGGTAACTCTTTGATAGCTCATTAATCGTAATTGAGTAACGTTCTGCATTTTGCTTTAAACGCCATTGAAGCTCTTCATTGTGCAGCGATAAACGAGACGATTTCTTTTGAATAAGATCATTTTGCTCTTGAAGTGTCTTCAATTTTTGCAATAATTCCCTAAAATTAAGTTATTTATTAATTAATATTCTGGATCTTTTAATAAATGTTAATTAAGCTTACTTTTCTTCCTCGTTTTTGGCGTGCAATTGTACTTGAAGATCCTCAACTCGCGATTCTAATGCAGAGCATTTGATTTGAGCAGAAATAGCATCATCAGCTGCTCTCTGTAGCTCACAATTTGTTTTCCTTAATTCAGAAATTTCGTGCTGTTTGAGCTCAAGAACGCATCTAAGAGATTCAACTTCATCCTGCAAGCTTGTATTGAGCGTTCGATTTTGGAATGATTCATTAAAGCAGGAATTTCTATTAGTTCGTAGAACAGACAGTTCGTCTTGTGATAAATTGAGTTTTTCTTCCAATTCTCGCTTCTCTAATTCTGACTGGATCTTCATGTCATCGAGAACTTTTGTAAGTTGATTAATTTTGTCACTAAGGTCTCGTTCCTTCATGGTTGCAAGCTGTAGCTTTTCACTGTACTCTAATTCACTTGAATGAACCTAATTAATGAGAAAATAATGCTTAATTAACCTGATTTTTATGGTATTTATTATTTTGCAAATTTTACCTTATCACGAAGCTCATTTTCAGTAACTGTCAATCGCTGTATCCTCTTCATTAAGTCATTCTCATGGTCCTTGATATTGTTAAGTTCTTGATCACGTAAATTAAGCTTTTCTTCAGCATCTTTTGAAAGTTTTCTGATTTTCTCTTCATTTGCTAATTTCATCTCAATTATCAGCTTTTCCTTTGACAATTTCTCGTTTTCAAGATCTTCTAATGACTTTTTGGCTATAATTTAATAAATAAGACATGCACATTCGTTAATTAAGCTATAATTTAATTGGTAAATTTTCATGCTGTTTCACGCAAACAAAAAATAAGATTAAAATTCAACGGCCAAAATAATTTTGAATTAAATTTTGAAATCCGTTGAATTTTTAAATTTGAAAAAGTCGTTGCAAAAAAGTTAATTTAATACCTTTAGCCATTTCACAGCGATGAAGCTCTTGAAGTTCCAATTCACGTTTACTGAAAAAACCTTCACGTTCATTCATTTTCTCTTCCAGGCTCTGATACGAGGACTTTATTTCATCGATATAATCATGAGCTTTGAGAAGTTGCTTCTGTGTTTTATGTTGTGATTTCTTTATGGATGGGCAAGAAAAAGCATCCAGCTATATAAATTAGTTGACAAAGGATATTCATTAGTAAAGGAATAAAATTTATTAATTGATGTCTTATGAATGCGAATAGACTAGATCACTAACGTTTTTCTTCCATAAATCGTTAACCAATTCGGCTATTTTAGGACTCAACCTTTTAGACATTTTTGCAGATTTCTGGATATCCGTTTAACAGACAATAAATATAATTTTTAATGTGATTAAATCACAAAGTTTACTGAGATTTTTTTAAAATAATAACAAATAAATAATTTCACTTTTATAAACTTTTTTTTCTTTCTGTAATTTTTTAAAGTATCACCGAAGATCCATCCATATTTTTAGAGCTGTATGTGACACAGCTTGTTACTTAATATTTCTTTTCGATGTGCACTGTTGAAAGTTTAGCGTAGAACTGACGATTTTCATCATAACAAGGCTCATACCCCAAAAATTCGTTATTTTTTTACTCAGCCTGGTCAGGTAACTTTTTCTCTCTCTTCCTACATCTTTAATTACATTCATGGCGTGCCATGCTTTAAACTGATCAGAGAAGAGGGAGATGTTAATTCAGGTACTTCTGTTGGGTTTCCAAAATTATGAGAGAGAATGCAAATGAGAGCATGTCGTGTCCTTCAAGACTCAGAAAGATAATATTATCATTTAGCAAGGCATAGCAAAATGAAGGAGGATTTTTTATCACAATGGGACATATCGTATTTATGGAATGGATCAGTTTATTATTTTTTTGGATTTAAAGGAGGAGATTTTCTTGGTCAGGGCTGAAATTTTCTTAATTGTTGACTCATAGACATACTTTTTAAATTCCTTTCTCCGTCCCTGTCTGTGGCTGCATCTCATGCTTACTCGATACATACATTATACTGGATTAAATGAGATCAGCACGAGATGGAACCGAAAATATGACAAAGATCCTTAATCCACACATTTGTTAAAGGCATGTCGGGAATTTTTCTCTCTCCTCGTCATGCCTTTCTCCTTATTAGCATGAATTTCATGCCTTTTTGCATAAAATTGAGTCAAGCATTGCTTAGATTTATGTTCATGACGGTAAGAAAAGAAAAAGTTCAATAAATTTCGGCAAAAAAATCAATTTTTAATAATATCGAGTTTTATTGCTGCTGCTTGTGAGTTATGACACATTGAATTAGGGCGATAAGGAGTCTTTCGTAAGTGACGGCCGTTGGAAAATGGAATTTGTTAGATTATTTTATGAAATTTATAGAAGTTAGTGATTCTTAGCGGATTTATCCAAGGACACAAGACGCTGGATATTTTGTCCATCCGTCTATCTTTTAAGTATTTCTATACTAAAATGGTCACTTCCTCTGCTGGAACTGGTTCTAAAAACGTCCAAAATTAATTTACGTAGATCTTACGCTACGTAAAATTACGTAACGTACACATTTCAAATATTATCTGACCGTTATTTTTTAAATATTTTTTGACCGTTATTTTTTAAAGCAGTTTTTTAGAATGTCACTTTTAAAAGATTAGACATAATAAGTAAATACCCCCAATTACGTGCGCCTATTTTTCTCTGAGACAAAAACTACTTAATATCCGGCTATCGACATTAGAATGTCTAGACATGACACTTATGTTCTTAACAAAAAGCCACCCAAACAATCATTAAAATTTGACTCATAAAGACATTAAGTGAAGTGGAATTTTTGCAGTTAAAGGATGTAACTCTTGGGATGATTGTTTTTGAAACTCATTATCGTCGCCTCTATGGATCCACGACATCTCTTTAAGAAAGAAATGCTATTATCTAAGAAAATCATAATTTATTGTCAAATAATATTCAGTTCCAATAGAAATGAATTCAATAAAATTTAATTTATAGCAAAAACATTGGCAGGAAGTTCAAATTTATTTTTCAGGTAACTCGATAGCAGTCAAAAAAAATTAAAAACTGCATGAAATTTATATGCATGTCATCGAGCAGCATTAAATATATTTTTTTGTTGTCAAATCAGCATAAAAATTCCCAGACTCACGCATCTTCTCAGAAATTTTGTGTATGCCTGATTTTCATGTGTTTGTGGATATTTAGGTCAAATTTGTATTTTCATGTCATATTGCAATTTTGCATCATTTAGAAACTTTTGTGTTTGTTTAGTCTAGTTCCTGATATTGCCTGATATTTGTTAGTATTGGTCAATGAACAATACAGGAACAAATTCGGCTAAAAGGGACTTATTTCATGGATATGTAGCAATTGGATTACATTAGGAAGTGACGACTTCACTACACAACTACACAAATAGGCACAATTTTATGTGTAAATTGACATAAGGCAGTTAAGTGACGATTGACGATGCATTTTAGGTACCAATACTTAAAGGCATGAAAAAACTGATTTGTAGATACATTTTTGTTCCAACAACTGAAATTCCTAGAATGTCATATTGAGGAATGATCCACAAGAATTCGATCTCAGCATGAAACTTGCTATACATGCCATTATTTAAAGCATTTAATCTTGTTAGTCATATTTCAAGTATATAGACCAAATCTTGGTAAATTCATAGTTGCATGACTTATACTAAAGCAAGTATCTAGGCATCCAATTTGCAAAGATCTCCGATCGAGTGGAACTAATGTAATTATCAGTCATGGAAGACACGTGTCGACACCTACTGAAGATATTGTCTCAACATCCAACATCATCAAACCACTTAATTGTTGAAGACAATCTGCAGACTTCATTAAATAGCAGTAACATAATATGAAGCACAATTGTATGTACAGACACAAATTTAATCATCTACCTGAGAATTTTGAGGATGCATGAGACGAGAAATAAAACTTGATAACACCTCCAAAAAGATTTTTTGTGGACATTTTATGGACATGGAAGGTAAAAAATTCATGCCTCAAGTGAAAGGATATCAGGATGTAAAAAAATTTTACCAAAGCATGCATTGCTTTAAGGGGTCGTTCATAAATGACGTCCATAAAAAATGGGATTTTTAGACCCCCTCCCCCCCTTGTCACAAAATTTCCATACAAAAAATTTCTTTTGTATGAAGGTGTCACAAAATCTCAGACCCCCTCCCCCCTAAATTATGGACGTCATATATGAATGACCCCTTATGATAGAATTCAGGCAGAATTAATGCACATTTTAGGTGTGGTTCGTAAATTACGTCACGCTTTAGGAGGGGGGAGGGAGGGGGGTTGGTTGAAAAATTTGTGACAATCCAAACACAAGAAATTTCTTAATATAGAAAATTTGTGATAAGGGGGAGGGGGTCGAGGAAGTTGTTTTTTGCGTGATGTAATTTACGAACGACCCCTTAGAAATTAGCACCAAAATTATGATTCTCAAGCCGACAATGGAAAGAAGGAACCTCAATTTTAATTAATTTGATTAAAACTGGATTTTTCTTAATTAATTAAAACTCAAATTCAAACCGAAGACCCCCTTAAGGGGTCGTTCATAAATGACGTCACGAAAAAACTAGATTTTTAGACCCCTTTCCCTTCTTTACCACAAAGTTTGAACACAAAAAATCTCAGACCCCCCCAGACCCAAGTGTTGGACGTCATTTATGTACAGCACCCTAAATAACAACAACTCATGTCTCAAAAGCAGCAACAATAAATAATAAATATTGACCTCACACATAAAAGCCTAAAGAGACATTTTTATTAAAGCTAAATTGATACTTAATGGATTGATTAGATTTATGCATCCTTAATGTCACTTAATGCCATTTTAAAATTTATTCTTCATACAAATTAATTTTTTTTGGTCGGCAGTAAAAATCGCACAAAATTTACATTAAAAATCAGCATAAAAATCCATGCCATGCGTACGCATTTTTAGGAAAGTTTGTGTGTGTGACTGTATGTGTGTAGTCATAAAACTTTATGGCTCAACAGATGAATTCTTATCTCATTTCATATTGCATCATTTTTAAAATCCTTTTTGCTCCGTCAGTCTAGTTCTAGTTCCTCAACAATTCAGTTCAATTAACAAGACCAGAAAATATCCAGTTAAGGATGAATATAAGTGAAGCAAAAAGAGCAAAAAATCGCAAAAGAATCTACTGGTTCATTGCTGTATTTATTTCCATACTCGTCGTCAAGTATGGCAGCAAGTACGTCTATTTATACATGCACGACAAGGAGTGTCTTGCTCATTACCTCAAGCAGAATAACTTCACACAAAAGATTGAGAATATTGATCCATATAAAGGATCTGAAAGTCTATGTTATAAGTTTGTTCAGCATATAGAAGAATTTACCCTAATAAAGAATATTGGTGGATTAGATAAAAACTTAACTGAGTGCGTGAGCAGCA
The DNA here is from genome assembly GCA_963573255.1 of Chironomus tentans. NCBI lineage: Eukaryota > Metazoa > Arthropoda > Insecta > Diptera > Chironomidae > Chironomus > Chironomus tentans. The sequence continues at coordinate 10,248,862 of OY754302.1, forward strand.
GATATTACAGCAACAGCAGCGATATTAAGTTAGATGTAATCTATCAGGCCTTCCTGCTTACCCTCAAAAATGGCAAAAAGGAATTCACAGAAAAGGAACTTGAGCACCACAACAGATTGATTGATTCAGCATCAAAAATGGAAGAATTGAAAATGTATGTCTTCCTTTATGACTGTCATCTTGAACAGCAGTCTGAAGTCAAATTTGAGATTCTTTGTGTAGCTCAAAAGGCAGTTGTGCCTTCCCAAATATTATCAGCTAAAAAATGTTTTGCTGAATATTTAAAGAAGTCTAATGTATACCTGAAACATGCCGAGATATATCTTAACCTTCCAGAAGTTCCAGCATCAACATGCCAAAATGACGTCATAGCACCATTGAGAGACTTTATTAAGGATACATTTTATCATCAAACTTCAATCATAATCTTTAAAGATTACCCCAAATTCAGAGAATGCTTCATGCAAAAGGTTGATGATTTACAGATTGTTGATAAAATGCTCGTCATAAGTATGGTCGGTAAACTTGGAATGGACGAGGACACTAAAAAGGCTGTATTTAAGATTTATATGGAGATTGTTGAGCATTTTAAGAGAGCCTTGTACAACGACTGCCTTAAGAATGAATACTTTTAAATTCGAAAAGCTGAGCACCTACTCAAAACTGAAAATTAGTTTAAGGACTTAAGGAATGGATTAAATGTCTTCATTTGTCACTTTTCAATTTTTTTTACACAGAATTAGAATTAATTTCAATTAAGAACAGAATTAGAACTTTAAGAGATGAAAAGGGACACAAAAGAGCATTAAGATTAACAGAAAATCAGATCAGATACAATTTTTAAGATCCAGTCAAGGATCCAGTTCAAAATATGTAGCTATAAAAAAATTCAAGAAAATAAAAATTTAAAAATTCTAAAAATGATTTTTTAACACATTAGCATTGAAAAAAAAATTGTTTACAGCTATGCATGCCTGTTTATTATGAGTTCTTTGATATTTTTATGGCTTATTTTGTTTTCAGTTTGCTTAAAAATTTCTTTATTATTCTGCAAACATCTAAAACGATTTGTTTACGAAAAATATTAGAAAAAGGACGAGTATTAATCTCATCCATGTGCCTGCTTATCAAGTTTGTGTCTTTATTGTTTATTCTGCTATATTTTTCTTGTGCCTGAATTGGATGTTGGTCATATTTTTCTTTTACAGTATTGGAGATCTTTGTAATAACGGCCATTTAAAAAATGTCATCCATTGAATTGGAATAAGTTGTCACCAAACATCCTTCGTGGACGTAGTCATAGGGTTAAGGGGTTCAAATATTTGCCTGCTTGAAAAAAATCTTAATTTCTGTCATTAAATCACAACTAGATTGATTGTGAGCCTTATTTTCAGGTCCAGATGAATGTCACATACGTAACTAAAATGTATTCATTCTCAAATGACGCCACATAGATACATAGATTCAACACTCATAGAAATAATCTAAAAACGCTTTGTCGTTTTGTATGAGAAAATTTAAAAACATTTTATGGATTCTAAAAAGGTCTTTTACAAATAAATATTTAAGAAAAGAATTGCTCGGAGTGAGAATCGAACCTATGACCTCTGGGTTAGGAGTCAAGTGCTCTAACAACTACGCCACCGTACCATGTGAAAACATATGGCAATTTTTCAATATATATGTAAAAAAAATTAAAAATTAGTTTTTCAAATTTTAAAAACAAAATTTTAGATTTTAAAAATATTTTTTAGAATGGTTTTTAAAAACAGATTTTTAGAATTATTTTTATGAGTGAAGAGACTTAGAACATAGATTCAGACCCTCCCTTCCATCCCTATCCTCATAACTATACAGTTCCAATTAGTATCCATATCCCATAAATACCTCATTAAATGTAAGTGACAGCAAGTAAGCAGGGTTTAAAAGAATTCTACAAGTCTGACCATAGAAGAACTAATCAGAGAAAGTTTTCTACTTCGTTTGGTCATGAACGGGTTATAACGGTATCGCATAAATGTTTATTAATGTTCATGTTATTTGCCAATGTTCAGTAACGTTATTGCTTGCAAAGTGTCAACAGCACAGTAGAATTTTTAGAGGAATGTGTAAATATTTTGTGATTATTCCAGCACTTTTAGTGTCCAGCTTATCAGCTAACGTTGTGAGGATTGATAATGAGACAATTTCAATAGAAAATACTTACAACTGTTATGCTGACTATCTTAAACGACATGGAATTATTGAGGATAATTTTGAGTCACAGCCATTTGATGGACAAGAAGTTTTATGTGAGATGATTTTGGAATCGACTGTAAATCGTGTTTATGCTGAATTGTATAAAGAATTTAGTGCTAATGAAAATTTTAAGACATCAGCTGGATGTATCGTGAAAAGTCTACGTGATTCAAAGTGGAGTGACTTGGACATAAAGGAACAAATTTATGAAGTGTCTGACTTATTGACAGTTCCAGAAAAGCAACTGAAAATTCTAGAAATTAAGCAGCAACAAGAGAAAATCAGCGGTGACGCAATCTTTTCATGTCTATCAGAACAAGAGTTTGGTGAACTTTTTGACTCAATAATCAGCAATGCGACATTTGACGAGGACGATCTTGTTGGTGACTATTGTGCACGTAAATATGGAATTGAGAATAATTTGATTGACACGAATGAATATGAAGTTAATTTAAATCCAAGCAATATCATTACAACATACATCCAATGTGACGTTGTCAATAGAAAGCACTTTGATGATGCTGAAAGTGAGTTACGTAAGCATTTATTAACTGATGCCAAAGTTGACGAGGAAAAGGTTAATTGCTATATGAAAAAGTATCATGAAAATCATTATTTTGATAAGACATTGGCTGTGGCACTTCTCGGTGAATTGAAGCTCAACGATCAACAGCGCGAACGTGAAAGAAAGAAATTTTTGACGACAATGATCAACATTACACGTATCATTTCCGAATGTTAAACTTATTAGCGAGATTTCATCTTATTTTCTGCAAATATGAATTTTGTGTACGCAGTATGACTTATTGAAAGACTGGATGTGGCATTATATTCCACAGGAATCATTTATTTGTTATTTTTAGCAATATTTAGTATCTTGGTAATTTTAGACATAATAATAAATATTTTGTTGCTGTGCTCGGTGGATTGAGGCGCATATTTTTGGAATTATATTGGTATAAATAAACTGCAAGATTGTAATGTAATTAAAAGTGACTTAATGTTTATTTATTGAAGAGACGATGTTGTCTCTTACAAGTTATAATGAAAAATAAACTTTTACATCGAGGGGAAAACAACTATAAGGGGAAATCAACTAATTGTAGTTGCTAACATAATTCAAATATTAAATGACCGTTGATTTATTCTCAACAAATTAACTTGCTATACGTTTACGTAATTTACGTACGCTATTAATGACGTTTTTAAAAAATCAAATAATTTCCAACGTCCAAGACCCAAAATGCGTCCAGCTACTCCTATTAAACTGCTTCAATTCATTTTATTGGGTACTTATTGACCGAATTTGTTAACACTTAACACATTGGTACTTTAAATTATATTTAAAGCACGTCTTATTGATGGAATAATTTTAGTTAGTCTTGAAATTTCGTGTTGTTAAAGAGCCAGAATTGAATAAAGATGAAGTGAGATAAAAAAAATATTTTTTAAGCATCTTGAAAAATTGTTATTTTCATTTCAGCGGCATTTTCATCACTTTTATTTTCATAATTTTAATTCTCAATCAATCGTCAGCACAAAGTTACGATAATGCGAAAATAAATTGTTTCATTCGTCACTTAAAGGATAAGAAGATTTTGGCATTAGATTTTGATGAAACGCCATCAATTAGGACAATTAAACGATGTGATAAAATTGTCGATAGTGTTAAGAACATTTATTATGAGAAGCTGAAATCATCAACAGCACTTGACCTTGGAACATTGAATTTTGAAAACAGTTTAGATAAGGAACGTGGATGCTTTGATAAAGAAATCAAATCACGTGAAATTGGTGATCATATATTGAAATTAATCGTATATAAGTCAGTTGGAGTCATATCCTATAATCTAGTTCTTGATCAGGAAAAGACAAAAAGTGTAATCACACAGCTAATAGCAGATGCTGCTTCATTGTGCACATTCAATACAATTTATGAGACTTTCAATTATGAGAGAATCAAGAACTTTTGTAAGCGTAAATATTGCATCGACCACAATGTACTGGGATTAAAGGAATACAACTTGACACTCAATCCATTCAATGTAAAAATCCCAGACGTTAATTACGAAGACATAATCTCAAAAATAGTCAAAGAGAATGCCCATTTCATCGAGACTCGTATTAATGCTGAACGAAGTAAAGACGAAGCATCCGCAAAATCTCTTTTTAAATTTACAGACGATAATGAGGCATTGAACTTTCTTTCTAAAAATTGGGCTGTCATTTTTCTCACTGAAATAAATATTTCAGAGGATGAGAGGAAGGAAAAGGAAAAGACGTATGCCATGGAAGTATTGGAATTTCATAAGCAGAAGAACATCATTCCTTTGGATGATCTGTGTTGTGACTTTTCTCGACCATAAGAATTAATAATCTTGTAACGTATTTCTTGAATTTAAATTTTTAACGTATTTTTTATATTTGAAATTAAGTTTTAAATTTTTAACGTATTTTTGACTTTACATCTTTAATCCCATAAATATTTCGCAATTTACATTGAAAATGACAAAATGCAGCAGACGATCTACTTCAATAAATGAAGGCGTGAAGGTTGCCATGATCATGTGAAAATTAAATTATTATGAAACATATTTTGTATTACTATGATTAATGTGATAAACGTTTTGGTAAATAAAGCGTGTATAAATCCACAGAATCTCATATTTATTTTAATCAATCGTAGCTGTCCAAGTCCATCACATTTCAAACACATTCATTTGAGATTTCGTGTTGTTTTTTTTCTATAATTATCTGTCAAAATATTTAATTTCTCAAACATCTCAAGTGATTCTAATTTCTCAATTTGCTATGGTTCAAAAATTTATGCTGATAAGATTTTTTTTTGGAGTCACGAAATTTTGTTTATTAAATCAACGTCAGTTCATGTTTATACTTTAATCGAGGCATACTTAATTTTTATAGAATGAAATTTGTGTAAGGAATTTTTTGTCAATTGACTTTTTGTTTATTTGTGGAGTATCCGGCTCGTTTTTGTGTCATAAGGAAGTTTATAGTGCATCACGTGAAATATTTTAAATTTGAATCTAGGACATTCTGTTTACATTGTGGGAAATGAGTAAATTTGCATTGAACCAGACTTGTCTAGTATAAACTAAAATTACTAGAAATATTTTTGTATAAACAAAGTTTTATTCTGGCTTAAAGCCACAGATAGTTATTAAAATTTTGCACGTCCTCATCTCATAAGATTTATTTACTTTTTGGGTTCATTTAAATATTATGTGTGTTGATTTTGAAGACTATTCACTCAGCAATTTATTAATTACAGAGTAAATGCATACTTTGTGGTCTTTTATTAAAATAAATTTAATTTATTTAAAAAACCGTTAAACTTCAAGTTTTGAAAGTTAGTTAAATTTCAAATCCCCAAAACCGTTAAATTTCAAATCTCAAAAGATCGTTAAATTTCAAATTACAAAAGACCGTTAAATTCCAAATCACAAAAATTCGTTGCTTATTTTATAAATGAAGCCTGAATTGTGCATAATTCTCAAGAATTCTAATCACACTCAATAATATTTACTTTCAGATTAATTATCTCACTTATTTCATTATTGCCATCTGACAAATTACAAGCTCGAGAGGTCATAGATTATTCAACACAATCGTTAATCAACTGCTATATTCGTCACTTAAAAGCCCTAAAGAGAATCGAATCTGATTTTGCCGAATTACAGACGAGAAATACCATAACCGATTGTGAATTGAGAATCAAAAATGTTAAAACAGAGATTTTTAAGGCAGTCAAGACGAAGATGAGAAAGAGCAAGAAAACAGCTCCAATTGCTGATTGTATTGTCGATTACTTAAAGACAGAATATTGGGCAGAGATTCAAATGAAGCATGCAATATACGACGCGTCCGCACTATCGCAAGATGTCAAAAAGAAGAATATTGACGAAATGAGACATTTGTCGGATCATGAATCAGAAATGGCTATAAAATATTGTTTATATGAGAATGAGCTCGGCATTTTGTATGACGATTTCTATGATAATGAGGGGGACACAGAGGATGATAAGGTGACATTGTACTGTACACGAAAGTATGTCATCGATAATGGATTACTTAACATTCAATCAGCTAATCTCACATTAGATCCAACGGTCACTGTTTCAACAGCAGATTGCGATGATATTATTGACACTTTCATTAAAGACACTGAGGAGTCATTGACGGAGAATTTACGCGAAGAGAAGCCCGATGTCACTAATGCTCAAATTGATTGCACTTTGCAGAAATATCGAGATGGAAGATATACCCAAAAAATCATAGAAACAGCTGTTGTTGCCAGAATCAATTTGAGCAGTGAGGAAAAGTCAAGGCACAGACGAAATTTCATTAAATTTATCTCACTTGTCATTAATGAAGTCATAAAATGCTTTAATGATCAGAATTAGTTAATTTTTTGTAAATAAATCCGATGGATTAAAATTAAATCCAGAGGATTAAAAATAAATCCAGAGATTAAAAAAAATAAAGCAAATCCAGAGATTAAACAATAGGTCACTAACAATAATCACTTAATGATCTCATTCTCTCATCGTTATTATTTTCATTAATTTTAGTATAAATTGCAGGATCTTCTTACTTCTCATCACATTCAGTCACTGATTTTACAATCGACATGAAGTGTCTTCAAGTAATCGCATTAATAATTCTTATCAGCTATTCGTCTGTCGATGCTGCAAAGAGTTACAATCCGGCAATCATCAATTGCTACATAAAGCTCCTTAAGGATGCAAATGAGATAAGTGATGAGATACAGGCAATTGGAAATGGTGATATTTTACCGAATTGTGCAGAGTTTGTTGACAACAAGAAAAAGGAACTGGTAACAGAGACAGTCAGCAACATCCAGAATAAAATTGACATCTCAGAAAATGAACTTTGCTTGCGAGAAGATTTAGTGAAGAACAACATCATTGATGTAACTTTAAAGGCTGTTGTTTTTGATATTCTCGAAGAAATTTCGGGAAAAAAATATGAGACGGAAGTAAAAGACGCAACTGACAAGCTTGAAAACCTTATCGACGACTCACTTATGTACTGCTTATTTAAGGAGGATTTTAGTGACGCTTTTGACGAATTGTTCACAGAGGACAGCAAAGAAGAAGAAGATTTAGAAGCTGATTATTGTGGCAGAAAACTCGTAATTGATAATCAATTGTTGGACACGTCTGTTTACACTCTGCCTTTAAATCCAAAGAATATTAATATAGACAATGTCAACTGCGAGGAAAAGCTTAAAGAAGTCATTAAAAAACTCGAAGTTGAATTATCTGACGGTATGAAAAAGGAGGATCTACAGCTTACTGAACAGAATCTTGAATGTCGCTTAAATGCATTCAGAAGTGGCAATACTTATTCCAAAATGATTGCTGCATTTTTCTTTAGTGAAATTAACATGAGTGCTGAGCAGAAGGAAGTTGAGAAGAGAAAGTTCATAATTATGCTGGGAAAGCTTGCTTTCAAGGCTGTTGATTGTGAGAATTAGTAATTAATTGTTGTCTCTCAGCTTAGTGTGAGGCAAGATAGATAATAAATGAATAAAATTGCATAAACCGTACGCTCAACACCACTTTTGATTTTATCATACACATTCCATCTATCTCATGAAGGGTTAAACCACAAAACCGTACACCCATCACGACTATTGATCACTTTCTTTTACAGTGAACCTATATAAGTAAAATTACTTTTTTATCAATCCGTACAAATTACACGACTTTAGCTCATGATCGTATCATGTATGTGACAAAATGTATATACAATTCTATCAATTGTAATGGAATCATACGACTTTTGTTGTTCAAATCAAAGTTCACGAAGGTCAATACAATTCTTAAGAAACAGAGTCGAGATATGGAAATTCACATGTCATGCTTAGCATCTAAATAATCAGTTATGTTTAGCAGTGGTAGGGTGTTGTCCCCCTACGAAAAAATTTGAACCGCAGCGAGAGCACGGCTCAAAATGTTTTTTAGGGGGACAAGACCCTCCTGGCTACGCCACTGATGTTTAGTGACTCAGCAATCAGTCGTTAATCAGATTAGGTAGTCGTTTAATTATGTCCAATATTAAAAGCTGTCTATAGCTATTTGATAATAGAGTTTAAGGAACAAAGAAAGGTCTAATGCTCAAATTTTTAATGAACGTCATTTATGCATGACCCAACATAGATTATAAACATAAAATATCATGAGCAAGTAGATAAAGATTCATAAAGTGCCAAAAAAGGTGTTAAAGGAAGCCTCAAAAACATGCCTAATCAAATTTTTACTTCATTTAAATGCAAATGATGGAATTGTAAAAAATTAATTTTATTGCAGTCACAACAGTTTAAATTTGAACCTGTCCTTTCTTGTGTGCTGCACAGGTAGGTATGCGCAAAAATGGATAATTGTCATATAAAGTCTGACAACATAGCAAAAACATGCTAAAATTATGGTAATTCCTGTCGTAAAAAATATTTTTTTTTTGAAAATTTATTGCAGTTTCCTCGTTTGTTGTTTTAAGATTCAGGCAGGCAGGTAAGGTGTGAACTAATCATGAAAGTGTTTATTTGTGTATTTCACAGACCATCTGCTAAGACAAGATCCTTTAATAACATAAATATTCATGAGATATGCAAATCTGTTCTTAGTAATCATGAATTCTATTCTCGTGGCTTGAGACCATGTCAAGTGATCTAATAACGCATCCATAAAATAATTTCAAGTGCAAATGAGGATGGTACTTACATTAAAGACTAAGTATTGAACAAGTACGCCTAACGCTTCCACATTTTTATTCGCATGTAAAAGTTCCAACATCTGCTTTTGCTTCTCAAGTGCTTGCTGATCAATGATTTGCTGAAGCAGCTGTTCCTGTTGCATTTTACCTACATTCGCGTTATTCTTATTTACTATTTTACTGCTATTATTGTTTTCATGTTCCTTAGCTTTAGATTTTGGTGATACATTTAACGGCTCAATAATCCCATTTTTATTAATATTATTGTTGTTAGGCGGTGGTGGTGTTGCGGCCTTTGACGAATGATTCGAGCGTATTGAACTTCTTGGTGATCCATTTACTGGCGATTGCTGTTGAGACAATCGATTCTGATCTAAAATGATAAGAATAAAAATTGATTATTAAAACTTAATTTTTGAAGTTTAAAGTACCAAGACTGAAAATTTAATTTCCATCCGTGATTTTAAGCTTAGAAACAATTATGTGGTATCATATTTATAATTAAATAAACATTTTCTGAATTTTTGTAACGGTTTTCAAAAATTCAAATTTGAATTTAACGGTCGTTTTCGACACTTCCGTTGTATTATTAAAATAATTTTGATTTGATCAAAGTTTGCCATGAATTTAATAATTTAATTTCCATCCGTTATTTTAGGCTTAGAAACAATTATGTGGTATATATTTATAATTAAATAAACATTTTATGAATTTTTGTAACGGTTTTAAAAAATTCAAATTTGAATTTAACGGTCGTTTCCGTTGTATTATTTAAATAATTTTTTTTTTGATCGAGGGACTTCAGCGCATTTTTGTGTTAGCGATCAGTATTTGCAAAGTATTAGCAAAGTACTGCGTATTAAATAAGTCAATCATGAATATTTTGCGACCTAAATGAATTGGACGGTTCGACGTATAACGGTTTTTTGGAATTCAAATTTTATAGCGGTCAAAATATATTTGAAAATAATTTTGGTCAAAGTTTGCCATGAATTTAAAAATTTCGTCATTTGTGTTTTAACTGTCGTATTAATCGGACGCATTTCTTAAGAAGCTCTTGACAATTAATTTAATTCGATTGAAGATGTCAACTCAAGTCTATACAAGCACTCCAAAGCATGAGGATGAGGCAGAGACAACAGTTCTACGTGAAAAGAAATGGCAAAATATAATGGAAAGAGCCGAAAAATTTGACAATCAACGTAAGCAACGATTTTATCCAAGAAAGCCTTTTGAATCAAAAGAAAATCGTCGTCGAGGTAATTTCAAGCGTGGACAGAAGAAGTACAATGATCCAGGAACTGCATTAGCTGAAAAACGTCGCAAACAAGCCATTGAATCGATGCAAATTGCTGAGCAACGTCGCATTCGTAAGATGAAGGAAAAAGATGATATGGATAAGCTTGCTGAGGAACTTGAGAAGCTGGATATAAGTAATAGCGATGAATATCTACCAGATGGACGCTTGAAGTTGACAAAGAAGCAATTACATGCACGGGAATTGAAACAAGCTCGTATTCGTCAATTCTATGAAGATCAGTTAAATAGGAAGAAGAAGACTGTATCTTTTCGCAGTCCAGTCGCTCCAAATTCTCAAGCTTATCGTCCAAAACGTAAAGTATTTCCAAATAAGCCACAAAAACCAGCACAAAAGAAGGAAGAAGTTAAGGATGTTGTTGAAAATGATGTGAAGATGGCAAGCAAGCCTTTTATACGCTACTCAAAGATTCAACTCCGTGAGATGTGTCCATTTGGAGTCTATTTTTTCCCATAATTCAATGAATTTAATTAACAAAAATCTACGTACTATGATATTTTATATTAACTCGTCTGCTATGCAGCCATTTTATCGAACTATATAAACTTCTGTCTATTTTTTGTTCTGTGAACCTTAAACTGCTCCTCTTTTCCATCCTCTTATCTGCTTAATTTAACTAACTAATTTCACTGGATTCGTTCAGAAAATTTTATGAAAAAATCAGACCTCTCAGAAAAACCGTTAATTTGAAATTTGAAAATGGGTCCTCTTGGAAAAAACTCGTTAAATTCAAATTCAAATTAAAAATGACAGTTGTAAAATGCTGTTTCCGTTAAAATTTCCAGTTTAATTTTTTAAAAAAAGTCACACTTTATACTCCATAAGCATACTTCAGCAAACACGTTCAGAATGTCTTTATACACTTCCCGTCTCGACCGGACATTTTCTCGTCGAATCACACACAGTACAATATGGATATATGACTTAATTAGCTCGCATTTATCGACAAGTTCCTATGAAATTCATTATAAACATAACAGAAAATGCTCGCATGGATATTTTGAAGTAATTAAAGCATCACATGAATAGATTTTTTGACATTTAATGCTCACAGCCTTTGATGAATTGATTTTTCCGACAATTTTCTCTCATCTGTGCAGCTAGCAGGAATGAAAAATTAATTTTAGAAACATGAAATGAAGCTTGCTTTTGTACATAAGCTGTTAAGAAGCAAGTGTTGATGAAAAATATTTTTCTTTCTTTTTTTAATTTTAATTTCATCAAAAAAATGCTCGAGAGAAATTTTGTTTCTTCTTTAATTAACCCAAAAGATTCTTTTCTCGTGTCTGTTGATTGAAATGGAAGCGACTCAAAGAATATCCAATTGCGGTAGGTTTCATGTTACTGGTTCTTTTAATTGTTGTGTAGTTTTTTTTGTTGATGTAAAGGAAATTCCAGTCAGTGAGATTTTTCTGTTGTGAACGAATTAATGGATGAAGCAAGCAGGCAGGCATGCTGTAGGTGTAAATAACAATAACAATTTTCTCAAGTTTCATCTTTTTCTCGGAAAATAAATTTTCTTTTTGAATTTTGTAATGCACGACCGGGCTGCATGTGCTATGAAAATTACGGATATAAAAACTACAAATTACATCAATCTGAAACTTAATATTGTAGAATAAAATCTTTGATCAGCTCACGTCGTGCTGTTGTGTTGTGGCTACTTTTGAGTCATTAGTCAGAATTGCCTTAATTCTCTATTAACGATCAATCGACCATGATATGACGTATTTATGATTAATATATCGCATGTCACCAAGTTGCAAGTAAAAACGCATTTTGACTAAATTCAGCACATTTGCATGCCAAAATTCTAACGGTTATTAAAAATTTAAATTCTAACGGCTTTTCAAAATTTAAATAAGCGCCGCTTTCAATTGAATTCGCTTTACATTTTCAAATTTGAAATTTCCGTTTAGATTCCACAAAATCTGATTATTTAATTATTTTTTAAGGAAGTACTGAGAAGAAGCGGTAGCTTGGTACGTGACTTTTTGCATATACACATTACGCAAGAATGAATATTTAAATATATGTGCAAGAAATTAGCATTTCTCTATGTATGGATGTCGTGAGTATTATTTTTGGAATCAAGAAAGCTTCAAGACTGGTCAGCTAGACATGCAGGCAGCAATCTACCGATATGAAATATATTTTTCTACTTTACAAGAAGTCTGTATGAGCAAAATGTAAGTCAAGGACGAGGCAGGAATTGTGTCGCTTACTTTATTTCTGTGTCACATTCCACGAAAACATTAAATTTATGCTGAACATTTAATAGCTTCCGAGTACGATCTTGATTTCTTAATTACCTAATTATCGTTTGCACTAAATTCATAGCACTATGAATTTCCTTGAAAGTAGCTGAAACAATGTAATATAAGATTTTGGTATGGTGATAAATGTGTGCATGGAAGTTTCCATAATGTAAAGCATTTGATTAAGTATTCATGCAGAAAAGTTAAGACTTTTTTTTCCTCTCTCATTTCAATTGTATTTTTGTGCCGTGCCGTGATGCCGGCATCAAATCAAAGTAACGTCATTGTCTGTGTGTATATATATGGAAATTTATGAAGATGCACGATGCTGCATATTTTCTGATTAATTTATAATTTGTTTGAGATTACTATTACATCATCCCTCCAATTGTTTCTACAATTTTGTATTATAATCGCATAATTACTAGTTACTACTTATTGCAATATTCGAATAAATTTGCCATTCACAATGTGAATAGACTCATTCAGGCGATGAGTTTCCTTCTATCGTCTATAAATCTCATGAGATGTGATTAAATGCGACACGTTGATATCACCAAGACGAAATAAATAAACAAATGAACAACGAAAGATTGAGTAAAAATTTGGTCAAGTTGTGGATTACTAAAGTGCATTTTTCATTTATAAAAATTAACGGTTAAAAAATATTTAAAAAAATAACGGTCACAAATATTTGAAAAATAACGGTCACAAAATATTTGAAAAATAACGGCCAAAAAATATTCAAATTGTGATGAACCGGTTCAATTTCAAAATTTAAAAGCATGAGCAGTTAGACAAAATCGTCAGTTGAGTCTTTAAAAAAAGTTGGAATAATTTCCCACAAGACGACACGAAGCAGTCTTTGCAATCATAGTCAAAAGTTGATTTATAGCCACTATTTGCAGTCTCTCAAATATTTCCCAATTCTTTTCCTTTGTCTAGATTGTGTTACTGAGTGTTGAGCATGAGGACGGGCGCAAGTAATAAAATTTGAGATGGAAGTGTAATTTTTCGACTATAAAATTCTTTAATTAATCCACTTGTCTTGCAAAATTTATTCAGCTGTGCTTATTAATTAAAGTAAAAAGGCATGTTTGAATTTTTGCAATTTTGATGAATCTGAATGTTTAAAGTCGTGTAAATTACACGATTTTTGCATCAATTTTAGCAAGCATTAGTTTAAAATTCAAAAACCGTTTCGGGTTCACGATTATTGAATAAATTTTGAGTTGGATTAATTCAAGGCACATTAAATCAAGCCACTTGTAAGACTTTTATGTATTCATCCTCCTCACACAGGTCGTAAACAGACAATTTTCGGAGTAAGACAATACAAGATGCCTTATTTCCACATCCGTTATGCATTTCATAAAAAAAATATTTTTATGCTTATCGTAAAACTTAATGCTGATAAATTCTAATAGAGATTCAGGCATAAATCAAAACATCATAATATTGTGTAAAGACGTAACTTAAACTTGAAACAAATGTAAAAGAGAATTTCAGCTCGCATCAGTGATTTGCGGTCATTTGAGCGGCCTGTAAAACACAAAGTGAATATGGATCGATGCCAAGTGAGCGTAAAACAAAAATAGGGGTCGTTCGTAAATGACGTTTAATAGAAAATGGACCTTTTTGACCCCCTCCCCTCCCTCTACTGGATATTGAGTGTTACACAGCACCAGAGCCTCATCCACTAATTCTTAGACGTCACTAACGAATGACCCCAAGCAGCACTGATTCATCTTCAAGTTTCCCTCTCGTTTATCGAATTTTGGATATAAAATGCTAGGAAAATTATGATGGAAATGTTTCACTCACATAAAAAGCTATTAAGCATGTCAAAATCGCGGTTGGATGAAATTGAAGATGACATCGATGACTTTAATAAATCCATCATGTCAATCTGAACTCAACTTTTGGTTAGCTGGTAATTCATATTACACAGAAGAATAAGCAAAAATAGCGCGCAATAGCTGAATTATGGCCTTAAGCCGATACACATTAAGGTGTAAGGTTATTGCAAACCATTTAGCATAAATTAGTTTATTAATTCTCCTTAAGTTGCTGATTTTCATATTTCTTGTGAAAGAGAATGCAAATAAGTAGGGAATTAAGTCGATGTGCTGTTTTTATCTGATGAATCAAAGGATTTTCTGAGTAAACAATGACGAATTAAATTTTATGGGCTTCATTGGAATTTATTGGCATTTTAACGATCTCTGAAAATTTGAATTTCTTGAAATTTTCGTTAAAAAATTTGACGAAAGACATTTTTGAATTTGAAATTTCCGTTAAATTTGACTCAATTTTTTAAAATGAGAATTCAATCATTTCCAATACAATTGGCGAAATCTCTTCAATAGCCAGTGTATTCAGCTGCCATGGCAAATGACTGAATATTATTTAAGATTTCAAAGAAAATTGTAAAAACAAAGACGATTTTCAATAACTTATTTTTGCAATAAAAGACGATAATTAGCTAATAATTGGCAATAACAAGTGCTTCAAAGGAAGCATTGAAGATGACGAATTGAAAAATTTGAAATTTCCAGGTTCACGTGCTATTCAAAAAATATCTAATTAATTCAATAATATGTAATTTAATTCAATTGGAGATCCAGACAATAAAAAATGGACATAAAGAGCATATCTTATGGATGAACACCGTTAGATGTCTTAAATAAATAGAGATCATAATCAATAATTAACGAGTAACTTCATGACACAATCATCATAATTATTTGTGTATAATTTAAATTAATCTCAATTTAGGTCTTCATTCCCGTTAAAAGATCCCATTCAAATAGCGGCAATCTACTTAACAAACTATGCTTAATCACATTTGTACATATCACATGTGCAATTGCAATAAAAAGATGAAATAAATACTCGAAAGATACATCATAGCACAGGCAGTTATAGAGACAATGCATGTCAGTCACACACTCACATTTTTATTTCATTTTTTGAAGCAATAAAGAAATTCATTAATGAATGAATTAAAATAATTTGTCTGCAATGTATATACGCAAGATGAATGACCTCAATAGTAATAAAGTTTTGTATATTAGTTCTTATTCTGTGGAAATGAACTCTTCTGGTGCTTATGAATAATTATTGCAGAGCTGATTCTAGGGATTGGCTTCTTGGAATTACTCTGAGTAATTAAGAGAGTATATCCAGGATACTAGTTGAAAAAGGTGATATATGGTGTTCCTAGCTTAACCCCACCATGTACTAACCCATTCTTCTTACGGTAGAGACTGTCAATCTAAGCTAGACAGTATGTTGGAGCCGAACAAACCCCTTACTTAATTGGTACGGTATACCTAAAGGGTTCGTTGACTTAGCGCAAGCACCCTTACTTAAATACGAAGCTTTCACTCATAGAAAAGATTTAAAAACATTTTTTAAACTAAACTGTTATAAACTTTTTTAAATTTTTAAAATTTATTTTTTAAATTTTCAAATTTTTGTAAACCGTTAAAAAATTAATAATATTTTGAAGAAAATTGCTCAGAGTGAGAATCGAAACAGTGATCTCTTGGTTGGTAGCCCAGTACTCTAACCACTAAGCCACCAAAGCATGTAAGTGTATATGACAATTTGTCAATATATATTGAAAAATTTAAAAATCAGCTTTTATAATTTTAAAAACGAAAATTTAAACTTTAAAAATATTTTTTAAATTTTAAAAATAATTTTAAAGTGACTTTTAAAAACTTTTTAAAAACGGTTTTCAAATTTTTTTATGAGTATTGAAGCCCAAACAGACAATCAGTGAGCAAAATTAGGTAGATTCTAAGATAGAGACACATGAATAGCTCGAGGATACATCCAAAGAAGGTCAATGCCCAGATTGAACCCCCCCCCCACCTATCTGATCAGTTCAAGTAAGAAGAAAGTTCAAGTTAGACACTAATTGTCTAAAGTAATGAATTTTCCCAAGCTACTCTCCATATCCCAACCCTGAATGGTTATTATTCTTACCAAACAGCCATAAATGCACAAAAATTAGCATTTTTCCTTCCGGTTCTCATTTCCTTTCAGCCTTATTAACGCCATTTCATTATTCCTACTTTTGTTGTTTCAGGACATAAACATAAACAGAAAATGCACTAAAAACAAGCCACAGTGGCGACGAGGCATTAGAAAATGCAATAATGAGTAATTAATGCCTCGTTTACGTAATGTAAATATTTTGCCAGATTTAAGCATTTTACTACGCAAAAAAGATAACAGGAAGTCCATTAAGGAACATGCAAAATAGAAAGGAAGAATTATAAACAGTAATGAGTGCAATATATTGAGTGTCAAAGTGATTTCGGAAATTGTCTTGTATTTATTATTAATTTTTTTTGAAGTCTGTCTTTTGCTGCTTAATTTTTCTGACGCGTCTCGTGGGATTTGAAAACATTCGGCCGATTTCACTAAAGTGGATAATCCTCATTTTAGGATTATCTATTTCTTCGATGTTAGGAAAATCCAAATAACTTTTATCTGACGTAGAATTGTATGATTAGAGATAATCCGACGAGATTGAGAAAATTTTTTCTTTTATGTATAGTGAATATAGCGAAAAAATAGTTTTAGCAAAGAGATTATCCAGGGATTATCCTACAGATAATCCGAAAATTCAATCTTGGTACCCCCAGTTTTAACACTTTGGATAAAAATGGAGGATAATCTCTGGATAATCTTCGGATAATCTCTTTGCTAAAACTTGTTTTTCGCTGTATACACTATAAAATAAAAAAGTTTTTTCTCAAAATCGTCGGATTATCTCTAATCATGTAATTCTACGTCAGATAAAAGTTATTTGGATTTTCCTAACATCGAAGAAATAGATAATCCTAAAATGAGGATTATCCACTTTAGTGAAATCGGCTGATTATGTTACTCAAAGAATTGATGTCTGAGTGACGAGAAAAGTCGTAAAATAATTTAATTTTTTTAGACGAGTGTGGATATTCAATATGCAGCCAAGAGATTAAGTTAAGATCGGAGATTATTAGACTTGAGTCTATTGAAGTAAGTGAAATACCAGATTTATTTAGAATGATGCATGGATATTTACGCTAATTTGTGGCTGTTGCATCATGTTTTGTAGAATAAAGAACTTAGTAAGTGGCAAAGGGATAGAAATGAGGACAAATAAAGTGCTTTCTTCTGGATGAATGAACTTTTCTTATGGGGTTTGATTATTAGCACTATGCCACCGTAAAAAGTGACCAGAGTTTTATAGTTTGGATCAAAAACTTTTCTTATTAAGTGAAAATTTAGAATTTAAACTATTTTCAAAAATGGAAAGAGTCAACTGTCATTTAAAATTTGAATAGTTTTGATAGTTTCGTTAAAAATTCAATTTTTTGAAAACCGTTAAAAGTTCAAACTTTTGAAAAACGTTAAAAATTCAAATTTTTGAAAAACGTTAAAAATTCAAATTTTTTAATACCGTTAAAGTATAAAAAAAATTAAAGTTTTGAAAAACACAGCAAAATTGAAGGATCAGGCATGCAAACATTAAACCTATACAAAAGAACAGCATTTTTGTATCAGCAACAGCTGTACATCATAAAAAAATTCAAGCTAATTAAAAAAACTTAATGATTTTGCAAATCATTAAATTTTAGAAATGTACATTAATGACTTTATTGTTTGTAGGATGATAAGAAAAGTTGAGCACAGTCAGTTTACTGAAATTCAGAAAATTCCTCAAAACGCTGCATGACATCCAAAGTAGTCACAGTTTCCTATTTTCACCCACATTATGGGCAATTATTATTTAATGATAACAAAGACAGTTTAAGATGTAATTTCCCAATAATCCTCATTAAAATCTCGAGAAACACAAAGCAGCAAGTCACATACTTATCACACGTGATAGAAATCTTGTAGGCGTGAATCTTTTGTTTTTGCAATTCCGTTGAACGAGAGAAAAATTTGTTGTTGAAGTGAAATGAAAATGTGAGACATTATTTATTGACCTTCATAGCTGATTCTGACGAGAGACACATTTGAGAGCAGCTAGTCGTGAAAAAGTAGGAAAAAAATTTGGCACCGCTACAAAATTGAAATTAAATATCAGGTGCAATTTTAGTGAATTCTATGGAGTGAATAAAAATGAGATTATTTTTGCGAAAGGAAATGAAAAACTCACCACGTGAATTTTAATTAAATGCTAAGACTTGGGTATAAAGTGAATGGCATGGACATGGCCCACTTGTTACTGAAAAATACGCATTTTCTTGCATATTTACACAAATTTTACACAATAGACTGTTTTTTATCGGTTTTCAAAAATTTGAATTTTTAACGGTTTTCAAAAATTTGAATTTTCAACGAATTTCAAAAATTTGAATTTTTAGCGGTTTTCAAAAATTTGAATTTATAACGGTTTTCAAAAATTTGAATTTTTAACGAATTTCAAAAATTTGAATTTTTAACGGTTTTCAAAAATTTGAATTTTTAACGGTTTTCAAAAATTTAGAATTTTTAACGAATTTGAAAATTTTGAATTTCATACATAAAATTTTTGAATTTTTAGTGAATTTTAAAAATTTGAATTTTTAAAGAAAAAAAAATTTGAATTTTCAATGGTTTACAGCAAAAAAGCTTATTTTTAGATTGGAAAAATATGTTAAAAACTTTTAATTGAGAAAATAAACTAATGCAGAATCGATAAATAGAAAGAGAAATGAATTAATTGGAAAGTAATAAGTTTAACTTCATAGAAAATGTAGATCAAGAAAATTCAATTAATTTAAATTCAATTAACTCATCACGAAGTAAATTAATGGAAACTACAAGTAATAATCGCAGTTTAAAGCCAGAAAATGATCCTCACTCGTCTTTTTTTCATTTTTTTTTGCCAATTTTAATTTCATGCACAGCAAAATGCGCAATTACAGCCACAAAACTACATTCGATGCAATTAAATTTGAAGGCAAATAATTGACTTTCATCGATTCCATGTTATTATGAGTGTACAATCGCACCGGAAGCAAATGTCTCTCTTTTTGCCATATGCCTCTCTTCTTCCACATCGTTTGATCAATTCATATTAATGCACAGTCGTATGACTATCCAAATATAATAAATTTATATTCTATGACTGTGTTGGTTCCAGTGAAATATTCGCACACGCACTTTTTACATGCCAAACATGCTGAACTTCTTTACTCAGCGAGTTTATAAAAATATATATTTTATGGGTACTAACAGAAGTCACTTGCTGGCATGAAAGATATATTTGTAATGTTTTTTAGAGATTCCAACTGAAAAGCCACAGTGTGAGACTGTATAACAAGTTTCAATGACAAAATTGAAAAGTCGCATGACATCGACTAATAAATTGGAGTGAAATTGTGACGAAAATTGTTAGAAAATGTACAATGATTATTGTACTAGAAATTTGAATTTATTGTCTTGTAGCCTTGACGAATGCTTTTTGCGAATTTTTATGAATTTTGTTTGATAAAATATTGTCAGCTGGTTGGAAATATTTAGAAGTGTGTGCAAATAGCATATTTATGCTGGTTTGAGAGGTAAAATTCGTTCAATTCATCAAATGGTTCAACGACTTTTGAAAAATTTGAATTCTCAACGGTTTTCAAACATTTGAATTTCAACGGTTTTCAATAATTTGAATTTTTAACGAAACTTTCAAAAATATTCAAATTTTAAATGACAGTTGACTCTTTTCTTTTCCGAAAATATCTAAATTTACATTTAATTAGGTATTTCCTGACATGTTTCAGCTTCTAAAAAGATCCAGCAGTCAAATTAATAACTAAAATCTCATCCAATCCACAAATAATTGACAATTTCACTTCCACAAAAGGAAATCCCCTCAAAAATGTATCAGTTTATCGCTTTCATACCTCATCATGCGTATCAACAGAACCCCTATCGCGCTACTTATTCATCTTCTTGATACAAACTTGACGAAAAAGAAAAAATATGTTTTTGAAAAATTGATCGCCATATGGAATGATGAATTGCTACAAAATGATCTTGAAAATATTTTCATTCCTATGTCTAAAAATACAGCACGAGAGGGACATAATCGCCAAATAAATCCACTACAAAAACAGTCGGCTGTTGCTAAAATATTTCATACAGCTTGCTGGAAATGTGGGTTATGTTGATTCTTTTAGTATTGCTATGTTATTCAACAAACAAAAACTCACCGTTGCTATCAATGAGCATTAGCGGTTCACACTTCTATGTTTTTTTCTCTCAATCAAATCACTTAATGTGTTGTGCTTACAAAGAAATCCGTAATCTATTTATCGAGATTCCTTATATGTCCAATTTATTTTTTCTCATTTAAAATTCATCTTTGAATTTGGTGAAGCAAGCAGCAACAACAGACACTCACAGAAATTAATTCCAGATGTCGTTTGTTGGTCAGTCTCACTTTCTGTGTGGGAATCACATCCAACAATAGTATAAACACTTTTTTGTTATCTGAATGTCACACTAATAGCTGTAGAAATGAAAATATTGAAGGTCCACTTGCCCGTTGGGGTCATTCACTTGTGACGTCAAACAATTGAGCAAAATTTGAATTTTTAACGAACTTTCAAAATTTGAATTTTTATCGGAATTTCAAATTTCCAAATTTCAACGAATCACAATTTTTTGATCAACGTCATTTGTGAACGATCCTAGTAGGCAAATTAAGTATTTTTAGTATAAATATCCAAAACAAATCACTTTTCTTTGTCTGCTGTCTCTTTTCGGCTTCAGCAATTAATAACCGTCATGTGTGAAGCAATGGCAGCATAAGAGACATGTGTAATATTAACATAACAGGCAATTAAAATAATATTTTCATTTAATTTGCTTATTTCAACATTTTGTAATTGAGCACATATCTATTTTATTTATTTTAATTTTTTTTCGTGTATCAGGCATTGAACCAATTTCATCTCACTTGATTGTCTCTTACTTTCGCATACACAATGACACTACTTTCAATTTAACTACAAAATTATGCAATAAACAAATAAGTGCAATTAAAACTTTAATTAATTCAAATTGACGTCGCACTTCTTCTCCTCATTAGCCAGTCAATACAGAGCATTTCTATGGACGTCAACAAAACAGTGCAGACAGCTTACAAGAGTCATAAAATCACCGCTCAATTTCTTAATGAATCGGTCACATAATAATTATTATGGAGTGTGAAATGAAATTTTATGAAAGTTTCTACGATTGAACTGCCATGGAACTGGCTAATTCCATTATCAGAATTTTTATCATTGAATAAGTTTGGGATTTTTTTAAATGAAGTTTTTTGAGAGGTTATTGAACTTTTTTTTGGTTATATTGAGGAATTTATTTAATATTTTATTTAAATCCTGCAAAACAGGGGAGTATCTTGTACCCTAGGAGCCAGGGGGGGGGGGGGTGAGGGGGTGGTTAGGTCCATTGACCCCTTGATTGTAATTTTATTTTTAAAAAATCACAAAAAAGTCCAAAATTTGAAAAAGAGAAGTGAGTTAGGATGTTCATCACCCTTCAAAAATTGGAAAAATATTTTGCACTTGAATTACTTTTATTAAATCCACACCAATTTTACTCTACATAAATAATAGCCACTCCATAAAAAATCCACAAAAATGACTAATAAACTAAATTATTTAACAATAAAATGCGTTAAGAAACCTAAATTTCATTCATGAACTAAGCGGTACTTTATGTTATGGTTCTGTATTTTAATGATAACTTTATGCTATGTTGTTTTTCATTGTAGAGAATTGAGCATGTTTATGAGATGTCCGTTAATTTTTCTTGTAAGAGCTATGCACAATCTGTTGAATGATTTTTATTTTATTTTAGTTTTTTAAAAGGCTAATCAAATTTTATGAATTAAGATCTTCTTCGCTTTTTTACTGGATCCACAAATTAATTGACACGCTTGGGGGGTCCTCGGTTTGAATAAAATTGATTTAGTTTTTAGAGAATTTTTCAAACTTTTCTGTAACGGAAATTTTTGAAATTTTTTTGTAACGGAATTTTTTGAATTTTTTTGTAACGGAATTTTTTGAATTTTTTTGTAACGGAATTTTTGAAATTTTTTTGTAACGGAATTTTTTGAATTTTTATATAACGGAAATTTTGCATTCAAAATGTAAACAATACGATATTCAAACCGAGGATCTCAACTATTTATTAGCATGACAGCTCACGCTCATTTCCCTTACATATTAATAAACAAATGATTTCACGAGTGAGAACACATTATCTTGTCACTGATGCTGTCATTTCCAGTCTCTTTTTAATAAAAATTGATCAATTAAGGCTTAATAAAGTCAAATTGACGATAGACACACAATTCACTAATTATGGACAGCACATAATAGTTCCATTGTATTGATTCTTAATGCTTCGCCTAATTAAGGTATTTAAAAATTCTATTTCCAAATTTTTCAAGCTTTAAATTTTTTTTATTATTATGTCTGTGCCTTCTTTTTACACGGCACTACGAAACACTCTCGACAATTGTTTTCATTCCACCGCGTCTTGATCGCAACTAACTGAGAGTCACCGCTTGATCATATTTTTTTTTGTTTCTTTAGAGAGCGAAAATGAAAAGCTAAAAATAATTTGCGGCAGTCTCAGGCAGTAAGCAGCATGAGAAGCGTAAAACAAAAACAGAGAAGGAAAAATTAAAACAAATGATGGAAAAACTTGAGCGCGAAAAGCTTAATAATGACGTAATTATCAGTAAGAGCGAGCGAGAGAAATTGAGAATTTACTGCAGTGCATGCACATGCGAAATTGACAGTTCCTGCATCGTTGATCATCGTAAAGCGGAAGATCAAAAAAAACGACAACAAAGTCATGAAATGAAGCCTTCTTCTTGATGTGATTTTTTTATGACATGAACATTTCAACATGGTTGCGCAAATTTTACTTCTCTTGTTTCCTTTATTACTTGCTTCGTTATGATCAGCTTGCTGGATGATAATTTTAATGTTCTGTCGGGTGAAATTTAGAAGTTGTAGATGAGTTTTGTGCGATACTGATGATGACTTTCTCGTTGTCATTATTTTTGAATTACATTGGAAGAGAAAATTATTAGAAATTGGCGTGGGATTGATGTTAAATGAGATTATCAAAAATTGGGAAATTTTAACGGTTTTTTGGAATTCAAATTAACGAACTTTTTGAATTACAAAAATTGAACTGAACGAAAATGAACTTTTGAAATTTGCTGAACAGAAAGTTTTGTTTATATAAATAAATTTCACTAAATTGCTTTAATTAAGCACTTATCTAATGAAATAAGCACCTCATTTACATCTACGACATTATGCAAAACTTTCGTGACATTTCCATTCAAATGAAATGCTTTAATTTACGAATTTTGCTATAGATGTAATCTAACATCCAGTGAAACATCCAAAATGACCTTTAAGGCATTTTATCATCTCAATTCACACTCTAAAAATGAACATCCTTCCTCGAAATGATCAAACTGATACCATATTTTACCAGACGCATTACAAAAAAGCAGTGGGAGAGAAACAACCAAGAAAATTGATTTCTGTCCAAAAAATGTGGCTAAGATACTGATTTACAATGACTACTGTCTTACTTCCATATATTACACATTCGCAGCATACTCAAAATTCATTTCACTAAGCTGATAATTATGCGATATGTTTATGGCAACTGTATATATTGCAAATTTATGTCACGCAATGTTGAGAGAAAAAATAAGCAATTTTTGTTCATTAAACACGTGTTTGGTTTAATGCAGAAAATGCGTAGGAATGGGGCATAAAAATAAAAATTAATATGCACTTCACATGATACGCATGAATATTTAATGTTTTATAAATTCGTAAAATATTTGAAAGTGATGAATATTGACAGAAGTTCAATAAACTTGAAAAAATTCGCAGAAATTCTTGTCGTTGCTTATCTTAGATTTGCTCTCATGCCCACATTCACAGATTTTTGATTTTAATTCCTCTATAATTTGAGAATCAGCTGAAATTAAGATTTATTGTGCGGTTTCTTGTGCACTTTAATATTTTTCACATAAGCCCAATTGTCGGCTATTGTATGTCAAGTGCTTAATTGAATTCAATTTAAGAAAATTTCAAAGAAATTGAACATCTTGATGTCGATGTGGATTGGCAGCGGTTTATTTTCATTAAATTATACAAATTCGTTAAATTTTTAAATTTTGTAAAAAAACGTTTAAAATTCAAGCTTTACAAAACCGTTAAAAATTCAAATTTTACAAATGCGTTAAAAATTCAAATCCTACAAAACCGTTAAAAATTCAAATTTTACAAATACGTTAAAATTCAAATTTTACAAAACCGTTAAAATTCAAATTTTGCAAAGCCGTTAAAAATTCAAATCCTACAAAACCGTTAAAAATTCAAATTTTACAAATCCGTTAAAATTCAAATTTTACAAAACCGTTAAATGATTACGATTAGACTGGAATTTAAGTTACTATCCTGCTCAATATTCCTGAGTGCAACTTCTGAGGACGACTTGCATGTTTCCATGATCAAAAAGATATTGAAGAACATGAATGATATAAGCATGTCGATGTGAAGAGATTAATCTTCATAAAACAATCAATTAAATATGCTTACGGCTATACTCATTGAACTTGCTCATTTCCACTTGGGCGAGTAAAACTGAAAAAGCGTAAAAAGCGTAAGAAACCGTATAATGTTATTTTAACAAACTTTGAAAAATCGGAATCATGATTTGAAAAATCCATTGCTTTTTGATTACACTTTAATTATGCGTTACTTTAAGTTATTTTATTTCCATTTTGCCTGTTGCGTGAATTTCTTCTGAATCTATAATCAGACGAGATTAAAAAGTTTGCAAATTTGCGAATAAAATTCACTGTTAAAGTGAATAATTTTAATAATTTTTATTTCATTTCACATCAATCAATCCTCATCATTATTATACAGTATTGTACTGTCAAAATATGATTTTAAAATTATGGAAACTTTATGGTACATTCAATTAAAATTAATGGATTTTTCTCTTACATGACGAATCTCTTTTTGTTTATCAGATGACCCAACCTCCCATTAAGTATTACTACATCATTTAACAGATATCATTTTTATCATGTTTCTCTTTTTTCTTGTATTTTTTTAAAGGTCCTCAAGTTCGAGTAATTTTACATTGTTGAATTGAGATAAAGATTTTAATTAGCGGTTGTTCTGGTTGTTTTTATGGTAGGATGTGAGCAGTTCATGTACATTTTGTGAACATTTATTGCTGATTATTAAGTCATGATAGTGAATTTTAAGGTTATATAAAATTTCAAATTTAAACGTTTCTCAAAAATTCAAATTTTAACGATTTTCAAAAATTCAAAATTCAACGACTTTCAAAAATTCAAATTTTAACGGTTTTTAAAAATTCAAAATTTAACGGTTTTTAAAAATTCAAATTTTAACGGTTTTCAAAAATTCAAATTTTAACGGTTTTCAAAAATTCAAAATTTTAACGATTCTCAAAAATTCAAATTCTTAATGGTTTTTAAAAATTCAAAATTTAACGACTTTCAAAAATTCAAATTTCATCGGTTTTTAAAAATTCAAATTTTTAACGAATCTCAAAAATATAGATTTAACCTGTCTTTTATACAAGCATTATTCGATATATTTTCTGTACCCTGATAATACAGTGGCCCAAAATATTACAGTAGCTTCCCATAGTAATCATTAATTTCACTTTCAATGTCAAACTGAAACGCTTTGTGAAGTAAAACTTTCTTATCACCTTAACCCTGTTCTAATACCTTAAAAATGCATCAGCTGATAGGGAAAAAAATAAATTCCAAAGATAACAACACCAATTTCAACATGATTAACTAAAATCTTGCAAATTTGAAACCCCTACACTCCATCTATAAGTGCTGATGTGTCATAGAGAGAATGAATCATGGAAGAAGAAGCCATAAAGGCGAGAAAGTACTTGTGGACAATTTTTTTCCTCTTATTCCTCGCACTATGCTTGTGTCGACATCATCATATGTTTTGACTCAATACTTTATTTATAATTTGCGCATGTGCAATGGTAAGGGATTTCGGTATGAGTCATCGGCTGAAATGTCCTTACATGCAACAAATTTCTTTGTATGGAATGTTCGGTTTTGAATATTTTTTTTGGATTTAATTAATGGAAGGAATTCGAGCATTTTTCGTGTACCAAATACATCATTGTTATTGATTTCTAACCGCATTATGGCAGTGGAATTGCTTTGGAATTATTTGATCGAATTTTATGACCATTCATAGAGAAATTTACACAAAAAATTAGACAGCACTTGATATAACTTTTAAGCTTCTTAAAATTTACCTTTCTTTAATCCATTTTTGCTTTTATTTGTAATCCTAAGTGTCCATAACATCGACCTTTTAGCCGTTGTCGCACTTTTACCATTTTTCAATGTTTTATCGATTTTCTGTGTCTCCGATTCCTTCTTATTGCACTTTTCCGTCTGCTCTAATTTCGCACTTTTCGATGAATTTTTACTTGATTTTGAGTTGACCTGCTTAAGGTCTGGAAGTACACTACTTTTCGACAACGATATTAATCTATTCAGTCCCATCTCCTTTAAAAAGGCAATTTTTTTGCAGTCACAGCAGAATTAGAAAGAGAAAAACAGAAAATAAAAATATTTTCCAGCGCTACCGAAAATCTTCATTCGCACAGCACGTTACTCGACCGACTAATCGGCTTTTTTACAACAGTACAGAAATTTTTTTTCTTCTCTCTTCTTGCTGCCTTTTTTATTCGTTCCAAATTGCATTTTCATTTCTCGTGGGGATTTTTCATGCTAGAAAAAATTCAAATTTTAACCGTTTTTGGAAATTTAAATTTTAACGGCTTTCAAAAATTCAAATTTCAACGATTTTTGAAAATTCAAATTTTCAACGGTTTTGAAAAATTTAAAATTCAACGGTTTTCAAATATTTAAATTTAAGCGTATTTTAATACTTCAAATTTCAACGGCTTTCAAAAATTCAAATTTTTAACCATTTAGAAAAATTCAAATTTTCAACGGTTTCTAAAATTCAAATTTTAACGTTTTTTAAAATTCAAAAGTTTAACGGGTTTCAAAAAATCAAAAGTGTATCCATTTTAGACTCACTCTCGAGTGCATGAAGAGGAGCTGCCTCTATTATTATGTCAGACACACTTCTCGTCAGATTTAATTTACTTTCCATCTAATTCACTTCCATTTCATAACTTTTACTTAATTAATTTCAATTTACTATTTTTAAATTTTTTTCGAACGCAAAACGCGAGAACAGATAGTTTCGACTCTCATGCAGATCTTTTTGCTATTTTTATTATTATTTTTTTTTTTTTGGCTAAATTTTTATTGTATTCGCGAAAAATTGAATTGCGAGGCCATAACGGAAAGAAAACATAAAAGCATTTAGTGAAATTCTTCCATCACTGTTCAGTTGGTCATGAGCTACCGCTCGCGAAAATGAATTTAGAGGTTCCAAAAGATTTAGAGGGCATCAGCATCCAAGAGATTGATGGAACATTTTTGGATGTTTTGAGGTTACTGGATCTTTTACTGGATGTTTAAAAGTCGACTTTATTATGTTTTCAGCAACTTTGAGCATCAAATTTATATTCATCAACAATCATTCTGTTGTAAGAAACCGTACACAACCCACGATTACAACCACAAATTCCCACAGTTCTCTTAATCTTCTGTACAATTTAAATCCCAAAGCATTTTGTAAATCCAACATAATCCCATTGTTCTTCCCCAACAATCTCATCAAAAATGCGAGCATTTGTAACCGCTACTGTCCATGCCATACAATTGAAAAAAATGAAATCAAAAGTGAACAAGATTTAAATCTCATTGGGAGCAACAATGAATATTTTTGAGAAACTTTTTTTTTATATTTTCGGTGAAAACTTTTCCATTTGTCTAATTGACGACAGCATGACGCAGAACAATGAATGAACACATGTTGGAGGAGATTGAACGAATAACAACAAACTATCAAACAAGTGAAATTGGCATAAGTCGGACATAAATTTGAATTAAATCTGATGTGAATTATGGGTGACCGCGAAAAAGAAAGAAAGAAACTAGTTTAGATGTGGTCATTTTTGAGTGACGAAAGCGCATTACATGCACAGAATAAAGTAATGGTCATAAAATCTCATAAAATATTTGAAAATTAATTGTCATAAAGTATTGGAAAAATAACGGTCAAAAAATGTTTGAAAAATAACCGTCAATATTTTTTTAAAAAAATAACGGTCCAAAAATATTTGAAAAATAACGGTCCAAAAATATTTGTAAAAAAACGGTCAAAAAATATTTAAAAAAATAACGGTCAAAAAATATTTGAAAAATAACGGCTAAAAAATATTTGAAAAATAACGGTCCAAAAATATTTGAAAAATAACGGTCAAAAAATATTTGAAAAATAACGGTTAATAAAATTGAGAAATAACGGTCATGAAATATTCAAATTTGATGAACCGGTTCAGTATGAAATTTGATGAAAAGTATAGACAGACAGACAAATTGTGAACAGAAACAACGTATTTTTAATTTTGGGATAAAACGCACATAAAATTGATTGAATGCTCATGAATGCGCATGCAATAAATGTCAAATATCTCAAAATAGTGATGATAACGATCATAAGTCTTTACTAAGAGATTTCCACGCCTAAATGATAATTTATTGATCGCATCAAAATGCACTTTCCGATAACATCCATAAATGTAATGAATTGTAATTGTAAATATAATAAAGCGTTGTTTAATCACTTAGTGAAATGTTTACAAATCATCGTTGTGGGTCTTATTACTGGCTACTATACGTCTCATGACCATAAATATTCAAGAGATGTCGATTATGAAAATAAATATTTTTGTATGTGATTAATTTATGAAAATGTACATTATGTCATATTTCGCTATGCAATGAATAATGAATGATTAAAGGTCACAAATTAAGTTTCTAATTAATTACAATCAACCTAGAAAAAGAATTAATAGACGATTTAATTAATGAATTGAATGTTTTTTTTCGTCCAATTGACGAAATTCATGAATGAAAAGAAATAATGAATAGGCACAAGTGAAAAAGGCACTTGTGGGTGATTGAAACTTGATTTTTTGCAGATCAATGCGTTCGATAATTGAAATTTTTTATTTCCTTCAAATTGGAGGTTAATGAGATGGTTGGAATTTCTTCTTGATTCTGTTTTCGTTGATTTTGGCTGGCAATGGAGCTTAAAATTGATTTTTAAATGTCTTACGTAAAATTACGTACGTAAACTCCAAAATACGTATGTAAAATGCAATAATCAATATCCAAACCATTCCCATACTCTGATAATTTCTGACCAGCTGATCAAAATGACGATCTCAAGCACATTGACTCATAACAACAGACTTTTACGCGAAACAGTTGTAAAAACAAGACGTAGGCGAATTATTTACAATTTAGACGCGAGCATCGGATCAAATTTGGCAAAAATCTATAGTCTGTTTACTGTGGTGTTAATGTCCAAAAAAATAAACAGAATTGTAAAAGAAATACTATTTAATTATGTTTTGACCATATTTGCAACGTGAGTAATTTTAAATCGATAACAAATTTGATTTGGACTGACCTTCAAGTGTCAACATGAAAGAGACTCATG
Source organism: Chironomus tentans (assembly GCA_963573255.1). Taxonomy (NCBI): domain Eukaryota; kingdom Metazoa; phylum Arthropoda; class Insecta; order Diptera; family Chironomidae; genus Chironomus; species Chironomus tentans. The sequence goes on from OY754302.1 coordinate 10,279,146, forward strand.
AAAAAAAGCATAAAACTCGGTACGATACCTTCCATATTTGTGCATTTATCTGATTTTCCCATTGATATTAGTCACAAATTATCTTGTATGAAAAAATTTTCACCTGTCGTGTGCTTTGTCTATTTGTTTCACATAAGATTTAATAATGCAATTATTCATGACAGACGATTATAAATCTTTCAAGTATGACTCTTGCTTCTTCCCCATTTTCAATAGTTCCGCAAACAATCATTTTCGTTTATGCAATTTTCTTTGTGCCGTGCCTTTTAGCGACCATCATTATCATAATTTTTATCGACTTATTGTGGTCACTTAGCACATGCATGTGTGTCTATTTTACTCATTTTTTGTGTCCTGCAAAGTTTTTGACAGTTAAAAATTCAAAAAAAGTTTTTTTCGTTAAAAATTCAAATAATCTTTGACCGTTATTTTTCAAATATTTTTTGTTCGTTATTTTTTAAATATTTTTTGACCGTTATTTTTCCAGTCCAAAAAATGAGCAGCTGTCATTTAGCTCGTCTTCAATGCTGTTGCAATTTAGCGAATTTCTTAATGGATGATTTAAGATTTATACTTTTAAGTTGAGTGCATTACATTAAGTGAATTAATGGATTTGAAATTACTTCCACAATAATTTAATTGAAGCTCAAATGCGTTTTACTGTCCACGGATCCATTACCTCCATGTTTTTTGCAAATACGTAACAATTTTCACGTCATAACTAGAATCTCATCCATTTATCAAGCGATTCGTGATAAATGTGAGAAATAATGATGAAACATAAATGTGTTTAATGGCATTGCATGTTGATGTACTATATGGATACATTTTTATTGGAAAAACAAGTTTTTAGATAGCTAAATTAGTTGCTAAGAAATTTCTTTCACTCATATTCGACATGCTTGACATAATGATGAAATATTTGCGTGTTAATGCTACGAATGTTTAGAGTAATCTACTTACAAGAAAATTGTGTGCCGATTACGCAAAATTACAGCAATAAATTTGAATAATAAAGTGAAATTGAATGCATTTAGAGCAATCGTCTATAACATTGGTCGTTCACAAATGACGTACAACATTTTTGGAAAGATTTTATCATTTAACGGTTTTTTGAAATTCAAATTTTAACGGTTTTTGAAAATTTGAATCGTTTCTAGATTTCAAATTTTTAAAAACCGTTAAAATTTGAATCTCAAAAGACCGTTAAAATGTAATAGACTTGACGTCATCTGTGAATGGCCCCTTAAAAATCGAAATTGAGCGAAATATGCGAGCGATACAGTTCAAGGCTTTGATGACATTACAGCACATTAAGTAAATTGTGAACAGATGTACAGGATTTTATTTATATATCATCATAACTTTTCTTTCTCTTGCATTAACCTTGTGTATGATTCAGTAGAGTATTTTGAGATGCATTACTTAAAATAATAAATGATGAGTTGTGGCTTTAAATTCACAAAAAAGTAGATTAACATCTTGAGCAGAATTTCATTTTATGCTTTTGTTCTTTACACCACAATGGGAATGGTGCCAAATTTGTACGAATGACATGAATCATGACGTCATTTTAATTAATATTAATGTTTGTAAAAGGTGAAAATATTTTGAGGTCAGTAACTTCAGAATTTATGGTACGTGCTGTATTCTTAATGTATTGTTTACATAGCCTTGAGAAAGAAAATCACGGAATTCTACTTTCATTGTTAATAAATTAAGTCTTAGAAACCAGTAAAAACGTCTAAACAATCAAATTTCATTAAGATTGCTCAGTTCAGATCGTAACGGTCAGAAAAAATTCAAATTTATTTCCCGCATAATCCGCAGCACTGAGCAATCCGTAGCTCGAATGTTGCTCATTCTTCTATTCATATAAAAATTTAATTTCAGCTCATTCTCAAGGTTTTCTTAGTTTAGTGATCATGGAAGCGATTGATGCTGTCGAAAAGGAGATAGAAAAAGTGATATCAAAGTTTTCTGGCGTTAGGAAACAGTCAGAAGAGACAATAGATGAAATAATTTCTGTTCTTAGTGTTTGTAGCTCTTCACTTTGTAAGTAAAATCATCTGATGTTTGATTACATTCTTAAATCATCAGTTAAGTAATAAAATTGTTGCTTATATTTGTAGATAAAATGGATAGTGATGCAACGATTCCAGAACAACAAGCATACGAATTGAAAAATGTAATTTCAAGATGTAAAGAAAAGTTACAGTCAATTGGAACTGAACATAGGTCTCTTCATGCATCAGTTTCGAAAGTTGGAAAGGCTATTGATCGTCATTTTACACCAGATTATCAGAGCATTGCTCCAATGGATGTTTTTGAGTCCGATAAATACATAGAAATATTAAATCAAATCATTTCTGAACATTTCTATAGACAAGGCATGAATGGAGTGGCTGAATCTCTTGTAAATGAATCAGCTCTTCCACCAGAAGAAGATATCCATCTCGAATTGTTTGCAGATCTCTTTCAAATGTCTGAAGCGATATTAAATAAGAATTTAAATCCAGGTAAGCATTGGACTATTTGCTGCTGGATCATAGACTAACTTATTGTCACTATCTATTTTAGCAATAGAATGGGTGACACAATACAGTTCAGAACTGGATGCCCGAAATAGCACATTAGAATTTAAGTTACGTCGTCTAGCATATCTACAGCTTTTGGAACAAGGCGTGAATGGACAGGCTGAAGCTATTGCCTATACAAGAGCTCATTTCAATAAGTTTATTAATAAATTCGAGAAAGAGATTCAAATGCTGATGGGATGTTTAATCTATTTAGGACAACATGACTTTGAAAATACTCCATACAGCATGCTGTTTAAGGAAGAGTTATGGGTTGATGGTGCTGATTCGTTTATTCAAGAATCTTGTGAAATTGTTGGAGTGAATCGAGACTCAAGTTTGGAAATTATCATAAATTCTGGATGTTATGCATTGCCAGCACTAATGAATCTTAAACAAATCATGCTTAAAAATCGTGTATCTGGAGTTTGGTCAGAAAGGAATGAATTACCAATTGAGATAGATTTAGGTCCAGAATATCGATATCATTCCGTATTCACATGTCCAATACTCAAATATCCAACAACTGAACAAAATCCACCAATGCGACTGAAATGTGGACATGTAATCTCAAAAGATGCTATGCAGAAACTAACGAGAGGACTAATGCTGAAATGTCCATACTGTCCAAAGGAATCGACTGTATCTGAAGCTAAAAAGATATTCTTTTGATAGTGCACAATTTTCAGTGTGCATTTTTAATAAATTTAACGTTAGATAGACATAAACAGGGGCATATCCAGAAATTTTTGATGAAGGTCATAAATAAATACGTAAACTTTACGTAACGCTTCGACCGTTATTTTTTCAAATGTTTCTTTCGTTAAAAATTCAAATATTTTTCAACCGTTATTTTTCAAATTTCTTTTGACAGTTATTTTTCAAATTTCTTTTGACCGTTATTTTTCAAATTTTTTTGACCGTTAAATTCAAAATGCAGAAATTGACCTTTTCTAAGTCTCTGGATACACCTCTGTACCTAGTTATAATTAATTAATATTTAACTGATGTCGAGAAGTTCGCAAAATTCACCACAAAATCCACAATATGTGCTCAATAATTTTAAATGTTTTTTATAACATTAATGATAATGATAATAGATTTTTATGGAAGCGGTTTTAACATTTCAATAAAACATTTTTGGATAAATTTATCAAACTATAACATTAATTATTCTTTCGTCACTTGAGGCCTGGCTTGTGTATATTCATCAAATTTACAGTCTCTGATTTTCATTATGATGTGCGAATTAAATATTTAAATGATGTTAATTGCGGTTTGTTATAATGTGTGTAGCATTGAGCATTTGTTTTATGTCATCGCTGCGGAATTGAAACTAATTAGTATCAATATTTGCTAATTTGATGAGGATGTTGATTAGTCTTTACTTGAGTATCTGTGATATTGGTGATGATTGAGTGGAACCGTTAACAGAGTACGACTTTTGTGGGTTTCGATGAAGGCTTTTGAGGTTTGAGTGAATGTCAATAAACCGCATACGACACACGGCTTTGTGGTTGAATATTACATTACATATACAAAGAGGTACTAAAATAACAGGAATCGCACACAGCATGCGATTTTGATCCAAATTGATATCAGTAGAACATCAAAATGTGTCATGAAGTGTACAAAACCGCACGGTGAGCACCACTTTGGAAATTTCTATGCAAACTTCATGACCTTTGAGTTGATTATTAGAAACCGTACGCTAAGCACGATTTTTGTGTGATTTTTCTTTCAGAGACATTTGTTGACACAAAATTTAAAGCTTGATCCAAAAAATCCACAGATAACACGAAGTCTATCCAAAGACTAGCTGCATATACCTTATCTAATCACTTCAAAACCACTCAAATTCTCGTCTAGAAGAGTCACCAAAATTAATTATATTTATCTTGATTAAACAAAAGACCTTGAACAAGCAGACAAATATTATCATAGCCGCAACGTCCGATTAATCATGGCTAGGACCTTAAAATGTGTTTATGCATGGATACACTTACCTTTAAGTGGTGTTTTATCCTGTGGCAAAGGACTTGCATTTATCAATCTTCTTGGTACAATCTTTTTAGCGGGCGGTGATCCTTTAAGCTCTGCAATTTGATTAACGACTGGTGGTTGGATGATTTGCTGTGGCTGTGCTCGTTTTTCTAAAAAGATGCAATCAAAATAATTGAAATTGTTTTACTCATCGGAATTGCACTTGTATTGGATTATTCTTGAGGGGATTGAGAGAAAGAAGAGCATTGAAGTGTTATTATTGCAGGATGTTTGAAGAATTGGATCGATTCTCACTGAAGTGGAATGAATTCTTGGTTTATTTGCAATTATAATTTAAAGCTTATTGAAATGCATTCAGGATTTGTGGGATATGATAGCGTAGAGATGAATAATATTATTGAATAAGCTTTGCATAAAATTGACTTCTTTTTAACGTATTTTTAGAATTTGAATTCATAACGACTTTATAAAGTTTGAATTTTAACGAAAGTCAAAAATTTGAATTTTAACGAAAATCAAAAATTTGAATTTTAACGAAAGTCAAAAATTCAAAATTTTAACGGTTTTTGAGAATAAAATTTCAAAAGCTTTTTAGGAGTCATTCACTTATGACGTCCATGATTTAGGGGGGAGGGGGGGTCTGAGATTTTGTGACACTTTAAATTAAAGAAATTTTTTTGAATTAAAATTTTGTGACAAGGGGGGGGGGTTTCTAAAAATCCCATTTTTTTGATGGACGTCATAAGTGAATGACCCCTTATCGTCACTCAATCAAACTAATTTCCCAGTGGATTTCTCCCTATAACATACTTTCACCCTTTCACAACACTTTACTCACTTAATTAAGCAGAATTAAGCGACATTCATGACAAAAATATCTCCATCATCATAATTTTCCCATTAACTTACTCACGTATGAAAAGAGTCTGCATTATGAAAATAATGACAAGTGCAGTCACAAAGTAAAATTTTTTGCGCAAATGTTGACAAAAGAGAAGGAAAAAAACTTCATTCAAATGTAAAAGCATTTCTGTCAATAGAAAGACACAAGCAGCACTTTGCGACATGCATTCAATGGGGAAAAAATATTTATCTTAGATTTTGCTAATTTTAAAGAGAGCTTTTTTCTTCTTCGAGCATGTCATGTCTCTGTCTGCAACATGTTGCCCACAAATTCTCATATCGATATGCGACAGACAAGGCACAATGTAATAGATGCACATAAAAATTCGCACGTGGGTCGTAAAATAAATTTGTAATTTTATCAATTATATCTCAATAAAAATCACACATGGAATAATTTTAGTTCCTTCATCTCCTAGCTGCCCTGATTGCTCATTTATATGTTGTGCATTCATGCCTATGTTAATGTCGTGACATGATGACAATCCGGAAACTTTTATATATGCATACAGTCACGGTGACTTTTCATTATTTTTGCCAATTGTGCCTTTGTTATTTCCGTGATTGTGATTGGATGGGGATTGGTCTAGAAGATTACTGAACAGCAGGTAGTTTAATGGTATTTTTATTACAGACTTGATCATACAGTCAGATTGTATTGTTTGCGTATGGAAATATGGACGCTGAGGAATTTGGAAAATTTCTCATTTTGTGAAAAATCTGACCCTAGTTGGCAATGATTTTATTTTGTTTTTCATCTGAATTAAATTAATGGAAGTGAAGGTGACATCCAGTGGAATGAAAATGAATCTTATACTCTATGTTTATTCAGACTAAATACTTTGGGTACAACAATCTATAATTTTCTGACAGAAAACCGTTAAAATTCAAATTTTTGAAAACAATTAAAATTCAAATATTTAAAACCCGTTAAAATTCAAATTTTTGAAAACCGTTAAAATTCAAATTTCTGAAAACCGTTAAAATTCAAATTAAAATTTTATGGAATGCTTCAGAACACAACATGATGATTAAAATCAAATAACAATCTTAAGCCTAAAATTCACATCCGCAAAGACTCCACAAGTCTCTCGTTTAAATTATTCAAATTCCCTCTGTTGACCATCATGCTCATTATAGACTCTAACGAACATTACTGACACATTCGTTAGTTACATTATAATTGAATTAGCAACTCGCTTTAAAAACAATACCTGCTTGAGATATGCGAATGGAATCAAGTGAATGCCTTGCGAAAATGTGATTTCAATGTCAATCACTTTCATCTCATTCTTTCTCACATGCACACGAAAATCTCATTTAGCAATCTTGCTTTTCTCTTTTTTCTTACTGGCTTGTTTATTTGTTCTTTCGTCGTAACTCATGTGAAATGAGATCTTGTCAAATATGCGGTACAGCTTTTTTGCTCTATTGTTGGTGGCGAACATAGAATTGGATGAAAAAGAAATGAGATAAAGGAATGACAACTACACATGACCGGTACATTAAGATTTAGCTGAAATAAATTAAATAATAATCCCGAGCTGCATAGTTTTGAGGAGAATAAGTCATGAGAATTTAACGGAAATTTAAATTTTGAAAATTTGTATGGGAAATTGTTTTGTTTACAAATTTTCAACTTTCAGATTTTGGGAATTTGAAGCTTAAATTCATGCATTTTATTGTTTCTGGACATGATGATCTATGCCTTATATCCACTAGATTCATGCAAACTATTCCAAAGTTCATTAAAATTGCAAAATTTGAAGATTTTTTTGTGATTTTGAATTATTGCAAAAAAAATTGAAAACATGAAACAAAATCAATAAATACCAACATCCACTGACCTAACCCATTTCTTCAAACCATAATACACAGCCCGGTAAATCAGAATAACACAAAAATGTCAAGAAACCTCGTAAAATAGAAGATTTCCGTTTTGAATTTAACTTCTGTGTTTTCAATTCCATTTATATTGTCTTTAACCCTCATTTATTTTTTAGTGCATTTTCCCAAAGGGAAAAGACACTATTGTCCGCCTAATGTCTGTCTGTCTGTCTGTCTGTCTGTCTGTCTGTATCGTATCTCCTCCTCCAGTTTAAGCTTTTTCGATGCGGTTTTTTGCTTAAAATGTGTGGACTAGGTCAGAGACCAGAACGACAAAAGATTTTTTGGATCGGTGCAGTAGAAGGTTAAATAAATTAACTTTTTTTGAAAAAATTGCTTACGTTTTACGTACGTATTTTTTACGTAGCCCTTAAAAACGTAACTTTTCTTACAATCTTCCGGCCAGGGTTCGAGCCCCACTCCGAGCAACTTTTTTTTTGTACTTTTTTACACTTTTTTGATATTTCATGATGTGTAATGATAAAATTTTTCATTTTCATAATTTTCCTCACATTTTCCGAACTTTTCACGTAGTTAAATTACTTAAAGCTTAAGTTACTTAAAAATACGTACGTAAAATTACGTAACATGATAATTTACGTTACGAAAATCTTGCTTGGTGTAAATTGAAGGGGAACGAGGGGGAGTTGATCAAGGGGGTACGAGGGGACTGATAGAAGGTGGGGGGTAAACGAGGTTGGGTACAAATTTTTTTGTTTTCTTTTACAAATATTTTTTCAACCGTTGTTTTTTCAAATATTTTTTGACCGTTATTTTTTCAAATATATTTTGATCGTTATTTTTTAAATATTTTTTGACTGTTATTTTTTCAAATATTTTTTGATCGTTATTTTTAAGAAAAAATTTTTCAATACGAATCTAATCCATGATAAAAAGTTCATTCATCATTTACAAGGATTAGTTGACAAATTTTTTGCGTCAGTTATTTTTGCGTTAGTTTTTTTTACGTTAGTGGTCTGTGCGCAGTAGTTCAGGAAAATGCACTTCCGTCCCGCGAGCCCGTGGACGTATCTCTAGTTTTATTTCCTTACTGCTTGCAAAATTAAACGAATAAAATTCTAATGGAACCTTTTTTGCTTGTCTTGATTCCATCAATTGGTTGTTCCCTGTAATTTAAACATAATGAAATAAATGACATCATAGGAATGATTAATGAGCATCAAAAGGAAATTGTGAAAAGAGAAAAATTGCTTATCATCGTGCAAGCAGTCACCTGTGGCAATCAACATGTCATTTGTGTATCACACATATTTGAGAACAGAAAAAGCATGAGAAAATTGAATTACTTCATTAGGGCCAATGTATTGAGGAATTTCATTCAGTTTTTTTCTTTGTAAGAGACATAAAAAGGGAAAAATGATCGGAAAGTGGATGAAATTTGATGAAGTTAGGTTCGCAATGCGCATTTTTATCGAGTTTCATGAAAATACGTACGTAATGCTGAAAATACGCACGTAAAATCTAAAATACGTACGTAAAATCCAAAATACGTACGTAAAAATACGTAACAAAAATAAATAATTTTTCTCCAAAAAAGTGAAATAATTCTCAATTAAACCATAATAATCACATGGATACTACATAATAATAATCTACAGACAATAATTCATCATCTAATTAACATCCAGTAAGCAAAAACACACCTAAAGTGTCAATTTTCACAACAAAAAGTGCTAAAAATGTCATTAATGTATGAATGCTTGCTTTCTTGAAAGTCATCAATCGCTGCATGAAGATGAAGTAACAATTTGAAGGAAGAAAGCATTTCTCCCCCAACGTCATCGGAATTGTGACTGGGGAGAAAGGAAGTAGCGAGAAAATGTTAAGGAAAAGCTCAGCATAATAATATTTGACATAAATTATGATTTTGGGCATGAAAAGAAATTGAAACACATTTTCAACCTTTTGAATCATAAATGAACTGCTCGTCTCTCCCTATGCTGCATTTATGAGGCAGGCAAAAAAAAATAAACATTCCACTACATAAATTGCCATTTCGTTTTGCGGAATGAAACATCATCGCCGTAAAGTACATAAAGCATTTAATGAAATATGTTTTCTTTTACGATTCTTACTTCGACGCAAGGGAAATGAATGAGGAGATGAAGAATATTCAGCACATAAATAAACAAGTCTTGTGTAATTGTGAAATGGAAATTTATAAAGCCTGCTTTTCCTGTTTTACTTTTTTTTCTGCACCAGAGATCATTTTTTTAGGGAATGGAAGCATTATGCAATTTATGGCGCTGAGGGCCTTCTGACTAACGGAATTATATTCCATAAGTGTATATGAAACGAGATTGCAATTTTATGGTTTCAAATTTGGTGTTTGGATGGAGGGAACCGCTTTGAAGATTTATTTAAAATTGTTTTCTGTGAATTGAAGAAGTGAATATATATATTCTTGGGAAGGAACAATTTTTATGGGAATTTTGGATTGATTGATGTTAAGTATTTTTTAACGGATTTTTAAAATTTAAAAATTCAACGTACTTTTTGAATTTGAAAATTTAACGAAAACTTAACGAAAAATTCAAATTAAAAAAACCGTTAAATTTTCAAACTTTAAATTTCCGTTAAAAAAGTTTGTTGTGATTTTCCATTTAAACAACCTTGACCGTCCTCATGGAAATCCCTAAGCGGCAGTAACAAACAACATTCACAGCTACTCATTAAATATTACATTTAAAAAACAACACCGCAGTTGAACTTATCAGCAAAACAGCCACAAACAGCACATATGAGTCACATTAAAATGTCATTGGCGATAGTTTGTTACAGCATTTAATTAGCACTAACACTCGAATGACATAAAGATTCCCAATATGAGATTGCCGATCCCATTCCAATTAATTGAAACAGAGATAATGCATGAATGATAGCACTGAAATTATAGGTTTATTAAAGCTGCACTGTGACTTCCACTGCCTCATTTCAATTTCGAACGATGTCGAGTAATAAACAAATTTTAGTTATTGTTATTATGTCCATCATAATTTGTATCGATGGACACGCTCTAAGGAAAAGTAAGTCTAATTATCCTCTTTTTGTGTTCTGCTCAATTAATTAACAATTTTCGTCCTCAAATAGAACGTGAGGGTGCAGATGCCATAGCAAGCTTCTTCATAGACAAAGCAGCGGAAGGAATGGCAATTCTTGAGCACGGAGCAGCCTATAAAGGGCAGCAAGATCATCAATTGGGTAATTAGTTAATTTAATAATTAAATTCTTTGGGGGTCCTCGGTTTTAACATTTCTATTATTTTCTAAAATAAATTTTCAAATTTTTTTGTAACGGAATTTTTGCTATCAAAATTTTGATTTTTTGCAAGAAATATAAATATTCAAACCATGGACCCCCCAAAAAAGGAAATTTATCATCCATGACATAAACATTTAATTAATTCCCAAACAGATTTCTTTGGTGCTCAGGCTGGCATTGATGCTAAACCAAAAATAGGCTTTGGAGATGCAATTCGTGACCCAGAAATCAGTGAAGAAGACACAAGAAGCAAGCGTCAAGCAGAAAGTGACGGCATGAATGAACAACAAGATCAAGAAGCTAAGGAACTTCATGGAATGTTCCAAGAAATGTGGCAGACGATGGTCGAGGGTGGGAAGAAGATAATTAAGAAGTTTGCAGACATGATTGACCGTGACGGTTCTCAACGACCTGAAGGACAAGAACCTGAAAAAACTTACTAGAAAGTTTGTGAATATCCGCAGGAAGTGGATATAAAATAGTTGAATAAAATGTTCAGCACAAAATCTGAACTCGTAAACTTTTTTTGTTCCTTAAAATTCCTGTTCATCGTCCATTAGCAAGTTCCATAATTATCCTCATATACGAAAAACTTTTTTTAATGATTTTAAATGTGTCGAGTGCTCCATAAAAGTCATTTAAATGCTGCATGTGCTTAAAACTTCCATTTCCTCTTTTTAACATTAGCTGTAAGTTAGTCTGGCTTTTTACGGTGGTTTGTGGACTGCTTTTATACTCTCAATTACATTCTAAAGTCATAAAGATGCTAGTTGATAGGGTTATCAGTGCAGAATGACATAAACTTTATTGGATGTACACAAAATAATTTTCTATTCGAATAAATTGTCTGAGTTTTGGAGAAAAGGAACTGCTGGAGATAGTTTTAAGTGGGATAATATTTTTTTGGGGTATTTTTGTAAAATATATGAATCGTAGCAATCATGAAAAATACAAAAACTAAGAAACATCAGTTGATAAACACAAAGTGAAACGAAAAGACGTTTAAAATATTGAAAAAAAAACGAAAATTTGGAAAATATAACAATTTTAATATGGAGGTGAGCATTGAATTTAAGTATTTTTGTTTGAGTTTTAAGTATTGTTGTTTAAAAATTTTGTTGGTATTTTTTATTGATTTTGATTAAAAAAATATATCGACTGAATGTGAATTTTTAGCCAAAAAAGTTGTAACCCGTATATGCATATTTATTCAAATGTGACTGAAAATGATAGGATTCGAACCTTTGACTTATTCACTTATTTTAATTCTTTTCAATAATATATGTTGTAAAATTTATGCAAAATGTTCGTATTATTAAAAAATTAACAAAAGTTGAATCAAGTGCAGGATCGAAGGTCATTTACTTATGGTTAGGCTGAGTGTGACATTAAGGCGTTTAAACTTTCTAGAAAAATTTCTTTTATTTGTTTTTTTTAATAAAAAATCTGAACCCCCTAAAAAAATTTAAACTTCCTTTCTCGAAAAATTTCTGGATAAAATACTGTGAGTTGCTTTAAACCAGCTGATCAGATTTCAGTGGATGCACTGTTTTCTAGTATCGAAGGGAAATTAGGATTTCGAAATTACGCTAAAGTGTCATTCACTTATTACGTTCGCTTTTTAGAAGAAAAGGGGGGTTTGACATTTTATAAACAGGCTAAAGTAAAAAAAAATTAGTTCAAAATTTTTAACGAGGGGAAGGGGGGGTCTAAAAAGACGATGTTCTGCTGGTACGGTTTTGAGAAAAATCAAATATTTGATTTGCATAACATAATAAGACCCCTAACCATATTTTTTTCTTGATAAAAAAATTTCTTACTGAGATGATTATAAAAATTCTATGGGTAGATTAAACTGAGTTAAACAAATCCAAAATAAAATCTTAATTTTAAAAAAACAAATCCAAAATAAAATTTAGTCAATTAAAAAATAATTAAAATATTACAACTCCATAGGATTTGAACCTCTAAACATTTCTGATATTTTTATCCTTTAAATCTTTCGTAATACAATTTGCTTTTCAGATATTGCAAAAATCAAGTAATCTTCTTTTTTTAAAAAATTGCATGAGAATTTCATTGATCTTTACCATTAAGTGGATTTAAAGCTTTAAGATAGATACTGAAGTTGAGTCTAAAATTTAATTTATAAATTCACTAACCCCTCAACCCCTTCTAATCCTTTTCTATGTAAATTATTTAACTAAAACTTCTACATCCAGCTTACATTCCAACACAAGACATAAGATACACAAAACAAAGCATCAATGCACATGCGACTCATTCAACTATTCAATATTTTTTTGGGAGATTATGCATACGCAGCAATTAAATAAATGAACTGAAAAATTTCTCTGATAATTTTATTTTTTGCATCCATTTTTCCTCTACAAAAGTTAATGTCGATGCTTCAGCATGTCCACACACATGTGTATGACCGAAAGACAAACAGATTTCAGCAAAAAAAGTAAATAAATAAAGTGAAAAACAGGTTCTGTGCTGTTTTATCGCAAAAATTAATTGCATTGGATCTTGAAATTGCTGAGCTTGAAGCAGGCATGGGAACTTTAAATTATCGATTCATGCTGACTTTTTTTTCATGCCGATCTACGTTCAATGAAGACACAGCATCGAGTTACACTTGGGGCGATTTTTTAACATCCAGCTTTTATTTAATTTTCCTGTATTATGTTTCAAGTGATGTTGTGTAATGGAATTAATGCTGAGTGACTTGAGTTGGTTTCTGTTAGAAAATGAGGACATTCAGTTATGATTTTCAACATTTAGAGGTAGGGTTTGGAGAAAAGGTTCAATTTTTTCAATGAAAAAATATTTCTAGGGGTAGGGGGATAAGTGTTGGGCCATTAAGGACGTAGCTATCCTGGACGTCATAAGGAGTCATTCAGATATTATGTAACGCTCAGGTAGGGGGGAAGGTGTCAAAATTTTGTTAGGGGTCATTCACTTATGACGTCCATCAAAAAATGGGATTTTTTAGAAGCCCCCCTCCCCCCTTGTCATAAATTTTAAATTCAAAAAAATTTCTTTAATATAAAGTGTCACAAAATCTAAGACCCCCCCTCCCCCCTAAATCATGGACGTCATAAGTGAACTAAGTCAATTAATTTTTTGGAATCATTCTCTTATTACGTTCCGTATAAAAAAAATTAAAATTTAAATTAAGATTTTGATTTTTCTGCTTTGTGGTTGCAAAATCTAAAAAACCCCTAAAATGCAAAAAAAGAGAAGAAATAGAACCATAAGGAATATGCAAAATTTCCTGAATCAGTGGGAATCGAACCACATACCTATACATTGTAACCCAAGTGCTCTAACATTGAGCTACGATAACTTTAAGTGAACTTGACAAATTTTCAATATTAATGAGATTCTTTAGTTAGAATCTTGGTATTTTCCAACTCATGCTCGATATAGACCATGAAACATTCCATAGTCAATGAAAAGGCAAATCCTTGACTCAATTTTTCTAACTTTTTACTATTTTCACCTTCCACAGTCCTCAACAGAGAAACTTTTTCCGCTTCATTTCACAACAAATGAATTTTTCTGACAATTATTCTCCAATTAACAAACTTTATTTTTCCCTTTACGTATTTAACGAGCTCTATTGAAAGCTCCCAAAGGGGCTTTTTAAGTTGAAGATAATAAAACTCGAGGGGATATAAAGTTAAGTAACTTTCTTCATTCGATATATTGTTATTATTGAGAATCGGTTTCTTTTTACTCTTCTGTCTCCTTCTCGTCTATGACAATAATTATAGATTGGAAAAGTTTTTAATTCTTTTAGCTCATAAAACTTACGGGAATTTGCGATGATGCGAGTACTGCTTTTCTGTGTTTGATTAGTTCCATTGCTTGTTTTTGATGGTGGTCCCAAATCACAGGGCGATGAGCTAATTGTACGAACATCTCGCTTCTTTGCAGCTCCTGGAATTTAAAAGATGAATAAATTGACATTAGAAAATGATTAAAAGTTATACATTGTTAACGGTTTTTAAAAATTCAAATTTTTCAATTGAAAAATTGGTTGGAATTTGAATTTCAAAAAACCGTTAAAATTTGAATTTAGAAAATACGTTGCGATAATTTGATTGTATTCAACTCAATTCATATCATTTGAAATCATCATAAACTATATCAGATCTTAGTTGCACAGTTTTTGGAGCAGAAAATCGATATTTATGAAGATTCATGATACATTCATAAGAAAAGGAAATTTCCACCCCCACAAAATCCTTCCTCGTTCATTCAATCTCACAACTACTTGTTCATAACAAAATAAAGGCATTTTCAATTTTGAATTATGGCCAACTTATACAGAAGAAGACTGTTCATGAGGAATAGGAAAATTTTATGACCTCATTCGTTCTGAATCTTCTTGATAATAAGTAAATTGCAAGTGAAATCGATATTTTCATGAAGCATATTTATGAAAGAACATTTTAGACTTTCCTTAGGTGAATTACATTAAATTTGATGAATATGAGAATGAAATGATTTTGATTGAGTTAATAAATGGAATTCGGTTGGAAAATAAGATTTTGTGTATTTTGTTGATATATTGGAAGTTTTAAAATAGATTAAGGGTTTCTGGGTTACAGAAGATGTAAATTTACATCAAAGACATTATTGAGAAAAGGAACCTTTGATTTTGGATTTTAAAAGCCTTTTTAAAGATTTGGGGGTCGTTCATAAATGACGTCCATCAAAAAATGTTAGTCTCAGATCTTCTGTGATAGAGTATCACAACCCACCCCTCCCTTTCTATACAAAAGGAATTCTATACATTGCAAAAGCCATTAAGCTACTTAATATTTCAGATCATTTGATCGGAGCAACATCATGCAGAGCTATAGAATTTCTTGAAACATTAATAAAGTTCGCTCATCTGTCATAAACAATCATATTCAAGGAATTGGAATTGAAATTTGATATGTGGAATGAGATGCTTAGGTGAGCAGTAAGGTTTTGTGTGATATGTGGAATATAGAAGCTGATTTAGGCTTGTTTTGTGATATATTTTAGCCAAGATCATGAAATAATTGTTAAAATTGAAAAATTTCGTATTTTTTCACACCCCGTTTGTTTACCTTTTGAAAATTTCATAGTTGCAGACCCTTTTGTAAATAAAAACATTACAAAAATTCAGAATTCACATTTCTCATCAATATATCAGCAAAATAGAAGAAATAACAAGCTTCATACTTCACCAGTACAATAATAAACCTGTAGAAATTACATAAGATGTTGAGAATACACAACTAATGAAGATAATTGCAAAATTATGCAACAATCTGGATTTTAATGAATTCCCTGAATTAAGCTTGACAAAAGCCAATCAAAATGCTCACAAACACAAAAGTGTTTTGACACAAACCTGAATTTATTCACAAAATACGAGTAAACAAACAATATTTACATATCAAAAGTATTAATGACCTTTAAAATCAAAGTTTGCATAAATTTTACATTATACAGTCACAGATAATGCCTTAAAATGACTCGATTAATATTATCACAAAATTTGTCGACATCTACAGGCATGAAAATATCTGTTTATTATCATTTCCTTAACACATTTGCAGTCATACCTATACAATCTATATTGTATTGTAAGATTATAAGTCTAAGTAGGCAATCAACTACTCTTATAAATTAAGAGATGTCTAGATGATAATGAATATGTATGATATAAATTTGTAGTCATTACTTCAAGTAATTTCAGAGCGTTAAGTATGGCTTTAATTAAAGGTTTGGTAATTTTCTTCCTATGTACAACAAGTCTTGTACATGCACAGAAGGATGACTGGTGGAAATCGGCTACAATTTATCAAATTGCACCATTATCGTTTAAGGACACTACAGGTGATGGGAAGGGCGACATTCAAGGAATAATTTCCAAATTGGATTATCTTGCCGACACTGGAATTGACGTTCTTCTCATAAGTCCATTCTTCCAATCACAAATGGTCGATTTCGCTTATGACATCTCAAATTATATTGAAGTAGATTCGATATTTGGTACAATGAAAGATGTCGAAGAGCTCTTTACAAAAGCTAAGGCAAAAGGCTTGAAAGTCATTCTTGACTTTGTGCCAAATCATACTTCTAATAAGCATGAGTGGTTCATTAAATCGGAAGTTGGTACGGATGGATATAAGGACTTTTACATCTGGCACGATGGAGCTAAACAAATAAATGAGGGACGTAACTTACCACCAAACTCATGGCAATCAGAATACGGTGGAAGTTCATGGACATGGAGTCCAATGAGGGAAGCTTATTACTATCATAAATTTGCAAAGGAACAGCCTGACTTGAATCTTGGAGAGGAACTTGTTGTACAGAAATTAAATGAAGTTCTTAAATTCTGGCTTGATAAAGGATGTGATGGCTTTAGGCTGGATGCATCGTCCCAATTATTCGAAGATCCAGCATTCCTTGATAAACCAGACAAAGAAAATGACCTTCCACAAACCTATGCATTAATTGAGAGATGGAGGAAGTTCCTCGACGATTATTCCAAGACTGAAAGTAAAATTTTAATTCCACAAGTCTGGAATTCACCAATTGAAGACTTAATGCGCTACTATGTCAGTGAAGATGGAACCCCACGAGCTCAAGTACCAATGAACTTTATGCTTATTAATGAGCTTAATATAAATTCAACAGCCAGTGATTATAAGCGCGTAATCGAGAAATATCTCAGCTCTCTGCCGACAGGTGCTATCGCAAACTGGTTTGTATGTATTTTTTGGAGCACATCGAGCATGTGATAAGATAAAATTGTTATTGTTATCTTTTACTTCTTTTAGCTCGGCAGTCATGACCATAATCGTGTTGCGTCACGCATGGGACGTGAAAGAATTGACGCTTTAATGATACTTTTGCAAACACTACCCGGTATTTCATTTACATATTATGGTGATGAGATTGGAATGGAAGATCATACGGATATATCGTGGGAAGATACGATAGACATACAAGCATGTAATGCAGATGAGGATAGCTATCAACCGCTTTCGAGAGATGTAGCGCGTACACCGTTTCAATGGGACAAGACCGAAAATAGCGGATTTACAAGTGGAAAGTCATGGCTTCCTGTACATCCAGGCTATGTTGAAAATAATCTCGAGAGTCAGATGAGTGTGAATAAAAGTCACTATAAACTTTTCAAGGAATTAACTTCGTTGAGAAAGAATGCAACACTTGCTCTTGGTGATATTGATTTCAAAGTGCTTGGTGACAATGTTCTGGCTTATTCGAGGACTTATGAGAAGGTATCATACTTAATTGCTATTAATTTTGGCAATAAAACGGAAAATGTTGATGCTAGTGGATTTAAAGCTAATCTTAAAGAGGAATCAAAAATTTTATTAGCTGCGCCAAATTCAAAACATGAAATTAAGTAAGTAGCACAAAGATATTTCATACCCATCACAAATATCCCAAAATTCACATAAATTTATCAATTTTATTTCCAGCGAGACCATCAATTTGAAGAATCTGAATTTGACACCATACGACGCAATTATCATTGATTATTATTCATCGGCTACAAAAGTTACTTTATCGTTTATTGCTGTCATGATGATCATCGTAAAAATATTTATATAAATTCAAATATAATTCTTCTACATCAAAATCATGAAAAATTCATGAAAGATATTTTTTCGGAATTGTGTCAACAAACTACTTTTGCAAGAACATAACAATAATAGTTAAGTTAATCGAGATTATAAAATAAAGAAGTTTTCTGATAAAAATCTTGTATGCTTTAATGTACGGAAATATGAGTGACCTTTCCTTAACTATTGCCATCTTACATCCATTTCGTACACTTGAGACTAAGTAAGTGTAGTAAGGATAAGGGAGTGAGGTTAATTTAGCGCATTTTAAAGATTAACGTTCTTTTAAAGTTTGAAATTTTAACGAACTTTTGAGATTTGAAAATTTAAAGAACTTCTAAAATTTGAAAATTTAACGAACTTTTGAGATTTTAAAGTTTAACGTACTTTTAAAGTGTAAGAAATTAACGAAATTTTGAAATTTGAATATTTAACGAACTTTAGGAATTTAAAAATTTAACGAACTTTTGAGATTTGAAAATTTAACGAACTTTTGGAATTTGAAAATTTAACGAACTTTTGGAATTTAAAAATTTAACGAACTTTTGAGATTTGAAAATTTAACGAACTTTTGGAATTTAAAAATATAACGAGCTTTTAAATTTAGCTATTTTTCAAAATTAATCTCTAACTGCCAATCCCAGCACCAAGTCAGTCAAACAATCTAATTTCAAATCTCCCATCCAATCACACATCTCCATACAATTCATATATAGCATGAGTAACATTAAATATTAAACACAGAAAGAGATAAAACGGAAACACTTAGCACATCATGAATTGCTGTTACTTGACATCTTCTTATTCTACGATAAACACAAATTTCATTCAGAAGTGTCGTTCATGGACATTCTCATACGTATGCTCGACGCACATATGTGAATGGCAACAATTACAGTTACTTTTTTTTGTTGCTGTCTTTAAAAGAAGTAAAACTTTTTTTCTCATTGCCTCTTCTATTTCAGTGCATTTAAAAGGAAAAACAGTAAGAGTAGAAAAAAAACATTATGAGCATGAAGGTGAATGCTGTATTTACGTTGAGTTCATACACATTGGATATTCCAAATATGGAGAGAAATACAGCAGGCTTGAGGCATAACACGTTTTAGACGAGCGGCAAAAAGAAGGGAGAGAGAAAAAATTCTTCAATTTCAATTACATAAAAAAAACAGATGAAAAAGTACGGCATGTAACGACAGTGAACTTGAACGCGGCAGTAGCGTGTGCTGGGATGTGAATTCTTTCGTGTTCTTTACTCTTTTCCATCATGAAACTCCTATTTAGATTCAAATTGTTATGTTGCTATATATCCATTCATGGGGAAGTCTATTATCTTAAATGATTGAATCATAAACCATGAATTTTTATTACATCTTCGAGGTATTTTTTTTGCTGCATTGTTTGATTCTTTTAGGTTTATTTTGAGAGAGTGCAAAAAAGAATGAACGATTTTAGAAAATTTATGAAAAAAGAGAACGGATCAACAACTTCGTTGGAGCATTTTTCTTGTAAATTTGTAAGGATTCGAACCTTTGACTTTTATGAATTTATAACTTTTATGAATTTTACTCCTTGCAAATCTCCTACTTAATTTGTTACAAAAAGAATCCACCCCCCCTAAAATTTTTCCATATAAAAAATTTGCAAATCCCCCCCTCGAAAAATTTCTGGCTACGCCGCTGACCAGACTAGAAGTATTTTTTTTGAATTAAAACTTTGTGACAAAGGGGAAAGGGATTAAAGACAAAAAGGGTCTAAAAAGCATATTTTTATGGACATCGTAAGTGAATGACTACTATCTAAGAGCCAGGGTCTAGTCTGTTTAAAATGGGGTTTTGGAAAAATTTAAAAAATTGTATTGAATTTTGATCTCGAAGAAAAGGGGGGTGCCTGGGCACTTAAGGACCACCCCTCTAGCCCAATGAGCCTTAGCAAGGTTTTCTGAGAAAAAACACCAATTCTTCCAAGTTCTCCCATCCATAAAAAATTAAGCCTTATCATTTCTTATCCTAAGAGCTAGTTTTGAGCCGAAGGTTTGCTAGCTCAAAACAATTCACAGTTTGGTAAAAATGGGTAAAAATATTAAATAATTCTATATCTAATTTCTTCAGTTCAATTCCTTTCATTTCTATATCCAATGTCCAGAATAGCTTTAACCAAATCTATTCAAACCCAACTCCCCTCCTCAAATAAATATATAAAAAAATTCAAACAAATATAATTTCATTCATCAGTTCCATGAAATCTCTTTTTCTTCTGTTCTGTTTTAATTCAACTTGTCGTAGCTCCTACATACATATTTAAGGCTATTAGACTCTAGCACACAAAAAAAGAGCCAGAGAATAATTATTATTCTCAATGTATGTACACATATATTTATGCAGAATAAAGCAAAGCCACAGAGAAAAAAAAATTGTATTCACGTTTATGCCGCTGCCGCCTTCGACTTCTTATTATCTTGTTCTGCAAAATGTAATATATGAATTTCAAATGAACACAATTTATAGAATGAATGAGAAAGATTGTATGGATGTAGTTATAGAAAATTGCTATTGTAAAGCAAACGATGTACAGAACAGAACAAAATTGCAAGGAAATATAATAAAAATAAGATTCGAGTTGCTACAAAAGAATATGTAAGTAAGGAACACGAAGAAGAAATTCTGATATGATAATGAATGGAGAGACTGGAAAATGGAATTGAATAGTATATTAAGTGACTGAATATCGTATGAAAATTAAATCCCATAAAACCGTCTCATTGTCTATCTTCAGTCGGGTGATATTTTATTATGGAATCGTGATTCTTTGGTGAAGAAAATTAAACGAAAATTTTATTGAGATGTTGTGGGATGGGATGGGGTTATGCTGGTTTGACTTAAGATGCTAGTCTGTACTTTTATGTGAGTATGTTCATTTATGACGTCATAAACTTAGTGACTAGAATTTAAAAATAAAATGATGAGTTTGAAGCTTTGTTCTGATTCAGGGGTGTACACAGAGATTTTTCGAGAGGGGGTTGTGATTTTTTTATATGGACGAGAAAATTTAGGGGTTTTGGGGTTTTTTTTCCTTAAAAACCCTAAAAAATTGAAAAAAAAAAATCCCAAAAAGGGGGTTTCCCCCCAAGCTCCCTCTGAATACGACCCTGCTTTGAATTATTGAGAACAATTGTAAAAGGAAGCTTGGGGGGGGGGGGAGGGAGTGTTCCAAAAATTCCCAATCTCTCATCTATTGCTTATGGTTTAGACAAAAATTGCCTCTTGTGAAGTATAAGATTTCATACAAAAATCAATCTCGAATTCTTTTTTAGAAATTAGGGGTTGGGATTTGTATTCTGATCTGTGAAACATTGAAATATTGTGGTCTTGCCAGAATCATGGAGGGCCGACCTGTTGAGGGGTCTTGAATTTTTTCCTCATATATTAATAATTTTTAAGAGGACCCTCATTTTTCCCCATAAAAAGTTGAATATTAAGATGGTACGTCTGACACACTTTGACCTCTGGATACGAGACTGTTATGGTCTTTGCCTTTATGTATGTCATTTGTGAATATCTTTTTAAGAAGTCAGTTATAGTCAATTAGTGTAAAGTACTAAGAACATCTTAGATAATAAAATTTATAACAGTTGAAAGGTTCAAGTCCTATGAATAACTTTCGAAAATTAAGTCTCAATAAAAATATCCTCCTCTATTTCTTTTTGCTTATTATTTATATAACTAAAATTTTTTGTTTTTAAATAAGATTTTTTTAATTTTTTTTAATTACGAAAAAAACATTTTGCATCTTTAAACCTGCAAAAATCTCTAGATGAAAAGTATATGAACCCTCTAAGTCAACCTAATAATCACTATATGTATAAACTACACCCATCCCTACCCCAAATGAATAATAAGTACATTCCATATTTCAAAATTACCTATCACTCCTGCTCAACATTTTCAACACTCTCATCGTTCGCAAGAAAACTTTCCCATTTAAACTTTTCCATTCCGCAAAGGACTTTTTCGCATATAAAACTTGCAAATTTTAATTAAAACTTGTATGCTGCTTTATGAGTTAAATTTTATTTTCTTATTTCTTATGCAAGCATATACGAGATTCTTTATTTATCTTTATAAACTTTTGTCTATATAGACATGCGGCTTCATGTGATGAACAATGATCGAACACGTTCCTTTCTTCTCATTTATGCAAAATTTCATAATTATCCGAAAAACGAGCGGAGAAAAGACACTGATTTAATTCTCATGACGATACTCCATGTCTGTCTATTTAACAACATAAAATTTTCAAGCATGTTATAGTAATTAATAGTTATTTCTCTTAACGACAGCTACCACAAGCACTGTTACGTTAGTGGAGTCTTTGAATCTCGCATAAAAAGAGCAAAAGGCAATTTTATAAGAATGGAGAACATTTTCTTAAGTACAGAAACATCTGTTGCCATTTTTCAATCATTTACTATGTAATGATTCTTGAAGAAGATAGTCCAGGCATGTTTTAAGTAATTAAGAACATTCGTAAGTTAAATTGGATGCCGTTTGATGGAAAAGATTGGAAAGAAGGCTTTGGGAGGTGGTTAAGGTGATAGGTTGTGGGTATCAAGAGGTTAGGGGTCACTGACTTGTGACTTTAATTAAAAATCAGACTTTGGTTATTCTTTTGACAACACTTTACCTTTCTTGTTACAAAATTCTACATATTTCAATCGTAAGATGTAGGGGCATAGCCAAAGGGGTCCAGTTATGCCCCCAGTAGACGTCATTTGTGAACGACCCCTTATGTTAACTAATAGATAGTGGGATTGTTTATCTGATGTCATATGGCACTTTAGGGATCATTTAAAAATTACGTATCATGCTCTGGAGGATGGGGTTGGAGGTTTATTGACAGTTTAAACTGAAAAATAGGTTAAGAGGATTTAAAAATGACGTAATTTACGAACGAATCTTTATAAAATTATTTTTGAATGGCAAAGGGTGTAAGGGGGGTCCAAAATTCAAATTTTTTAATTTGCATCATTCATGAACGTCTGTAAATAATTCTCAAACTACAAGGCCGTTCATAAATGACGTCACGCAAAAAGAAAAGGGATTTTTAGACCCCCTCTCCCCTCTGTAAATTTCCATTCAAAAAAATTTCTTTTTATATTGAAGTGTCGCACAGTATCAGAACGTCCACCTTTCCTAAATATTGGACGTCATTTATCAACGACTCCCATCCATTAATAAAATCTTTCACAATTTCATCAAAATCCATTCCCACAAGCCGTTGACAGCCGTTTAAAAACAAAACAACATATAATTAAATTATCTCCACATTTTAATCTCAACCAACATTTCCTCATAAGATTTATGAAAGTAAAACTTGTCATGAAAATTAATTTTCAATTCTCACCGAAATCTTCAAATCTTGTGGAATTTATTTACATTCTTGCCAAAGAGTTGTGGGATGTACGCTTTAATACTGAAATTTACATAATTGCATCACATCAATTCCCATTAAATAATGTAGTAATTTACGATCACATGTTGCTACGACAATGTACATTTAATTAAAATTAAAAGATCGTTATTAATGCTTTTAATTAAATTTTGAGGATTATCCACTGCCATATTTTAGATTTTAATTTGCTAATTGAATCAATTTGTTTGGAAAGCGATGTCAAATTGGATTTGTGGGGCTTTTTGGTAATTTGGATGTGAAGTTTATGAAGATTTATTGATTTTTTCGGAGGAGTAGCTTAAGTAGCGGAAGTTGTCATTTTATTTATAGAGAAATTTGTCAAATAATAAAAAAGTATTTAGAAATCTAATGCTGGCATGAGTTCGAATCTCAAAATTGTTGTATAAATA
This sequence comes from Chironomus tentans, assembly GCA_963573255.1. NCBI lineage: Eukaryota > Metazoa > Arthropoda > Insecta > Diptera > Chironomidae > Chironomus > Chironomus tentans. Next base: position 10,303,308 of record OY754302.1, read on the forward strand.
TTCTTACTGGTCCGAAGTCTTTTTTACAAAAATTCACAATTTTTTTACCTTCTTTTTTGATCCTCTTTCCAAAACTTCCAAATCTTTCTCGTTCAATCACTTGTGCATGTACAAATCGCTCCGATGCAGAACGAGTCAGCTTCTCCTTACTGCCATGTGCTCCCATTTTTGATTATCTTATGGATTCTCCCTCTTTCACAATATCTTTTATCATTTAAATTTCTTTCTCCATTAATTAAATTTTTTTATATGTAGCAAAAGTTTTCAGTCTGTTTATTTGCGTTGTGTCTCATCTGTGAAATTTAATTTCCATTTTTGAACAATTTTTTTTTGGGAATGGAGTTTTAAAAGTTTTTCGATTTAAGGGAATAAATTATGTCATGTGTGTTTTTAGGAGTTTTTTAAAGTTATTTTTAGAATCTTTGAGATGCTTGTTCATATTATGCTGATGGAGGTTCTTAAGAGTATCCAAAAATCTTGGTTATACCCAAAGAAAACCATCTTAAAGCTGAGAATTCCATGTAAATTGCAAAATTTAAATTTTTTGATTTTAAAATTTTTATTTGAGTTTTAAAAATCTAATTTTTAATAATTATCATTTTTAAATGACCTTTTATGCAAATAACATGCCCGAGCAGCACAATCTAGTCATCAGGACACCACCACGTCACCAACAATACGTCATAGAGACGTTTGAGTGTCTTGCAGCGCCATGACGGCAAAAAAAGAGATCTCACGTAGTGTGTCGCTCGGGCTAGTCAACCAAACCTAGTTCCAAGCTTAATTACCGAGTAAACAAATGAACCATATGCAAAAACTTGACGCTCATCATAAAAGAAAAATTATTTTCTTGTAAACACTTTTAAATCATTTATAATTAATCATAAATAATCTCGACGGAATTCTGACTCTCATTTACTCGCCGACAACAAAAGACAGCACCCAGAGCACGAGTACAAGCATGAAACTTTCATACATAAACAAAACCTTTTATGTGTTGTGCCTCAAAAGTGTCAGAAATAAATCATAGAACAATGGTGAGATAATTTTTCATACGTAGCCCCTTGAGGAAGCTCACTTCCTTCTCATCTGTCTCTCTCTGTTGTGCTTAGCTTGCTACTTTCAATTTCATTTATCATCATGAAAATGCAATCAAGTGAACTTTAAGTAATATTTAATTTGAAATTTGATATTGAAAAATAAGCAATTTTTAATCAACAGGTTGTGACCGTAAACATGCAAGCACTTACGGAAATACTGTAAATTGAATCTTTTTGTGCTTGGTAAGCAAAACAACCTACGTATTGGGTATTGTTTTACTTGCTTGTATGACAGCTATTGTGAGTTTTTTTGTGCTGTTTGTAGATTTTAAGTAGTTTGAAGTTTTTTGGAGTTATGCCAATTTTTTTTTGAGGAAATTGGAACACGGAGGACTTGATTCATATGAATTTTAGATGTCAGGAATGTCTTTATGTTTCTAACCTCAAAATAGCTTTTTCGATAGGCATAATATTTTAAATCTTGTCTACATGACAGTCAAGTCGACAGTATACTTAGAATCTAGTGGAAGCCGGCCCGTGGACAATATTAAAACTGTACTGATCGGAGTTTGAGCTTTATAAAACTATTTTTCAAATATATTTTTAAATATTTCATAATATTCCTGATTTAATCAGGGGTCATTGGACTAGGAATCATTCCTAACTGACGTCCACACTTGTAAACTTCACTGTAAATCCAATAAAAAATTCATCAACCCCAAATCACCCAGACTACACCCATCTGCACCTCTTTCCATCAAACAACAAATGAATGCAAATTGTCATCAAGATTCATGAGTACAAAAAAATGCAGAATAAATAATGAAGATTAAATTTTCCAATTTGTATGCAATGACAATATTGCACGTCAATTTCTGGTCGGATATTCTTATCGTATGTTGAGTATTTAAATTTATTCGAGGTGTAATAAATTATTCAGCTACAGATCTATTTGCATTTTTAACTCAGCAGTAATTGTGCAGTAAGAGTTTGGTGGGGTTGTACTTTTTTGGGATTATGGTAAAGTTTATGATTCGTTCTCTTATTATGTAATGCAAAAAATGACGAATTTGCCATATAAAATGTGCTACTATGAAAAAAAATTGGGCATTCAATTCGATTTTGGTAATTTCAAATTGATTTTTTCTTGCAGTAGACTAAAACTAAAAAAAATACAAAAAAGATTAGACCAAATACTTGAGGATTTTGGATATATTTTTGTAATGACTTAGATTCGAACTCTGAATATTTATGGAATTTTATCTGTTTTGTAAAATTCATTTTATTGTGGTTAATTCTTATTTAACAAAAGCGTCTATTAGTAAGAATTTATTATAAATTATCTAGTGGGTCTTAAAATGGATTTTTGAAAAAGATTGTTATTTTTGATCGCCATAAATGACAATTTTTATACAAAATATTTTTTTAGATTTTGAAATTGCAATTATGATCTTAATCAAGTCTATTTATTATCAATTCTGATGCCAAATCCCATCAATTATATAATTCAATCATGCCAGGGGGGTTTTGGCATTTTTTTCTTGAAAACCCCCTAGCAAATTGAAACATTTTTCTCAAAAAAGGGGGGGCTTTTGACCCCCAAAACCCTCCTCTCCCCTGAATACACCTCTGAATCATGCACTTCACCTTCACGAATCTACAGTTCAAATCAGTTCAAATAACTACAATAATTTTACCATCATCCATGGATTTTGATTCTTATTTTCCATCGACACTATCATCAATGATGCTACAATTCAAAATTGGCATGGGAAAGTGGCAAACTATAATTTCTATTTTTAATAATTCGTGAGATCAGGCGGAGGTGAAAGAAATTGTTGCCTTCATCTCCAATTTGTTCCATCATCTCTTGATTTAGAAAGAAATGAAAGAAGCTTCCAAAAATGTGCAAAAATTTTAACGGCATTTTTCACGTTATGCAATCACAAGCCCACAGCTTGTGGCTGCTTTTTTCCTTAATAATAATGTTTTCAAGTTGTCGGACTTTCTACAAGCGACAAACATTGACGCCTACATCTATAATTTCTGAATTAAATTGTCAGCACGAAAAAAAAACTGAAAGTGTTTTTGTCGATTTTATCGAGAATTTTATGTCGTTTTGCAAATTGTTTGGAGATCCAAATTTACCATTTACATGAATTTATTTTCGCTTTGAGATAGTTGAGTGGTGTGGGAGTCGAAAAAGACTTTATTTAATAACGCAAAGCTACCAATGTACGATAAATGAACGATTATTGAAATAAACATTTATCTGAAACAATTTGAAGTAGCTTTTATTGTGAGAATTCAATTTGTGTGAATGATCGGCACTTTTGTAGTGCGGGAATTTTTAATTCTTTTCTGTTTTTTAAATCATTTTTTTTTTAATTTTTTTGAGAATGAGTAGGAATTATTTTAATGATTTTTGATGCACATATGTCTGATTTGAATTAAATTAATTATTTTTGAATTAAAAGAATCTAAAATGTTGAAAATAAATATTTAAATGTGCAAATTTTAACTTTGTTCAGATTTTAAAATTAATAAACTGCTGTAAAGTCAAATAGTAAATTTTACAACTTTTTTTGTGATAGTGAAAATATAAAAAATAATGCCGAAGACAAAGGTTTTTTTGACATAAACACTTTTTTAGTTTGATAATTTTTGGGATTCGAACTCCTTAAAAATCGAAATATTAACGTTCTTTTTTTAATCGTAAAATTTCTTGAAATTAATTTTTAAAATATTTCTCACTTAAACTGATGAAATCGATTTGAAAATTATTGAAAAAGTTTAAAAAAATTCATTCCTGTTTTAGATATTTAGAAATTTTTTTAAAATTAATTAAAAAAAATATTAAAAATAAAAAGAAGCCCTTTTAAATGATGTAACATTATTTACTTATTTTTGAGATTCGAACTCTCACAATTCTCAGTATTTTGAAATTATTTCAATCATATCAAATTTTTGTAATTATAGTTTTGAAATATTTCCTATTTAAACCTTTATAAGAACTCTTATTAATTGCCATTGAAATTGTACACAATAAATAATTTTTTAGCCATTATCGTCCTTTACCTCAATAAGTAAATGCAAGTAAAACTAAAGAAATTTAATCCATGAAATCAAAATCATGAAAATTTATTTTTCAGACTAATTTCAACTTCATGAATAAAACAAGACAATCCTACATGAATTTTTTCACATTGATACAGCAGCAGCAGCAGCAAACGCATTGAAAGCAATCATGAACGCTGATCTGTATCAATAACAATAAAGCGTCGGTTTTGTCACTCGTTTTGTCGCATTTTAATTAAATTAATAATCTTCAATTTAAAAAAATCACAACTTTTTTTTCTCTCTTCATGGTTGGAACTAGAGTGCTTGCTCAATGAACCGTAAAAAATTCATGTACGAATTTATGGTTAATTGCTTTTCATAGAGTGCATGTTAACACCAATTCATGAATGGAAATTAAGTTTTATAGTGTTTATTGATTGTTTATTGAAGCCCGGCAACGATACAAGAAGCAAGAAGCGATTATTAATTAGTCGCTTACTCTTGTTTCATTTTTCGTTACGAAATTGATCGCAAATACAATTAAATAATTAAAATTCAATTTCTTTCCGCAATTCACCGACTGAATCAAATGTTTTTTTGATTTTTTTATATATAAATTACAAGAAGAGAACTGCGATATGTTTTATATCCATTCGGCATGTACATAAACTCGATCATTAGCTTTGAAAGGAGAAATTTTCTTTCTTTCCCTTACTATTCATCCATTCAACACAAAAAAAAACTGAATTATATTTAACATGAATCAGTAATTACTATAATTAATATTATTCATTTTTCTTTGCTCTCTTTTTATCTCTCTTGTGTGCATTATGAAGAAGAAAGGAAAGACAGAAGCAAGAAAATCGAAAGTTACATGGAACTGAATGATAAGCTTTTCTCCTTACTCCGACTTCGTCTTTTATGTTATCAATGCACTTAGGAAAAAGTGGGTTTGTCGTTTGCGAATTGAGCATTAACGAAGAAGTTGATGTGGATGGAGACGTGGAATTCTGAGGTTATGTTTATGTTATACTGAGGTTCATGGATTATTTTGTTCATGTATGGTTAATATACTATGACAAGAGATCTAGTAAACAGCAGATCAGCACCCGTGGTGACTCTTAGCTCTTCTTAGCTAGTATATACTCCCAGACATACCTCTTAAAGAATGGTTCATGGACAGGGCTGGTCAAGGTAACGATTATAGGTGGCTGTCAGAGGCATATGAGACAGATTGCTACCCTGGTCATGGAACCCTTTAACAAAGTAACACTAAATATCCTATCTAGGGCCTAGAGTATACTTTTGGGGGGGATTCAAATAACAGAGTTGTTCTCAAACTTTGTGTCGTGACATACAATTCCTAAATTGCGTTGCCTTTTAATATGAGACACTTGGATTACCCTCCAATAGCTACTTAACTGATTAATCTTCAAAATGCGCTCAAACTGCACCACATAAACTCAAAATATTCCAAACTTAATCCTCATGCTACTTATTTCACGTTACAGGAACTAATTACTGTGATTTACTCTCAAACTTTTAACATCGCTCAAAAAACCCTCTTTACATGCCACCTTTTTTGTGCGAAACAAATTGCAATTTTTCATCAACTGATGCTGAGTGCTTAGGTGCTGAAGAAGCACAAAGATTGATTTGTTGCTATTTGTAAGAAATTTGTAAAAAGTTATGAGTATTTGATGCTTCACTGAGTGATTGAGTGATAAAGTATTGTTGCTGGCTCATCGCGATTCATAAAATGTTTATGGATAATGAAAATGGAACATCAAGAGAAAGGAAGATTGGACATAAAAAAATCATTTTTTGAGGTTACTTGGAACTATTAAAATTAAATTTATTTATTTGCTCTGAGCTTTTGCTTACCTACATGTATCATTAATAGCCAATGGTAATATTCACAACTATAATTATTAAGTTTTATTACCAATTTTTTGCATTTTTATTGCCGTAATTTAAGTTCCGCTTAACAGGCTTACGAGACTAAGGTAATCGTATCTAATTTGCATAAGAGTAATTAAATTAATTGAGTTGTAATGTTTATTTAATGGACTTTAATGAGGAAGTTATGACTTATTTTCTTTCGTTGGAAATTTCATTATTTCTGAAGATTAAGTTCTCGTTAATTTCCTATAAAATTGCATTTAAATTAGCTAAGAACTGCTTAGGATCTTCGGTATTTAAGGATTTTGAGAAAATTCTAGATAATTTGCTCATTTACTGAAGGTTTAACTTGTTTACTGGATGTTTTGTTTTTTAACTGGATCTTTTGCTCATTTACTAGATCTTTTGCTTATTTACTGGATATTTTATTTATTTAGGGGTCGTTCGCAAATTACGTCACGCTTTTAGGGGGGAGGGGGGGGTCAAAGAATTTGTGACAGTCCATTCAAAAGATTTTTTTTTCTTTGGAAAATTTGTGACAAGGGGGGGAGGGGGGGTCGAAAAAGTCGTTTTTTAGCGTGACGTAATTTACGAACGACCCCTTACTGGATATTTTATTCATTTACTGGATATTTTATTTAGTTACTGGATCTTACTTAACCAAATTGAATTTCCTACCTGATTGCCAACGTAATCTTACAATACACAACCAAAATCATCTGCATCATCCCATCAGATCCACAAGAAGAAATACACAAACTTCCCAAAAGAGTAATTCAACCATAAACTTCAGTCTTGAGCAATTTATCAAAAGAAACTTTCAAGATTTTTCTTACGAAAATCAAAGGAAATTAGAAATTATGAAAACCCAAAAAAGTCAGAAAAGAATGTTCTTCTTTGCCTTTGTTTTCTCTTCCATTCCAATTCAATTTAGTTATCTTATTCAGATAAAAGCACTAAATTGTGTAAGAAAAATGGAGATATAATAAAATATGAAGAAGAACAAACAATATGATAACTTAGGATTGAGAAAAAAGAGAAGAAATTGTTACAATAAAATAAAGTTTTTGTGTTAAGCTTCACTTGTAGGAAGCTTCTAGGGATGGTAAAATGTGTCTATGGGTTGGATAAGGGGTCGTTCGCAAATTACGTCACGCTTTTGGAGGGGGGATGGGGGGTAGGAAAATTTGTGACAGTCCAAACACAAAATTTTTCTTTCTTTGGAAAATTTGTGACAAGGGGGTGGGGGAGGTTGGTTCGAAAAAGTCGTTTTTTTGCGTGACGTAATTTGCGAACGACTCCTAATTAATGAAAAATAAAAAGACTCATTTTGCAAAACTTGCTACTAATAAATAAATTTTATTAAGTTTGAGATTCGAACCTCGATCTTGTTAGAAAATTCTAAAAATTGTATTATAATCAGGGTTCGTGAAGAGTAAAAAAAATCTTTGATTTCTGAAATCATTTTTTTCTGTGATCTCAGAAAATCATGATTTTTGAAATCCTACGTAAATCTTTACGTAGGATTTTGATTACGTAACGAAAATCATTACGTAGAGATTTTCGTTACGTAAAATCATTTTTGTTTATGATTTTCATTATGAATCATTTTGAACATATTGGTCTCAATTTCTTATACAGATTAATTAAACATAATGTTTTCACGAAAATTAAGCTGTTCAGAATAAGCACATTACACTTTAGGTGCTTAAATTAAATAAATTTCGATACAAGTAATGATCATTTTCATCTGGATGTTTTTTGCTGATCCAGCCGAAAATGAAAGTATTGAAATTTACATAAATTAAGCACCTAAAGTGTAATGTGCTTATTCTGAACAGCTTAATTTTCGTGAAAACATTATGTTTAATTAATCTGTATAAGAAATTGAGACCAATATGTTCAAAATGATTCATAATGAAAATCATAAACAAAAATGATTTTACGTAACGAAAATCTCTACGTAATGATTTTCGTTACGTAATCAAAATCCTACGTAAAGATTTACGTAGGATTTCAAAAATCATGATTTTCTGAGATCACAGAAAAAAATGATTTCAGAAATCAAAGATTTTTTTTACTCTTCACGAACCCTGATTATAATCTTGTATACAAAGTGGGCAATATGTAGTATTTAAGTCACAAAATTGAATATCAAATCCTATATTCAGAAGCATAGTTATATTTTTTGATGAAGTAGGGGCATTTTTAAATTTTTTTGTACTATTCTTTTTCAAGATTTTTGCGTAGCATTAAAAAATCGAAGAACTTTTCGACAAAAAAGGGGGAGAGGGGGGGTGTTGTGATTTTTACCCATAATGCCTACTTCCTATATATATAATCCTAATTAAAGTGTAGATAGCAGGGGATCTGAAAAACTCGTTCCAAAAATTCCAGTTTCAGATTAGTTCCCACACCTAGTAAGAAAAATTCTTCCATCCTCCTTTCCATTTCTACAAAATAATAAAGAAAAAAATTTCCCATTGTGGAATTGAAAAGGAAGACACACAAGCAGAAAGTATTTCAGACACAAGAAAACTAAGTGGAATTCTTTAAAAGTTTAATTTTTTTCTTAAGAAATGAATATTTTTTGACATTTTGTGCTAAATCCTCACAATTTCTCCATTTCAAGTTGTTACCAAACAGACTGTCCGTGCTTGAGATAAACTTTTCAGCATCACAATGACTTTTTAAAGTTGGAAATTTGCTGAAGACAGCAAGTAAGAGAAATTAAATCTTTTTATTTGTTGAACAAAAGAAATTGATTGAAGCTATGAATTTTACGGTAGACGTAGATCTCTTAGAAAAAAATTTAAATATCATCAAGCACTAAATCACGTTCTATAATCCATCATAAGTATTTCTATTGCTCTTTTCTTGTGCTGAGAAGATGAGTGTATAGCAAGTTTTGCAGAAAATCTCACGACATTTCTCATGCTCAATTGGTAAATCATGTTTCGTGTCTGATTCAACTGCTTGTGGATAGATATGGAAATGAAAGAGAGTAACAGTTAAAAGTCATGAGTTTGCTGGGGAATTCCATGATTGAGTTGACTGACTGAGTTTGAGGTGATTTAAATTGGTTTTGAATTAGCTCTGGGTGTAAATTTGATTTGGCTCAATATTGAGGCTCAACAGTATAAATTTAGCTTAATGTTCAGCGTCAGTTTAGCTTAATGCTCAGCGTCAGTTCAGCTTGTGACTCAGGTTCAACACAGCTAGAGGCTCAGCTTCAGCACAGCTTGAGACTAAGTTACAGACTTCAACTTGAGGCTAAGTTACAGTTCAGCTTGAGGCTCAGCTTCAGTTCAGCTTGAGGATAATCTTTAGTTCAGCTTGAAGCTAATCGTAAGTTGAAAGTCATATTAACTTCAACTTGAGGCTCAGCTTGAGGCTAAGTTACAGTTCAGCTTAATGCTCAGCGTTAGTTCAGCTTGAATCTCAATTTCAGTTCAATTTGAGGTTCAGCTTGAATCTCAATTTCAGTTCAATTTGAGGTTCAGCTTCAGTTAAGCATGATGCTCAGCTTCAGTTCAGCCTTACTCTCAATAAAATATTCTAAACAATGCACAAATGCGTTCAAATCTATTATCATTCCCTTGAATTTCAATACAATGTGTTCTTAGCTCACATGAATAACAAAAAATGTGAAGTTCATGTCTGGGAGTAATGGAAGACGACCGAATTTATTGTTTCATAGAAAAATAGCAAACTAAAAAAAAAGATTGCAGAAGCAGAACATTTGTATAGACATTAATTTTCTGCTCCAATTATAGTTTTTTTGCGCTCCTTCAACATTTATTCATGAAACTAGCAAAAAAAATATATTTCTAATAAAAAATATTGAAGCAGAAAAATATTGTTCAATATTTGTTTATAAAAAATAACTTTTGTTCTGAAATTGAACGTGGAGAAAATTTTAAGCTACTGTTTTATTCATTCATTTTTGTATGGCATCTTGTGACTTTGTGTGGCTTCGTATGATAAATTTAAGATTTACGACTTATTTGTATAGGAAAACAATGGATGAATAAGTTGGAAATTTAGAGATAGTAATGAGAAAAAATAATTTTATATAAATTATTGTTTTTTTAAGTAACTTAATTGATTTTATTTTGTTATCATTTTTTCACTTTAAAAATTTCTCTCAAATTTAATAAAAACAATTATTAATAAGCTTTTATGCAAGCAGAACTATAAAAATGATTTATGTTTATTTATCAGACATTTTTACATTTAAATAAAATTGACCAGTAGTGAATAAAGATATGAGAAGTATCTAGTTTTGAATTCAAATGCATACATGAAAGAAGCAGATGTGCATCGCCATAATTTACATAGTTTTTAATAGCACTTCAGCGTCTATAATAAACTCACACACAAAATAAAATGCAGCATGAATGGATGAATAAAACTTTTTTTTACAGTTGTTTAAAAATAAATTATGAGTCGTCGGACGAAATCAATTACCCAAATTGATGGCTCATAAAAAGTTTTTTTTGAGAGACTATCGACTGCTAGCAATAGAGAGCGAACTAGTATGAGTAGGTTTTGGCTGATGAAAACGCATATAAAATTTATTTGAAAAATAACGGTCATAAAACATTTGAAAAATAACGGTCAAAAATATTTTAAAATTAACGGTCAAAAAATATTTAAAAATTAACGGTTATAAAGTATTTAAAAAATAACAGCCAAAAAATATTTAAAAATTAACGGTCAAAAATTATTTGAAAAATAACGGTCAAACAAAATTTGAAAATTAACGGTCATAAAATATTTGAAAAATAACGTTCATATTTTGAATAAAAACGTGGACAAACAGACAGAAACTAGACAACCTTCTAATTTTAAAATTGGAACTGCACTAAAAACTATTGAGTTTATAAAATTCAATGTACATAATCTGAGATACAATGGTCCGCGGATAAAAAATTTGCATCTAAAAAGCTTTCCCATAGACGCGTGTGTATCGCTTAACAATTTATGCATGGCAGTAGTCTAGTAATTAAGTTACAATCGACTGAACTCAATTCTCTTTATTGCTAATTGAATGAATTTTTTTGTTGTGAATTTCATTTTTGGATCTTCTTTTTTTGCGCATCCACGAGTCGATTTTCAATGCAAATTTTATGATGCGGACAAAAGAGTCGATAATTGAAAGAAATGTCTTTTTTTGCGCCCAATTGAATATTTTATTATTTTGTAAACTCGTTGCTAATGGAAATGAAATCGATTTGATTGATAAAAAAAATCAGTGGACGGTCGTTAGCTCACGTATTATTTGACCCATTAGCCTCCAACTAGCATCTTCGCATTCGAGACATCAATCTCATTTTGTAACTAAACAAACATAATAATTTCGTGTAGGCTCGAAAACTTCTATTAAAATTAATTTAACTAGCAGCGCCAAAATGATGGAGAATTATTGATTACAACAGTCGATTTTTCAAAGCCTTTGTGACCATAAAAAGTATTCAATTTCAATTAGACTTGAGACATGGCATTGGATATTTTTGGAATTTTTTTTGAAGATCACGGATTAATCTCTTTTATTGTGAAAATTAATGAAATTTGTCCATATTTCTTATTCAGACGTGTGCTACAATCTCATTTGGTAACGGAAACTAGCGGATAGGTAGGTCATTACTTATGAAACTCTCAAATGGTTCTGTTGACATAGATTTATGCAAATTTGTCTGTGTGTAAAATGAAAGTAATTGATTTAGTGTCTTGGGATTCGGTGAGATGATTTTAATTTGTGTAGAAATTTTGCTAACGGTTTATGGAAAGAAGAAGCTGTTAACGGTTTATTTAGATTTGAATTTTTTGTGGGGTTTTTTCGCGGGTTTTTTTTGTTTTGAAAGATTTTTTTGGGATTTTTTAGTTTTTTGCACCTTTTGCTCTGTTTTTAAGGTATATTAACATTTAAACAACTAAATTAGACTCAATTCTAACTAAGGATTGTAATTTTATAGTTTCTACGTCTCTAAATTATTGAAAAATTGGAATTTTAATGCAAAATCTAAAAATTGTGGTTATGTTTGTTGTTTTTGTTTACATTTTAGCTATAATTTTAGTTTTTCAGAAAATCCGGCAACTTATAGCAGCTTCTACATTCACAAACAGAAGCAACAGTCTTATCAGCTATGAAATATCTCATAATTATCCTCAAATACAATCTCATTAATTAATTTAACAAATTATTCAAATAAATTTCCAATTCGAACGTGACAAAACTAGAAAATCTTAATTATTTTCAGTTCCTGTAGCAAATTTGCAATCTACATTCCATTTGCCCCAAATCTACATATCTAAAAACCAGCGACACAAGCTAAACTTTTTTTTATAGAACGAGTTTAATGTTGCGATTATTTTTTTTGTTGTTTTGTGTCAGACCCAGCAAACATCTGTTTGTGTAATTTATTTTCTTCGGATTCATTAAAAACGTCTCGGTTTTTTTGAGAAGGAACACACATGAATGAGTTGATTTGACTTGAAGGTGTCACCGAAATTCTTTTTGACACTTAAATTACTTACAATTATTAACTCGAGTCATTTCTTTGTCAAATTAGGCAAAGGTGCTGACTCAGATTAAACTTCCGTACGGTCGGATGAACAAAAAAGAGTTTTTTATTCATTTTATTTCAAAATAATAACAATCTCATGTTATTTAAGCGCCTTCTTATGTAAATAAAGTCATATGCCCAAACGTCTCGAAAGACTCGACATTCAGATCATTATTTAAAGTGTCTACGAAAACACAGTCGATAAACGTGGGCGGAAGTCGAGCGACGAATAGAATTTAAACATAAAATAACGCTTATCCGTTGAGATCTATTGAGTTACAAATAAAAATAAAAATGTAATCTCGAGAAAATTTCTTCAATAACTTGATTTGATGGCATTGATGCACATTGGAACGATTAAGATGATGACGACTATTTTGACAATTTCGTTAAATTATCGTCAGTTCTGCTTTCGACTTTTTCATCTGATGAAATTGCATTTGGACGTGTGGATGAGTTGGTGATTCAATTCATTTATTTTGACGTGTTTTTTCATGATGAGGTGTTGGAATGAAGTGGCACTTTGATGGGCTTTGCCTTTTGAGATTAGAGTGACTTCGTGGAATTTTGATGGATTTTGAGGGTTTAAGTTGAAATTTAGTAGGTTTTGAGAAATTTTTAGGGGATATTTGGGGATATTTAAGATTATTAGAAGTTAATGGGGGATATTTGAGCTTGTTGGAGGATATTAGGAGGTATTAGAAGATATTGAAAGATATTTAAGAATATTACGGGATATTTGAGGATATTTAATCAATCTATGTTTTATTAGAGTATATTAAGGGATATTCGAAGATATTATGGTAGTGAAGAGGATATTTTATAACATTAAGGGATATTAGGGGATATTTGATGACACAGTATAATTTTAAAAGTTGTGTAGGGATATTAAGGGATATTTGAGGACATTAAGTGATATAAAAGCTGTAAGCTTACTTAAAAATGCGCTCTATCCACCAATCAATCCCACCAAATTCCCAAATCATTTCCCATATGATCTTATAATTCAACTCTCATCAACTGAACGGAAACTGAAAATTATTTTCTTTCTTTTCATCGAGTGTCACTTCTTCCTTCCCTGCCGTTTAAAACTGAAAATTAAATTTAATATTGAACGAAACCTTCTGTCGGAAGAGCAATCCTCTTATCTTGATGTGTCCATTGAACATTGCATTTTTCATGTTGGACGACTTAAAAGAGTTCAAACTTACACAGAGTGACATTGAGAAATGATGATGAGATTAAGTTTTGTGTCTTTTTGTTCGTACCCATTTAAGGAATTTAAAGTTATTTTTGTTTGAAAAGTTTTTCTGTAGAGACGTTTTGGACAGAGGAAGTAAGTTTATAGCTTTTGAGGAAGTTGAAAGTTTTTGGTTGGAATTTAAATCGTCTAATTGATCGATGAAGAAGAATGAATCTTCGAGAGTAAAATTTAACGGTCATCAAAAATTCAAAATTTGTAAAAAAAAGTTTCTAACGGTTTTCAAAAATTTGAAAATTACTGAAGATCTGTTGAAAAATTCAAATAAACTTTAACCGTTAAACTTCCACTTTTAATATTTTTGAAAATTTGACTTCTAGATTCTTTAAATTTAGTCATATGATTAAAAATATCATTGAATCTGTCACTGCTTCCATGCTTCCATAAAAATCAACACGAGACTCACTTCAAAAAGTGAAATGCTAACGACACTTCCACAAACTGTCATAAAATCAAAAAAATTATTAATTACGTGAAAATGACACCAAAAATTCTCCCCTAGAAAATCACATCCTTAACTTCATATTCCATAAAACCATATCCATATCCCTTCATGCACAATTTTGTAGCAACTTATGAGAGAAAAAAATTATTAAGCAAATAAAAACTTGTATTTATTACATGCACACACTCAAATTAAATGGGGAAATAGTTCATAAAAATGAATAGTGTACTTAAAGCACTTTGAAAATATTTTTATGGAATTTTTGCAATCATAAAATAAAAGTTTTATTAAAAATGATTTTCATATTATGAGGCTTAAGGGTTCACATGTGTAATATTGGAAGGATTATTGGTTATTTGTATGGAAATTTTTGATTATTTTTTTCTTTGATGGAATTTTTGAAGGGATTGGGAAATGCTGAAGAAAGTGACTGACAAGATTTGATAAAAGTTAAGGATTGCTGGTGGTTAGGTCCTTCTGACTAAGTGACTTGCTTAGATTAGGTATTAATACTGCTTTGAATTAGGTGAAACTCAATTAATAACAAATGTTAGTGCCATAGCCTGAGCTTTATTGCATTTAACTATTTGGAACCTGCTCTAGGGCTGGTTTCTAGAGCTACCCGGGTATCCTACCGCTACCCTCCACCGAGGGTACCTAGGGTACCCAACCTACCCTATTCTTTCCTACTAGGATGTACCTACCCAGGTGTGGTTCGATTCTCAATTCAGATTTTTTTTAAATTTAAAACCATTTTTGGGTATAGAGACTACCGAACCATTATAACTATCTTATCCCATTTCCAGAGACCGATACTCAGGGGTATCCATGGTTAGGTACCATAGAGTATACCCGAGAACATCATACTCTGGAGCTGGTATGATGAAATCTTCTATTTCTGTACAAAAAATTCAGTTTCCTCACATAAATAACCATAAAAAAGACTACAAAACAAATAAACATCTGTGTCCGTATAACAATTCATAGACACAATAAGTCAAGCCTTTCAAAATTCCTTCCAATTCCTAACATGAAAAATTCTCACGAATAAAAGTTTCCCCCAATACAAAATGCAAGAAAAATGTGTGAAAATTCTGTACATATGTATCTGCATCTCATCGTCTTCATCTTCTTATATGTGTTACAGGAATAGAAGTGAAACAGAGAAAAAGACAGAAGAGGAACTTCTAAAATTAAATTCATTTCATGATCTATTTTCAAAACGTGTTGCAGATTTTTTATTTGCAATATTCTATTCTGAGATTCTCACTATATGTGTGGCTGAACCGAGAAGTTTTGTTTTCACAATTCTTTTTTTTCTAGCTTCTAAAATTAGAAACGTGTGAAGGATTTATTTATGTGACTTCAAGGATTTCTGGTTACAAACTGTGTATTATGTTTGTGCACTTTACACAACAGTTAATGCCAATATCGCTTTTGCACACATGGCAGTGCTTATTGCTCTTAAATCAACGCCTTACTGGATGTCGTTTATAAATGATGTCAAATATTTGGGAGATGAGGAGGTAGGGTCAGGGGTATAGGGAGGGGGGTACACCCCCTAACAGGTATAAACCCAAACCAGGCATAGTATGTATAAGGTTACCCCTACCCGGTTGTGCCCCCTTCTCCTACCTTTGATCAAGCCCCTTCCTTTAGAGGGGGTCTAAAAATTCAATTTTTTTAACAGACGTCATTTATGGACAACCCCTAAATATGAGATTTTACTTCACTGAACTAAGAACAACTCCAAATACTTTAATAAATAAAATTTCAAAAGAAATGGACACGGGGGCATTAAATAAACATCAAAACACAACAAACATATCCACTTATGTAGCATTTAACTTAAATGAGTCATAAAAAAATCATCGACATTCTCAAAATTCTTAAATACTAATCCAAATTGGATTTAGAGATTTTTTTCTCTCAGATCTGGTTTTTAATGCATTTTTACGACTTCACGTGATGCAACATTTTACTTTACATTTCATGCAAATGTTCATAATATCTGCTTGAGGTATTTTTTGAAAGGCATTGAAAGTTTCGTTTGAAGTGAGCTGAAATTATTGCTGAAATATTTTGTGTTGGTGATTTTTGTTAGCTTTTCATATTTAGGTTTGTAGGCATAACAGTGGAGTAATTTATTTATTTTTGTGTTGGTGATCGACTGAGTTCTTTTTTTGATTGTTGACTTTTCAAGTGGTCGATGGCATTAAGTGTACTGAGTATTTTTTTTAGACGTAGAGAGAAATTGACTTTTGGACCTATATGGTAGATTAATCAATAAGATAGAGAGGTTGATTATTGGGGAAATTATTGAAATTATGGATGGGTATTGGTATCCAAGTATGAAGTTATTGAACTTATTATTTTGAGGTTATATTGTATATTTGGATGAGATTTAAATCTTTTACTCCAAAGCAGTGACTTTGCATCTTCAAGTTGGGGACCTAGATTGAGAGGAGATATGGACATTCACTAATGACGTCCAAGGGTCCAAAGAGGGGGGGGGGGTAGTAAAGTAGAACCGTGAGAATTCTAACTAAGGAGTTTATCGTTATTTTTGAAAAAATTGTAGTTTTTCTCAGACGTGATGGAGAGGTGGGTGTTTCAATTGAAGGGTTTGGTCTGGGATAGATTCCTGTCAGGGGAGTGGGTTGATACCCCAAAAACTTGTCTGAATGAGATTCTGACCAGAACATTCAATATTTTGAGGTTATATGACAAATCTTGAAATGGGATTTGAACCTTGATTTTCTGAAAAATCATCCAAACTTGTATAA
This sequence comes from Chironomus tentans, assembly GCA_963573255.1. Lineage (NCBI taxonomy): Eukaryota > Metazoa > Arthropoda > Insecta > Diptera > Chironomidae > Chironomus > Chironomus tentans. The sequence continues at coordinate 10,320,371 of OY754302.1, forward strand.
GTCAGTCTCTGTGACCAATCACCCACCCGTGACCATCAACAAGTTCAACAATTATTGATAATTTCCCATTTTAAGATAATCTGCAGATAACTTTTCAGGGTCAGCTATAGTAAAATGTCACGAAAGTAAATGACCAACTCAGCTTGGTTTGAAATAATCAGCATAAATCATGTAAATATTTATTTTTTACGTGCTAAAAAGAGGCTGAATATCCATTTCTTAATCACCGCTAGTAAAAAAAAATCCACAGCTTTTTAACAATAAATCCAATATCCCATGGTGAGACCCGTCTAAATATTATCGTAATTTTCACCGTAGAATTATAGTCTAGACTTAAATATTTTTCCCAATCCACAAATCCGTAGAATCATCAAAACAATATTTGCCAACAAGTTTTGCTTCTTGAACATCCTCATAAAAATAAGTCCGCTGAATGTCATTATCATAACATATTCGCATTACTTAATCTTGCTCATTTTTGTCATTTCATAACATGCTTCTTGTTCCTCATTTATTTTTGTTATCAGATTTGTATAACAAGAAAAGCAAAAGCAAAACAAAAGAGAAAAGTTCAAGTGGAAAAAAAATTTAAAAGTCTAAAGAGACACACTTTTATCGTGAATTGTAAATCTCTTAAGTCATGAAATCCATGATAAGGTTATAACGTTCGGTCTGTGACATCTTTACGATTATTTTTATAAAAGAGATTCTTGAAACGTGCCATTTATTTTTCGTTTCACATTTCTCATTTTATGCACATGCCTGATTGAAAATAAGGAAAACTAGTTTAACCTGTCACAACAATTTATAAGACTCGATAAGATTCAATATGCTAGCTTGGTGTCGAGGTAAAATTGTGAGAGATAAAAAATGTATTTTTAATCGCCGTGTCTGTTAATCATTAAATAAATGAACTTTTTCATATGCATACATGCATTTTTAAATGCAGTGAGGAAATAATTTTACAAAAAATAATAAATTGTATATTGAGAGAATTGAGGTGTAGTCAGGGGGTTGGGTGACTCTATTAGCAATTTTTAATTTTTATTGCGAAAGCTAAGGTGGAGTTCATTCATAATTTTAAATAGTTAAGAGACTTGAAGTTGAGTGACCCTCTGTGAAAGTGAATTTATTATCTTCTAAACTTATATTTTTTTAAAAAAATCTGTTTATAAAATATTTTTAGAAAGCACTTTAAAAAAATTATTTTTAAAATTTTTAATTTTTTCCATATATGGCATATTTTACATTAAATGGCTCGGTAGCTGTATGGTTAGAGTACTGGATTACTAATTAAGAGGTCAATGGTTCGATTCTTACTTCTAACATTTTTTCAAAATATTTTTATTTTTTAACGGTTTCAAAAAATTCAAAAAAGTTTAAAAAAATTATAAATATTTTTTAAAATTTAGAAAAAGTTAAGCTTTTTCATACAAATTTTTTAAAAAAAATTATTTTATTTTTTCTATAAGTGAAGCTGTATGAACCTCAGTGAAAATGAATTTCTTGCCTTCTATATAAATTTTACAAAAATTAGTAAACTTATTTCAAAATAACTTTGAGTCACTAATTTAAAATATCTTAAAATGTCCACATGGAAGAAACCCACCTCCTTCTGGGTAAGAAAATTAATTTATTTTTTTTTAAATAATATCACGAATCAGCCACGATGCGTTAATCTTTCCCAGAAAAAAAAACATGATCGACAATATGTTTGCGTCGCAGCACAGGAAATTCCAAGAAAAAAGTTTCTTTCAATAAACATAAATTTTGATGATCTTGAGGCATGTAAAGCGATCAATAAGTGACCAGTCATCACTAGTAATTCATTAACATTGGAAGTTCAAGAGAAATGAAACTTTTTTCAATATTTGCATGCCAGCTCTATTTAAATTAGCAATCCAAAAAATAATATTGACTTTGAAAACTAATACAGTAAATAACGAACCGCTTATTCCAGTTAAACATGCGGAATGATGAGCAGACAGAAAAAAAATCGGAGCCAGTTTCGCTAATAATTAGTCTGATTTGGCATAAAACTTGATGATTACTGATATTTTGGAAATTGAAGACTTAATGCCTTTTTAATACTCAAATTTTGACTCGCTTCTGTACGCATATTGGAAATTAATCAAACACCAAAGGCGTGACTTCCTCATCATGTTAAAAAACACTCAAAATTAATTAGTTCCTCGTAAATTATTTTGAACCATCTTTTTAATAAAAATCTACATTTTTTTAGATTCTAAATCTTATTAATTCCTTCCCACAGTTCCGCAAGAGAAATTGATGTGAAAAGTCTAAAATTTTAAAGGAAATAATTTATTCGAGTTGCCTGATTTTTAATTTTCATAATTCAAAAACAGTAATTTTTCATATCTCACAAGACAACCTTTCAGCTTCTATCTAAGCAACTTTATTTATAGACATATGCTGTCATTTGAGTTTAAAATATTTACCAATCTATTGACATAAATATGGCCCGAGAAGTGAGTTGTGATGATATTTTGTGGATGTTATTGCTTACTAGCATAATTCAGGAATTTATAGTTTAATATTTTTTCAAAAATTCAAAATTTAACGGTTTTCAAAAATTCAAATTTTAACGGTTTTCAAATTTTTAAACTTAACGGCTGTCAAAAATTCAAAAATTAACGGTATTTAAAAATTCAAAAATTAACAGGTTTCAAAAAATTCAAAAATTAACGATTATCAAAAATTCAAATATTAACGGTTTCCAATAATTCTAAAATTAACGGTTTTCAAAAATTCAAGATTTAACGGCTTTCAAAAATTCAAAATTTAACGGTTTCAAAAATTTAAAATTTTACAATTTTCTAAAAGTCGACGAAAAATTGATTTAAAATATTATTTTCTCCATTCATGAATCTAAAACTTCTACAAGTCATACATAGATCGGGCCAAATCATGAAGACACAACAAACGCTCATCCACTCATAATTAAACTTGTAAATTTTGTTTATATGTCGCCATATAACACTTGAGTGTCATTTTGATAAATTTTTAGTCATCAAATTTACTGCCTTCTGCAGATCCTCATATCGTTCTCATGATTCTTACTTCTATTCACACAAAATACTGAAAAAAATCCATTCATTGTGAATTATTGAAAACTTATGAGAACAGTTCTGCTATTGCATTTCACATCTTACAGTTAATACTTGATTGAGCATAACGACCATCACTTGAGTATCATGAATTATACAGAACATAAAAAATCTTTAAGTTCTCCTTTCCCTCCACTTATTTGCCTTTCTAAAGTCTCATTAACACTAGCGTATAAATTGAGATTAAAAATCTATTTTTTTTGTATTAAGCTTAAGAACCATAAATTGCTGTTAATTAAAGAGCATGAATGAAGGAGGAAAGCATCTAATGCACTGTCTGCACGAATTGAAATTAATTTTTGTAATATTCACGATTTTTCGAGAAGCAATATCAATTATAATAATGAGATTTTTTTTGCAAAAAAGAAAAAAATAAATAATAAAAAGAGCAAAAACTAATGGGTATACCTAAAGAAAACATTTTTGACAATTTATTTAAGGATTTGAACCTTTGATTTAACTGAATTTTTATGAATTTTATTTCTCAACTTTAACAATTTGTTGTCTAAAATCCAATTTAAATATTTTTTGCTTCCTAAATTTTGGATTGGTTTTAATTGAGAGAGGGAGGGAGGTTGACTTCATTCAATCACCCTTGTGGCTACGCACCTAATTCATAATCAATCAATTACTATCTCATTATAAAAAGTGTGTCTTTATCTTCATTATTAATTCACATGTTATCAAATTCAATCAATCAATTAACTGTAGACTCCATTCAATATCATCATCAATGATTTTTACGCAAAAAGCAGCATAAAGTATGATAAATGAACAGCACCGACCTCAGTTTATTATTTAAATGTGAAGCTCTCGAGCTTTCTCGAACTAAATTTGCATTCAATTGAATTAAGTGAATGTCATTGTCAATGGCCATAAAGGCATAAATTGAAAAAATTCAGTGATTTGAAATCGGAGAGGATGAGATGAAAAATTAAAATAAATTAAATTGTATAGAATATCACATTAAAAGCTGAATTGTCATAAATTTAAATTGTATTAAGTGGAAAATCGTAAAAAATTTCTTTCAGATTAAAATGCAACGATCATCAATAAATGCAGGGTCATGCCTAGTAATTTTTTAAAGAGGGTTAGGATTTTTTAATAATAAATATTTTTCTCAATTTTTTGAGGGGTCCAAAATTCAAGCTCGAGGGGATTCCCCCTGACTACGCCTCTAAATGAGTGTCATTGAGACTCCAAGAAAAAGTGAAGAACATAAAACTTTATGAACTTTCTTTCTTTTCGTCGTTTCCATTCCATTTAATGATAAAATTGATTGATAAAAAATATTCCATGCACTATAATCATAAATATTATTATTTTTCGAGATCCGGGGCTATACCGAGAAGTAAATTGACCAAAGGAACCGCACTCTCATTGCAAGCTGTGATTATAGTAAAAAGACAAGTAATAAAAAGTAAATAAGAAGAAGTTTTGTGTCATTCTATATCCATATAATAATTTTTTTATTGTTTCTTTCTTCCTCTTTGGTTTTTTGAGTTTGTGTACATGAGGGAACAGCGTACGTGATGGGCCTTTAATCAGATATGTGTGATGGTCTTGTGAGAATTTCGGGTGAAATATTTTTGGGGAAAAATAGTAGTTTCATTTATATTGGCATTTTTGTAGCTTTGACATCATAAGTAAATTTTCGAAAATATTAATTAGCGTTAAGTGTTGAGGTTCAAATCCTAAAATGTTAAAAATAATGTTAGCAGTGTGTTTTGTCTTTTATCTTTTCCTTTTTGTTTTAAATGGATTTTTTTACCAGAAACTACAGAAATTCGTCTAAAACAGTCTGAAACTTATATTCTTAACTAAAAAAGTGCAAACTGGAATCGATGATATTGCTAATTTTTGAATTTTCCTCTTGTGAAGTATATAGATTTCATACAAATTTTCTAACTTTCTTTCAACTATTTTTTAATAAAAAAATCTAAATAATAATTTCAAAATAATTCCATCGCATAGAAATTCATATTCAAAAAACAGTTTCAAGTGCATCTAAATAATTTATTGCCTCGTATCATTTGTGATTACGCATAATTTTAAATGCGTATTTCATGCATTTTTCATTCCTCTCATACAAATGTATACGCATCAACAAAAAAAAACAGGAAAAATGTTAATTGCATTTTGTACATAAATTAATTTGTTCATTTATCGCTCTTCTGCTTATGTACATAAAATATTGTTTGTTCTTCTTGTTCACTCTCTTGTCCCATTATGAATATTGCATATGAAATTTTTTACTGCTATTTCCATCTCTCTTTCACATTATTTTGCTGTTGATGCATAAATAAACTTTTTAATTGAATTCTGGTGTCTCTCTGCTTTTATATTGTGGATTTTATGTGGAAAAAGAACTTTAGAGTTGAGTTTTGAAGAAATTAAAAATATGAGGAACTAGGTTTTAAATTGGTAATCAACGCCTCTATCGTTGTCAAATTACTTTACGCTTTAGGGAGGCGGTTTGAAGAATTTGTGACAATCCAAATACAAATTTTTTTGTTGTTTGGAAAATTTGTGACAAGGGGGAGGGGGGGAGGTTCAAAAAGGTTGTTATTTTGCGTGACGTAATTTATGAACGATCTCTTATTAGGTTTTTCCACCAAAATCATGTAAATTTTTGGTTCATTGTAAACAGTGGCAATGTAAGGGGTCGTTCTCAAATTAAGTCACGCTCTAGAAGAGCGAGGGGTCATTGAAAAAGTAGTTTTTTTGCGTGACGTAATTTATGAACGATCTCTTTTCCACCCAAAATCATGTAAATCTTTGACTCATTGTAAACATTGGCAATATAAGGAATCGTTCTAAAATATAATGACAGTTCAAGCAATCTATCGAAAATTTTGACAAGGAAGAGGAAGGGGTCATTGAAAAAGTAGTTTTTTATGTGTGACGTAATTTTCAAATGACCCCTAATGGCAGAAAAGGTGGAACATTTACCCAATGCGCCGTATTAAAGAGACGAAAAATTTAATAAATTTCAACCAAACTGACTTATTTGCATGATATATTAAATTTTGAGAGCGCAAATTCAACATTTTACCCTAGGTGCTCTTGGATCTATGCTACATCTCTATCTAAATATCTAATTTTCATTTAATAGTTTATAATGACGGTTTTGCAATAAACTTAATATAGAGAATTTGTATAGAATGAATTCTGAACATTTCAGTATTTCGTCAATTGGTTCGAATCCTAAAGTTTTCTTGGAAAGAAAGTTTTCGCATCATTTATTGCATTGTTCCTCACTTTTTTGCATATTTTTATATATGATTTTTTTTAATTGTATTTTTTGTTGACTAACACATGACATAATTTATTTTTAAATCGATATTTTAAAAAAATTTACCACAATTTCTGCGTCTACTCCGTGACCGTAGCTGGGAAAGGAAAACTTCAATATTCCAAAGTAATCATAAACTAATTATTATTCCACTTGCACTTCCCCCTTTAATGTAAATAAACACACAGCAGTTCCTATTATTTGATTTTAATTTAATGTCTCTCTTTCACCTTTAAATTGCATAAAATTAACTACACATAGCCTTGAGCATTATTTTCTCTCTGCTTCCAAATCATTCTCATTTGCAAAAATAAAGACTTTAATTATCGGACCATAAATGTGGGAAAACATCCAATTCAAGACGATGATGTATCACAAAAAAGGAAGGCAAATTATTTTTCACTATTTTTTTTTCACTTCTTCTCTTTCTTAGTCAATTTAAATTCTATTCTTCAATCGACACTTTCGACATTACAATGCGATTTTTTTATGTGCAAAAAAATATTGAACTGTAAATACACATACTATATTTTACATAACAACACCACAACAACACAGATACACAATTCTCATTTATATTGTATGAAAATAATTCTTTTTTATTTCGAGAAAAAAAATAATAAAATGTTAAGCACTGGAGACCCAAAAAAAGTCCATGTTTCAATTTCTTTTCTCTTTAAGATTAAACCTTTTTATTTTCACGAAAAGAGATGAAGAAAGAAACTGGTTTGTAAGTCGCATAGAATTTCACATATCAATTGGCTCTTTTTCATATTTTTATTATTATTGATGTTGTTCAGTCTTTAGTTTCTTCGTAGACGGTGCCAATGGTCAATTTTATGAAATACAAGAGCTAGGCATAAGAGATTGGAGGCAGGTTGATAATAAAGAAAGGAAATTTTTTTGAGGTTATGGGGGGGGGGGGGTTATGTTGTTTGTTTTTGGTGTCTTGATTGAGATTGGAGACAGAACATAGTCAGCAGTTTTTTTTCTAAGAATATTTATTTCAAAAGTCCTAGGAAACAAGAAATTTGACCTCTCTTGGATTCACTCTCGAGTAAAAGGCTCGCTACTAGAGCAAAATAGTAGTATTACGACCAGATTTAATTTCAAAATTTACATTTTTTAATTTTTTGGAATTATTTAAAATTATAAATCTGGATTTTTTTTGAAAACTTTTTGGAATTCTAAGGAAAATTTTAAGACTTCCCTTAAATATGTTTGAATATGCTACTGGGTTGGTGTTTGGATACACTAAGGATAAAAGCTAGGATATACTCGAGAAAACGGTTTCGGATCAGTACTTTGGATGTACTGCAAGATGATGGCCATTATTAATATTACTATACAGATCATGCTATTGATTTTGTAAGAAACCCCTCAAGTTTCAAGGTATCTCTAGTATCTAGAGTCTAGATTATATATTTGTCTAGGGGTACCATCAAAAAAAGGAATGTCCACGGGTACGAAATGGTAAATTTGAAAAATGATGGGGTTCGAATCTCAACTGGTGGAGCAAGGATAATGAAAATGGGTCATGTACCCCTGGACGTCAAGGTTTTGAGGTACAATTGTGAAATTCTCAAGAATAAAAATCCCATTTAAGATCATCTTTTCCCTAAGACCATCATCCATCCACAATCAGCACCAAACAACAAACAAACCATAATCTCTATAATTAACAGAAATTTCTTTCGCTTTCGCGATTAAATTCATATATATTTATATTTTATCTCATATTCATGATTTCTTTTATATCTGTTTACAAATTTTTCACGGTGATGATGTGACCAAGTGGCACTAATAGCTCATATTTATTTACTGGAGTCTATAATTTAATAGTTTTGACACATTTCTCATCGCGAAATTCTCTACGCAATCGCAAATTGCTGTATTCACTTGTAAACTTTTTTTGTTCACAGCATTTACGAGAAAAAATTATTTTTTTTATCCACTTAGATTCTCGACATAACCGGCACGACGATCAAACCAAAACTGCGCACGGAAGAGCGAAAAATAAAGAAATGAAAACAAAGTGATCGGCGGTGAGAAGGTCGCGCAACTTAATGCTCATTTTTTATTCTCTTTTTCATGCGCATAACTGAGAGAATGTTAAGCTGAGCATATGCTGAGAATAGCATTGGAAGTGCATAAAAAATGAAAATTAAATGAGCGTGAAATTTATTCAGGTTTTTTTGATATAATTTTTTTTGAATCATAATTTATTGTAAATTTAATATGAATGAAGTTTTTCATGCTGGGGACGGAGGAAAAATTGTTAATTGAAATTGATGAGAAACAAAAAAAGTGTGAGGATTTTGTGTGTGTGGGAACTGAAAGGTTTATGGTTGAGGTTATGTAACTTTTTTTTTCAAGTAGGTATGTAGAATATTTAATTTATTAATTTTAAAATGTTTCAAAAATTGTGGATGGGGTGGGGAGACATGACTCAACTGAAAAGCCTCTTGGGTCAGGTATTTCAGGTATAATATTGAGAAAGCATGTAGTTAGGAGGTGTATAATATTAGACAAATCCTTTCTGGATGGGATTTTTTTTTAGATTGGTTGGCCTCCATATCTGGAAGTGTCACCTTTTGAATTCTAGATTGGTATATTAGGAGCTGTGCATAAATGACGTTATGAAAAAAAAAATTTCAGACCCCCTCCCACCCTCTGTCGCACTTTTCTTTTGTATGGAAGTGTCAACACAGCGTCAGACCCTCCTCCCTCTCTAAAAATTGGACGTCATTTATGAATGACCCCTTAATGAGATCACGAAGATCAGTAGCCTGGATATTAGAACAACCAAGCTACTTCACCTACATCAAGACATCCAGTTTATTTATTACATGGAATTTTAAGAAGCTGTGAGTTTCATTTCCATTTCATCTGAGTAAAAAAAGAGTATTCTGCTCTGTCAAGATTCGAACCCATGACTGCTATGTTTGAGTCATAGTAATTTGTCGCTGGGGTATCGCTAGGTCTCTTTTTTATTAGGGGTCGTTCGCAAATTACGTCACGCTTTTAGGGGGGAGGGGGGGTCAAAGAATTTGTGACAGTCCATACAAAAGATTTTTTTTTCTTTGAAAAATTTGTGACAAGGGGGGGGAGGGGGGGTCGAAAAAGTCGTTTTTTAGCGTGACGTAATTTGCGAACGACCCCTTAGCAAAACTTTAGACACGTAAGAGTGTGTGATCTGATGGCACCGTGATGACTGTTTTCAAACTGCTTATAATGAAATTTTGGCAAATAATGAAATTTTCCGTATTGTGCCACTCGGGGAAGTGTAAGCTATGGTAACCATCTAATGCTCATGAAAATAGATAATATTTGGTAAATTTTCTCAAAAATAGAGAACATAAAGAAAAACTTGAAAATTAATGGAAATTTGCGTGAAAAAATACAGGACCTAGACGAAATTTTAAAGTTTATACAGAACAGTGTTGAAAAATATAGGATTATCTGTTTAAACACTATGCAGATGGTAACCCTAGTGTAAGCTCACTAACCCCATACCAATCATAAGTTCAAAACACTCAATTGCACATCATTACATATATTAAACATGTACATTGTTGTAATACCCATTAAAAATCAATCCCCCCATCTAAATTAAAGCACTTTTAATTACGAAACAATTTTCTTCCACTTGTGTCTATTCAATTTACACAATAATCAATGAATTTTTCCCCTCCAAAAAAATTAAAAAAGAAATTAATAATTTGATTAATCAAAACACTTGCTATTTAAAATCGTATATTAATTTCAAAAGCATATCCATTAAAGCAGCAATTTCATTACATCTCAGCAACATTAAATTATATGATACATCTTTTTCATGTTCTATTAACTTTGAGTTCAGAAAAAAAATTATTCTCTTGAGTAAAAATTCTCAATTAAGATTTTTTAAGCGGAGAATTGAGATTTCTCATGAAAAGAGATCCGTAAAGCTTTGTGTGTTTTTCTATTAAAAATTTCTGTAATCAGATTTGTAGACACGAGAAGAAATTTATCATTAGAGACAGTTTTGATTCTTGGATATGTAGTTTTGGATAGCAAACGGTTTTTGGATTAAGAAGTAGAATTCTTGAGGTCATGAAATCCGGTTAGAAATGGTTTTTGTATGAAATAGATCAGAATCTTGAAAGGTTGTTAAGAATGGCTTAGTTGATGGACTTAATTTGATGATATTGCAATCTTGATCGGTTGTGAAGCTTCAAAATAAAAGTTCCTGCCAAAAATTCACTTATTATCTAAAATTTTCAAAAATGCATGAATTTTTATGAATATACTCGTTTACTCTGGGACCCAACCTGAGAGACACAAGACTGCATGTCCATATGGATTCCATATGATCTGTCTTCTAATATTTAGGTTTGCTTTGGCAGTGGCCGATTTTTAGGGCTAACCTGGGTACCCTTCCCTACCCTAGGATAGGTGGGGGTAAGGATGGCCTGAGAATACCCTAGGATATCCACCCCCAATTACCCACCTTGCAGAAACAGGAGTTATTGGCAAGTAATTGGATCTTTGCGATAGATTTAGTTCCAAGCATTGTCATGAAATAAATATCACTAACTAGCCAAAGAGTGATGTCACTTCAAATGACTAGTTCTGTCCGCATCCAAACAATCTACAACTAATTAAGCTTCATTCTCAAAAAATCAGTCGCTAAAAAGGTTTATTTATAAATTAACAAAATTGTCACGAACATTTTGTGGCTAAGACACAGAAAATTGTTAATTATTTAGTAGAAATTTTAAAAAGCCACACACATAATAAATAGTCATTAAAGCTTCTTACAGAATCACCAGAAGAGCTCTTGCTTAAGATGGAATAAATTGTCTACTTAATCTTTACAATCACGCAACGGTTAGGTCGCCTAATCACCCCAAAAAATGCGAATCATCCCATAATATTAATTATTTAATTAACGGTGAAATTTATTAAAGCACTTTAATAAGTAAGGTGCATGTATGTCCCGAGCAGCACATCTTAGTAGTGGCTATCATATGGTTGCTATTTTGGGGTTAAATGACAGCCAGAAAGTGACTAGACCTGAGAGTAGCAGGGAAGGGGTGTACCCAGGAAGGTCTAAGCGGTCTAGACACCCCATCCCTCCCGTTGATAAGTCAGACTCCCCCATCAAAAAACCTTTGATTGCCCTCTTGACTGTATAGCAACCATGCAACTGCCATTGCAATGATGTACCACTCGGGTATGTCTGTATGCTGTTGGTTACTAATTAAAGGTAATTTTTTTCCTCTCAACCTTAACATTCGCAAAAAAAGGAAGAAGATACAGCATGAACATAATCTGCATTAATTTAAGAGCATTTCATGAGAAAGAAAAGTTCACACGCATAAATTGTTTCATCATTTTGGAAAAGAATTTTAATTACTCTCAGTGGATATGCTCTTTATATGAATGAGCAAAAGAAATGCGTTGGTTGATGAATGCCTTTAAGAATTTCATTAATTCTTGTAAATATTGTTTTTATTTCTTTCTTTTTTTGAAGCATAAAATATTTCGAAATTCCCATAATGCTTTTAGTTCTCATTTTCTTATTTATGTTTTTCTGTTGCTGTCTTATTTCTCGAGCAGATGTTGCGTCGTGATGAGTTTGAATTACTGGATGATGTAGTATGCAAATGAATTACTCGGAAAATTGTCGACAAATGCCTTTTTTATTTTGTGAATTAATGTGGATTTAATGGACAGTTGATTTAATTTTTGGGTTAATTATTGGATTTTTGGCGGGAAAAACTTAACTTTCACTATTTTTGTAACAAGAAATTTAATTTATTGATAGATCAATTAATGATTCTATCAGAAGCAATCCAGAGCGGCACCCTGTGGCAAATCTCAACTATTTTTACAATTAAATAGCCACTGTGGTGCTGTTAGGGCAACCCCCACGTCTTTTTGGCATTTTGTGGTTAATATGTCGATATAACGGTGCCCTAAAGCCTACGATGTACTGCTCGGGTATCTACAGTTGTTCCTAATATTAGTGGATTCCTCAAAAATAAGAATTTTACATGGCAGCCATCTTGAAGACTCTGATATGTTGTGCTACTCGGAAACAAACCAAATTTTACTTATTAGCACTCTTTTGATGATCAGTTGATCCCCCAAGCACCCCATTTCCACCAAAATGTGCCTTCAGTATTAAGTTACTGTAGAAGAGACTTAGATCCGAGCAGCACAACAAAAAATTGACTCTAGTAAAACTGTTTTAATCTATTACTAATCCAAATTCATCATTTCGTCTAAAAAGGTCAATACCCTACCTTACTAAGCAATAACTCCTACATATCATCACTTAAGATACCTTATAAATCAAATAATGATCAAATCTTTTTCAAAAACTCAAAGAGAACAACCAGAACCCCAGGTATTGACAGACGAACAACAAAAAAATAATTTTCTTTAAGCTGTAAAGGGCAACGAAAAATTATTAAGTCATAGACCTTACGGACAACTCCATTACATTATTACAAAACATATTCACACCAGAAAATGACACAATAAGTCACTCGTAATACCTTTTTGTGGTTTCTTTATTTTCTGCATAGCATAACACAAATAGACAGATAGAAGTTGAAAAATGGAATCATTTTTGTAGAGATGAAGTTTCGCTCAACCGCGATTAAAAGCCTTTAAATTTAATATGTTTGCGAGGAGTATGAGGATTATTCATAAATGACGTCATGTAAAAAATGAGATTTTTAGACCCCCTCTCCCCCTCTGTCACAAGTTTTTTTATATGGAATTGCTTTTCAGCATTGGACATAATTTATGAATGACTCCATGGGGATCATTCATAAATTACGTCCAAAATTTAACAAATGAGAGTTTGAAGCTTTGAGATCAGTTTATGACCAGACAGAGAGGTCCAAAAATTGAAATTTAAAAAAGACGTCACTTATGAACACCCCCACATGTGTGAATGTACACAAAGCCAGGAACATAACAGAAATGAAATTTATTACAAAATATTTTACAACAAACAACCGCAAAAAAAAGTTTCAACACTTCATTCTCAATTTAGCGAATATGTAGAGTCAGAGAAGCACACGCAAAGTGTTGAAGAACAACAGGAAAAATGTAATTTTTATGATCGCATTTATGGTCGACATGAGAGCAAATAAATTTTTAGATTTTCAATTAAATTCTTCCACTCACTCTCTCGACTCTATTTTTTTTGCTTTTGATTCCACGTTCGGTGTCGCTCTCGTGCATACAAAAAAGTTTCTCTGACAGCAGCATTCATTAAGAGTCTAACGCTCATGGTACATAGCGGTTTATTTTGTGTAATTTGGTGCTGATGCTTATAAGCTATATTTATATTGTCTTTCATGGGCCATGAGAGATGCTGTCAGTTTTGCGTTTATTTTTTTTGTGAGAAAAGCAGATGCAAAGTGTGATGGTGATGAGCGTAAATCGTCTGTCTAACAACAAAAATATTGTAACATAAATATGCACTGAAATAGGTCATTGTGCTCGTTATTTATTCATTCTCTCCGCTCACTTTTTTCTCTCAGATGCGGCACATTTTTAATAAGCATTTTATGTGTTTATCATTACAAATTCGATTTACAACATCTTTTCTTCCTCTCGTTATTGGGTGCTGTTGTTGAGCATCTCTTGTGTTCTATTCTTTTATCTTATCGCCAAATAGACGTTTTACATTGTCCATGAATCATGTAATTCCGTTAATCTTCATATGAATAGAATGCTCTTCAGAGGTGCCGTTTTTTGGTGGATGTGTGGAGTTGTGCTTACAGTTTGCCTAGATTTGACTGGATTTGAAATGAAAGGCTGAGTATTTGGGGCGATTTTTATTGTATGGTCCAAAAAATGGATCAAAATATATCCAGAATAGTACCTGGGGTAGGTCTTATTAATAAACTTGAAGCAACTTTAAGACTAAGTTTTCTCTTTGGCTGTCATCCAGACGCCATGTAGCAACCATGTGATTGCCATCAATGTGGTGGGCTGCTTGGGATATACACAAAAAAACTAAATTTTAGAATTCTTTTTCTTTGTTTGACCTGTTACAAAATATCAGACCCCCTCCCCCCTTCCCAAAAAAGCGAACGTAATAAGTGAATAATCCCCCAATCTTAGTTTGAGTCTGAAAATGTTAGGTTTCGTCAATGGATTTTTGAATATAATAACCTAAAATCTGGATTTTAATTGATATAGCTATTCTATGCATAGCAAACAAACTTAAGAATGTTAGAATCATAAGTAGAAATTATATTGTCATTTAAGTTAACTTTTAGCAATCAATTTTTAAAAAGTTAAAATAAATACAACAATAATTTACTCACTGAAAATTTCTGGGTTCAAATCCTAATAATGTATCAATGAAGATTCATAAAAAACGGGCTTTTAAATATTTTTTTTTTAAATTCTGTTTTGCTAAATATTATTTATATTTATTTTTTTCGTTCCGTAATAAGTGAACGACCCCAAACTAAAAATATTTATCGACAAATGCGCTTAATCCATCACTTAAACCCAAAATTTCCCCCAACTTTATTTCTCCTTTCATTCTTTATTCTTTTATTTTAACTCCACAAATATGTATGTAAAGAGCAATAATAGAAGCTGCTGATAAGCAATAAAAAGCCAACATTCTCAAGTATCTATAAAAAAAGGCAACATTATTACAATTTATATAAAAAGGCGGCTAAACTAAAGAATGAAGAAGAAAAAATAAATCTTCAAAGCATAAATCATTTGCAGCATAAAGAGGAGAATTCTCTTGGATAAAAAATTCACATATCTTACAAACCGTGTGCATTGCAATAAAATGGAGAGAATATTCTTTACGGCATCATAAAAATGTTTCATTTTTTTTGTAGATTTTTCCAATTTAACAAACAGACTATGGCTTGTTGTGACTGGATTCTTGGATGTTTTGTTGGGTGTTTGTTTTGTATTTAAGTTGTGTAAGGGGTGTAGTTTGGGGGTTGAAGGGGGGAGGGTGTTGTTAATATGGTCTGGACCCCCTAAAATTGAAATTTGTATGGGTAAAAATTGGATTCTGCCTTAAAAACTGAAAATAAACGAGAAAAAAAATCTGGGCTCCCTTCGAGAGGTTGAACACCCTATTTGACTACTAGGTTCCAATCATTGTTAGAAGTCATAAGTGAAAGATCTCTATGAATTTTTGTTAACACTTTAAAACAGTTTTTATGACTTAAAATAGAAAAAAAGTTTGTTCAGAGTAGTTTAAGAGTTCGAATCTCAAAAATTTCAATAAATATGTTACGTATGCTAAATAATCTTTCTTTTTTGTTGCATTTTAACTATTTTTAAATATTTTTTTTATTCATTTAAAAAATAATTTAAACCCTTTTTTTCATCTAAAAACTTCGTTTTACACCTATCGGTGTATAGGGTGTCTATCCAAACATCCAATTTTATTCATTCATGCCATTTGTCTGTATTATATTTTTATGACATATTGGCAATAAAATCAACACCTCTTGGATCATAAAAAATGTAATCAAGCAAAATTACGTGAATCATGAAGCCCATGCAGAGCATGAATCCATTCACGCACATTTTTACGCATGATATGAGACGAAGAAAATAATTTAATAATAAAAAAAAGCGCATGAGGATATTAAACATGGCATGGTCCATAATGTCAGGAAATAAACAGATTTGTTGATGGACAATTGTCACCATAAAAAAATTGGATACATGCTTGTACAGCCAGCATCAATCAACCGTGCAATGAAAAAGGAATTCCCATTTGACTCGTAAAAAATGAATTCATTCCGTACATCCAGTCATGGGGATAAAGATTCACTCGAGAATTTAAGGAAAAATAAGAAATTTCGAGACTTTACCTTTAAATGAATGCCTTATCATCAAGTTATTTTACAGTATCATGTGTAGGGTAGTAAAGCTGAATGAAAACAGTCGTAAACTACGAAGAAGAAAAGGAAAAGGTAAGGAAATGGAAAGTCGTGCTGTGTTTTTAAGGAGATAATTTTTTTTGTTGCTATTTTTCTTCTTTCGTGCTTACCGCAAGGAGGATGCTTTGCATTAAGCTTTTTTATGCTGTGATGATCTACTTTTGTTAAGTCGTATTTGTTGGTTCAGTGGGAAAGATTTCAAGGTGATGACAAGCTGAATATTTTGGGGGTCTTTTGCATGAGCATAGCCAGAGTGAAGTAAAAGAGTATCTGGACCCCTGAGAGATTCAAATTTGTATTGAAAGAAATTTGACAATTCATAAATATTAGAAAAAAATGAAAAAAATTTCAGACCCCTCCTTTGAAAGGTTAGACCCCCTACAAATATTTCTGGCTAAACCTTGATTGTTTTTAAATTTATTTAAATTCAGGAGGGGTAGGGAGGGAGCAGATGATATGAATCTAGACGACACTGTCTTTTTTGTAAGCAAATTTGTTGATAAGGTTTTGTGGTATAAAATTCTATTTTTTGAAAGCTGTAGAATCTTTTTTCTAATTTTTTTAAATTTTTTTTCGTTTCTTTCCAATATTTTTAAAAATAAAAAAAGACAAAAACTAGTAATGCGTCCACGGGCTGCGGACGGAAGTGCATTTTCTTAAACTACTGTGCCCAGAAATTTAAACGTATAAAAAATTAGTAATGATAAAGAAAACTAATGCACGAAACACTGACGCAAAAAATTAGTCAAAAATATTCGAATAATAAATATAAGTTTTTAAAAAGAATAACGGTAATTTCTTTTTTTTTGGAAAAATAACGGTCAAAAACTATTTGAATAATATCGGTCAAAAATATTTGAACAGTAACGGTCAAAAATATGTGAAAAAATAACGGTCAAAAAATATTTGAAAAAATAGCGGTCAAAAAGTATTTGAAAAAATAACGGTCAAAAAATATTTGAAAAAAAATAACGGTCAAAAAATATTTGAGAAAATAACGGTCAAAAAGTATTTGAAAAATAAAAATAATACCCCCCGTTTTACTTCCCCCCCACCTTCATATACACCCCCTCGTTTAACTCCCCCTCCTCCCCTTTCAATTCACACCAAGAAAGGTTTACGTAATGTAAATTTACATAACACGTATTTTTACGTACGTATTTTTACATAACGTAAGCTTTAATTAATTTAACTTCGTGAAAAGTTCGGAAAATGTGAGGAAAAAATATGAAAATGGAAAATTTTATCATAACACATCATGAAATATCAAAAAAGTGTAAAAAAGTACAAAAAAAAAAGTTGCTCGGAGTGGGGCTCGAACCCTGGCCGGAAGATTGTAAGAAAAATCACGTTTTTAAGGGCTACGTAAAAAATACGTACGTAAAACGTAAGCAATTTTTTCAACAAAAGTTAATTTAATTAACCTTCTACTGCACCGATCAAAAAAATCTTTGGTCAACCTATTCTTTGACCTAGTCCACACATTTTAAGCAAAAAACTGCATCGAAAAAGCTTAAACTGGAGGAGGAGATAGCTCGACAGACGGACGGACGGACGGACGGACGGACGGACGGACGGACGGACGGACGGACGGACGGACGGACGGACAAAACGCGGACAATAGTGTCTTTTCCCAATGGGAAAATGCACTAAAAAGAAAAGGCATTCAGTATTATTAAATGTTCACATAGATACAAGGATTTGAACCTTTGATTTTATTAAACTCAATATTCATTTTGAATTCAGGACTTGATTAAGTTAATGCTAAATCATCTATAGATGTTAAATAATTATTGAAAAATAAATATTTTCTGTATTCAAAAGATTCTAAATTTAAGAAACTGAATCAAAAAGTATTTTTATGATTTAAAAAAAAAATTAAGAAAAAAATAAATAAATTATAAAAAAGCCACATTAAACGAAGTGCATATATTTTAATCCAATGGGGGAAATTCAAGTTCGCCAGACTTTTCGAAAGTCTAGGGGTATTAAAATACACAACTCAAAAATTTTGAATTTCAAAAAGCCGTTGAACTTTTCTACTCATTTTCTTAATGTTTTTATCGATTACACAAAGCATTTAGCTTTGTTATTGCTACAAATGATTAATTACATTACCTTTTCCTTGAAATTTCCTATAAAAACTGCTATTGTCAAGTTTTTTGATTTTTCGACTTTTCGAAACTGGGGTATTTAAGTTCGATTTTTGTATGGCAGACAGACAAATAAGCAATTTTTACAAATTTATTAGGAAACTTTAACGGTCACAATTCTTGAATTTCCCCCATTGGATTTTAATTTTAATTTAAAGGTTTCGAACCTTCGAAAATTTAATTAGTTATTTAATTTCCAACTCATATACTGAAAATAAGTGACATAAAGTTATCTTAAATTAAACCTAGTGATATAAATTTTGAAAAGACAAATGCTTATAAGAGTCATATCTTTTTGAGAAAAATTGATCTATAAACATCATTCATAGATAACTGCTAGAACTCAAAATATCCCCCACAAAAAATTCGATTTTTTTCCATCAGCATGAAGCACCAGGTGTCTCAAACTCTCACTACATCAATAGAATGTGCGACTATTTAGTTATTTTTTGCATGCACACAGAAAAAGCGAGAAAATTGAGAAATAAAAAAAGTAAGTTGTAAGGAAAAACTGTGTGGAAAACAAAAACTTTAAATTTTTTTCCTCTTCCCAGCGACAATTTCCACCTGTTCACATTTTCCTCAATATGTATCACATAAATATACTTTTTTCCCATGCATAAGGTGCTTCCCACATTTCATTTTAAAGTGGAAAAATTTTTCCTCTCGCTGATGAAAATGATGGCATCTCTTTTTCACTTCTTTTGATGTTCTTTCTTCTTTATGTTGCTTATTTTTACAAACTTTCTGAGTGAAAATACAAAATTTTCTCACTTTAATATTTTTTTTCTTAGTTAATGAAACTCAAACTGTCATCAATGAATTATTTTTCTTCTCTACTTTCAGTCAAGGTATGAATGAATAGGGTAGAATTTATAAACAATTTTTTTATTTCTCAGTTTTGGGGGGTCGTTCATTAAGGACGTCTGTCATATCGGAGAGGGGGTCCCCCTAGAGAATTTTCTCAGTATACCCCTAGTCTATGCTATTTAGAGGAGGTATAAAATCCCAAATTTTCACTATATGACGTCATTTATGAACAACTCCATCCATAAGATTAAAGACCAAATCCGAATACATTGTTGATAAATTTAAAAGAAATCTTTCTGCTAAATTCAATTATGCTGGATGTTCTTTAAACATGGCGAATATGATTGATGATGCCAACTTTTTTGCGCTTACTCGAAATGAGTTTTTGTGAAGATAATGGATTTGTTGAATTAAGTTTCATAAATCTGATACAAATTTATCTCTTTTGTGTTGGCTTATTGAGTTCTTTTTCTGAGATTTAATGGGTGTGTATAGACTGGGTATTGATTCTGTTTTTTTAGAATTAAATGTGGCTTTTACGGTGAATTAAAATTACTTTTTTTTATTGAATTATTTTTTTTAGTAAATTTGATGAAAAATTGTGGTTAAATTGCAAATTTAAATCGAGGATTCAGAACTTCTTGGAGAGGATATTTTAGTCCCCCCTTGGTCACCCATGGCTAAATCCCTGCCAGAACTATATGTATGGTAATCTATCATATGAAGATTAAAACCTCTGCAGCTAAATTGGTAAGCAACAGAATCTAAATTAGCAAAATTATGTGAATATTCTTTCTATGAGAACGTGGGTTCGATTCCCAAAAATTCAAAGTGACTGAATATTAGAGATTTCCGTCAAATCAGATGCCAAATCCAAAAAAAAACATCAATTCCTCTCCTATATCCACAATAATCCACAACAACAAAGTCATCCAAATAGATATTGATCCTGATTATGTCACTAAACTTCTCCCCATATCCCCATCACCTCATCCATCTCCCATTTCACACCACAGCACATAGCGTCACCTCAACAAACCATTAACATATTCAAAACATTATGTGTTGCTTCCTATTCATAAAAAAGTTCATTTTCTCCCAGCCATAAGCACATATTGATAAGCGTGTAAAAAGTGCAGTGTGAGAATGGAAAAAAAATCAATAATAAGCAGCAAAAAAGCTTGCAACATAGCAATGAAAAGGAAATTATCACAAAAAAAGCAGCAAATGCATTTTCTTGTACTGCTCGTGTTTATTTCTGTGGAAGGAGAGAGAAAAAAAATTTGCTGATGCACATCTTTGTTCTCGTTTCGTAAGGTACAGACAGGGATGCAGTTTCAAGTTTATATTATGAACGGTTTCAGTTTCAAATCTGACATCCCTGTGCATGCACAATTCTTTCATCTGCTAAAAGCTCAAAACATATAAAAATGTATTATGCAAATATTTAAAGCAATTCCATTCATCTGTTGTATGTCTTATATTGCTCAATTGCAAGTCTTTTTTTGTTGTCGATTCTATTTTTTTATGCAACGACAGAAAAAATTTCACTTCAGCTTGTTTTATGTATTTTTGAATGTAGATATATCTATTTATCTTTTCTGCTGCTTGCTGATGGACATGTTGTTTTTCTACGCTGTTTTTTGTGTGCTGTTACTTTATGTAAATTAACATAGAAACTTCACTGAACGGTGCAAGTGTCTGTAGATTTGAAAAATGATGTGTTACGGATTATTCTTGGGAGATCTGTGCTGTATATCTTGATTATCATATTTTTCTTGTTGTTGAGTCTGATTTTTGGTGTTGTAAGTTTGATTTTTCTGTGATGTGTCTATCTAAACTATTTATAACGTTTATTTTTTGAAATTTTCCCGCCATTTTTTGAGTTTTTTGTTTACAAAAGCAATTTTAGAGAAAATTTCAAATTTAATACTTTTCAGACATATTTGTTGACTTTAATCGATTGAAATGTCTTTGCTCCGCCGTTTATGTTCATTATCTATCATTTAATCATTAATAAATAAGCAAATAAAGTCAAAAACTGTCGTCAAAAATTCGAAGTGAAGATTTTTCCCGCCAAAAACAAAGCAAACATGGCTTTTTGTATTCTATTGTCAAAACCTTCACTTCTGCACATCTGCTTCCATTTTTATTCATTTGACAAATTTTCCTCATGACTTGAGTCAATTTTTCATTCAATGACCATCCAGAAAATCCCCCCAAAACTCGCAGACAACTCCCACTTCCAATACACTGGACTCAATCTCTAAAAATAAATGATCATTCAAAACATTTCACAATATTGAGTATATTTTTCTTCCTTCTAAAATTTTTTTGATCATCAGTCTGCAGTGCATTTTTGTATTTATGCTGCTGACAGTGCATGTGATGTCTGATAGACGCTAACCTACATACATCCATTTGTGATGATGCAAAATGCAAAATAACTATGAAAATGAAAATATTCAAGTCCACTTGACTATTAGAGAATGGAGTATATGTGAGCAGCATGATGATGTTTATAAATAGTCTAACGAAACGACTGCCTGTTTTGTTCTCGAAACATCGGAATGAATTTTTGAAATTTAATTTTGTAGAAGAAGATGATTGGATGTGAAATGAAGTGAATTTTGAGTAGTGTTATTTGCAAGTTCTGGTAGATTGCTCATTTGATATGGACGGTATGAGGTGAATTGATTAGATTTTTGGAAGAATAGATATTCCAATTAAAATTTGACAATAAAACTGTTGGACATCTGTTTAAATGAGGATAGAGTCTGAAGTTTTGTCAATTCGGATGCTTAATTGGGACATTTGTAAAGGAGAAGTTTGGCTAAATTAAATAACGGTCGAAAAAAATTCAAATTTCTAACGGTCGAAAAAAATTCAAAATTTTAACGGTCGAAAAAAATTCAAAATTTTAACACTCAATTTTTTTTTTGAATTTTAACGGTAATCTTTTAAAATTTTGAACTTTCAGACCATGAGTTTGGGTTTTCACTACATTTTGATCTATAAATTCATTCATAAACTTCCAAAACACAATCAAATTATGAAATTTCTCAATAAAAATATTCAAACATAAAAAGTTCGTTAAACTTTTTTTTCCAAATTCAAATCTCATAATTTCCATACCAAAAATTTTTTATTTGATGAATCATAAATTGCCACAAATTGAAATCATTTCCATTCCCAACTTCAGCTCAGCAATAAAATCTTCTTTTTATTCAAAACCAATGCGAATTCGTTTTTCGAATATAAAAATTTTTAGTATTGATTTGGAAGGACTTTTATTGCTAAATTTCTTCAGCTCTGTTATTGCCGGGTGTGTGTGCTTCATATTATTATATTACCAACACTTTATGTGCCTTACTGGTTCTGAATGTAAAATAAATATTTGCTCAAATGAAAAACATTTTTTTTTTGAGGTCGAGTTTCTTCTTCCCTGACATTTTTGAAATTCTTTGCTGACAAAAAAATTTTCATGACTCAAAATTTTCTTCTTAGACATTCTGGCGGTTATGCATAATGAATTATGTCACGAATGACAAATAAAATCAGAAAATTTTCTAAGATACAGATGAAAAGAAATCGTTAGCGATAATTAGCACATAGAGTTAATTAGCATATTGAAGATGTCGATGAGGCTTCATAGTTTTCATATTTTATGATCAATTTGAAATTGGATTGGATTTTGGAAGGGATGGAAGCAGACTACGTCATGATCAAGGGGATATTGAGACTCAATATGGGATATTGAGAAATATAAAGCTAGATCAGACTAATCAGGGGTTGCTGGGTACATTCTAGGTTGTGGGTACCTCTATGTATGACTTTAGGGTACCCCTAAGGTAACCCTCATGCTATAACCTTCTGAACCCTTGGGGGTACCATTAAAACATAATTCTAGGGTAGTATATACTGAGCATCCAGCCCTAAATAAGCAAAAAGCAATAAGCAGCATTAGACACTCCATCACATCCGATAATGATGAGTACAAGCATCAAAAGCATTCTACAGAAGCATGAAGTAATCAAAAGCATCCCAAGGTCAGCACAAAGCGTCAATAGATTACCAGATTTAATTCCATTATCAGCAAGCAGTAAGCATCACAATTTCAGCGTCAAGCAATTAAATTTCTATTAAATTCCATCACCCCATGATACGAACTTGATATTCCAGCCATTGCACTTGTCATTTGTCAAAGTTCTTCGATGAATTAATCATTTTATGTAGAACTAAATGGCGAAAGCTATTTCCACTTTTATATATATATTTAAAGATCGCAATTATGGCAAGCACAGCACGCCAATCTCCTTCAACTGTCGATTCATTTATCAATGCAAACTTTTTAGCCATCCATCAATTTTCTTCAATCCATTCAAAAAGAGACCACAAGTCTTGGTGCAAGAAGAAATAAATTTGTATCAACTTTCATTTTTAATTCAATTAATTTCAATACAAATCGCTCGATGAAAGATCACTAATTCAAACATTTATGGCAAATAAGTTAAGTTATCTGTTTGGTTCAAATGATAAATGAGTCAATAATTTCGTTCATTAATACAATCTGGTTGATTGATTGCGAAAAGAAGAAGGAATATTCATGTTTCATGTGTAGATTTGCGCATACATATGGGATCTTTTGTTTCCTTAATGGATGTGGATTGAAGTGAGTCAATATTAAAAGTTTGAAATCACTTCGGGTCGTATTAAATGACGAACAAATATATTTTGATTAAATATTGTAAAAATTCTTAACGGTTTTCAAAAATTTGAATTTAGCAAAATTATGGCTTTAAACTGATTCAAAAATTCAAAATTTTCTGTAACGGATTTTGAAAATTCAAAATTTTTAACGTATTTTTTTTAAAATTCAAAATATTCAACTTAACGAAAAAATTCAAAAAAATACAATCAATCCTCGTTAATTCCCACAAAATAAATTAATTTTCATTTCTTCAATTTCCAACCCATCCGCAAATTTTCTCAAAAATCACGACTCGCAAAAGAACAAAAATTCGTCATTAATCACCATCAATCGTAGTAAACATATTACCATCATCATCATAGTAATTTTTCTTTTCGTCGCCAAATTTATTTCTGTTTCCCTTTTGTCTTGAAATTTTCATTTCAAAGAGCCATGAGTTGTTATGGAACATGCAAGATGCCGCTGAGCTCAAAGCTCATGCAACAGACGAATGATTTCTGTTCGTGCATTGAATGTAAAATTCCAAAGAGATGTAAAAATCCCAAGAGAAAGAAAAAGTCAAAATGTGAAGGAATTCCTGAATGTCAACCTAAACTAGATTGTAACAAAGATTTTACACCATCTGGAATGGATCCTGAAACGACTGCTGGACCGATTGGAGATGATTTTAAGTGTTGCACGACTTATGCACAGTGTGGATGCTGGGATACTTGTCAGGATGTGAATCATAAGAATCAAAATTTTTTTGAGGCTTGTCCAACGAACGTGACAAGAGGTGAGTGTGTGGACTATGTTGGTGCTTGTCCATTGATGTTACAATTTCAAAAATAATAAACTTCCATTTTTTAGCTCCTTTCGGCCCATATGGACCATGGAACAACTCCGGTCCATCACAATTCAAAATCCTGCGACCAATTAGAGACATCTACCCACTTCAAGGTAAGAGACGCTGCAGAAACGGTTTAGGCACCCCAAGAAAAGAGCCAATGGGAAAAATGCGTCCATGGCCTTTGAGTGGATCATGTCGCTATGCAGGACGTCCTTATGGACCTTGTCGACCATTTGGAGCTTATAAGAGTCGTGGACCGTTTGGAATTTGGATGATGACTGGAAATACATCAGAATATATGGGACGACCAGATACACCAGCTCAACCTTGTTGGAAGCCAGCAAAACCTGGATTTCGACCATGCACGCCATGTCAACGACCGTTATTTAGACCATGCAAGAACAAATGCATGACAAGTGTAAAATGTGATTATGTTGAGCTAGCAGCAAGTCAAACAACATGCGATGAACAGTTTTAGAATCACTGGAAATAATTTCATTGCACCTTAAATTTATGCAACTCTCTTTACACCTTTTGGAAGTAAGAAAATTTTTTAAGTCATGGATCTCACAGATCAATAAAAAGTTGAATACAATCAAATTTATTTCCGCAGTTGCTATAATTAAGCCTTAAAAAATTCTACTTACGTGTTGATGAACTTTTTATTATCTTTGGTGATGCAGCAGCTCCATTCATACTTAAATCGCTCTGTGAACTTTGATGACTGTCTTTGCTGTGTGCTCGTCCACTGTAAAGTAAGTAAACACAGATAATGATTACAATGTTTTGTAAGAAAATTGGCACATTAGCAATAACTGACAATAATATTATGACTGTATCACTAAAAAATTATACGACAATTGGCAATTGCTGTATTATTGGAGGTTACGAAAAGTTTGTTGTGGAATCTCGGCATGCTGTTTATGTCACGACTATTTGTGGATTGTGGATATTTATTTAAAGATAAATATTTTAAGGAGGTGATAATTATTTAGCTGATACATAGGGGTATTGGGATGGGGTACCTCTAAAAGATATTAACTAAATTTACTTTAAGAGATATTCTTTGGGTTTCGAACTCCAATTTCAAGAGGATGGTCGAAGTACTCATGAAATGAGGTTACTGATAGAGGGTCATTCGCTTCTTACGTTAGGCAAAAAAAACCAATTTCCAGACCCCCCGTCCCCTCTTGTTACAAATTGTCCAAGAAAATAAAATTTCTTTGCTTGACCTGTTACAAAATCTCAGACCCCCCTCCCCCCTAAAAACGAACGTAATAAGTGAACGATCCCTAGTAAGTATTGCACTTTGTATTTAAAATTGACAGACGGTAGCCACCAAAAGAGCTTGAACCAGTTATAGGCGATAGCTAAGGGAGGTCATAGATCGTAATTGAGCGTAGCAGGTACGTAGCCTGGCTGCGGGGTGGGATTGGAATTTCTTGAAGAAAATTATTTTCAATTTGCTTGGGGTTTTGAGAAAAAATTCAAAAATTTCTTGCATCTAAAAAATTTTGAAAATCCCCCTTGAAAAATTTCTGGCTACACCCCTGAAGCGTAAAATCTCTATATTATGTTATTTTTGAGATTACCGTGTAGCTGACTCTAACATACACCAGGATTAAAATAAATGACGTCCAACATTTAGAGGGGAGGGGTCTGGAGTTTTATGTCTCATTTATACTTTTGCTTGGCGTCATTTATGAACGGACCCTAGGTAAAGTTCTATACAAGTCGTAATAAGTCATTTTAAGAACTCAGATTCCAAACATGAGAGTGAGTACATGTCTACCAGATTATCGAAACTTGATAACTTCTCATTTATTAAGGAACAATAAAAAATTTCAAAAGACCTCCATCGACTCTTCATTATCAGAATTAATCAAAACAATAAACATTCTTGTCGACAAAGGTCTCATTTTTGTGCCCATTTCTCTATCTTGTGCTAATTTTTCCATATCAATTAATATCATAATAGATAACAGCACTCAATTACCAGAAAGCCTTTTTTTCTCTCAAACCTGACTCCTCCGATCAACTTTCAATCACTTTCCGCTTTATCTAAATCTCTCAAGAAATTAAATAATTAACTTTTGATAAATTTTTCGCACACCCAAAAAAAAAACAATAATTTTGTGCTATCAAAAAAATTTATGACTAAACGTTTAACGGCTAGGTTCAGCTTCGCCTGATAAGTGAATATTTCACATTTATGTGTTTTTATGATAACAAAGTGTAAATGGGTAATAAAGCGAAGAAGCTCACATGTTTTACAAGTTTTTTTTTGTTGATAAGAAGCAAGTTATGTGGCATTATTGTGAAAATTTCTTGTTTATTGAGGCAGAAATCAAAACAATTGTCTGTATAATTAATTTATTGGCATTGACACTGATTTGAAATTGGAGGAATCTTTCGGATGTTGTTTGGTTTGAAGAGGTTCTTGATTGTTGTAGTCAGATTGAGATGTTGTTGATGTTTTCGGAGATGTTTTGATGTATTTTGTGCTTTTTAGTGGTATACTTGTAACTAGGTAAAAACCAGGGTTTGGTCATAGAGGTCGGTTTCTTACCTCTAGAAAATAATCTAAGTTACACCATATCTTCAACTCCTGAGGCTGGTTTCTAGGGCTACACTACCCTAGGTGGAGGTAGGGTACCCCTAGTGTAACCCATCTACCTTACCTCGGGAAGTAACCCACCTACCTTACCTTAAGATGGTGAAGGGTAGGTGAGGTACCCTGGGGTATAGTCAACCTACCTTCCACCTAGGGTACCATAAAAGAAGGCCTAAAAACCAGCTCCTGGATACGTCTTTAGTCAAAATTACATAATTTTCTAACTACCCTAGAGCAGTGAATTAATTCTAAATTTTGGAAATCAAATTTCAAATTTTTAATAGTCAGCTTAGATTTAATTTTAATCTTGAGATTCAAAATTGCTAAAAAGCATTAATTTCAAAAATATCCTCAAACTACACCTGAAAATCACATCTGCTCCACTTCTACCTCTACAAATTATCAAGATTTATACCCACAACTTCAGAATAGCTTCCCCAAAACTTTTCCAAAAAGAAAATTAAAGCCATTATACCCTTCAAAAAGCTTCATTGGACCCAAAAGTTCAATATTTTCTTCTTAAAATGAATCAATCTAATAAAATATTCAATAAAATAAATTTCCGTCCCAATGTAATCAAACTTAATTTGTTTACCTTACTCAACAAAATTTTACCAAATTAATTTACTCGACTGCTGTACTAAAATTAAGAGCCACGTGAAAAATTATGAAGAAGACGCATCAAACCTCAGTAAATATCAAGAAAACTGAAAGAAAAACCCCATCAGACACAATGGCAACAAACTTGTTTCAGGTCAACAATAAGAAGCAGAAATAATTTTTTATACTCAATGTCCATAAAATGTATGTAAATCCTTTAATTAGACTGAGGCAGAGATCACGCAATTTATGTGTCTTTCTGATATAAATTTAGAACCTTGGTTGAAGTCGAAAAAGGTCACCGACATGTCAAAGTTAATTTAATAAGTCGAGTAAAGTGTTAAATGGTTTTGAATTGGAGCACGTGGAGTGATTTGAATATGTGCTGCTTGCATATGGATTGAGACAATTTTGTGTAAATGATTTTTTTTGGTGTGGAGCTGAGAAGTGATTGTAAAAGCTGAAAATGACGTATTTCTTTGATATCAGTTATAAAAGTGTAAAGGGGTCATATTTCTGGTAGGATTTGAACCCACAGTTCTTTAAAGAAAGGACCATAAAGTAATTGGACTAGACAGCTTTATTATGAATAAAGTACGATTATAAATGAATATTGACACATCAGTCCAAGCGTCAGTCACTGGAACTAGATTGTAGTGATCCTGTAAAGATTAATTTAAATTTGATGATTTAAACCAGGAAGATTTAAAATTAATCTCAGGATTAAAATTAATCTCAGGATTAAAATTAATCTCAGGATTAAAATTAATCTCAGGATTAAAATTAATCTCAGGATTAAAATTAATCTCAGGATTAAAATTAAATCCTACGATTTAAAATAAATCCTACGATTTAAAATAAATCTAAAATTGCCTTAAAAATTCTAGCTACTCTTCTGATGCTATAGGGACTATTCCAGACTCCCCTAACCACAATAAAATCAACAAAATTCTTATTAAATTCTTTCACTTCCACCACAAGAATCCAAGATAAATCGTCACATTTCTTATCACAAAATGTCTCTTACAAAATCCAAACAAATAAAGCATAAATGTTTAGCAACAAATCTTCCAGAAAAATCATCATCAATTCTCTTTTGTGACCCATTTTTTCATGCCATAAAGTAAGCAAACTTCCATTTTTATCTAAATTATGCATTGCGTATGAAGAAAAATTCTCGAGCTTTACTTCCATTTAATAAAAATAAAGAGAAAATCTCGTAAGCATCCTCAATGATGGAAGAAATATGTAAATTAATTTAAGGCAGTTTAGAAAATTCCCAAAGCCTCAAACTCATTCTCATGCATAAATCCACCGACAATTTAGAAAAAGAAAAATGAAAAACTTTAAATCTCGTTTTGTTTGTGATGAAAATCGTATTTACATTTCAATTGCGACCCAATTTGAATTTGGAAATGTTTTTGCTGATGTACGATAAAAATGAGACATCCCTCGATAGACACAGTGCACGCAAGCAGTGCCGAAAAAAGGGATACAAATTGAATTGAATTATTTAAATATTTACTAAATATTTCGGTTTTTTTTCTCTACTCTTTCTGTGGAAAGCTATAAAGGGATGGATAATAGGAAAATGCTCCATTGAGATTGTGTTAAATTTATTTAGGCAATGCTTGCATGATATAAATCACAGTATGGGTAAATCCCAATCACTCATTGAATAATTGATTTCACATCTATTTCCTTTCGTTGCTATCAGTTTAGTGTTTTATTTTCTTTTGAGGGAATGTTGATGCAGGGTTGGGAGGATGGTGAAGAATTTTTTGGTTTGGAGTTTGAGGTTAGGGGTTGATATGACCACAATTTTATAGTTTAGAGGTAAAGTTAGACTTTTTGGTAATGATTTTAATTTTTTTTGATAGATTATTTTTTTAAAAAAAAATCTTTGTAGGAGTCATCCATAAATGACGTCAAGAATTTAGTTTTGAGAGTCTAAAGCTTTATTTTTCAAAATAGAAAAAATTATGACAAGAATCAAATAAATTTTTGTAAATAACTTTATAGGATTCGAACCTTGAACAACTTTATTTTGAATTTATCTTCCAAAATTTCCTAATGATAGATTATTGCAAAATCATATATATAAATCACACAACCACTAAATATTAAATTTTTTCTCAACAACCTCCTAAACCTTCGCATAAAACTTCAAAAAAAAAAAATCTAGATTCCTGAAAATCTAGTCACACACAATGAATTTCTAATTCCATTATTTTATTTCTTTTGGAGGGGTCCTCTTGAATCCTAGGGTCAGGGGCGTATCCAGAAATTTTTCAAGGGAGGGGTTTTGAAATATTTTTGTATGGAAGGAAAAATTTAGGGGGGGTTTTGAGATTTTTTTCTTTAAAAACCCTAGCAAATTGAAAAAATTTCCCAAAAAGGGTAGGGGTTTTAACCCCCAAAACCCCTCCCTGAATACGCCTTTGCCTAGGGTATACAGTCAAATGATTTTTAAAAATTCACAGTCACAACTCATCATCACAACTCAAAATTCACAGTACCAACCCTGCATCAACAATTTCTTTATCACTTCCTCATTTAATGTCAAACAAATTGTTCGATGACAATTTTGCAATATTTATCGTCATCTCAAATTGAACATTAAGCTTGCCGACATTGGAATTACATTTCATAATTTATGTATTTTTTTCCTCTCTTACTTAAAATTCTTCTTATTTTATCGTAAATTAACCAAATTAAACCGCAATACACACACACACATGTCATAACACACCCAAAATAATTTTTTTGAGTATTTTTTTCTCTATGATATATTGATTTTTCAGCATGTATTGTCTCTAAGTCGCGCTCTGATATTTTCCACATTGGAAATGAAAAAATTTATAGAATGCAAAGTCAATGCAAAGTTCAATGGAATTCGGAATTGATGAGGTATGACAGCAAAATAAAGTTTTGAAGAATCTAGAATTTTTTTTTGAATGTTTAAGGTGAAGGTTTGGAGGGATATAGGGAAGGTATTGTAGATTTAGGGATGTTGTGGTTTATATAAAAAGATTTTGGCTAAAATACCGTGCAATTTTTTGTGAGTTCAAAACCTTCTTTTTTTAATGATTTTTTTAATAACTCACAGTCTTTAACAATAAATATTTGAATAATCTAGCATTTTTTGACTTTGGAGGTGAAGGTTTAAGAAAGGATTGTAGCCATAAAAAATTCAGAAATGAAGTTTGATTAATGTTTTAAAAGAAAGAAGTGTGAAGGTTCAAATCCTATAAAATTCAAAAACATATTGTATATCATTTGTAAAATATGTGTAGTAACTTTTTTGCGTGAGTTCAAATCCTTTTTGATATTTTTTTTTGAGCAACGCACAGCCTTTAACAATAAATATTTTGAGGAATCAAGAATTTTTTAACTTTAAAAGGTGAAGGTTTAAGGAAAGAATTGCAGATGTATAGGTTTTGTGGTTCATATACCTGATTTAGCCATAAAGATTTAGAATTAAAGTTTGAAGAATGTATTCAAATTAAGGAGTGTGATGGTTCGAATCCTACAAAATTCAAAAACAATTGTCCATTAATAGAATATAACTTTTTTGTATGAGTTCAAATCCTTCTTTTTTGGTGGTTTTTCTTAAACCTATAACCTTCAACAATAAGTTTTGAATGTATTTTTTTTCACATGATTCACAGCTTTACTTCCCAAAAACCTATCAAAAATATCCAAAGACATTTGACAACTCAATCAAAAACCTGTAAACAATTCCAAATTTCCCTCGACAAAAAGCAGACAATGCCGCACTACCTTTTATCATCACATTCTGTTTCTTTTCCACTTCCCATACACTCATTTGAAATTCTACAAAAAAATAATTTATTTTAATCAGTGCCCCTTTTTGTTGTTAATGGCAATTATTAATTCCGATTGCGTATTTTAATGAAATTTTCATTTCTTTTGCGACTGACTTTCAACTGACCTAATAACATTTCGAACAGCTACTTTGTGTAAATGTGAGGACATGAATGGATTGTAAATCGGAGGTATTTCTTTTCCTGTTGAGAAAGCTTTGATTGATTGATGAGCTCTTATCAGTGATTTATTACCGCATAATTTACAGTATTGAGTGATACTTGGGGTTTATATAATTTTCTATCTTTGTCTGTCATTTTTTTGGCTTTGAACTTTTTTTGGATGAGAGAAAATTTTCAAAAATTCAAGAAATTTTCGAAATTTTCATATTTTTTTTGTCATACTTGACGGGCACTTTTTCTAGTATTTTATTTGTCTTTCTTATTATCCGGCACTTCTCATAATCTCCTCCACACAATTTTTTTAAATTTATTTGCCTTTCATCATTCACATTTTGTGTACACAAATCGACACTCCGTCCATTGACGAGAATCAGCTGTAATTTTAATTGTTATGATAACAAAAATTTATCGATATTATTTCCCAAAAAAGTAAGAAGTAGATTCTCACTGACAATGTAAAATAAAATGTCTGATTCACACACGCTCGTCTTAAAAGCTTTCCGGCGACTGAGTCAAAAAAGAGTCGTCATTCAATTTCAAAACTTTTTTTTGTGTATTTGTGAATTCATGTGTAGATATACGATATGTAATGAGTAAAGAGAAGCGGAGAAAAATAAATAAAATAATAGTTAGTAATGTTTACTACACATCACACGCTTAATAGTGAAGCAACTGGATTAATTAAATGCGATAAAATTCCTTTCAATTTTAATCTATAATTTTATATCGTATGCCTTATTTTTCCGTACATTGATGATAATTGCAATTGCAGTTGCATCATTGCTGTAAAGGTTATTAGATTTTAAGTAGAATTAATAGAAATGAGCAGAAAAACGTGATCAGTTTTTGAAGATAGAAAAAGTTTTTTAAAATTGGAATGATCTCATGAGAATTTGTAGGTTAATTTGTAAGGAAATGGGATGTACACTTGGAGTAGGGGGGTACTCAGATTTTTTTTAGAAAGGGGGGTCCTTAATGTTTTTCGTATTTTTAATAAGGTTTTTGCACTTGTTATTAATTCTAACAGTAAACTATTTACAATTTTTTTTCAAGGGGGGTTATTTTTGAATTGAAGAAAGTTAAAGTCAAGAAGAATAAAATTTCAAATATTCTTCAACATTAATTGTATTTTGCACTAGTTCCCGATGAGGAATTCCTGGTATTCAAGGATCTATTCTCCAAAGAGCATCCGACGTTTCTCCTTCGATTGCAAGAAGGTTAATAAAATATTGCCAATTCATTTTTAAATGATTTAGTGACAAACAGAAAAGCTTGGTTGGACGATGAAGGGTTCAATTCCTATTATAAATTAAATTAATTATGGAGTGAAAAAATTCAACGATCTTTTTTTTTAATTTTTTGAGCATTTTTATTTGCATTGGACACCAGTTTGAAGTCCTTTAAAAATAAGGCATTAAATTTTTTACATCCCACAACCGCCAGAAATTTTTAATGACCCCAAAAACAATTCCAATAGTCTAAAAATACCCAAAATAAAAATTGACGCACAAAACGCCATCAAATATTTACTATTCCATTAATCGACAGACAACAAGTGAATGACTTTATGAATGAACAAATTTTTCATAACATCAATAAAAAGAACCTCCAACAATTAATGACGCAACATTAAAAGTCAACATCAAATAGTTCACATAAGCAGATCTGGAGATAAAATTTCATTCTTTATCCAATTTGTTTAAGTTACAAGCATAGCAGATTGTTTGATCTCTTCCAATAACATTGAAAGGTGAACCGCACAGGCAGGTAAATAAATTATTCTGCAGATTGAATGGCATTCAGCTACTGACAAGACAGGTGTTTAAATTCCTTTAGAAGTTCTTCATTCCCACATTCTTAAGCTCTTTATCCAGCACCAGCAATCTCCATTGGCATGCCAGAATGTCTCGACATAAAAACAAGCACAAACAGCCGATAAATTATGAAGAAGAAGTTCGATTCATGAAAATCAATAGAGAATGCATATACACGTTACCAAGTGTGGGTTAATGCTGTGCTGTCATCGTCTTCTGTGAATTCATTGACAAAAAAACAAATTGTTGGTGCTTGTGATATTTTTAAAATTTTCTGTTTTTGTGCCTCAACAAACAACTTTACAGCAATAATAAAAGAATTTAAAGAGAGAGAAAAAAATCATTTCACTCTCATTTGGATGACATAAATGGAAGTACAGCGGTTGTGTGGGTGTCTGTTGACGATACCGGCGTTAAGATTTTGTTAATTGAAGTCTTAGTTATGTAAGAAATTGATCTGATTTTATTTATTTTGATTTATTTTGTGATCATAAAGTTGATAGAAATTCTTGAATTTAGTCATTTTTTTGCCATAAGACGCTGTTGTTGTGACAGGTATTCGAAGGGGCCATTCATTTATTACGTAACGAAAAAAAAAGAATTTTTAGACCCCTCTCACATTGTCACAAATTTCTTAAAGAAAAAAATTCCTTTGAACTGCTACAAAATCTCATACCCCTTGAATTACATTACGAAATAAAGAGTCATTCATAAATGACGTCACACAAAAAACGAGATGTTTAGATCCCCTTCCCCAAAATTCTGTCACAAAATTCTCATATGAATTTATTTTAAATTAACATTGGACATTTATGAACGACACCTCCCGCTTTGGGTTTTAATTTAAATTGTGTTATTGCCAAATCATGAAAATATCAAATATATTCCTCACTGGTGTGAACTGTTAGATACATTGATTACTTTTAAAAAATTCCCTCAAACGCAAGGGTTCGAATCCCCCCATCATAGAAATTATTATTAATTGGTTTTTGCTCATGGCATCAGATTTTTTTTGGGTAATTCGTTCATATTTTTTTACTTCCAAAAACATATAAAAAATTTACGAAAGTCCTCGTGTTATAGATCGAGGGACTTCAGCGCATTTTTGTGTTAGCGATCAGTATTTGATTAGCAAAGTACTTCGTATTAAATAAGTCAATCATGAATATTTTGTGACTTAAATAAATTCGACGGCTCGATAACGGTTTTTTGACATTCAAATTTTCTAACGGTCAAAATATATTTGAAAATTTCCCGCGTAAATACACTTGAAAACCATTATTTATAGTATAATTAACAATTTGCAAAGTGAATTTTCATGTTTTAAAATGGTTTGTCATTTAACGGTTTTTTGAAATTCAAATTTTCTAACTGCCAAAAAATATTTGAAATTATAGAGGTAATGTTGAAATTACAGAGTTAATTTAGAATTTTGACAGGTTACACCGTATTAAAAACAAAAAATCATTAATTATAGTATTTAGCGATGGTTTTGAGATTTTTAACTGTCCGGGGGGCCAATAACTCGATGGCACAGAGCTAATGCAAAAAACCAGAGCTCTCTACGATGTCTGGTTAAAAAGTAAGTTTTTCGAGTGTTCCAGCCGAACAAAGTGCATTATTAAGCTACCTTTTCGAAACAAGTTTCAAAAATGCGCTAAAAACCTCAATGCGTCACTAAAACTTCACATCCAATACCTTTTATCTACATCTACTTTTTTTGCCCTACAATTCTTTTGTTTCACGGTTGATTGATTGAGAAATTTTTTTTTACATCGAGTAAGCAAATGTGGATTGAACATTCTTAACCTATAATCACACAAAAAGTACAACAAAAAAAATAGTTTTGTTCAAGGTCTTTAGATATCTTCTTTTTCACGATTGATGGATCGACTATAAACATAGATTTTGTGTTGATTCAAGGCTGATCTATTCAAGTGATTTATGTGAAAATGAAGGTATTTAAGTTAATGGATATTGAATGGAAGAAATTGCATTGTTCTGCCTTGTTGTGTAATATGTCACTTGGATAAAACGAGAACAAAATAGGTCAATGGATGTGAAATATTTTCAATGTTGCTATTGATTTTTAAAACAGGATGTATGGACGATGGTAGAATAAATTTAATAAAAATGTCAATAGTAAAGTTTATTGTTTTAAACATGAATTGGGTGATGTTGGTATGAGATGTATTGTGATCCTTGCCTTCACTGTCTTAGCCAGTCATATTTAGTGGGGGTCCGATTTTTTAAGAAGGGCTTGGAATTTTTCCATATAAATTTTAATCTTGAATAGTTGTTGGACCCCTTGGACCCCTTGTCTTTGCCCCTCTCTACCTTATGTCCACTAGCTTTATTTCGTCCAATCCAAAACATCTTAAGCATGCCCATTTGTAAAAGTTTTACATCATAATGTGTCAATTATTGAGGTACAATAACTATTAATTATCAAAATGTGCTTCATGTTTTACAATCAACTTCCTCTGTTTTACTAAAAACAATGGACATTACATTGATTAAGTATTCTGAGAAGCCCTTCAGCATTGCTTTTGCATACATGACAATAAATTCTTTTGACATATTTTGTTGTATGTGAGTTTTGTCCTTGTATGAAGAGGTGGAAAACAGGAAATAGCAGAAGAAGTATGCAAAAAAAAATTATTCTCACATAAAAAAATAAATAGAAATAAATAGGGATTTGAACCTTCAATATTGAAGTTTATATATGACTTAAACACATTTAATAACAAACTTATGTAATGATTTATTGATTATTATTCTATTTAAAGTGACTATTTTAAATGAAGTCTGTCTTACTTCTCAGGTTTAAATCCTCATTCTCAGATATCATTTGAGTTTTGACTTTCTCTTTTGCTTCTAAATTAGATTTTTTGGTGACTGAGTTAAAAAGTCTTTTTAATCATCCCTCGTCTAACTTTATTGTTCTTTTTTGAAATTAAATTAAGTAATTCAATTAAATAAGCATTAACTAAAAATTATTAAATTATTCCAACCCTGCTTCTCATGTTCATTCATACCAATTCCTCTCATGTTATTTATTAATTTACAATAATAATCTTGGAACTAAGATGAATAATAATGTATAAAAATTGCATTGCTATGCACCGGCTCTTGAGTGAGGCAATATTAAATTCATTGAAAATTCACATGATGTAAAATAAATGTATGAATTAAAATAAAAAATTATTACACAACAATGCATGGTGAATGGATAAGGTCAGGGCGGACATAAAATAATGAGATAATGTTGATGCTGTAGAGTGTTAAACGCTTTCATGTGACGCAATCAGGGCACTTAAACTGGTTTCTCTCACAGCATAAATTTATCGCATATTGTAAAAAATTAATTTTCAATGCCAAGTCGGTGAATTTTTTATTAGCATGAAACGGTTTTTATTGATTTTTAATGTGTCTATTATGCATCGAGTCTATTGTTGTTGCTGCTGTTTGTTTCTTGTTGTTTTAGTGAAAAGGTGAAGCCACGCACATCAATTAAACATTGTTTGAGTAGGCGATGATAAATGGTTTCGAAATAAATCAATTTACAAGTAGCATAATGGATGAGATTTGTTGGATGGGTGGCTTGGAAGCTGATTAAAAAATTGAGAATTGAACTTTTGAGTTTTTTTTGGATTTTTGTATGAAATTTTATACTTCACAAGAATACTTTTGAATTTTTCTCTTGTGAAGTATAAAGATTTCATACAAAATTTATATTTTTTTTGACAAATTCTACATTTACCGTTAGCGTCCATTTTTAAGGATCAGGGGTATAGCAGTAAGTTCTTCGAATGTGGTCTGAGCTTTCGAGAGGGGAAGATCTCGAATTTCTTCAAAAAATTCTGAGGTATACCACCAAGGTACTCCCAGAGTAGTGTATATCTTAGTGTACACCAAGTAACCTGCCCTGACATTAGCATTTTCAAAATCATCCCAGTAAAGTATGTTATTTCTGTCATACTACTGAAACACTATCTCAATTTACAAACCCCATGGCATTCAAAAAAAAAGTCCCATAAAAATTCTTCTTGATTGACTTTGTAGCTCACAATTCTCAAAAGTTGTTCATTTTTATCAAATATTTGCTGTAGACACCGTTCTCAAAATGTCTTTATTTATTCTTTATGACCTCACAAAAGATTTTTCGACATAAATTTTCTTGCTGACTACCAAGAAAGAAAAGCTGCCGAAGTTACTGCCAATAAGTAGTCAATGAGACGTGTGTAAGACCCTTTTCATAGGATTTAACACAAAAAGGATTTTTTATGTCTGTTCGTCAATGTGTCCGCGATATGACTTTATAAAGTAGAATAAAATGAACTGGATATAAAAAATAATCAATAGTATTTCACCCCACGCGATGGCTGTTGTCATTATTCAGCGGAAATAAGTGTCGATGACTTGGAAATCCCCAAAACAGCTTGATATCACGTAAGAATTTTATGCACACATTCTAGTGAATTTGAAACGGGGAAAGTTCTTTTCTGTTTGTGTGTTTGTAGTTTCACGCACTTCCACACGCCAAACTTATCGATTTTCCATCCATTTCTGTGTTAAACTTGTTGTTGTTATTTTGAAAAAACAAGAAAAATTTATTTTTGAAGTTTCTCTTTTCCGATAAACACTTTCATTAAACTTTTCCTGTTTTTGATTTATTTGGATGTTGGGATTGGGGATAGATAAAGTTTTTCCTTCCTTGTTTCAAATTTATTGAGTCGATGAAAGCAATTAAACTTATTGCAGTTGTGCAAAAAAATAAGAAACTGATGAAAAATAAAAGGATAGAAGTCGAGTTGGGGATAATTTGTGGTTTTGGTTGTGGATGTGAGTGCTGCTTTTTTGAAGGGGAATCGAAGGAATTTTTGCTGAAAATTAAGAAACTGAAGTAAAAAAATACAAGCAAATAATGGTTTAGCATAAAACTTTAATTTTTCAATGGGAATCGAACCCAGGATGGAGGTGTTAACTAATCCAAATCCAAATAACACTACCTTTAGTCCACCAGGATAGTTATTACATTTTATGGTCAATAGCAAAAAACTCTTCATATTCTACAAGAAAAATTTGAAATTTACCTATTTTATTCCCATGAATCCCTTAAATTCTCATCTATTCCTTCAAATTTCCACCCCTTGCATCAAAATCTCTCATCCAAATAAGAGTAAAAAATTCCTCTTCAAAAATAACAAGCAAGATTTTGTTTTTTGTCTGATAAAAATCAAGAAATTTCTTCTGCAGAACAATAAATCGTCTGAATTGAAGACTATTGAACTGAAGGCAATAATGAAAGTAAGGAAAAAGTTATTATGAAAGTCAATTGATGTCAAGACAAGAAGCTTTGAAGTCTGTTGAGATTTTCCGGAGTTGTTGAAGAAAAAAAGTCACACAAAAAGCAAGTTATTGGATTAATTGGAAGGGATGAGGGTGCTTATGAAATTGTAGAAATATGGAAGTGATTTTTGTGAGTGGAATGATTGTGGCAATTTTGTTGAAGAGTTTGGTGATTTATTTGAGGATTTTGAATCTGCAATCTATAATAGATTTATATTTTTTGGATTAAACAATGAAAATAACAAAAAAAACCGTTACAAAAAAATTTAAAATTTTCTCACCAATTTTTAATTTTTACCAAAATTTTTAAATCAATTTTTTGCAGTCTTTAAGCAATTTAATCAATGAATTCCAACATAAACCCATTTGCTCACTCTTAAATTATAGTTTACAGCCATTAAGTACACAAATAATCCATAATTCAACCTAAAATTAACAATAAAAAAATCCAGGTGGAAGATTTTTTATTTTCCTGCGTAAATTATTTCCAAATTAATTAAATTAATCTGTGCATGCAAATAATCAAATTTAAATTCCCTCAGGGCCATTCTATTTCTCACGTAGTCTCACTTAGTAAGCTCAATCATGCCTGTAAATTCTGTACACAAATCAAAATTCCATCAAAACAAATCAAATTATTATATTTTTGAATGGATAATCAAAAATTCATCAACAATGACTTTAAGTACCGAAATTCTCATTAATATTTTTTCTTTCTCATTTAAACAAATCAGTTAGTTCATAAATTAAGCTACAAAAGTCCATAAAACAGCGGTCATTCAAGCTGTAATTGTAAAGAAAAATGAAATTAATAGTCTTGACAGCGGCAATTTGCAGTTTTTTTTATTTCCATTACTTTAGCCACAATTAACAGAGTAAAGGTCAGTGGGTAATTGTTCCAAGAAATTGCAAATACCAGAGATTTTAAAATGACTGCAAATTTGTTATAAAAAAATAGCAACAAAGATTGAAGTTAAAAGCAAAAGGAAATAAATTAATTAAATGTCTTTTTATTATGTTGATTCATGCATAAGTTGAGGGTCCAAAAGTCATTGGAACGACAGATCATTTTTTTAATTACGTCAAATTATTCTTGTATCTCAACTACATGTGCAGCTCATCAGTCACTTTCACGAAAAAATTTGAGCATAAATTAATTATAGAAAGCTTGTGACATGTAGTTAGTATGGCCACATACACATGATTGCCTGCTCGCTGTCGTCATTTCTCTTATTATTAATATTATTATTATTTTTTTTGTGCAAGTTTTTATGAATATGTATGCTCATTTTGGCATGTTTAGAAATTTTTTCTGTAGTTTGGTGATAAAATGAGTGTTGAGGTTTAGTATGACTGATAGCTGCCACTTTTTTGAAGTGATTTAAAAGTGAAATGTAAATTAATTAATAGCTTAAGGTAGATAAATTTAAAGAAAACTTTTCGAAGTGGCATGTCCATGGGAAAATGAGAATTTTTATTATTTTAAATTTTTAAAGTTAGAACTCATTGCAATTTTTGAAATTTATTTAGAATCATTTAATTTTTCTCTAAGATCATCAGGAATTAACTAAAAACATAAAAAATAAAAATAAAATTTCGGAGCATTATTGACTCTGGATTATTTTTTAAATTTTTTTTTAAATTCTGAAAATCCGTTAATTTTGCTGTGAACTTGTATTATATTTTGGTTGATGATATTAGATCCTATTGTATTACATGCTCAGACGTGTTTGGGATTTTACTTGGATCGTCAATATGTTATTTATCTCAAAAACCTAAAACTTGACCAGAAAAGTTCTTAATACCCCAAAAAATGCGCTCAAACCTCCAATATATTCACAGTTCTACTCTTATGACGTTAGATCTTTTATTAAATTTAATTATGCCATCTTTAACTACCCATAATTTCATAAACACACATAATTTCTTGTCTACATGCAGCAATGATCGTTGAAAACATGTTTGTTGACTAATGCGCGTATGTGAGTAAATTACTCGTAAATTGACAAATTAATGAATGAAAAGATGCAATTTTATATGATGCTTGGTGGTCGTCCAGTTCATGTGAATTAGGAAATTGAAAGTTTTTTTGTTGTGGGAATGAAATAGAAGTTGAAGAATAATTTGAATATGTATGTGAGGTTATTAAAATTTATGAGTGTGGTTTTCGCTAGATTTTTTTTTTAAATTTAGTTTGTAATTGAATTTTTTCTAAAAAAAATTATTTTAAAAATTGAAATTTAAATTTTTTCATTTTTTTTAAAACAAGTAAATTATTTTGAAAATTTTCAATTCTGAAAAAAACGCGCTCAATATGTTCATTTTCAAATATAAAAAACTCAGAGTCTAGAAAAATTAATTTCAATTTTATTCATACGATGACCTTAACGTATTTTTTCATGACCCCCTTGATAATTTAATAACGGTTTTTTTCTATTTTCACTTTCATACATGTCAGTTCCAACACTATTTATAGAAAAATAAATCATAAAGAAATTTGTTTTCAATTGAGCTGTATTATTACTTATCACTCGGTTCTTTTCACATATTTAATATTTTTTGTTTACTTCTAGATGAACATATGAGATGCGATGCTATTTTTTGTGAAGATTTTGAGTTTATTTTAAGACTTGAAAGTACAATTTTTAGACAATTATTTTTAAGCTTTTTGTTTTGCGTAAGAGAAGATTTTTTTGTTGACAGTCGTAATAATTGTTTCTGATAAGACTTACTTCGACACATATTGATGCGAATTTTGAGGGATTTATGTGACTTAGTTTTCATTAATTGGAGCAGTTTGTGTGGAATTATGAACTATGTAAATTAGGATGAGATAATATTGAATGGAAAAAAATATTTATTTTATGATTTTTTGGTCTAGTCTAGACTAGCTTATTAAATGACTTAGAATAAGACACAGTTTAGTCTATTGCGTGGTAAACATTAGAGTAGACACTACCCCAGGGTCATATTCTAGGGTATATACTACTCTAGGGTTATCTAGGGCTATACACCATGGAATATGGCTTGGAGTACCTTAAGATTACACAAGGGGCATGGGGGCATGGTATAGGGTATAACCCTTGGGTATACCAAGCAACCGAACCCTTGGGGTTAGCCAGAAACATTTTGGGGTTAGTCAGAATTTTTTTAACTTAGGTAGTTTTTATATCTCATGGAACTCCTAAATAGTAGCCTAGTAGCACCTTCTACCCTGACTAGTAGGACTCTTGATGTCAGTATTTCGAGTAACCCTACTGTCTGCTTCCTTAGTTAGCACATAAATATAACTCATAAAGTCAATTTGACATTAAATACATGTCCTAAACATGAGATCTATCCAAAGGGAGGGTCAGAGCCAAAATTAATTTCCTAGAATCTTTAAACTGTACACCTATTGCCTTCGTTATTGCTCACTATATTATTATATCCAGTCATGCAATTGCCAGTTTGTCTATAACAAAAATAATATTTTAACAGCTCAAAAATTACACTCACCGTTTACTTCCAGTTGGCGATTCCTTTACACTACTATTATTACTGCCATTATTCTTATAATAAGCACAAGTATTTCTTTTAGCAATAGCACCAGTAGATTCTGTCGACACAATACTATGATCATCCGATGGCGGTGTCTTAATATTTGATGTCGTGCGCTTAACAGCACCGCTAGTCACTTTCGATTTCACATTATCAAATTTCTTTTTGCTATTCTTATTTTCAGCAATTTTATTCATAACTGGTTCCCATTTACCATTCATGCACTTCTTCGTCACTGACTTGTCATTATTTACCTTATTACCAGCACCACGTGACGACATTTCGTGCTTCTTTAAACCAAAATTTGCCTCATTCTTAAATGTCTTTCGACTTGTTCCGCTCAATTTTTTACTCGCACTTGCCGTAACTTTCTTCACACTACTGCCATCACTTATGATCATTTGCTTGTCACAATCATCGTTTGTCATGCAACATGACTTCGTTGAGCCGAATGATGATGTATCATTGATAAGATTTATTGTCTCGGCACTTACGGCACGTTCGTCCATAGCGCTGCATATTGACGATGATGTCTCAGTTATAAATTCTCTTGGACGATCGATGTGCTGTGTTGGTGATGGTGTCGTCGTTGTTGTTGTTGTCACATTTAGTTTCTTTTGACTGTAAGCAGTTCCATTACTTGTAATTGTGTCAGATGATAAGTCGGGTGACATGTCATTTACAAATTGTTGTTGTTGTTGCTGTTGATGAAGATTCTCTCGATTCTCAGCGATACGATTGAGTAAGTCATCATCTCCGCGATTTTCTACGTCTGTAAAGATACCGCTTGATTCCATACACGAGTCACTTTCATTTTGTTGTGGCTGTTGTTGGAAAATGACATTTGCACCTTGCAGCATCGGTCCATAAAGATGACCATCAATGACTTGTGCTCGTCGTTGATTCTCACGCTGATGAAAAATATCATCAGCATCACTTTCAGTGAAAAAGTCTGAATCTGTCATTGGATCTTGTCGTTGTCTGTGAATCGGTCCAGCTGCTGGTGGTACTTGATTCCAATTATTAGCAGGTGGTGGTTGATTTCGAGGAACTTTTGAAGGCGATTGATCAACAGCACCACGACTTGCTGGCCGTGACATTTCACCATCACCAATATATCCAGTGTCTAAGGATGTGATGCTAGTTATGCTTGTGATAATACTTGTGGATACTTTTGATGTCACTGACTTTGTCATTTCCGTTTTTGGATCACTTTCGGCTTGTGACACTTCCTGATGCATTGATGTCGTCGTTGAGACAACTTGATGATTCTGTCCTGACTGTTGCATAATTTCCTCCATTTTCACACCAACCGGATCAAGCGGAAGTTCCTCTGGCGATGGTGTTTGATCAACACGACATTGATGACTCAATTTATGTCCAGGAATAAGCGGAAGTTCTAAATTATTTGTGTGATTTGTATTTGTCGAATCCAAAAACTCTTTCATCTGATCCGGTGTCAAAATGCCAAGACTCTCGTCAACATCAAATGATCCCTGCTTGTCAGTTGGGGATGCTTTTTGCATTGTTGATGACATGGATGTGTCACAAAGCTCAATAGAGCAGTCAAGCGTACATTCAGTGATGTCTAAACCAAATGAAAATCGCTTTTGGGCATCAACGCGTGTCTCATTCATTCTCATGACGACAGCAGCCCCCTGTGCATCACATTCATCAACATCCATGGCTGTGTGTGCTGCCTCATCATTGAGACATGAAATTCGTGCTGAAGCATCGGTGGGAAGGTGATGATTGTAAAATGGTCCACACCTCAATTGACTATTTACAAAGCTGACATTCTCATT
This sequence comes from Chironomus tentans, assembly GCA_963573255.1. Lineage (NCBI taxonomy): Eukaryota > Metazoa > Arthropoda > Insecta > Diptera > Chironomidae > Chironomus > Chironomus tentans. Next base: position 10,364,973 of record OY754302.1, read on the forward strand.
ATCCATTGGGGAAACATTAAGAAGATCTTCAGATCCCCATATCGGTGACTTTGTAAGTGACAGTGATGAGCCCAGCAGGTCATTTCCACTCTTACGTAGTCGAGCAATTCTCGTTTGATTACTTATGATTGAATTTAAACTATCACGACTTTTTGATACGGCACGTTGTGTATTGCTGGGTTTGTCCTTAGCATCAGGCAGAGAATTAACGGAACCGATTGACGGTGACGCATTAAGTCCACGTGTTGGTGACTTTATAAAAGTACCGTCGCGTCGACAAAGATCAAAAGTGGGCGGGTGTGTTGTTGTTGATCGAATGCTCTCCTTACTTGCATATCGATGCATGTTGTCGTCACTTCCAACTAAATCTATTGTTTCGTCGATCAGCATCTGATCGTCGTCGTGAATTTCGTGCACATCCTTATTATTACTTTGACTAGATTCAAGTTTTTGAATGTGATTACTACTCGTCGAAAATTGTCTCGTCATTATCCTCGACGTGAGATTTGATAAGCTCGATTTTGTGATTTGTGTTATTTTCTGCGTAACTGCCGCCGTCGGTCGTACAAAACTGGACAGCGGACCACCTATGTCTGTTGGTCGAGCGAGTTTTGTCTTAATTTGATTACAACTAGTGCTGTCGTTCGATGGCGTTGTCATTTTTGTTGATTGTGTGGATGTGGATGATGATGTGGCTGATGTGCCAGGCATTGGAATTCGTGAGGAAAAACCTCTCATTGGTATACGTGATGAGTGATTATCCTGCAGATAAATAAATGAGAAATTTTTTAGTTAATTAAAAAGTTTTAATGTGAAAAAGTTAGTAGCTCGAAGCTGCTTCAAAGCCAACAGATTGCAAAATTGAGTGAAAATCATCATCGAGATAATTTTGTGACTATTGTACCAGAAAATGTTGTGTGCATTTATTTCAGCCCACCACAAATGTATTTGAGAGATGATAAAATCAGCATTTGGGAAATATAAATAGAAACCTGAAAATTTATACCTAAATGACTATATGCTATAAAATATATTTCAAGAACAATCGATTATGTTTGAATAATGACTACAAAATGTACACTATATATTGTTGCTGATAATATTTAATAGAGTCTTAATGTGTAGATGTAGAATTAATGTTTTGTGGCAATTATGGGTGTACACTACACAAAAATATTTTAAAACCTGTTTTTTAGAACCCAAAAAGTATCCCCTTAGGACACCCTAGGGTACACCACCTATTAGGGGTACCTACTCGGGGTAGGGTATCCCGGGTAGCCTTAGAAAGCGGCCCAGTTTAAAAATTGTTTTTATATTTTTTTCTATAAGTGTGAATTTATTTTGAATTGGATTAGAAAATATCAGTATTTTGTAACATTTGACTATTCTTTTCCACTCAGAAACCACATTTATATAATCTTTCTCTCTTATAATTATTCATTTTTTCAAGATTATAGTATCGGCTTTACATGGAACAATAAACCTTTAAATACATTATCATTATTAAATATGTAAGTACGTTTTTATAAGTAAGTTTTTAAATAAATGTCTTAAACCGAATAATCAAATAAATATAAATGATTTTATTTATTTAGATTAGATTGTCGCTAAAAGCTGACTGAATAAGATGTGGACAAATCTTTTTACGTTTCTTATTCTGGTTGTTGTAAGTATTTAAAAATTTGGAGGGAGGGGGTGCCTAGCTACGCTATTCTAGTAGTACATCCAATTTTAATTTTTTTTCCTTTTATCGTGTTTTTAGCTATTCAGTAATCCATCTACGTCAGATCCGCAGATTTCAATATTTTCCGAAGTTGCTGAGCATGTAGACGCGTCAAAGAAAAACATTGCAAACTGTTTGTCAGATGACATTAAATTACTAAGCCCATGGAACCAAAAGCATAAAATTCTGGACCTTAGATCTTGCAACGATTCATTGGACGTAATAACGACAAAATTACCAGCAATGCTAAGTGACTTAGAAACATGCTTTATGATTGTGATAAGAGGTAATACAACTGATAAGGTCATGGAATCAAAACTGATAGACATTTTGGAGGAACAAGCTACACATCCGATTATTTTAGACTTTTATAATGAAATCATGAAGAGTGAGAATTCTTACATCATTGATAACCGAAAAACTAAAACAGATAACATCCACGCATTGGATTATGTGAAAAATTTCCTTGGCGATTTCTACGAAAATACTGAAAATGAAAATCTGAAAGATGTACTAAATAATAGCTGCTCATTATGCATACATTTTGCTCAATTGTTTGACATTTACTTTCATATTCTGGAGGATCAAATTGATGACCTTAAATATGATGCTGATTGTTTTAAAGCATTACTGGATCTACCTCATAGCTTTGTCTTCAACAATTCGTATGACAATGTATATGAATTATTTCATGGATTTACTGTCAATCTTATGACAAAAGAATATTGGAAGGGTGCAAGTTTGGAAGGAAATGAAACATTAGAAACAATTTACTCAAGCATCAAAGGTCGAGTGAATTTTGATGGATTTACTGCATTAGCATTGACAAACAGAGAATATCAAGTTTTTGAGTTTTTAATCCGTGCTGATTTCGAATTTCCTAAAAATTTCCTTCAGAATCGCCGATACAACTTGAGCAGCAACGAAAAAGTTAAGGACTACATCCAGAAGCTTAATGATTTTCATAAATCAATACTGAATGGAGACGTGAAGAAAGTCAAGCAATTTTTAAGCAATAATGCACACCTGACATTTGCTAGAAATTTAGACAACAAAAGTGCATTAAAGGCTGCATTAGACAGCAACCAAATGGAAGTCTTTTCATACCTCAAATCTCAAGGAATGAATTTTGCCAGCCTTCAAGAATATGCTGAATACTGCAAGGCAAAAAAAGAGTTTAATGACAAAAAGAAGGTCCAACTTCGACAGTCCAACTTAAAATTTTTAGAGACAGCAGTTGAATTGGATGTTGTCACTAAAATGATGCAGAAATCATCATTTGTCTACAATCATCATCTTATGGACATTAAGACAGTTCGAGAAGCAATTAAGGAAGTCTATGAATATATTCAAACAATCGTGCCAGAACTCTTGCATATAGCAGCAGCATCAAACGAGTTGCGTGTAGTTTTTGACTTTGTAAATTCTGATCTTAATGAATTTGATCCAAGTCATGAAAACTCTCTAGGTAGTGCCGATGATGAATTGGATTTGATTATGCTTGGTGCTAAAAACTTGTTAAGTGAGGTTGAGACAACAAGAATTTTTTTAATAGGGACACTATCACATGAACTAATGCACTATGTGATGACTCAAGTTTATGAAAATGGTTTAAATCCTTATGGCATAAGAGATTTTGAAAGGAAGAGAATTTTTGTGGAAATTTTCAATAAATATAAAGAAATGAATCATAATTCTGCAATCATCAGTTCTGCATATGAGACCTATGACGATGAATACAAACACTGCGAGCTTATAGCAAGAGTTCTGCAGATCCTTATTACATATCATAATCAGACAAAATTGGAAGAAATTAAGGAAACATATAAAGATCTTTTCAAGTTCTTCGATCAATATGTCCTTGCTGACATGCGAGAATTTATACCGACAATGCACACACGTGAGAAGGTGAGGGAACTCAACGGCTGGCTTGATCTCGTCGCGGAAATTGAAAGCTACCAGGTGGAAAGTACAAAGGAAGAAGAAACAGACGACGAGGATGATGAGAATGATGACGAGAATGATGAAAATAAAATCAATGTTAAAAAGGACGTGAAGGTTGAAGAAGAAGATGAAGAGGAACTGCCAGAATTAACCGAGATCCAAGAATATCTCGATGAAGATTCTCAACAGCGATTAAAAGTCATTAAATCCGAAAATCCAAAACTAATTCTCCAGAAACTTTATTACAAACTCAGAAAGTCCAAAACAATCGCCATCTATGTCGCAAGCTCATTTTCGAAATCAAAAAAATTTGAGCCTATTTTTACTAAAATTGACACAATTCATCCAAACGTTCCGCTCATTATTTATTGCGATCAAATGAAAAAACTTAAGAAATTTGTCAAAATGCTTCAAAAGACGACATTTAGAAAGGTTATAGCAATAGCTGGTGAGAATGAGGAGACTCGCGATGTTATGAGATGGATCGAGAAGATAAAACTATAAGATGAGAATATACTATGGGGTCGTTCACTTATTACGTTCGGTTTTTAGGGGGGAGGGGGGTCTGAGATTTCGTAACAGGTCAAACAAAGAAAAAATTTTTTCTTGGAAAATTTGTAACAAGGGGGGAGGGGGGGGTCTAAAATTTCGTTTTTTTGCGTAACGTAATAAGTGAATGACCCCTATGAGAATGACAAGCTATCAAAATGTAGTTGATTTATGTTTATCTCAGACTAAAATAAAGGAAAATATAGAATAACTCCGAATGGCACCTGATTTGATGAAATCCGCGATGGAGCCGCGTTCACAACTGCGTAGGTCCACATTTTTGGGCATTTTTATGCTGTGTTCAATCCGGGAGCATTTGGTAAAATGCATTTCAAATCTTTGTTAAGCAAAAATTTTTCAAACTAATAAATTAATCAAAAAAATGAGCTTCATTCCACATTTACTGAGAAATTGAAAACTGACTCATCCATGTTATTAAATCATATAAATAAAAAAGTGCCATATTCTTACGTCATTTTCATTATCAATTTATAGCATAAATAAAGTACTCAATTTTTTATTCATTTCGTTCATATTCTCTCTGAAAGTTGATTAAACAAGATGTGGGGACAGTTCTTTGTGACTCAAGTTTTAATCATTGTAAGAATTTTTTAAAAATATATTGCTAATAATAAATCTCTAGTAAGTGATGAGTTGGATTATAGAGTGTTTTGAGGATATCAAGCATTAAATCAATTAGACTAGACCGGAATACCTTTCAATAAATTAATTGGAATAAACATCACATCACAGCTTCCAATTGTTCTGCCTACAACCTGCATTCCACATAAAACACACGATGACTCAATATTGAAGCTCTTTCATCTCCTAATTTACATTTCATTTGTTACTGGACGTGAATATATTTCCATAAAGATTAAGTCATTTTAATTGTAACAAAAACAACTGAGCCAGATGTGAGGAACAAAACATAAAAAGTGATAACGCGGAAGCTTCGTGTATTTACATTAAAATAGAGTAAAAAAATCTAATTGCACGGAATAATGAGATAATGACCTTAAATTATTATAAAGAGCTGTTGACATTTGTTACTTATTAATTAGTTCAGTCTGATTGGTCATTATTGAGTCATTGGTTTTAATTGAAAATCAGATGAGTTGATTAAGTGGGGGATTAGGGAGTTTATTTAGCTTTATTAGATTTGTTTCTAAGTATAGTGGAATCTGGGGTTTTGAACTATATGTAGGCGAATCTACTACCAGTTAGCAATTAAGGTTACTAGAGATCTGTATCCGAGTGGTTAGGCAAAAGACAGGATATTTGTAACCCTTTTGCAAGGTCATGGGTTCGATTCTTACCAGAAACTTATCTCGCAATACATTACTTTAGGGGTCGTTCGCAAATTACGTCACACTTTAGGGGGAGGAGGGATGTTTGAAGAATTTGTGACAGTTTTTTTACGTGACGTAATTTCTAAACGACCCTTTATGACATTAAAATTCAGAACATAATCTGGAAATGGTTTATCTGGTATACCATAGAGTAGGAGCAAGATAACCCTATGCTGGAAGGTTTTCTCCCCCTGACCTAGGGCAAACCTAGTTTTAGACTACACCATAGGACTTTGGACTGAATTCTATAGAACGTGCTTCTTGGGTATAACATAGTGCTACTTATGACTAGGGATGTATCAGAAGTTTCTTCGAAGAATGAGGGTACACTAAAGCTATTAACTAGGGTATATTCTCGTCTATACCTTGCAAACTGCTTTTATAGATCTTTCTAGATGGAATGGAGCATAGTTAGCTAGAGGAAGTTCGCAAATTACGTCACGCTTTAGGGGGGAGGGGGGGTAGAAGAATTTGTGACAGTCCAAACACATTTCATTTTTTTGCTTTGGAAAATTTGTGATAAGGGGGGGGGGGGTTGGAAAAAGTCGTTTTTTGTAGGTGAACCTACCTAGAAATCGGACTATGACAAAACAACTGCTATATATTACACAAAAAATTCTCAAATCCACTTCATAACTTTACTTAACAAAATTATCTAATCCACAAAACAATCATTTCCATTTCTAGCTATTTGCATACCCTTATCAGTCATCATCATCCACAAATCTACCATCATTTGTCAAACTTATTGGTCACATTAAGGAATCAAAGAAGAATTCCGCTTACTGTTCGTCAAGTGACATTAAATTCTCAAACAAATATAAGAAGACATTCCAACTTGTCGACCTTCAGTCTTGTGATAATTCATTGGACGTGATCACAACAAAATTGCCAAAGATTCTAAATGAGTCACCAACATGTTTCGTTGTTGTAGTAAGAAACAATGTGAGTGGTAAGAGTTTCGAGACGAGGCTGATAGACGTTTTGGAAGAAGAAGCCACACGACCGATTATTTTGAATTTTTATAACAAAAGTGAGAGAAGTGAGAGCTTTTACGTCATCGACAAGAGTAAGACGAGAACAAAGACTAATAAGACATTGGAATATGCGAGGAATTTTATTAATAAAGTCGTTTCCTATGATTATGATGTTAAAACTTCTGAGTTCTCTGGAAGTCGATCAAACATTATTAAGGATGCAATGACTAATGGCTGTTCAGTGTGCATTACTTTTGCACAGCTGATTGACTATAGATTTACGTGGTACTTAAAGATACATGAATATGAAATTGATGACTTAAATTGTGACATTGACTGCTTTAGAGCATTATTGAACTTCCCTTATGATTTCAATTTTGACAGTTCCTATAAAGATGTCTATGAACTATTCTACAGCTACTATATCGACCTCATTAGAGATACATCCATGTCAGCAGCGTCAATTAATAAAAAAAATTATACAGTCAAAGAATTTTTGGACGACAATGAAGTCCGACTGGATATGGATGGACTTGCTGGACTAGCTTGGAAGGAAGAAGAATATCAAGTTTTTGAGTTTCTAATCCGCACTGATCTTCCATTTCCTGACAACTTTATCCACGATCGTGAAAATGAATTGAGTTACGGGATAGGCAGGAACAAGTATGTCAAGAGTTTAGAAAACTACATCCATGAGCTTGAAAGCTTTCATCGTCACATCCAGAAAGGAAACATGAGGAAGATTAAACTATTTTTGAGCAGTAATTCACACTTAGCATTTGGCAGGAACATAGACAACAAAAGTGCCTTAAAAGCAGCATTCGACAGCAATCAGATGGAAGTCTTTTCATACCTTAAGTCTCAAGGAATGAGCTTTGGAAACTTTAAGGAAGTTGCAGAATATTCCAAAGTCAAAAATAAGTACAAAGACAACAAAAGGAAGCAACTGCGTCAATTTAACAGGAAGTTCTTAACGCCAGCAGTTGAAATTGATTTAATCACGAAAATCATGCAAAAGTCATCATTCACCTTCGATCATCATGTCCACGACGAGAAGGAAATCAAGTACACAATAAGACGATCTTATGAAAAGATTAAAGTAACTGCACGAGAGATTTTGGAGATTGCGGCAGCTTCAAATGAGTTGCAAATTAATTTTGACTTTACAAATTCTGATCTCATTGAGTTTGATCCGTACATTAATGATGCTTATGGTGCTGCTTATAATTATTATGATTTTGTTATTATTGCTGCTAAAGACTTGCTAAGTAAGGATGTGGATAAGATGAATTATGCATTAGGAACAATATCTCATGAGTTAATGCACTACACAATGCATCAGCTCTACCAGAACAACATCAGTCCATACGACGAGAAAGACTACGAACGAAAGAAAATCATGAAGGAAATTTACAACAAATATGAGGATTATAAAGACGAAGACAGTCTAATTAGAACAGCTTATAAAGAAGAGGAAGACGAAAGTAATTATGGTGAGCTTATAGCCAGAGTGCCTGACATCCTGTTCACATACAGAGACAATCAGACACACCTAGAAGTAGTTAAGAAAACATTCAAAGATCTTTTCAAGTTCTACGACCAATATGTCCTTGCTGACATGCGAGAATTTATACCAACAATGCACACACGTGAGAAGGTAAGGGAACTCAACAGCTGGCTTGATCTCGTCGCGGAAATTGAAAGCTACGATGTGGAAAATACAAAGGAAGAAGAAACAGACGACGAGGATGATGAAAATGCTGACGAAGATGATGAAAATAAAGTCGATGTTAAAAAGGTCGAAGAAGAGGAACAGGAAGATGAAGAGGAACTGCCAGAAATAAGTGAGATCCAAGAATATCTCGATGAAGATTCTCAACAGCGATTAAAAGTCATTAAATCCGAAAATCCAAAATTAATTCTCCAGAAACTTTATTACAAACTCAGAAAGTCCAAAACAATCGCAATTTATGTCTCAAGCTCATTTTCATATTATGGAAACTTTGAGCAAGTCATGTATAAAATTGACACAATTCATCCGAGCGTTCCGCTTATTATTAATTGTGATCGCGTAAAGAGATTAAAGAAATTTGTCAAAATGCTGCAAAAGACAACATTTAGGAAGGTTGTAGCAATTGCTGATGAGAATGATTTTGGAACTAATGTGAAGGCTAAGGAGCTTAGGGAGTGGATAAGAGAAAGTCAGTTTTGATAGGGAGTTATGGAATTTGTATTTACTTGTAAATAATTTAATTTGAATTTTGAAATAAAATTTAGAATAGAATTTTGAATAATGAGATATTTTTTTTCCTATAGTGGATTACAGATTTGATTTTAGAGATTGTCTGCAATTAAGCTCAAGTCTTGGTGATCTAATGATCTAATCTAGATATAGTTTAGTCGAGGGTATCCTACACTATCCTATTTATGGTATACCTTAGACTAGGTTATTCTACCCTATCTGGGTAGGGTATACCCTAGTCTACCCCACCTACTCTACTCTACCCTACGTATAGGATACCTTAGAATGTCCTGAGACCGGTTGCTCTCTAGGGTATACACTACCCCAGGGGTGACCATAGAGGTATACCCTAGGGTATATACTATAGTATACAGAGCAACCAGCTCCTGGAGTAGGGTTGATTGGGTCTCAGTTAAGATAGGGTATGGTTACAATAGACTCCGGTTCAATAGGATTCGCAGTGCCTTCAGCTGGATTCATCGAGCCGCTGACACCCCTTTTACATTATTATTATTAAGATAGGGTATGATACCAGAGTTGCTCAAGTAACAGGACCCAAGTATGAAGATATGTTGTTAGCAACAGTTATAAAGATTTGAAAATAGTTGAAAAAGAGTAGCTTCATCTTAGTCAATACTCTGAGATATCCAATAAGATTGACATCTCCTTGAGTAGCCGTAAATGATAAGAAGCTCCCCAACCCCACCCAAAATTCCACCAAAAACATAACAAATCCATTTTTCATTGCCATATTATCATCAATACTAATGTATTAGACAGTTATGATCTCGTTAGAAAAGAATGATATTTAGCAATGATATTGAGTCTATAGATAATGGAGATGTGTCTATCGGCGCCAGTGTATCTGCTTCCAATCCTCCCAGCAATTCTTTTGTTATTTATTCTTTCCATAGAATAATAAAGAAGTAAAGTTTCTTCTTCTTCTTCCTTACAATTTGTCAGAGCAAATGTCTTGGAAATTTGTTTTGAGAGAGAAGCAACAAAAAAGAAGTCACACAACAGGATTGTTGTTGTGTCTTTTTAACAATTTTTTTTGTCATCATCATCGTCATCGTTTGCCATTGTGCTGTCTTTCTATAAAGTAATAACAGATTTTCAACGTCTCTTCTTATTTAATGCAGTTTCCTATAAGTTACAGAGCTGTCTTGGCAATGTTGAATAGACAGCTAATTAAGTGCTGGAAGAAATGAGTTGAATTTCAATTAGGCGCTCACAGCCCTCATTATTTGTTCTGTTTCTGCTACATATAATTTTTTTTGGATGTATGAAATGAGGAAATGAAATTCTTAGCTTGAGGTCAGCTCGTTATGTGCCAGAAATACCGCACATAATTGGTAATTTGCTATTTTTTTCGTAGATGATTGAAAGAAAGAACCACGAACTGGAAACATTTGCTGCCCACACGAGAAGTTTTCTTGACGTGCCTTTTTAGAGGGAAATTATTTTGAAGGGAATTTTTTTTTGTGGATTTCTGAGAGATTGAATGAACAGGGCCAGGTAGCCATAAGAGGGGCTTTTGGGGACACGTGCCTATCCGAAAATTTCTTAAAAAACTTTGAAATTTGAATAATCAATGATTGATTAAAATTCATGGCTACGCCACTGAACAGGGACTGATTGCTCCGTATATCCTAGGGTTATCTTACCCTAGGGCTTAGGGTATACCCAGAATTAATCTCAATTTTGATGGAACTCTATACAAATTTAAAATCCGACCAGCATATTACCATCAGATGGCTCTCGTTAGGTTGCTTTGTAAAATCAGCAAAAATTTCAAGTAAAATAGGACAATATGTAGGTCAAGGATCTGCAAGCTGGCCTTAAATTGATCATTTAGAAGATAATCACACATATATTATATTGATAAATATAATCATGTGCAGCTCGGTATTAAAAATTTCTAACCTCAAACTTCATTGAAAATCACCTAAATTTTCCATCTACAAAACAAAATCTAATCCACTAATTATCTTACTTACTCGCTCCATCAGACTTACTCATATCTAATGAAAATTCACAAAAAAATACTATTCATAAAATCATTAACCTACATATGCAGACTAGTGCGATTTTTTTGTTTATCGACTAATCGATCAATATAAAAACTCTCGTTTTTTGACGATTGCGCAATTTTTCAAATTAATTTGTGGTCGTGCCTAAAAATGAGGTCTATTTGATATTAATCATAATTTGATTAATTAGAAATCAAGAAAAGGTTTTCTTTTATGCTCTAATCTTTTCAAAATTGTTATTGCTCCGCGCACTGTTGAATTCTATTCACGAAAAAATACGTGAAATTTTCGCTGCTACTTTTTTTGTTAAAGTTTTTTTTAATTGCTAAAACGTGTGTGGCTTTCTTTGACCTTGATTCATGTGAAGTTAAATGTGGGTAAAATAATTAATTGAATTTATTCTTTTGTGGATTTTTTTTGGTGATTTTTTGAGTGAGTTAAAGTTTAGTTTATGGTGTTTTTTGAGGAAATGTGCAGGTTTTGATGGCAAATGACATGAAATGCTTTAAATATGCTTTAATTTTATCTTAAACAAAGAACTGAATTTTATGTCATACAAAAATTCATGAAGTTTAAGGTTCGATTCCTACAAAGAAAATTTTAAATTTATCAAAGGAAAAAAAAGGTAAATTTTTTTTGGTGGCGACACAACTTATTTTAATAAAACTCTAAAATCATCTAAAAATCAAAATTTATGACATTTTTAGCAGAATGATGTATCTTTTTGGAAAATTTATCTATTTTTGCGCAGAACTTGTGTACCTGGATGGTGGGTCCAGATCTCAGATATTCCAAATTTTGGATTAGGGAGGCATGAAAAAGTCTGATTTTTGGACTCATTTCAACTTCAAACAGCACTAGAATCGTGGAAGTAACATCAAATGACCTGAAATTTTGCACACAAGTCAACTTTTATGTCCTCTAAAGGAAAAAATTAGTTTGAAATGGATATTCGAAACATTTCCAAAATCAAAGTGGATGGGCATTTTTTTCGATTTTTTTTCCCGAGGGGGAGATAGCACCATCCATAGCAGGCAAATGTTCCACATGATAAAATATTTTATCCACAAAACAGTAGATTCCAATTCAATTCCCATCCAAAAATCACTCTCACAAGACAAACCCATCAAAAAACCCTCATTTACTGCCTCTAACGGCAAGCCTTTTTCTCCACTAATCCATGCTCATCATTCTCGTGACATTAAAGCATTCACAAAAGAAAACTTTCGACTCAAACCACAAAACAATAAATATTTATCTTTGACTCGTGACAATGAACAAGGTCCTTTTTTTCGACAATACGACTCTCGAGCACGCACACGACAGAAAATTGTCAGCAATAAATTGTCGACTTGCTTAAGGATTTATCTTTTGTTACGTACTTGACAATAAGCAGACTGCTGGAAGAAATTACTTTATGGATGCCATTACGTTGATCCCGTTTTGCAGCATAATTGTCGGTTCCTTTTTTCTGCGATTTTTTTTTGTTGCTTTTTGAAATATTTCACATAAATTACGACAATTAATTTGATTTGTTTACCACTGCAGAAATTTATTACATTCCATGGATGTATAATCGCACATGTGTGGTCAGTCTGCATCCATTGCTCACTTTCAATATTATTGACCATAAAAAAAATCGAGTGTCATGTAATCACTACAGCACTATCCGAAGCGGTCGCATAGCATATATATGTCAATTAATTAGCGGAAGACGGCAATCAACATTGCAATGTGATTTAAAGTGAAAATTGTTGCCAATCAATTAACAATAAAAAGAATTGTATTTCTAGCTGAATTGTGAATATTAATAAATTTTTTCTGCAATTGTCTCACGAAAAACGAAATTGATTTTGTTGAATGAGATGAAATTGGATAAAAGTGAAACGTCGATTCTTTTTATTCACATAAATTATCGTTGGACAAGATAAGTGTGTCATATCAACATGAATTCATGGAATTTTTTTAATTATGGTCAGGTAGAGAAAATTGCTTGAGAGATTTTCGAATGTTTATGAATTAAAAAATAAAATATAAATAAATTTGTGGATTTTAAAAAAATAAACTTAATTAATTGCAGAATTTTGTGAAATTATGAAAATCGTAAGAGAATTTTCATCAAAAAAGTAAGGTATAAGAGAGCCTTTGATAACAATATTTGTCAAAATTTCGCAAGGATTCGAACCTTAACTTTTAAACTAATTTAGTTTTAATTTATTAATTAAATTATGATTTAAAAGGTTTGCTGCTAAACAACGTATTTTAATTGAATATCTAAATTATGATTACTAAAGTAAAGGGGTTTTTGGAGATCAAAAAGCTCCCTCCCATTCAACGAAAAATTTTCTTCAAAACCTAAGAATCAAGAGAGTTATGAGGGTACCGAGGTCCAAGGCCCCATTCCTTCCTCCTTGCTACATCACTGATCTCCTCCAAACCTTTTTTCCATTAAAGATTCCAAAATCAAAACGAAGAAATCAATTTTTTCCTCATTCATCAAGAAACATGTGCGAAATGTTCAACAAAAACAAGCACAAAAAAAAAAGTTTTACGATGAAAAAAATAAGAAGTTGCATGTTATGCAAGTTTATATGAACGAAATGCTCTTTTTGTTGTCTGCATTATAAAAAAGTAAGAGTTTTCGGTCTAATTGTTTTATGACTTACTAAACTAAAATAATTGTAGTGATGACATGGATTATATTAATTATTATTTTTTCAGACAGTTTTGTGGAAGAAATTATGAAAATTTTTTGTGCAGTTTGATGATTGGATGTCAAATTAGATTGTTTTGGTTTTTAAAATATTTTTAAGATACACCAGGGATATAGCCAAACATATAGGAGGTCAAGAGGGTCCAAAAAATTAAAAATGTATAAGAAAAATTTTTAGAGACCAATTTCTAGTGCTATCCAGGGTACCCCACCTACTACCCCTTCCCTCCACCTAGGGTACCCTAGGGAGGTTGTTGATACCATACCCCAGGTAGCCAAAATGTTGTCAAAATCTCAAAAAAATGCGTCTTATGCATCAAAATTCCAAAGTAACTCTTCAACTTTCCTTAATAACTAAGATTTATTGCAATAAAAAAGCTCATCTATGTCCACTAATTAATCATGACTTTAATCTCCAGTCTCCAATTTGTTGAGAAATATCAATGAAAAAATAAATTAATGCGATCTTTATAAGATGATTACAATCATTTTAGTGATTTTTATGCGCACGAATAATCACATATAGGCAATTAATCAGGGCGTATACAAGCGTCTGTCATAAAATTTCCAGTCTCATCATTTCCCCTAATGCCTTTCTTTAATAGTTTTGTGAGTCGTTGAATTACCACGTCGTGAACAAAATGATGTTATTAAGAATTCAACTAGGTGAATGCCGGAAGAATAAGAAAGTCTTTATTGTCGTTGTCGTGGCAGCAAAAACACGAAAAAACAACAAACTTAATTAAATTTTCATACAACAAAGCAGGGCGATATTAAGAAGAAATCTCATAAAAATGAATAATAAAGTAATGTTCTCGGTTTTATTTGTCTGTGCTGTATGGTTTTGCTGTATGTTAAACATAGTAAATGCACTCCTCAATCCCCAAAGCCTTAAAATCCTGACTGAATAAATTATAAGAAGCAGTTATGGTATTTGGTGTAGAACTGTGGCTTAGGAGAAGGGAGAGGGGGTCGGATAGATTTTGAAAATAATTTTTCCGCTTTGAATTTCCACAATTTATCATAAATTATTCAATTTATTTCCATCACTCATTCAATTAATCTAATTCCGATCTAATTCTAATTTAAATTGAAATAAAATACAAAAACTGCAAATTTCTACATGAAATCAATGGAATTTCTTTCATAAGCTCATCATCGTAATGAATTCATGACATGAAAATTGAATAAAATCGCATTTTTATTGATTATGTAAAATGAAACTTTGACTCATTGTTGCAAGCTCATTCAATTACCTTTCACTAACCCACATATACTTTTTTTTACACAAGTTCTTTGCGTGTGACGCTCGATTGAACTAGAATGCCAGAAATATTCATGAAAAATCGATAGAACTTATGTCAAAAATTACAAAAACTAATTTAAAATGAATCAAAATTCAATTATATTAAGATTATGATGACTGAGTAAAAATAAATATTTTAAAAATTTTACCTTTAGAATAAAGAAAATTCACTTTGAAAATCACAAATTTTAAGCTAAAGCTTGAATTTTATGTGGATCTAGTTTTCGAAATTCAAAAATTTCACTTTCGAAATTCGAAAATATCACTTTCGAAATTCGAAAATATCACTTTCGAAATTCGAAAATATCACTTTCGAAATTAAATTTTTTGTAACTTAGAATTTAGAAATTCGTTTGGAAAATCAAAAAACCAAAATAATAAAATGAAACCCCCAAAACACCCCTGAATTAAAAAACCCCAATTCATTTTGTATGTCACAATAAGCATTCTCATATTTAACTTTTTTTGTGCATTTTTTATCGATCAGGAAGCCCAATAACATTGAACGTGTCATGTTCACAATACATTATTGATTTTTATTCATTTTTTATTCATCCTCATTCGCCCTCTCTTTCGTTTGCTAAATGTATTTGTTATTTCATTTTTCTGCGTCAGGCGACATTGAGGTTCTGAAGAACTTTTTTTAGATGTGAAAATAATTTCCTCATTCGTGAAAGTCTCAATGGACTTGGAAGATAAATGGTTGTGCTGTGTTTTGTTAGGATTTTAATTTATCATGAAAGTTCTTCTTGCTGGTCTTTGTGAGATGTGTGATGTGCTTGTGCGTGGTTTATTAAATGTTGGCTTTGTTTTGATGGTGGAAGAAGATTTGGAAAGTGTTGGGGAAATTGTAACAAAAATGTTAAACGTAAATTTAAAATTCGTTAAATTTTCAATATATTCAAAGGTTCGAATCCTAGAAATATTGCCAAAAATTTAGTTATAAAGTTTTATGCTTTACACTTTTATGCTATTTTTTATCGTGCTAAGGTTCAAATCCTTAATTTTCAGGCATCAGAAACACACTTCAAATTTATTTTTGGAACCACATGCAACTCAATTCATACAACACATGAAATATTTCATACAAAAACTTTTTCTATTTCTTCATGTATGTAAGCATCAAGTCTAATATATCCAATTTGAAGATAATCAATACATCAAGGCACGTAAGGATCATTCATCGATGTCTATTGATAACATTGACCTTATCAGTTTGCATCAGCATCTTTTTTTTGGCATCACGTCATGCGGAAGTTCCTCAAAAAATATTTTCGAACATGATGAAAATCTCAAGAATGTCCATCAAAATGGAAATTGACATTTTGTTGTTGTTGCGCAATAAAATATTATTTTGTGCCTTTTTTTTGCAAAATTTTCATCTTTTTATGGATCATACTCATCGTGTCCATTTAGAGTAATGTTTCGTTTTATGAGGGTTGAAGGAAATTCTCAGCAGAAAAATTTGTCATGGAAAATGCTTTTATGGCTTGTCATATAAAATTCATGACCTTGAAGTTTCTGTTCCAACACATTAGCTGGATATCTCAAGTTTTTTTTATTTGGAATTATAGGCAGTTGGGGGATATGAAGGATGAATTGAGAAGATGAAGTGGAAAATTTTCGTGATTTTTTGAGAAGGGTTTGGATGTGATGGGCTGGAAAATTTTGATTTGATTGATTAGAACTCAAAAGAGCAGGAATTTTGCATGAAATCTTATACTTCACAAGAAATATTAAGAATCTTTCTCTTGTGAAGTATATCGACTCAATTAAATTCTCCTTAAATTTTTTATTTTTTTAAAATTCCAATTTTTTGAATTCCTATTTTAACCATAAAAAACCTTGATACAGCCACACATCCCATTCATCACAAATCTCAATAAAACTCTCATTTATCACACATCCATTAGTGTTGACAGTTTTACTTCTCATTCAGTCTCAATGCACAACCTCATTCCATATTCAGAATGAAAAGTCACTTGATGCAAGAAACAAAAGCCTTTTAATAATATCCACAAAGCGAGAATCCTGAAAGTGTCATGATTCATAAATAACTGACTGTCATAAAATAAAGCAAAACAAAGGATCTTATTTACAATGTCAATTTTCCAATGTTACATCCTTCCTGCAATGCTCTTCGGATTGTGAGAAAAAAATAACGTTGTGAATTATGAGATGGAAATGCTTTAAACTATTGGGGTTGTTTGCTTGTGACGTCTGAAATTATGGAAACAAGGGGGAGAAGAGGTGAAGATACGGGATAAATTTCAAAAATTTGTGACAAACCATGGGATGTGACTTAAGAGGAACACCCATGGGCGAATTCAAGGGTTTTGGGGGTCAAAACCCTCTTTTTTGGCCACCTTGCAAGGGTTTTTAAGAAAATAATCCTACACCCCTTCTAAATTCTATACAAAAAAAAATCAACCCCCCCCCCCTCTTCGAAAAGCTTTTGGGGACACTTAATATAATTTTAAGGCCACTTGGGTATATCCATTAGTTTCAGAGGCATAGCCAGGAGGGTTTGGGCCACCCCCCTCCCCAAAGTTTTGAAGCGCAGTGAGAGCTAACTTAGTTTGCATATCTAGAGTATGACCAGAAAATTTTCAAATACTCAAATTCAAAAGTGAAAAATTTTGGTGCAAAAAAATAAAAAAATTTGGAAGTTTAAAAATATAATTTTTGAATGACGTCACTTATAAACAACCCACCAAATGCACACTCATGATTTTTCTTCGTCATTATGAAAAATTATTATTATTACTCGCTGATGCTCATTTTTCATAAAGCTATGCTTTTTTCCTCTCATGTGCTTTGTTATTATTTTCTAAAGTTTCCTTTTCGTGCTTTCCTTTTTTCTCGTGCAGATGGCGGAAATGAAGAAAAATCTCTTGGGGCATGTGATTTTTTAAGCAGGAGTTTTGTGAAAATTTAAATAAATTTTGTTAAATTTTATGGATGAGACATTTAAGAGTATTATTTAAGGCTGACATGAGGGGTCATTCGGATATTACGTAAGGCTAGAAATGGCCGTTTTTGACAAATGTTGTTGGAATATTTGAAAGTTTTAATAGGAAGCGTATCAAAACCAGAGTATCCTCCACCCTCCCTAAGCGTTACGTAATATTCGAAAGACCCCTGACTGAAAATTTCTGAATTCACCCCTAGTATTGAAAGTTCAACTTAAGATAGCCTTTTAGCCAAAAATTTCACAAAGTATTAAATGAAAAATTAATTAAAATTCCAAAATCATGAGTTCAATTCTCAAAAAATTGTAGAATTTATATTACTGCCCTTTCATGACCGGCTATATTTTTGCTCAGCCTTTATTTTTATTCTCAACATTTATTTTTTAGTGCATTTTCCCATTGGGAAAAGACACTATTGTCCGCGTTTTGTCCGTCCGTCTGTCTGTCTGTCTGTCGCCCTATCTCCTCCTCCAGTTTAAGCTTTTTCGATGCGGTTTTTTGCTTAAAATGTGTGGACTAGGTCAGGCAAAAGGTTGACCAAAGATTTTTTTGATCGGTGCAGTAGAAGTTAATTAAATTAACTTTTTTTCAAAAAATTGCTTGTCTTTTTTTTTGTCTTTCATGTATTTTTCATACAATCTTCCGGCCAGGGTTCGAGCCCCACTCCGAGCAAAATTTTTTTTTGCACTTTTTTACACTTTTTTGATATTTCATGATGTTTTATGATAAAATTTTCCATTTTCATATTTTTTCCTCACATTTTCCGAACTTTTCACGAAGTTAAATTACTTAAAGCTTAAGTTACTTAAAAATACGTACGTAAAATTACGTAACATGAAAATTTACGTTACGTAAATCTTGCTTGGTGTAAATTGAAGGGGAACGAGGGGGAGTTGATCAAGGGGGTACGAGGGGACTGATAGAAGGTGGGTGGGGGGGTAAACGAGGGGGGTACAAATTTTTTTGTTTTTTTTTCCAAATATTTTTTGACCGTTATTTTTCAAATATTTTTTGACCGTTATTTTTTCAAATATATTCTGATCGGTTTTTTTTAAATATTTTTTGACTGTTATTTTTTCAAATATTTTTTGATCGTTATTTTTAAGAAAAAATTTTTCAATACGAATCTAATCCATGATAAAAAGTTCATTCATCATTTACAAGGATTAGTTGACAAATTTGCGTCAGTTATTTTTGTGTTAGTTTTTTACGTTAGTGGTCTGTGCGCACTGCGCAGTAGTTCAGGAAAATGCACTTCAGTCCCGCGAGCCCGTGGACGTATCTCTAGTTTCCTCTTATTTCTGTCATACTTTGTGATAAACGAGATGATTTATGTAGCATAAAGCAGAGAAAATCTTGTGAAAAAAGTATCAGATTTAAATCAATTAGAGAACATAATGCATTTTTGCTCTTGAAACTGAATACAATGTTGCAGTCATTACGCTATTCGGTGACAGTAAATAATATAAAATTAAAAGGAAGAGAGGAAAATGAGAAGCTTTATAGATCCAACGATGGGATAAAGAACAATAATTAATGAAGTTAAACACGACCAGCGCTGGTTGATTCTGTTTGCGAAGTGTAGATAATTATTCCTTTACTATTTTATTCCCTCATAAAAGCTGGAATGGCTTGCTATTATAATTTTTTTTATGTTGGACGAGAATGCAGCAGAAAATTTTTATAAAGGAACAAATTTAATAAAATAAAAAATTTACTGCTTTTTGAATGGAACGGGAATTTTAATGGTCGTAAAATTTAGAGCTTAATATGAATTTTTGTAGCTTCCTTTGACTCTGATTAATTATGGAAATATTTTTATGATAAATAAATTTCTTTTCTTGTGGTTGATGTAATTTTTGACATATTTCAATTAAATTTTTTAAAAGGGGTTATTTTTGGGGGTCATTTGAAAGTTGCGTAGTATTTTCAAAGTTGAAGTTGCTCAGTATAGAGAATCTTTAATTTAATCAAGTGTCTTGATAACTGGATATAGTAGCCTTGACACAATAATACTGAGTTCAAGATGAAGGAGCAATAGAGGGGTCCAAGAGGGTCTGTACATATGAAATTAAAATTTGGGGTTGTTTGGGTATTTTTTAACGCTTAAGAGGGAGTTAGGGGGGCAATTAATATCCGAACGACCTTTTTGCATAAAATGATGTTTGGTCCCCTTCAAAAAGTTAAAAAATTTATGAGAAAAAATTCTGGACCCCCCTGGAGAGGTCATATTACCCTTCAAAAATCATCTGATTATACTCCTGGGAGTAGCTCAATTTGTCGTCTATTGAGCCATTGAAACTGAAGGTGAAGCTTTCCTCAAAACCCACCATAAGCTGAAATTTTCTCACAAAAAATATTTCTTCTACTTACTTACTTCCTATAACCTAAAGTCACAGACATTTTCCAAGAAGAAAATGTCAAACATGAAAAAGAAGATGAAATTTCAGCCCTTTGAGGAAACTTGTCACCAGTCCACCCTTTTTACTAAGAAAACATTTGTTTTGTCTTTTAAAAAGACTTCTTCAGAATAGTACGAAAATTAGTTATATCCTTGACATTTTACTAGACAGATTCAGGCATGAAAATTCCATCAAAAAGTGACATTTTACGGGATCCAAATTTATCTTTTATGACTTTTAATAAGGAAAATATTTGTTTTTGTGCCTCTTTAGCAATTTTAATCGTTGAATTAATAATCGTAAAAAATTATGAACTTTTTGGTGCTTGTTGAAAATGGAATAAAAAAATTTAGTTTTAGATGTTGCTGAAATTTTAAAAAAGAAAAAAATAATATTGTGCAAGTAGTTATGATAAGTTTAATTCTTACAGGAATTGAACCTTTGACAAATAGCAATTATGCAGCAAATTAATTTTTTATGTTTTCAAACTTGTGACAGTTTTTTAATGATTAATTTTTAAAACAATCGAGGATAAAAACTATGCAGGGATGGGTTTCTTGGTATACACCTACCCCTACCCCTACCCTAGGGTAAACATTTACTATAGTGCTTATAAGGGTAGACTCTCCACTCCTAGGGGTAGGTATCCCTTCAGGGGTCAAGGGTTCAAATCCTTCAAATCTTTCCATCTTTTAAAATTTGGCATTTCTATTTTCCCTTCGGTCATCTTTACATTCTCAATCCACATCCTTGAAAAACATCCACAAAATTTCAATAAACTTCCTACACAAGTTCCTTAACTAACTTAATCAAATGCTGATAAAATTTTATCGATTTCTTCTTAATTGATCCCATTAAAGCTTAGTGATGATGTCATGTTGCTGCATTGAAAAGGCTTGAAAATGATCAAACTTTCGCAATTAAAACGGAAGTGAAAATTAAAAAATTTTCATCCTGAAAATTTTCATCAGAAATAATTTTTTGAGCCACAAAAAAGGAAGAGCTTCAAACTTTTTCTTATACCAAAACCAAATAATTTTTTTTGCATAGAAAAGTTTTTATTATAAAGGAGGCGATAAAAGCAATCCGACAAGTTTAGAAAGCAAAGTGAAAATTTCAATTTATTAAAAAGAAATTCCTTCCGAGACATCAACAGCATTTGCATTGGGAAATTCCCACAGAAAGAGGACATGGAAATTTTATAATAAAACTTTTATAACTGGATAGTGGCAATAATAATTTGTCTTGAATGTGCATTGTTGGCGTGCATGCAAGGATAAACGGAAATTATGTGAGAATGCACCATCGGTTGATGCAAACAAAGCCAGTCAGGAAAAGAAAAAGTTTTTTATTATTCCAGAAAAGGAAGCTCATGAATTATTTTTCTTTCTTTGAACAGGAAGAGTTGTTGAGGTCAGATTGTAGAATTGGATGTTTAAGCATAGACCTAGCTTTACTAGGAACGGTAAAAAAATATTTGTATTTTTAACGGTCATAAATATTTGAATTTTTAACGGTCAAAAAATGTTTGAAATTGTAACGGTCAGAAAATATTTGAATTTTTAACAGTCTTTTTAAGCTTGAAATTTCAAATATCATAAAACCGTTACAAAACTTCAACTTTTTTGCATCACAAACTTTCTTTCAATTTGCATTCAAAAAAGCGTCATATCCACAGCATCCTCACATCCCAAACCCAAAAAAATCCCTTTGTCTCAGCATTAAAAGACGGAAAAGGAAAACGAACAAAGTTTCTCCTTCATGTATCAACATTATTAACGGTAAATAAATTTCATGTTATTGCATAAAATACATTGGATGCAGGAAAGCTTCCATCCTACATCGCTGCAGCGTATAAACTCTCAGACATTGAATTTTCATTTCCTGTATCCATATTCGAATGTCAGTTGTTGGTAAATTTTTTTGTGTTTATTTTAGACATGTCTGTGTACATCCAATGGCTCAAATATTGATTTTGCAAATATTTATGAACGCCATTCAAGGACAAAACTTTAAGCGACAATGTTCTTGTTGCGTTTTAATTTCCTTTGAGATATATATTCCCCATGCAGTCACTTATAGCCAACAATCTAGTTGAAAACAGACACAAGGCAGAAGAAAGAGAATTCTTAATTGGTATTCATGGCAAAATGAAGGATGAAAGGCATAAAGACTGAGAAGACAAGAGAAAATGATTTATTGGATGGTCCACAGCTTTATGGATGCTCATTTATTTAATTCTTGCTTCGTTTGTTCTTCATTGTTTTGTTTTACTTTTTTTGAGGATTTTTTGTGGATCTGTGGATTTTTTTTTGTTTGATTAATTTTTTTGCTTCTGTTGAGTGATTGGCTAATGAAGAAAATACGATTGCAGATGAAAATATTTTGATTATTTCATCTCTGTGCAGGGATTTAGTTGGAATGTTTTTAAGGGGTGTCAACTTTTTTATCAATGCAGAATTTTTATAGTAAATCTTGACCCCATGCTCTTTATGGCTATGCCTCTTCAGAAAAGTTGTCAAGCATTAATTCTGTCGAACACAAGATTCTAGACATCCAGACACCTAACCTGAGGTACCCTAGGTTGAAGGCTAACCCTACCAGGTAAAAGGCAATTTTTTTAAAAAAAATGTCAATAAAGTGGAGTAAGACTGAGATTTATAAAAAAAATAGTGTGCCATGAAATTTTTTAATTCAATAAATTGTCCCGTGGGATAAAAAAGTTTGAACAACATTGTGATTGTTAAAGCAGACAAAAAAGAGACGATTAATGTAAATGAGCAAATTAACTTTATATACAAGGATTTGAACCTTTGAACTTGAAGTGATTTTTATTCAAGTTTTTTTACATTTTAGAGTTTCTATTACAATTTGCATTAATATTAATCATTGATTCTCAAAATCATGCATTGTATTTTTTTATCCAAAAATAAAGTCAATCGAGATTTAATTTAGAAAACGTTCCCTTGTAATAATTTAATTAAAGATCACAGTATGTCATTTTTTATAAAAATTTTATCGACACAACACGGTTTTGACACTGAAAGTTTTATTATTTTTAATTCTGATCACCTTTAGGCACCTTTTGCCCCACAACCTTTTCAAAATCAATTTGTAGCCAGTCATGCGTGATTTAATAAATCTCTCAGAAGCTATAATCAAAATATTGAATGAAGAGTTGATTGTATTAATCAAAGGAGGAATTTACAAAACCCACGAAGCATTTATGAAGAATATTGAGAGATTCTCGAACTTTTGCCTGCAGGACACACATCCAGATATGTATCAGATGAACTGTTTTACGGATGATGCTAAAATGAAGGACTACATTGATGATTTGAAATATTTTGCAGAAAATGGAGGATTTTTCCGTAAGTATCAATGCATGAAGAGTTGTACATTGAGCCGAGCTTGGATTCGATCACTTTTGGTTTCAGACTCAAGCTTGAAGCTTGATGTCAATGAGCAATAAATAAAAATTGGGATTTTTAGACCCCACGTGCCAAACCTTGCATACCATTTCCTAATTTTTCCTTAAATTCCACAATATTCTAGATATATTCGAACATTACTTAGACTGGCCAGGAAGTGATCCGAAACTCAGTGGAAGTAGCTCAGATAGCTCAGGCAGCTGACAAAGGCTCATTATCATGACTGGTTGAAACAGCAAATTTTAAGTTATTTTTGGTCTATTATGGAAGGAGCAAAATTTCAACTTTTTGGACTTTAAATTTAATTTTATTAAGCTCAAAATTAATAAATAAATTTTAAGTAACATAAGCGACAATATTGGAATTCTTCATTATTTCAAATTGCATTTTTCATCGTGAATAATTGAAAATTGAAAGTAGATTATGGATTAAAATTGGCATTTCCTTTTAAAAGCTTTGATCATGACGGAACTGATGCTTCGGTGAGTATGAACTTTTCCACTTATAGTTGATGATAAAAAAATCAATATACAAAGGAGTTCTCATAAAGTTTTCATTGAGTTTTTGAGATCATGATGGAAATATGAATAACCCGAGTAGTGCATGACTAGGAAGTCATTAACTTAATCCGTGACACGGTCTCATTACCTCTTTTCACAAATTGTCACAAAAATGTTAATGATTGATTTGGTTTAGTGATTAAAATCGAAGGTTAGGCAGAAAAATTTGAAAAAATCTTGAATCTTGAGCATGTTACATGGAAGAGTCCGAGGTCAGGAATTTTTGAACAAGGAAGGGTATTTGACCCTTTGAATACGCTTCGTAACTGAGACATATTGGAAAAATTCCTTACCCCCCTTATCCAAGTCTAATGCCATCTTGGTGTGTCATCAAAATTTGCCATCTCTCAATATTGTACCCCTCGGATGAAAACTTAAAAGCTTCCGCTTCCGTTCAATTTAATTTTATGAGCTGATAATATTGAAGGATTGAGTAGCAGAACTTTGAATTAATAGTATATTTAATTTAGTTTTGATGAGATTCTGAGCTGCTGACAAAATGGGATATTTTAATAGGTTATAAATATTTTTCTTGTTTTTACTTAAGATTGAATACTAAGATGAGCTGCTGTATTTAAGAGAATGCAATGAATATTCAGCAGGATTATTTTGAAATTTGCATTGAAAAGTTGAAAAAAAATGTTAATTGGGGGTCGTTCACAAATGACGTCAGTTAAATTTGATCCCATTTTGTTCCATAAATTGATTTGACTAAAAATTCAAATATATTGAAAAATTGTCATAAGACTTAACTTTGCTCGCTGGCTAAGTGGATAGAGCACTGGACTATTAACTAAGAAGTCATATGTTCGGTTCTCAAACAGTAAAAACTTTTTCAATTTATTTTTATTTTTTTTTGACGTTTTCAAAAAAACTATTAATTATTTTCAAAATTTAGTTTCATCTTCCTGACCAAGGATGTATCAAGAAATTTTGCAACATTAAAATTTTCGAATTTTAAGGGGAGGGGTTTGAACTAAAAAAAAACCCTTAACAAAATAAAAAAAATTTCCAGAGGTCTTGACAACAAGCCCCCTTAGCTAGATTCCTGCCTCTGATTGTGCTGCATATTATTCAATAATATTTTACAAAATCCTATAAATCCATTCTTCAATAAACTAACTCCCCCCACTTCAATCCACAAGCACACCACCATCTTATTCTCTAAGCTATTTCCAAAAAAGAAGATTTCCGTTCTTATTTATTTACAATGATTATGATTCATTCACTGATGACTGCACCATCAGATTCAATAAAATAAAACTTTCCCTCCCTCCATTCTCACATCCTCTATTATGTGTCTTGCATTATCCTACAAGTAGCTGCTACAGAAAGTACCAAGAAAATTATGAAAAGTTTTCTTGCTGATAAAAAAGATTGTGAAAGACTTGAGACATTTTTCTTGTTATTTCCCCGCAAAAAAAATAGAGAGAGAAGTATTATGAGATGTGAAATGAATACGCTGTACGGAGGATGAATTCTTTATGAGGACATACTCATATGCTTTCTCAACTATATGTAGAAAATGTGGTTGTGCAGCAACAAATACTTTATAAATGAAGGAAATCTCATGTGACGTTCTGTACATATTTTGTTGTGTCGTGGTGTTTTTTGTATTTGAAAATTATTATTTTGGATTTTTAGATGAAATTCAATTTTTTTCAAGGATATTTTTGTGCGATGAATTGTTTTTTGTGATGAAAATTTAGATTTAAAAGAGGCAAAAATTAAAAAATTCAATTTATAAAGACAATTACAAAAGTTCTTAGCAATGAAGGATTTTTTAGGATTCGAACCTTTAGTACTTGATGATTTTGTTTCAGTATCTTTTTTTAATTTTGATAATTAAAAATATGACAAAATACACATATAAGTTATGTCATTGAAATTAAAATATTAAAAAATGGTAATTTATAAAAAAAATAATTTTAATTTAAAAAAAAATTTCTAGTTCAATATAAACAGCACGCTGACAAAATAAATTTAAGAATTTGTCAAAAAATTTCCATTTTTGTCAAGCTTTATTTACTATTAATAATTTTAGGAATTGAACCTTTGAATGTTAAGTGCTTATGGATATTTTCCATGTTCAGATCTATAAATGTTCTTACAAATTAATGATTTAAATAACATTTTAAAGCATTTTCAAGGTTAACATTAAATCAAATTTTGGAAAAAAAGCCCAAATAACTTTTATTTTATATGAAATTTTTTCACAAACTAAAAATATTTGGTTATAACAGTGGTGTAGTAAGGGGGGGGGGGGCTTTGGCTCCAGGCGATGTTTCAATTAAATTATAAAATTTAATACAAAATTGGACAATTTTTTTAAGTATCCCCAAATTTAATTTAGAGAGAGCGCCAATTTTCAATTTAGCCCAGGACGACAAAAACCATAACCTGATGTTGTTTTTCATTTCATAAATAATAGGATTTTAGTTTGAATTTAAAATATCTCAAACAATATTTTTCATACCATCCAGCTTGCCTTCATTTCCATTCTACAAAAGAAATCAATAAGAAATTGTTCTTTCTGGATTTACGAGAAAAAATATTCTTACATCAAGCTTTTCCTCCGTGCATAAACATTTCATGACGGGAGAGATGATTTTGTGTAAAAAAATGTACATCTTAAGGAGAAAATTGAAAAGATGAGATGTGAAAAAGAAGGAAAAATAAATGGGAAACAAAGAATGGAAAATCTCATCCTGATTCTTATCCATTTTTCATCCTTCACATTCAAATATTGATTTTTCAATGATTCTCTCTTTTTCATCAAAATTTGAATAAGTAGTTACCGAAAAAAAGTTTTTGGGTTGGGATTTTTGCAGATTTTTGTAGAATTTTGATGGTTTAAGTTTTTAAATTTTTTTTGGTGAATTTTTGTATTTCTAACTAATTTTTTGTAAGCTTTAAATTTTTTTGAATATCATTAAAGCTAGATCTACATTATTTGATTAAAACATTAAAGATTCAGCTCTAAGGAATAGTAATTTTTGGGGGCACAAAGGGTAACCCCTTTTGACACCCCATTGGTCATACCCTCTGACCAACATCATAAATTAACAAAATTTCATACCAGTTGTTCAAAAAGTCATTCACTCTTAGTCATCTCAAAATGACCATTAAAATGACTGTTACCCAACCCTAGACATTACCAAATCCAAAAGAACATCTCTTAAGTCACAATACCAAACAATAATTTAAATTCAAATTATTCTGATTATCTCCTTCCGAATTTCATCTGTCCCTGTTTGCCTTGAAGGTTGTCTACGTACAGCATAAAGTATTGAACGTGCCAACTCACCTGAAAATAGAAATACAATAAAAATAATTAACATTCAATTCTGTCAAAATAGAATAAAGAGAAAAATTAAAATATTGAAATAAATTTCCATTCGAAAAGAAAGAAAGTCATCAGATATAATTTCAATTTCCGCGCTCAGACAGAAAGGAGCATTTCCACATCCCACGTTGTGAGCAACTTCTTTTTGGATGAACATTAAAAATTAGTATTCTATAACGATGCTTTCGTCATAACAATTTTCACAGTTAAGAGAGAAGAAAAAAAAATCGATATAATTGAATGAGCGTCGCTTTAGTGAATAATAAAGAATGTTTAGAGATGAAAATTTCCATTAAATAATATTGACTTTGCATTGTGAATTCCTTTTACTTTTTACACACAGTACATAAAAATGAACATTCATAAAAACAATTTACGATTTTTCGTTTACTTTGTGTTACAATTTTTTAGGAGCTGGGGTTGGGTCGTTTATAAATGACGTCCTATTCAGGGGCGTATACAGGTTTTGAAAGAGGGGGAGTTCGAATCATGACCTTTTTTGGATATTTCTTCCCTTTTCCATTTTAAGATTAGTATTGATTTTTCCAAAAAAATGGGGGGGGGGGTGTACTTCGACCCCCATGCATTCGTTCCCTTTTTTAGTAGGAGAGGGTATCTGAAGCTGTGTGTCAATTCTATGCAAAAGAAAAATTTTATGACAGAGGGGGGAGGGGGTTCAAAAATAATTTATAAACGACCCCATAGGGATTATTACCTAATACCATACACTCAGTACCGTATACCCTAAGCTCTGAATTTCCCAGTCTTCATAATACAACCATCTCATCTTTCCCTCTATTAATTCCTCTGCTACGTTTGCATATTGTTGAAATGAGAGAGATGAAGGTGTAGATTAAAACCATCTCCCTCAAATGACATGACAAAGTAAGCGAGAGAAGATGAGAACAACACAGTCGTGGGTAATACAAATGGAAATTTTCTCGCATAATTTTTTAATCGCTTACAGAATTTTTAATTATATTTATTCAACGTGAAATTAATTTTATTTAACCAAAATGGAGAATTTTTTGTGTGCAATTAATTTAATAATTATCATGAACATTAATTAATGGTGATGATTATTGGGAAATTGTGTGTTCTTTGCACATTAATTATTAATCAAATGTATTGAAATGTTGGAAATGAAAATTAATTAAACAGATGCAAACATTTACAGGTGTTTTTCGTTTGGCTAGGCAGCGTATGGACACAGAATGTATGTGAATATTCCGAGGGGTGCAATATGGTTTAGGTACTTCTTAATGGCTACTATTGCCTACTTTGTATTGCTCGGATATCTAATTGATTTAATGCTGATTTTACCCAAAATCAAAGCCGGAAATTTCCCATCATTTAACTCAACAAATCTGCCAATAAAAAAATGTTGACTGCATCTGCATACAAGCACACTGCATAATGTAACCCGAGTGCAGATAAACATTCCAATTTCAAATGTCAATTGCATGCTTTGAACATCAAAGCAAAACCTTCATCTCTGGCCACAAAATTGCACAGATTGAATGTCAGAGCTGCAAATTGATACCTTTTCAGTCGTTAATTCTGTGATTTAGGAATGTTGGTGCATGAAGGGGTGTTCAAATAGATGGAATTGAATTTTTGAATGGATTTTTCTTTGGAGAATTAACGAAAATGACAATGATTTTTTGGGTATCTGTCTATTGGTTAAAGAGTATTGTTGCTATATATTTTATGAGTCTAGTGTTGTTCTTACTTTATGAATGGGGTTTGGGTAGGATGGATGGAGGTTGAAGGATGGGTCATAGCTATGGGTGTACCCAAGGGGGTTTGGGGTTACATAGACATAGGCATGTCAAAGGGTTACATGGGTATTTTTTGAAGAGCTTCAGCTTAAGTAACCTCAAAATAGGATCAATTGAGGTTCTAATAGTCATCATAGCTAGTTCAATCCTTCGAAAACGTGCTACATTTAACCATTAAATCCAATCAAATCTACCAGAAAGGCCAAAAAGATTTTCAACCCATAAAATTCATTGCGCGGAAAAACTTTGCTAGAAATTAAAGCAGAAAGCACGAGAAGAAGAAAGTCAATAAAAATCTGCAAAATCATCAAACCATTTCCAGACATCAAAGCGAACAAAACAACTTGCTGTTGCTCCTCGAGCCATAAAAAATTCTAGATTATTGTCAACATTGCATAATTTTCAATTAAAATTCAGCAGTCATTTAAACTTTGTCCTTTTTAAAACACTCGGGTTTTATCTCCAAAACAGCTGTGCTGGTAATCGAGTGCGATAAAAAAGAGAAAAAATAATGATAAGGAACATGAAAGTTTGAGGAAAGTCAAATTTACATAGACATCATTTTCGTTTTTCAGATGAAATGTCTCTCTGCTGACTAATCAGATTTTAGATGAGGAATCAAACATTTTCAGTTTGTTTTGTGTTTGTGGATGCTGTGTAGCAGTGAAAACAAGGGAAAGGAAGGAAGCTTCAACAATGAATTTACCAAGTTTACGATTACGAAAATTTATTCTGCATATAAAGCAGTAGTTCCTTTTCCCTTTTTCCCTTCCGGATTTTATGTCGCTCATTTACGTGGTGGGGGTTTGCCATTCCTATATATGCTCTCATTTATGTCTGCATAAAATCAAATAAATTTTTTTTCTCTTTTGAATTTATTTATTAGATGGGCTGAAAATTAGATGAAAGGGGAGGAACTAGATGAAATTTTATGCTGATTTTTAGTGCGGTTTCCAAAGATCGTAAAAACTACCAACACCTTACGCATACTTATCATACATGGAACTACACATCTTCGTGCAATAGAATTTATTTATTCCGGAGAGGAAAAGTTGTGGAAATTTGAAATAGTTGAGGATGTGAAGGGGGTGTTGTGACTTGAAAAGAAGGCTTGTAGACTTAGTTAGTTAAATTTAGAGCATTTTTATGAAGAATTTTGAGATGAGGCCAAAAAACTTTGAGGTTAGGACTCAAATGTTGAGGTTAGGACACACACTCTGAGGTTGGGATACATATTTTGAGGTTGGGATACAAACTTTGAGGTTGGGATACAAATTTTGAGGTTAAGAAACAAATTTTAAGGTTAGGATTTAAATTTTGAGGCTAGAACTCAAATTTTGAGGTTAGGACTCAAATTTTGAGGTTGAGACTCAAATTTTGAGGTTAGGACACACACTCTGAGGTTGGGATACAAATTGTGAGGTTAAGAAACAAATTTTAAGGTTAGGATACATATTTTGAGGTTATGACTCAAATTTTGAGGTTATGACTCAAATTTTGAGGTTAAGACTCAAACTTTGAGGTTAGATTATAAATTTTGAGGAAGGAACTAAATGTTTTTCACCAACGACATCTCACAACAGCCGTCCATCCACTAATAAACATGAAATAAAATTACTCTCCAAACGCAATTTCCCATTTCAAAATAATTCCATTCACACAGTCATCATCCCCTTCTATCCAAAACACAATTATCATCCATTTCACATCCTCTATTATTTTATTCACTTTAAGTTAACAGTTTTTTTTCTGTTCTGTGATTATGAGGGTTGCAGATAGATGAAAGGAAAGCTAGAATGGGAACAGAAAATCTCATTTTATAAGCATCCACTAATTAATTATACTAAAGCCACCCACTTTTGGATGGAAAATAGAAACTAATGCAATAAAAATGGAAGAAGAGGAAGTTTGGAATTTATGGTTGAGAATTGGGTAGTTTGTGGCGCATTTCGGCCCTAGAATGTGCTTATGAGATTATGTGGAGTTCACTACAAATGATGTTTGTATTTAATTTAGCAAAAAAAGTTTAAAAAAAGTTGTTCAAGCAATTTAATGAGAATTGAATCTTAGACTCCTCAAAAAGGAGTAAAATTTGACCACTTGCTCTGTCACTTGACCATGAAGGTACTTCTCTCATATTGGGTATTCGGGTAAGGCACACTATGCAAATCTTATGGTCAGAACTAGCTATTCAAGATAGTCTTGCTAAAAAGCCATTCATACAGGCTATAAAATACAATTTTTGTTAATAAATCCTTGATTTAATTTGTCAAGGTCTGTCAGGGTACCCCCCACCTGAGGTCCTTCCCCTAGGATATTTATTGGGTAAAACCTTCAAAAAATCAACTCAATTCTAGTATTTTAGTCTTTATAGACACCAAAAGACAACCCGGTCTACAGCAGATCAAGAAAAAAGGACTGAAAATACAAACTAATCAGCTTTACCAACTTCAAATGCTTCAAACGGATTTTCTATTAAAAACTTTTACATATATGCATGTAAAAAATCTCTCTCTTGAGCCTCTAAACGAGTATAAGCATCATTTACGATTTTATCCCATTTTATGACTCATCTATTCTCGTATCTAGAATGTGGAAAGAGGGATGATACTAAGTGTGTGTATGTGTATTTAATGGTGGGGTTAAAAGCTTATAGCAAAAATTTCTCGTACGGAACTGAGCATTATTATGTAACTATTGTAATGAAATTTAATCCTTTTGTTATGGAAAATGGAAAACTAAAAACTAAGTTTATTACTAATCGCATTTCCTTGTCTCATACCAGTATATAATCGCATAATGCCTGCCTCATACCCAAAAATACATTGTTTACACTTAATGTGTGTCATCCTGCTGTTGTTGTTTATTATTTATGGCTTTTAAGATGGAGCATATATTAAAGTCATTCCAAGCACATTATGATATCTTAAAGGGTATCCATTAGCATCTTGCTGGCAATTGACATCGAGTTATTCCCTTCATCATTACTGCCTATATTATTTCATATGATATGATTTATGATTTAATCCCCTTCAGTGAAAGTAGAGAAAAAAAAGTGGAATGTCCTTTATGTAGCATATTGAAGTCATGATCTAACGTGTCTGTATACTGCTGGCTCTTTAATATTGTATGAAGAACTCGTCTCGTGTGTATGAAAAAAATACAATACATGAAGGAGTGAGACAGAGAGATGAATACAATGAAGTATGGCGAACCTCAATAAATCGCATTAGATAGCTCATAATTCACCACATTGTTCTTCTCTCGTACATAAATGTGAGCAGTTGTTTGATGTTTGGAGGATGTTTGGTTCGGATTAAAATGGAATTGAGAATATTTCTGAAATTATTTTGGCAATAGTCGAAGTTTGTTTATAAGAGTTTATAGGTTATGTCTGGGGCTTATTCACGATGTAGACAGACTACATTTTAACTAAGATGTATCTACTATGTGTAATCAGGTTGTACTTAGAACTGAGATCAGTTTCTAGGGCTTGCCAGGGTACCCTACCCTAAAATCAAACCTAGAATTACAAAGAGTACCCTACCTTAATCTAGGACTACGCAGGATCCCCATACCTAACCAAGGACTATCCAGAGTACCCTATCTTAACCTAGGATTACCCAGAGTGCTCAACTCTAAGTCCTAGGACACCCTATGGTGTACCCTACCTATCCTGGTACCCTGAGGTTTCCTGAATACCCTGAGTATCCTCATCAAAAAGCCCTTGGCATAATATCAATAATTTTAATGATTCAGTTCCTCATCAAATTTCCGCCCATCATTTTCCGACCCAAACTTCAAATTCATGGATACAAATCCACATATCCTTCCTATATCATAACAAAAATATTAAAACACATAACTTCTCGCCATGTCCAACAATTCATTTTTTTTCATCCTCTTCCTCTCTATCTACAGTCATCCTTTTTTTGTATCGTGCGATAAAAAATTTCACTATGTGACACGTTATGTTAATAATAGACTGGAAAAATGGGGATGAAAAAAATGCACAATAAACACAAAAACCATCATCGACCCCTTTTGTGTATGGAAAATATTTCTCACTAGCAGATACGGAATGTATGGGTTGAGTATGTCGATGTCCAAAATGCAAAATACAAAGCACAAAAAGTAAAAAAGGAAATTGATGGCAATTTAACAATCATAGCAAAGAGAAAGAAGTGGAAATGAGCTCAATCTTCAAATCTGAATGACTGAAATTATGCAAATAAAATTGTTTTGTAATAAAAGACAATGACCCTTTCCCATGGATGGATGAATAGATAAATGGAAATTGAATGACTGTAGAGGAAAAAAATATAACTTTTTGTTTTTGAAGAAATAAAGATTATTTGAGTTAAATTCCGACTTTTAAATTGTTCTCGGTCGATTAAAGTTGTGCAATAAATTGTGAAAATAAAAAAGTTATGAGTTTTATGCTGCTTTGTGGGTTCAGATGAGATAAAATTATGATAGTTATGGGGATATAATTTTTTTTTGAAAAATATATTTTTGGTGTTCAAAAGTTTTATGATAATACAGCAGGCAGCTGCCTTTGTGGACGAGATAAATTTGAATTTTTAAAAATTGAACTAATTTTGAATATTTTACACCCATAGAAGAAAATTAAAAAAAAATTTCAAATTTGCATGGAAAAATTTTAAAAAACATTTTTAAATTTATATGGAAAAATTTTAAGAATGTTTTTAAAAATATTTTTTTAATTTTTTTGAATCGTTAAAAAAATTAAAATATTTTGAAAACAATCAACAAACTGAAAGCATATGGTAATTTATCAATATATGAAAAAAATTTAAAAATCAGTTTTTTTAAATTTAAAATCAAAATTTTAAAAACAAAATTTTAAATTTTAAAAACACTTTTTAAATTTTAAAAAGTATTTTTAAATTTTAAAAAGTATTTTTAAATTTTAAAAAGTATTTTTAAATTTTAAAAAGTATTTTTAAAATTTAAAATTAAAAATTTTAAAATTTATTTTAAAAATACTTTTTAAATTTTAAATTTTTTTTTTAAATTTTAAAAATGCTTTTTAAACTTTAAAAATACTTTTTAAATTTTAAGAATACTTTTTAAATTTAAAAAATACTTTTTAAATTTTAAAAATACTTTTTAAAGTTGATTTTAAAAACATTTTAAAAACAGGTTTTTAAAAGTATTTTTATAAATGGAGCAAATCTAATAAAAAAATCATCAAGGGGGTGTTTTGGTTATCAAAAAATTTTCCATACAAAAGTATTCTTTCAGGTGAAAACCTTGTGACAGAGGAGGATGGGGATCTAAAATTTTTGTGTTTTGTGTGACATCATTTATGATGGACCCTTTTTAGATTTAAATTTCCATAGGTAATCATGAGGAAGGATCTGTGTATCTCTCATATTGTGATGATAATAATTTTCTATTATGACTCAACCTTTGAAAAATACCAATGCAGCTTTATATCCTGCCCCTATCTCAATTTCCTCAAAGAAATTTCTCACCCTTACATTATTTCAGCACCAACTTCAAGAGTAAACCTCAAATTAAATTAAAAACTTTTCATCAACATTTCAAACGGAAGTGAACAAAACCCAAAAATTCCATAATACGAGAAGCTTTTAAAAGCTTCCAAACATCCCACAGGAGAAAACCTCAATGATGATTAACAAACATGCATTCTACAACCACAAAATGAAATTTTCACATTCTAAGCTCTTCCGGATGTTCTCAAAAAAAAGTATGGGAAAATTGAATTTTCATTTCAAAGTAGAATTTTCTGTAAAGCATCAACAGCAGAAGCTTAAAAGAGAATCCTAAATGAAAATTTCATTAGCGAGATTGAAAAAGGGAACAGAAGCTGTGCTTTTGAGATATTCAATGCAACTGCAACTCCCGCATGTAAGCAATTTTCATGCAATGAACTTCATTTTGCACATAATATCATGAAACTCATTCCTTCAACTCCTCCCTCGAGTGTAAATTCAATCTGATGCTGCAAAATAAGACTCACATGTAATGTGTATCTATGATGAAAATTACTGTATCAATCGCATATCATTGTTACGTAAATATATATAAATTGTATTATATTTTGTATGTGATGTGCTTTAGTAGGGGTTGGTGTGTGAGATAGAACCGATAAGGATGTTGTGACTAGGATATAGTGCATTTCTTAGAGTATATATCTTAAGGTATGGTAAAGTAGACATCCTAAAGTATACATCTTTAGGTATATTAAATTATACCTCCTAGAGTATATATCTGGTGTGAATCCCACTATAAGCTGTTGGTCCCAGGCGCTAAGCAATATGCTTATCACATATTCTCACGTTAGTGCATTTGATAAGGGGCCGTTCATAAATAACGTCACGTAAAAATTGATATTTTAGACCCCCTTCCCCCCTCTGTTACAACTTTCTTTATATAGCAGTGTCACACAGCCTCAGACCCCCTCCCTGCTTAAATATTGGACGTTATTTATGAACGATCCCTAAGTGATGCTGTAAAAGTGAAATCAACGCTCCAATGCTTCTACTAAGGTATACACAATAGATTATACTGAGGTAAGAGAATACTTAAGTATACGCAATAGCGTTTACTAAAGCATATTACCTAGTGCATACTCTTAAGTTGACATTACGGTACCATTTTCAAAAATTTATAGAATTTTTCAACACTTGGGTGCAGATACCTAGTCAGAAAATGACTTTTTTATCTGAATTTAGGGGTGTGTTTTAGAATTTTCAAAAAAACCTCAAATTCCCATCGAGGGGGTGTTTTGACACCTAATACACCCCCTAGGTACGCCCCTGCTTGGGTAATTCTCACAAACACTAACAACTCTTTTCCAATTCTAACTTTTTCCAACCATTTACTCCCCTAAACAGCAAACTAAGTTCCTTATTTACTTTGTACAATCAGAATTCATCCATCTCGACTCAGCAATGTAACAAATACGGGATAATATTGCTACTTATACTTATGCTTTATATCCATAATTTTCCTTGTCATTTCATGACAGAATTTCCTCCCTTTTCCTGCACGGCAAAAAAATTACAAATGTATGTCAAAAAATGCCTCAGAGGAAAATTCTCTCTTTTTTCTTTTTTTTAAACCGCATGAAGGAAAGAAAATTTCTGCACCATAATAAGGAAGTGAGAAATGTGAAGCACAGCAAAAAAGAGATTGAATGAATTTCGTGAAGTGCTGGCAACAAAACAGATGATTTGTGTGGTGCACATGCGTAGATCAACAAAGAACTTCTTGTTTCTACGTAATCGCTACAATTTTTTATCATCATGTGCATTTTTTCCGTAAAACTGGAGATTTCCTTTTTTTAGACAGAGGAAATAGAAACAATGTGCCATCCCCTACTTTTTTAGCTACTTAAATAAACAGAAGAAAAACGTCATATCAACATAAATTATGTAATCATAACAATAACAAGAATGTTTTGGATGATATTCAAGCACATCATTGGATTGAGCATCAGTGAAGAACGTGCTATATCATAATCGTGTCTTGTGTACTTTGTGTATGCTCCTCATCAACATTCTATTGTTTTTCTAGGCATTTTCATGGGATTTGAGATGAAAATGTATTTTTTTAGGTGCTTGAAAAATTTCAAAAAATAAATCTGAAATTGTTTGTACAAATTTTAAATTTTTAAAGGGAAACTGAGAAGGTTTTATGAATCAAAACAGGTAAAAAATTAAAAAAAAGTTTTTAGTCAGATAAATACGTCCTATTTAAAACTCAGTTTATATTTATTATTGTGGGATTCGAACCCATAACAATTTATCATTACAATTAGTTTTTTTTCTTAATTACATTTTTTTAGATTTTATTTAGCAAAATACTTATTTATTTGACAAAAAATTATTCTTTAATTTTATTGGTAACTTTTCAGAACAGAAACAATAACTATTTAAATTTCCATAAGTAACTAAAAAATAACTCTTTTGCAAAATGTATCAAAAAATAAATTTTTAGGAATCTTTACGAAATTTAGGATGAAAGTGTAATTTTTTCAGGAGCTTAAAAATTTAAAAAGTTAAATTTGAAGCAGTTTGTTCACATTTTAAATAATTTAAAGGGAAATTGATAAATTTTAAGAATGAAATCAGATTAAAAATAAAAAAAAATCAATGAAGAAGTTAAAAGTTAAAACTAACTTTTATATTGATTATTTCGGGATTCGAACCGATGACATTTTTGTCATTACAATTTGTTTTCTTTCTTAATTTAAATTCTTTTATTTTCGATTAGAGCAAAATATTAATTTAAGATTAAAATTACTCAGAAAAGGTGATTTTTTTCGGAAAAAATTCAATTTAAAATTAATATAAATGCAAAACAGTCAATTTAGAAATTTTAATGTTTTTTACAAATAAC
Organism: Chironomus tentans; assembly: GCA_963573255.1. Taxonomy (NCBI): domain Eukaryota; kingdom Metazoa; phylum Arthropoda; class Insecta; order Diptera; family Chironomidae; genus Chironomus; species Chironomus tentans. The sequence goes on from OY754302.1 coordinate 10,402,698, forward strand.
TTTATTAATTCAGTTTTAAATAGTTAAATATTTTAATATAATAGATAGTAATTTAAGTAAGTAATTTGCCATATCAAAATCAGAAAAAATTTTGTGATAAAAAATAAATTTTCAAATAACATGGGTTCAAATCCCAATGAAAGCCCTAAAGTCTTATTCAGGTATTATTTTTTTATTATTTTTTTTTCAAATAAATAATCATTTAATTTTGTTTAACCTTTCAATTTAAGCAAGTAATTAAAAATATTGTTTTTTAAACAAAACAGAACATAAAATAATTTTTTTTTTACAAGAAAATTGAATGAGTTTCATCTTCCTTTATTCATCCATTCATTTTACAGGATTATGATGCTCATAAATTTCAAAAAGTTTAATCAATTATCCGCTCGGACTGACTGAATTAAATAAGACTCATAATTTTCTTTCACAACTATTGAATGAGCTTACATGTGGAAGTAATTACATTCATCAAACTTTAATAGAATTTCTTTAATGTGAGTTCAGATACTGTATCTAATGAGTTCTAAAAGTACATAAAAAGAGTCTTGGGTGTATTTCCAGCATGATGAGCAATTCGAAGGACATTCACATGCACTGCAATTTATTATTGATTATGCTGTTAATATATGATCATTTTATGAGGTTTAATCTATGGCAATAATGGTAGTTGTCAATATTTTATTAGGTGATATGAACTAGAATGGTTTTTGGACTACCTTGAATTGGATTGTTTGTGTGTGGAAAATTGTTCGATTAAAAATTCAAAGGGTAATTTTTGCTGTCGATTGGATGATTTGGTGCTTTTGGAGATTTTTAATGGATAGAATTGTTGTCATGGGTGCAGGAGGGTATTGAGGGGGGAGGTGATCAACCCCCCTCCCTTTTTGGGAATTTTTTCAATTTGCTAGGGTTTTTAAGAAAGAACTCCAAACTCCCTCATGAAAAATTTCTGGATACGCCACTGTGGGTGCAGGAGGGTATATTAAATCATTTTGAGTAAAGTTTTGTAACAACACTGAGCGATTAAGGAGGTGTGACCCCCAAAACCACTCATAAGTTCTCAGCACTACAGAAGAATTAGAATTAGCTACAAAAATCCAAAAAATCACTTTTTAACATTAAAAATGAGAATTTAAGTTCAAAAATGCACAAAATTGATATAGAACTAGTTTTTTTAAATCAGGGGTGTAGCTAGAAATTTCTTCGAAGGGTGGTACGATCTCTGAAGGAAGGGGTGAGAATCATTTTAAAGACAAACGTTCAATATTCTTGCTACTCCAAAAAAATGAGTAAGAAACTAAGTATTTTAAATGTATCAAGGCTTATTTGCCTATATCCTAATAATAAAGATAACCTAAGCAAATTCCACAAGCTATAATCTGTTCTTTGGGGGTGAACAACCTATCAAAATTACCAAATGCATCTGCATCTCTTTTGTGTTTCATTTCTGATTTCAAAATCTACAGCCATACCAACTTACAAACTCCACCACCACATCCATCCACATCATTTTTTGCGTCTATATTTTTTGTATTTATTTATTTTTTTATTTTTTTTTATCAAAAAACGGAAAAATTGCTGCCAAAGCACATAATTACATTTCGAGTCAATGTGAAAATAAATAGGACGACAAGCGTCGAAAATGAAACAAATAGCAACAAAAAAATCGATAAGTGGAGAAGAGGAAACAAAAATACAAAAAAATTATTTCATTCGAGTCGCCTCAAACATAGCTTGTTTGTGCATGTCGTTCTGGATATAGACCATAAATTAAATTTTATTCTCCTTTAAAGAAATTTTTCTCGTCTATTTTCTCATTGAGGATTGGAAAGAGATGCAAGGCATTTCCTTGAGTGAGGGCCAGCAATGAAATTTTTTTATGGATGCCTCGCTTCGTCATGTGTAAAATTAGAAAAGGAAAACTTTCTATAGCTCTCTTTTTCGGGAGAGGGGGATGAAAATGCAGGAAATAGATGGTCTTTTGGGGGTCATTCATAAATGACGTCCATTAAAAATTGAATTTTTTTAACCCCCTCCATCTACAATTTCCTCATCCAAAAATATTTTGATCTCCTTACGAAAACATGACGTCATTTACGAACGACCCCCTTGACAAATTCCTTTCTCCCTCCTTCGCATAATTGAATTGAAAAGTTATGATAATTTGCATAAGATTTCATTTCCTCTTGTTCTCCCTTCGTGCATTCACAATTGCCATCGAAATAAGGACCGTCATTGTCATTAAATGATGCTTAAAATGTGTACACATTTAATGCCTCACCGCTCGTTATCAAAAAAATATGAAAAAATCATTAACCGACTTTATGTTTGAAGAAAAAAAAATTCATTTGAAAAATTAAATTTTATGGCACTTGACACGTCATTCATTGCCTGACTTAAGTACATTTTCATCGCCATCATTCATAAAAGTGCATACGCGTGAGACTGAAAATAATGCAATTAGAGTCAATTATTATTCATATGGAAGTTCGCAAGTGCTCAACACTTGTGTCGAGTGCGCTTGAGAGGATATATAAATAGCAACAGGAATTGCAAAAAAAGTATTAATTTGGAAATGAGCTGAATTTTAAAAAAAATTATTTTTGAAAAGTTCATTTGATATAGAAATAAATAAACTATAATTGATGAGATTCGAACTCAAGCCTAGCGACCTTAAAAGTAATTTTATCTTTTCATTCTTAATGTATCTTTAACGAAATCACATATTTAAGTTTCATATTCGTATCGAAACCTGAAGTGAATGGGGTCATTTAAAAATTACGTAATGCTCAAGTAATGCTTAAAGTGCGAAGGAAAAGTCCAAGTTTTGTTACGTTTTATATTAAAATTTTCAAATTTATTACGGAAAAAAAAATATTTTAAACGTTACGTAAGCAAAAGCCAGTTGAAAAACGCAACTTTAATTTTTTGTATGGCAAGGACTCAGATATGAGTGATTGTGAATGCTTTTTGCGCATTTGCATTTTGCACATATATTTGTTGATTTCTCGTTGGTTTCACACGGAATGTTTAGGTATTATATGTCTTTTTAAAGGTCTCAGTTAGTACTATAAGAACATGCTATAAACGATTTTTGAAAGTTTGCGGAACTGCCAATATTTTGGTTCCAATACTGACTAAAAAGTGCAAATTTAGTTTCTAGAAGATTTCTCGAGCTACGCTTATTGCTTTTCAGCACTTCTATTACTATTTGAAAGTACTTTAGAAACCTAACAATCTATGCCTTACAACAGAATTTTTGGAAGTGCTGTTCACTAGTTATGGACGAAGAAAGATCAGAAATTTTCAAAATTAAAATGCAAATTTCTCAGCATCTAAGCAACCATTTTTTATGAAATCTTCACTAAAATTCCTATTTCAAAGCCTACTTTTATGAACATAATCAAAACAGGGCTTATTCATTAGTTTTGTCACAACTTTTTTTTCAAAGGATAAAATTTCATACATTGAAAGCATAGAAAAAGTACAAGATTTCAAATTTGTGACAAAACTAATGAATAAGCCCTGTTTTGATTATGTTCATAAAAGTAGGCTTTGAAATAAGCATTTAGGTGAAGATTTCATCAAAATTGGTTGCTTAGATGCTGAGAAATTTGCATTTTAATTTTGTAAATTTCTGATCTTTCTTCGTCCATAACTAGTGAACAGCACTTCCAAAAATTCTGTTGTAAGGCATAGATTGTTAGGTTTTTAAAGTACTTTCAAATAGTAATAGAAGTGCTGAAAAGAAATAAGCATAGCTCGAGAAATCTTCTAGAAACTAAATTTGCACTTTTTAGTCAGTATTGGAACCAAAATATTGGCAGTTCCGCAAACTTTCAAAAATCGTTTATGGCATGTTCTTATAGTACTAACTGAGACCTTTAAAAAGACATATAATACCTAAACATTCCGTGTGAAACCAACGAGAAATCAACAAATATATGTGCAAAATGCAAATGCGCAAAAAGCATTCACAATCACTCATATTATTCTGCGAAAATTGGCACCACCATATTGCCATGTTAATGCCAGAACATCATAGAGATGTGGGGGTATCCAGACGGCACCGTGACGGTTGCCTGACAGAAAAACTCCAAGACTCTCTTGCTACACATTCCTTCGCTTCTTAGGAGGACCCACATCAATCCAAATCCAGCATACCAAACGAAAAAAAAATCAATTTTAATTTAAGGAGCAGTAAATAAATCCAACCGCATTGATAAAGTCTGATGCTACTCGCATAAAAATTTACGAGAAATGAAAATCGAAGTTTATTGAAAAAAATCCCTGCTTTTGAATTTAATTTAGTTCTTCTATCAAGATTCGTTTAATCAATGAATTGGAGAAAAAAGAAGAGAAAAAAATGTTCAGCTGTAGATGAATTCCCCAATATATCCTTAACGGTCAATAACACACACATATACTGTGTCTATGGAGATTGATTTTTTTCTTTCTCTTCCTGGATAATTTTTTTTTTCACCCATCCAATTCCATTTATTGGGTGTAGATGAAAATTTATTAGATCATGTGCTATCTATCGTCTCTACATGCACACAAAAATATTCGAGTGTTCATGAAAAATTTATTCACGTTTCATGACTCCTTTATGCCTTACGGGTAAATGAACATTAACCTAGTGAATATCAATCCAATTAAATTTAATATCAGCATCATTGCTAAAAATATATTATGATATTACGGAAGTATATGATAGTAGTAAGGGGATGTATATGAGTACATTGATTGAAATCGAACTAAATCTCACATGGGAAAATGTTTGTTATAGTCTTGTTGGTGTTGCTGCTTAGTGTAACGATTTGTGATTTGGTATTGATGGTTTGTGAGGGAAATAATTGTGGATGATTGCTGATTATGTTGGATGTGGTGGGTTTCTAAGGTGGTTTAAAGGAAGAATGATTTTGGGGTGTTAATATGGTTACCAAGGTTGATTTCTAGGGTTATTTAGTTTATTCTAAGCATAGAGTTGAAAGGATATACCATAGGGAACTCTGTTTATCCTACGATAACCTTGGGCAGGATAGGTAAGGTACCCTAGGGTATCTCCCATACCCACTAGGGTAGGGTAAGGTAGAGTACACCAAGTGACTCTAGAAACCTCTATTTACTTATTTAAAGTCAGTACTCAATTTTACTGTCTCAGCAAATGAGTATTTTTAGGGATTTTAACCAGTGTACCTAAATAAATTCTAATACAGTCAAACTAAGACTCCAGCAACAACACCAAAAAAAAAATACATAACTTGGGTAAACCTTCCCATTAACATCAATATCAAAAGTCATCAAAAAGTCATAACTCAATAATAATCCATCACAACAATAATGAATTCAATTATCGACATTAAAATATTCCATTCAAGTGCCAAATTGACATGATACCCAAGTAATATTCCATTTGAAGATCTTAAAAATAGGAAATTTTTCAAATGAGCAATAAAATTTTTGAAAGGCATTAAATTATTTAATTACTATCTCATAATCCCCTTTTTAAGTCTTTCGAGCTATCACTGACGATGAACATTTTTCTTTTCAGCCCTCGTAAAAAAGTCTCTTTATTCGATTAACATTCGCATCCCACAAAAAAGTGTATTCGTACCGAGATTTATTGACTGATTGCGATGTGATTCATTAAAATTTCAGTGTTCGTGACTCTTACAGCAGCTTGTTTGCAGTTATCACATAAGAAAGTCGACTGTCTTACATCAATATTGATGTAATGTAAAGCATGACGAATAATTCAAGTTCTTTATGACACCACTCGTTGTTGGAAGGGATGGAAAAATGGCAACAAAAACATTGCTTTTTGTTCATCCGACAAGAAATAAATCAATTTTTAATGTCGATGATGTGTGTGTGCGAATAGCTTTACATGAGTTGTGAGAGAAAGATTTTACAGTCAGGCATGAGAATTTATGATATATGAAATGTGCTACGGATGTGTATAAAATTAATAAAACAAAGTAAGATGAGAATAAAAAATTTTTAATGTCGTCAGGTGTTTCGTTTTACTATCATGGGGGGTAAGCTTGAACATATACGTGTGTTAGGTGTCTGTAGGGGTTAATGCATCCTGGGTTTTGAAGTTTTGTGAATTTTTGGGGGTCATTTGCTTATGATGTCCAACAATTTTTGGTAGAGAGGCTCTTAGCTGCGTGATAACTTTTAGAAAACACTTTTTATTTAAAAATTTGGTGCCAGAGGTTCAAGAATTCCAATTTTTGATGGACGTCATTTATGAACGACCATTTAAGAAGCATAAAGACAGAAATTCCAGAAAATTAAAAAATTGAAGATTAAAATTACAAAAATTAGCAATTTTTGAGTTTCGAACCCTTGAAATCGACCAGAATCATCTCAAATTCAAACAATCATCCCGACTCTCCAGCAATAACCCCCTAAAATAACCATACTTTGTGAAAAAATATTACACACCCCAACCTGGAAGCCCAACAAACAAATTTTTTTATTGGCTTTAATAAAGATTTATTGTCTGTCATTTCGTTTTGTTGCTCGCATTAAAAAGTTATACACACACATCCACATACAAATGAATTTATATGCACTTTTATGGTCGTAAAAAAGGATTAAAAATGTGGCAAATCGTGAAGATTAAAAAATATAAAAAAATGTTTTAATATTTCCGTTCGTTTACATTCATGCATGCTGGAATGTAGCATTTTTTATGGGTGGATTTTTTGCTTGTGTAAAATGAATAAAATGTTGGAAGCGAAAAACGATGTCATTTTTTGGGATCGTTTGGATGTTATGTGATGCAAGAAATGACATTTTGCTCTTATCTGTCATAAAATGTATAGGAATAGCGAGAAAATTTTGTATAAAACGTGAATAAATCTGGGGGAGTCACCCGAGCTACATGAAGTGGGCAAAGGCAGCTATATCGAATCCACATAGCAATCCAAACTCAAAATGGAACCTAGAGTCACTTGTGTCAGTAAACTTCTCAGTAAGCATCACATAACATCCAGTCAACCCCCTTCATGAGAATAATAGAAGAGAGATTAAGACTGGATTTTTGATGAAACAATAATCATCATCTCAAAGCAGAATGCTTTCAATTTAGCTTCCTATCCACTAATCTCTCAGAAATGCTGCATGAAAAAAAGTCAGAAACCGTAAATGAAATTTTACGAAATGGAAACTTTTGTTGCTGGCTTTAATTAAAAATGACAGATGTTGACAAATGAAAAGCTTTTTGTCTTGAGATTCTTACGAGAATTGTGAAGTTTCTCAAGATATTCTTTTGAGATGACATAAAGTAATATGGGAAACGTAATTAAAGCTGTTTGCTGGTGCATTCGAGTTGAAATATTATTGTTGTGATATTTATAGCAGGTGTGTTTGTGGAGTAGATTATAAAGTTCGTGGACTTTTAGAGATTGCTCTGTATTTTTGGAGATTAATTGCTGTTTTTGTTGTTTCTGCTGTTTTTGTCTGAAGTGTTGTTATTAAGTTGGGTACCTTAATGGGTGTATAGGTATTTTTAAGGATATTTGGGATCACATTAGTAGCATTTGATGGTTGTACTTAGATGTTCGATTGAAATTTACTTGAAATGTCCTCTTGTAACCAAAACCTTATCACTATTGGGTATCATGTCTATTTTGTAGTCTTTTCGAGTTGCTAGCGATAAAGGTCTAACTTCCTAACCCAGAGCTACTATGACTAAGACCATACCCAACCTTCTGAAATAATATTTGCATACCAAAAGCCAAAATGGTGACCTAAACCTTCAAACAACCACTCCTTATTTAATGTTGGACAATATAAATCAAATTAAACAATTTCGTAGTTCCTAAATATCTAGCTTACCCCCCTGCGTGCCTCAATTGTAAAATATACCAACCAAAACACAAATAATCCCAATATGCAAATTATTTTCAATCCACAAGATCGACATAACCAAAATATGTCATACAAATTAACCTAATAATAAATTTTTCCCCATAGGGGTCGTTCGTAAATTACGTCACGCAAAAAAAACACCCACATCCACTTTATCACAAATTTTTCCAGGAAAAGAACTCTTATCTTATCTAACTGTCTCAAATTCTTCAGACCCCCGAGTGGGACGTAATTTGCGATTGACCCCATATATCAAAAATCAAAAACACATATTCCCTCATGCCATAAACATAGTGACAGTTGTTGCTACAAATTATTTGCATGAAAATTATCTGCAACATAACAGAAAAGCATTTCCATGTTAATAATTTTTACTCTTTTCATAAAGAAAGTGGAAGCAAGAAAGTATTCATAAAGTTGAACAAAATCCACTAAAGATGTACAAGGAAGGCACTGCAGTGTGATATGATGACACTTGTGTAAAATAAAAGCCACACAACCTACACAACAGAATCATTGAAAATGCAGTTAACATGAAGTGGATTTTTCATGACGCTGATGGATATTTTGAGGATATGAGTGGGATGAGATTGATGTGGGTGTCTGACTGGACATTATTTATGGGGGTTGTGGATGTTTGAGGGTGTTTTGATTGGATTTGGATTTAATTTTAATCCTGAAGATTTAATTTAATCCTGAAGATTTAATTTTAATCCTGAAGATTTAATTTTAATTTCAACTATCTTCTACATCTGTCTATCTAACTCTCCCTGTCTATCAACAAATCACTAAAATCCTTCACAATTCCATAGATTTCATTAAGCAATAACTGACAATAACCCAGAAAAATACGCTTCAACCCCATTTCCCTCACATCTTCGTATATTTCCAACTTAATCCTCTTTCTGCATCTTTTGCAGACATAAGAGTTCTATTAGTAGCATCTTCAATGTTTACTTCTACTTCATCGCATTCGAGGATGGCTTTTACATGCTCTACAACCTCACTATGTATATATTATTTTTTCTTTTTTTTATAAAATTTATGTCGGAAGGAAAAATCGAGAAGGGAAGCAAGACGGAAAAGTTCAACGAACTCTTTCGAAAGAGGAGATGAAGGAATTTAAAAAAATAATGGATGGGAGATGAAAATGAAAAGTTTTGGTTCATAAAACAATTTGATGAATGCTTTTAACGCCAGCCTGCATGTTTTTATTTTAGTCTTGAGTTTCTAGGAAAAAAGTCATCAAACTCATAATGCCTTTTGGCATTTATAGGGGATGCGTTCATCAGTTATGTCCAATGCTTGCTTAGAATGGGGTGCTGTGCTATATTGTGGACTCTGGTGCTGTCTGGAACTCCATAGATTTTTTTGTATGTAGAAAATCGTAACAGAGGGTCGAGAGGGTCCAAAAATACAAAATTCGAACAGACGTCATTTATAAACAACCCCAAAGAGTTTAAAGAAACACAAAGTGTCATTTGAGCTAGAAAAAAGGGGAGAAAAGCATCCATAAAAGCAATCTAAGTCATTAAATACGCAAGAGATAATCAAACGCTTTCATCTTTTGACTCTTTTCATTTGCCATTTTTGGTATGAAAATAACTCCAGCAATGACTTTAATCCCCTCTTTTTTGCTGGATGAGGAAAATTTATTTTTTGAAATAAAAAATGAAAATTAAGAAAAAGGTAAAAAAATTCCTTTCATTTTTATTATTTCTTCTTCCTGAGCAACATGCTAGAAGAATGCGAATAATCATGAGCTTATTGGAATGGGAAATAGAATGTCTCAATATATTTTCTTATATTATTATCGTCATCAACACAATCGATTTTCCAATAAAAGAAAAAACTTTTTTTTCTCTCATTCTTGCTTCGATGACAACTTATGTGGAAGTTTTAATGGAATTTCAATTTTTATTTTGTAAAGAATTTTTGTACTTTTATTGGATTTTAATTGTGGATTGAGAATTTTATTGGGGAAGTTGGGGGTAAACTTTATGTTAACCCCTCAGTTCACACAAGGAATTGAACGTCTGGAGCACTAAATAGCTTCTAGTTATTATTAAAAAATAAAAAACATTTAAAAAACCGTTTTTAAAAAGTTTTTAGAAGTCATTTAAAAAATTTTTTTTTAAATTTAAAGTTTAAAAAAATATTTTTTAAATTTAAAGTTTAAAAAAATATTTTTTTAAACTTTAAATTTAAAAAATATTTTTAAAGTTTAAAATTTTGTTTTTAAAATTTAAAAAGCTGATTTTTAAATTTGTTCAATATATATTGACAAATTGTCGTAAACATTTCCATGCTTCGGTGGCTTAGTGGTAAGAGTACTGGGCTACTAACCAAGAGGTCACTGGTTCGATTCTTACTCTGAGCAATTTTTCGCAATATTATTATTTCTTTAACGGCTCAAAATAATTTGAAAATTTAAAAAATATTTTTAAAAATTTAAAAAAAGTTTTTAAGAGTCCAGTTTAAAAAATGTTTTTAAATCTCTTCATACAAATTTAAAAAAGTTTTTTAAATCTTTTCTATGGATGTAAGCAGCATATTTAACTCAAAGCTCAGTATTCCCTTGCTCCTACCCTATGGGGTATACATTAGGATATTCTTAAGGATATTACTAACCTCTATATAACCCTCACCCCCTAGGGTAGTGATAGGGGGGTAGTAGTATACTGAGAAACCAGCCCCAAATGTATAAACCAAGTAGAAAAGCATTATAAAATTCTAAAAAATTCCCAAAAAACAATCTCCATCTTCAACATCCAAAAGTGCTTCAAATTCCAAGTTATAACGCTTCATTATCACAAAATTTAAATCCAATTAAATCTTCTTAAAATTGCTCTCGTTCACACAAGAAAATTTATCGCTCGAAAAAGAAGTCGCTCACTTAAAGCAACGAAGAAAATCTTTAAATTACGCAAACGTAATAATTTACGGACACAAAACCCACTGCTTTATATTCCATTAAATTTTTCCTCCTTCTCAACAGTTTTTTCTACTCCGAAGAAAAATGACATTTAATTAGTGAAACTTTAAACAGTGAATGTCTCATTAAATTTTCTACGAACAGCGCCGCGATTTGTTGGAAATGCGAGAGAGACACAATTTATGTAGAGCATAGAACATTTGCACTGGCTTTACGTTCATGTATTTGTGGCAACAAAACTACACAAACAAATTAACTTTCAGATTTTTTTATAGTGAGTTGGAAAGCAAGTACAAATAGTTGTTCTTGATGTTGTGGTTTTGTTCCTGCATCGAATGGGGGTGTTCATAAATGATGTCAATCGGAAGTTGGGAATTTTGGATCCTGCTGCGGTGGAGTGGCTGTATATTTTTTGAAATGTCACCCTATGACCATTTTGTCTCCATTTGGAAGCCATTAGCATGGATTCCATAAAGCTGTTTAATTTGTGTTACAGTAGGGTAGCCATTAAAGGTCCAAGGGGGTCCTAACTCCTGTTGTACGGGGTACGTTATGCAGAAATGCGACTTTTTAGAACCCCCTAAACCTAGTTACAATTTTTTATCCATAAAAATCTTTACTTTAGAATATAAAAAAACTCAAACCCACCCTCCCCCTAAAAAACGAGACCCCTGCTCTTAAGTATGACGTCATATGTGAACGTCCTCCTAATAGGATTTATGCAAAAAATGTTCATTAATTAAATTGACGAGGAAAAGGTATTTAATTAAAAAATCTGAGGACAGAACTTTCGAGTTTTAATTCCATTTGTGCCATTCCATGCACATGACGATAATCATGACTATTAAAGCTCTCCATTTCCTCTTTCTCTTTAAGATTATTAAAATGCTGTGGATTCTTTAATGCAAAGATTCTGAAATAATTTCCTTAAATATTTTTTGCTTCCTTCCTTTTCATCATGTTGAACAATTTTCTCGCCCTGCATGCGCCGCCTTATCAAACAAGGCAAGACGGTGGCATTAAAATGAAGTGAAAAGAAATGAAAATGAAAAGGGTTTTAAGAGGAAAATAAGAACAAAATTACGTGCAATTATTTATAATGATGAGGAAATTTTCATGTTACGAATAAAAGTTTCTGTGCGTATTAGAAAAAGTTAATCCTTTATGAATGTTTAGCATTGTAAGAACGCAGGAAGAAGAAATTTTTTTAATGCTTTCAATTCATGAGATTATGGGGATTTGAGTCTACATCCGTAATGAAAGAGTTATGAAGTTTTGGATTAAAACTTTTAAGGATGCTATTTTACTTATGATGTCTAGTAATTGTTCTATCTAATGGAGTTAGTTCTTATATTCTTTAATAAATGTGCCCATCTTTGATTTCCGATGCTGCGATGTGGAAAGAATGGCTTTTAATCTGCACAATTTTTATTTGGCTGCTGATTGGTAATCAAAGACGGGAATCAAGCGGTGAACACTTCATAAAATTAAGGTACATATTTAGCCAATATAAGACAACGAGAAAGAAAAACGTTATTTTTTCGTAAATTTGAATTTTCCCGCACTTTTTCTTATGTTTGTTTACAAAAAAAAAATTTTTTCGAAATACATTCGAAATAAAAAATTGGAAATTTTGAACCATTCAATGCGTTTTACTATTGCAAAGCAATATTAAAAGAATTAATTGACATCTATTAATGCACTAAAACCATTAGAAGAGTTCAATTACACCAAATAAAACAATAAATATTGGAATGAAATTTAACTTCAAAAATGTAAACAAATGACTTTCGAACATAATTTTCCCGCTTTCGAAAAATAAGGTACCAAATATCGAAAAATAAAGTACCGTTGTCTTATATTGGATATTTAGTAATCGACCGTCATGAATGAAGTTTGTTGATCAAGGTTGACTGCTTAATTTCAATTTATTTGAATCAAAATTCAACCAAATTTGAACAAAAATTAATTTTTCAAAGTTGTATGCCCCTCAGAGGCCAGTTTCTAGGGCTACACAGGGTACCCTACCCTCCCCGGAGTGTTCTAGGTGGTGTAATCCCTAAAATACCCTAGATGGAAGGTATGGATAAGGTAGCCAGGCTAGGTAGGATACCCTAGGTTAAAGATATAGGTAGAGTACCCAAGATAGTCCTAGAAACCAGTCTCAGATTTAAAAAAGTTGATAGTTGAACCTAAAACTCACACCCCAATCTTATTTAACCTTAAAATTCTTACTCAATATTTCAAAAATATTTAAAAAACACCCACTTACTTTAAAACTTTCTAAATGCACCTCTGACCCCTGCTTAAGTATGTCTTTCATCCTTCAAATTTTCTCAGAATGCTCTTGAAAGATAAATTCCAACCAAGCAGCTTCTTCCAATGCTAAATTCATCCTCCTTTCTTTCTGTGTAGGCGAGCATGCTTATCATGAAAATTCACAACAGATCTTCTTTTCAAAGTAAATACTTGAACTTCCTTCATAATTCCATCAACTTTATTTTTAGCAAACAATTTCATTCAACAAATTGCTTTTTGTAAAAAAATAATATGAAGAAATCTGTTGCTTATCCTTGAGCTGTGATGCTTTATGTTTAATTGGTTTTTTTTGTTGTTAGATTTTCTTTGGATTTGTTAGAATTTGAAGAAGTAAGTAAAATAAATAAATTGCAAGATTTACTAGGAGTTTCGTAAATGGTCGGATATAAGCCTTACCAGCTCCTTTTTGGGGCTGTCATATAGGTTAGGTTGGGTAGATTGGCTTATAAACTACACTTTAATGGACTTATTCTGGCAGGGATAAAATTTCACTCTTAATAACCTAAACTTTTGCTTTTAAAAGCTCAAAATAAAGGTCCATGACATCCACTTAACTCCTATCATCCTCAATTTTCTGTAAGTTCTCAGGCTAATAACAAAAATGCACTTTTACATCTTCATCCATCTCTTAACAATTTACAAGTATAATTACTAATAGCAAAAGATTAAATTTCAATATCATGAAAAGTATTAAGTACATAAGAAGCTTGCACAAGTGTCTGAGTCACTCACGAGCAGTAAATATGAATAATAAGTATTATGATATTGACGAAGTTTATGTAACAGACTGAATACAATGGATATGAGTCATGGTATTGATTGCTGATTTGATTGACATTTCTGAGCTCCTTTTCATGATAAAGTCGGTCTATGTTTTTCAAATGTGACATCATGATTATTTATTTAAGACTGTGTTTTGGATTGACAAATAATCAATAAGATTTAGAGTATGTAGGGCAGGAGGATTTGATAAGAGATGAATATTTAGATATATCTGGTTCCTAATATGATTTTAATATTTGTGGAACTGAGATTAGTTAAGGAGTCAATCACATACTCGACTACATGGCTGATAGTGGTGGCAGCTAAGTGTCAATCAGGATATAGAGTCTAAAATCAAGGAAAATGGAAGTGTTGCTGATGGACATCATTTTTGAATGACTTTAACAAAATCGTAATGAAATTTTCGCTGACATGAAATTAAACTAAATTTTGTGGCTTACCGCATGTCCACTGACTGTGGCAGCTGATAAATAAATAATAATTCATAAGTATGACATCAATGGATATGATAAAAATTTTAGTCCTTTATAAAATCATAACCGCATAAGCAGTGACCACAAATTTTATTAAAATAAAAGACTGGCTTGACTTTTAAAAGAATTCAGAAGCTGTCATGTGGCATGTGACATTATAAAGTTGTCATAAACAATCCTTATATGAATCTCATATGGTGACATTTATGACAAAAAGGATGCTGAGTACTTCTGAACTAAATAACAGACAGCATGGAGATTGCAGTACATAAAGGTATAGCTTGCACATTACAGATGAACAATTGCTTTTGGCTACATTGAGACATTCAGTGGAATTTTTCGTTGATACGGGTGTCATTCTGTATGGTTTTGATGTAATGAATTTAGGATATGGAAGGTGTGTATGTTGGTATTTGGATAATAGCTATTGGCGAAATAGGCGTGTATTATGACTCAAGGGTAAGATAACTCACTGGTTTGTACAATTTTTTTGTGCGTTTTTTCCATTATATCTGCAAATTTGTATGAAAACGGACAAAAGATTTGTCCAGGTCAGTGGTTTGTCTTCTCTTTTGAATGCTTTTGTGGATGTAAATTAATGAGAAGGATTTTTTGATATAGTAGCATGCCCCTTGAAATACAAAATAGATTAGATTCTATATTCAGGGTCGATTTTATATTCACGGCAGCCACTTGCTGGTCAAGAGGATAGGGTAAGGAACCTGGATTACAAAATTCAGCTTATTTGGTCATAATATGTAAAAGTTATACCTAAAATGAGTCTGACGAAGTTGTATGCCCCTTAAGAATCTAAAATCCAAAGAAAAGACTCTATAGTTATGCACAATCCAAAAAATCTTAAGGAATTGAACCCAAGAACGCTACATCAACTTCACAATTTTTGAGAAATCAGATACTTGACTATAGCGTTACTTAGCTTTTCAAACTCACACAGTAAAGCATTGCAAACCTAAAAATATATGCCAAAACTTTTATTTTCTACAATCATGCCATTTACCTCCCATTGACCTACATAAATTTATTTTTATATGTTTATGGCAACAGCCAAGCAAAGCTCACCTAAATGTCAACTGGATTTTTCTCAACAATTTAGCAATAATTTTTCACTCAACAACTAAAGCCAGCCCAAATAAGTATCTCAAAAAATTATTGAAGGGGAAATAAAAGAAAGTCGACAAAAGACACCAAAATGTCTCTGGAATTTCCAAATAGTTTTTCTCCATTCCACAACATGCCTCGTTTGCCATTCAGATTCTGGCTTTGAATATTTCTTTATAGCCACAATGACATTAAATGTCGAGAAAGAAGCAAATAGCTTCTCGTAGCCTAGTTTGAAAATTTATTTTTTTACGTGATTCGCTTTAACAGCAATTTAGAGGAAATCTATGGAAATCCTTGATATTGACATGAAAAATTTATTTTGAAGCTCATCAAACTTTTAAAACAAGACAGGAAGAAGAGCCATTCTGAATTGTTCATAACGAAGATGAAAATTTACATTTTTAAATTTTTTTGTCTGCATGAGGACCGGTCATCATCATATAAAATGCACATTTGCATAAAATTCATCAGCATTTATTGTGAGCTACAGAGATGAAAATTATGATGGTGATGGTCATGATGAATAGAATTGCTGGAGCTGACAATAATTTTCATTTATATTGAGCCAAAAATGATGGTTATGGTGATGACTTTGCATAACAATTTAGTTGGGTCAATATTGCTGTTGCTTGTTAATCGATTGAATGACATGTGTGATGGTTTCAATTTATGGATGGGGGTGTGAAATTGGAATTAAAGGGAATTATTAGATACCTTTTGTACGAAGTTTAAACAAAACTTAAGCTTTTTTGAACATAATTTGAGCCTTTTGAATAAATTTTGAGCTTTTTGAATAAAATTTGAGCTTTTTGAATGAAATTTGAACTTTTTGAATAAATTTTGAGCTTTTTGAATAAAATTTGAGCTTTTTGAATAAAATTTGAGCTTTTTGAATAAAATTTGAACTTTTTGAATAAAATTTAAGTTTTTTGAATGAATTTTGAGCCTTTTGAATAAATTTTGAGCTTTTTGAATAAAATTTGAGCTTTTTGAATGAAATTTGAACTTTTTGAATAAGTTTTGAGCTTTTTGAATAAAATTTGAGCTTTTTGAATAAAGTTTGAACCTTTTGAATAAATTTCGAGCTTTTTGAATAAAATTTGAGCTTTTTGAACGAAATTTGAACTTTTTGAACAAATTTTGAGCTTTTTGAATAAAATTTGAACTTTTTGAATAAAATTTAAGTTTTTTGAACAGAATTTGAACTTTTTGAATGAATTGTGATCTTTTTGAACGAAATTTGAGATTTTTGAATTTATTAAACAAAATTTAATGATCAAATTTCATTAACATGTTTACTATGATGCAATTTTTCAAGTACTCCAATTTGTTTTGCAAATTGTATATTTTCTATTTTATGCAGTTTCAATTTAAAAGAATCAACGGAACTAATCAAAAATGTGAATTACTTCATGTCTTCTAATTAAAAAACTATATTTGGCTGGACAAATTTTGAGAAAATTTAAATTTTTTAATTCTCACTTGGAGTTCTTGATAAATTACATCTCAGTTAACATGTTTGGAAAATTTGACCGTTAAATATTGCTTTTAAATTAAAAAAATATCCACAACCAACCAGGAAAAGCTACAGTCACTCAACCACCCAAGAATCACCATCAATCTAATTCATATAAAAATAGATAAACCATCAACTTGAATTATTACTCAACGTCTACCTCAAAGAAAGAAACAAGACATGAAAAAAATCACTCAACTGCCATAAATAACAGCCACGAACTTCCTGCAATTTTTATTTTATTTTATTAAAGAAATTTTAATGCTCAGTTCTTGTCTATCTTTCTAGCAGTTACGCTTTGGTTGCAGAGAAAGATTTTTACACTCAATTGAGCGTGCAGTTAACAAGAGGCAACTGCTCAACCGCATCACGTCAACTGCAAGTTTTGCAACTGTTTTCCAACTGTCTCGCACTTTTTATATTTACTTCTGTTTCAGTCACGACTTGTGCGAGATGCGAGAAGAAAAAAATTTCTCTCATTTGAATAGAATTGGAAATGAAAATGTCATGAAGGTTTTCCTGAGACTGTTATGTAAGCACAGATGAAATTACTTGACATCTTGATTCCCGTGATGAAATCTCGTTTAAGAAAAACACTTGTGTGATGCCTGATGTGTGTTTGTGACCTACTGAACGAGACTTTGAGTAGGGAAAAGATTTACGTGAGCAATTTTAAAATGAGATTTAAGGAGAAATGCTAATATGCAAATTAGCATGGCTTTTATTTGCTGTTTGCGTCGTGTCTTGTGAATTTGAATTTTTGCTTTCAGATTTGTGATTAATGCGAGATGATTTTTGAGAGGTAGGTGATTTTTTTGATGGGAAAATGTGAATTTTAGTCAATATCGCGACACACTGATGTACCGGCTGCCAAATAAGCTCAGAAGTCACATCCCAGAGTTTGTAAATCCTAAGTAGAATGATTCATATGTAAAATAAATGTTGAACTACGCTAAAAAATTGAAATTTCTTCAATATCGTTGAAATGGACTCAAATATCACTTATTGACCCAGCGGTGTATCTATTCAGAAAGGGTTCGAAGAGATCTGGACATCCTATAGATTGAAATTTGTGTGGAAAAAAATACTTAGACCCCTTCTCTGCTTTAGGATTGCTTGCAGTTGCGTATAGAAGCCATACCCCCTTGAGTGGATCAGACCCCCTCTGACTAATAGCCTTAAAAGATCAAAATTCATAAATCAACTTCCATTCTCATTAAAATTCATAACCTAGACAATAAATTCAATTTTTTACAGCCAATAAATATGATTTACGATAAAATCGACTAATAAGCAATTTCAGTAAATGAAATTCTAATCAATGAACCCCAACTTCTTATCTTAATAGCTGTGAAAGTGTGAGTTTTATAGCATTTTCATTGCTTCTCTTAATCCTCTGCTCACTTTCTATGACTAATGACTTTGATTTATTGTTTATGGTTTAATAATAGGTTTTATAGCTTAGGATGTTAAACTCTGAAGGATATCTTCGTGACGAATTTAATTAATGTAATGAGGACATGAGTAGATTGAAAGAACTGCAGGAGAATCTAAAAATATCCAAGTTGGTCTAGATTTTGAAGGTAAATTGTCATGGAAATTACTTTTTATTGTGATTTGGATTTAAACTCTTCAGAAACTAAGGTCATGACGTCACCCGAGCGGCACGCTGTGGTAAACTGCATTTTATAACGTTAAGACGGACTAAAACCACCGTCTTGATACTGTCACGGCACCTACACGTCTTTTTGACGTTTTACAGCTATATCGTTGATGTAGTGGTGTCCGAACGACTACGTTGTGCTGCTCGGATAAGAAATTAAAGAAAGAGGGCCTGAAGCTATGTAGTATGATTTAAGAATGATTCCTTAGTCATTTAAGCATCCAAGAGGTCCAATTCCATCAATTTATAGTTTTAAATAAGACAAATCAATGAAAATATCCATAAACACCTTCAACATCCAACAACAATTCCAACAATCTCAAAAATTCCCAACAAAAAATTCCAAATATTTCAAATAAAACAAATTCTTTCAATTTTTACTTCCTAAAATGCCCATTTAGAGAATGCCGCAATAAATTTCTGCATGCAAAACAAGCAACATTTTCGTACCAAATAAAATTACTTATGTCTTCATATGGAATTATCGGATTATTAAGTATCAATAACAAGATACAGTGAATAGGAAATAAAATGGCAATTAAACCCACATTGGAATCAAGCTCTTGTAATGAGTACAAACTGGTCTTAAAAATAAGTTTCGTGTTGACAAGCAAAATAACAAAGAGAAGTCAGAGATTGATGTGTTTATTAGATAATATTAGATGGAATAAATTGACAATAAATAATGTGGATATGACAGTTTTGGGAATGAGTGCTTGAAGTTCAAGGTTCTTGTTAAGATTTAAATGTCTGTTTTGGGCATTTAAAAGAGATTTTAATGCTGTTGACTAGATTTTGATATGGATGGACTGGATTTGATAAGATTCTGACCTTCTTCACTCCTGAGGGGTATGTTATATCCAGATAAACCCCTTAAAGGGATGCCTGAGATATACTTAAGGCTATTTAATAGGATGTCTTATGCAGCATCCCAGGTAAGAACGTAACCAGGAAGAAAAAGCTCTGGGGATCAACCTGGGGAGGGTTTTTTTTGGAATATATCCAAGGTATATCCTGGGGCAAGGTATAATCCAAGAGGAAATTTAGTCAAAGTTGACGTGGTGTTAGTCAAGGCGCCTTGACTTCAATGCCACACTAACGACAATTACATGGCAGCCATATGGATAAACTGATATGTGAGAGCGCCACTACCTTACCAATACGACTGTCAATGTTACTCGATAACCAGAAATTACATCTTAAAATCCAGTCATATACCAAAAAGTCAGAATGCACCCACCAAGAAGCCAAAAAACAATTAGATCATTTAAATTTCAAAAAAAACATTTCTAAGTATAGCCAATAAAACAAGTCAATTAGAGCTTAAAAAAGATGCTCTAAAAATAATTATGAATTATTTTCTTCTGTTTTAAATATCATCAGCATCAGTTCCGTCCCACGCATTTTATTATATAATTATAAAATGAGCTGAAATAGAAATAAATTTGTGGATGCCTTAAAAATTTATGAGATCAATATTTATAACTTTATTGATTAATTTAATGGGTAAACAGATAAATCAGCCACGATTTTTATTAAATTTTAAATTGGGTATGGATCATCTTCAATCACAGAAGGAATTAAATATTAAGCAGACTTTTGACGTCGCATAAAATTAAACGATTTGATACAAAAATATTAACAGTTCTTCTTACTGAAGATTAAATAATAATAAGAGCTTATTGCTCATCAAATATCCACCAAGCTCCATTCAATAAGGAAGCAACATTGACTTCATTGACAAACTTAATTGCACTACGTGAAATTCGTCGAACATTCGATTCCCGCAATTCCTCAAAATAGATCATAATTCCATATTCTAGGATCACATCCACATGATCATTATCCATCGGTGTCGTCATGATGCAACTGAGAATAAGATTGGCATGCTGAATGGAATCAATCATGAAGAAATGCTCGAAAAGTGGCAGGAAGTGCTTGAAGACGTCAACTGACTGTTCAGTACAGAATGGAGGAAATAGAGAACCAACGAACAATGAGACAGAGAACATGTAGTTCTTGCAATTCGGAATGATGCACTCGATAACACCACCATTGACAATTTTGTCGCGAAAGTCAGATGACATCATCACAGCATAGCGTGTAGTCATAATAATTGGATACCAATCGCTGTGACATTCGTCGTACATGAAAAGATTCTTGATAATAGCGATGAATGGAGATGTGAAGCCATGATCGATGAACTGGAGGATGAAAGATGAATGTCAATGGATGATTTGAAGGAATCGAATCAAAATTATTTCCTTACCGTGTCAACCAAATGTGGAAAACTTTGAAATGCTTTTGATATGAATTGAATTGCCTCTGACTTCAGCTTTTGATTGCCATAACAACGAAGGAAGTAGACCATCATGGTGACGTAATCTTCACCCAACTCAAAATCGACATCATATTCATGTATTTCGATACATTCATCAAGCCACTCGTTTAAGGAACCGATCGAGAGAACAGACTGGAAAAATTAATTTTTTTCATGAGATTCGAACCTTTGGATTAAAAATTTTTGTGACTTTTTACCAATTTCTCAGGATTATGCTTGCTTGTTGGCAACAATTTAATGACATTCATTTTCTTGGATATTCTATAAACTTTTTTAGAACTTTATGGTATTTTTTGGGTAACTTTTAATTGAAAACTTTTTATTTTAACTGCACGACACAAAATTGTAAAACACAAATGAACTTTTGATTGAGAAAATTTTTTTCATTGGTTATTGAGATGAAAAATTTTGATCAAGGAAAATTTTCCTAAATTTTTGAAATGATTGCTTTGATCTTTTTTTGTTTTGAAGTTGGATACTTAGACTTAATTTTGAGAGGCTTTGTATGGACATGAATTTTCCAAATATCTTCTAAAATTACTTTCTTTGTTCTTGTATACTTGGAAGGCAATTAAGAGATATACAAATGATCAAAATAGATCAAACATGAAATATTCCAATTTACTTAAAAAAATTCAGCTACAGACTCAACAAGGTTCCTGTAAAAAATACATTTTAAATGCCAAATTCAAGCTGAAACAGATTTGTTTAATCTGCACTGCGGCAAATCTCATTTTCTGTTGTCGGACAACCGTCATGACACTTTAGGGACATCCCCACGTTTGTATGATATTGCCGTTAACAAGGCAACATCTAGTTGTGTCACTAGGGACAGAACTGATCAATCATACAATTTGTGTTCCCATGAACCTTACCATGTCATTTAAAAACAACCATTTGCTCCAAAAAAATCTGATAATCGTAACAAAAGCATGCAACTTTGCAGATTTCTGATTACAACTTACAAATTAATTCCAGCCGATTAAAATCTCATTTTTTAAATCATAACATAAACATTAATCATTGTTACAATTTGTAATTTATTAATGGTAATTATTGGCTACATCAGAAAGATATTACGTCTCTATTATGAAACGGGTTATGGCTCGTTATGCTTTGTTTTAGGTTTACACGATGTTTTGTGTCTTATCTGTAGATGAATTGTGTTGGACTGGGTTAAAAGAGTTGAATTTAATATTGTTGGACGTGAAAAAGTAGACAATGGACTCTTTTAATAATATTTGAACTTCCATGAACCCAACCTATTGTTCCTTACAATTCATGACTCATGATCCACAAAATCAATAACCCTACTGCAAAATTCATAATAATAGAAAGTCATGCTTTATGTATTCAGTAGCTAAGCCCCCAAAAAATTTCATTCACAGCAATAAATACTTCGCAATATTATATACGTGTGCAAATAATAAATTCCATCAATTTCGATAGTTAAGAAAACATTTTTTTTCATCAATCTATAAGCGTCAAATTGAGTTTTAATAAAACAATTTTCACGCTTATTTTCAGATTAGTGACACTTATAATTTTTTTACTGTTGGGAGAGGAAAAAATCAATCATTCTTCCATTAACTTCCATGAAATCACACAGATGGGGTCGTTCAATAATGATGTCTGTCTTAAAATGAGTTTCATCGAGGATTAGTAAGGGTTTTTAGAGTTTGGCAGGGGGTATCCAGGAATTTTTTGAGGGGAGGGGGGATTTGAACTCTCAAAGTTGGAAAATGTATACTAAATTGCTCGAAATTGTCTTTTAATGACCTTTTTAGCACATTTTTGGTGAAAAACCCTAGCAAAATGAATTTTTTTCAGAAGGGGGGGGGGCTTTGATCCCCAAAATCCTCACTGAATACACCCCTGGAGCTTGGTGTATGGGTTTGGAGCTGATTAGCTGACCATGGTTCAGAGTCAAATAATGAATTTTTGACCTTTTCTGCCTTTTTAAAATGGACTTGAAATCTGATTTGACCCTCTTAGTATAGGATTTTGTACTTTATTATATATGCATAAGGAGTCATGGTTGTGGACTCTGGTTGCCCCTCTTGTCAAGCCACTGAAGGTTCTTAGACCCCCCTCCTGTCATATAAATTTAAGTGCTAAAAATTTTTTCTAAGCAACTTCTGATTCTCTTTTCATTAGTGACTACCAGTCACTGATTTTGAAGAATAACTAAAAAGTGGAGGGTCTTAGTCCTCCAAACATTAAAAAAAATCTAGAATTATTTTTCTTCTAGAAATTCTTTTTTAATTTAAATGTTTAGAAAATAATTTTGAAGCACCAAAAAATTCCTGATTACACTGACTGGACTGACCCCAAAAAAGAAAAATTTCTTCTTTCTCTCACATTAATTCATGCTATGTTGCCAAAAAAAACACGAATTACATCATATGATTTACAATAACACATACAGAAAGTGTAAAAAGTGTAAGCATAAGACTCATAATGTAATAAGATATAAAAAGGCAAATAACGTGAAAGTGATGTAAGAAAGTATGTATGTAGGATGCCTCATAAATATTTTAATGTGAAAAGTTTACCTCAACCAAGGCGAACGCGGCATGGCAAAACCCTCCCCCCTTACCCTCCCGGTGGTAGTCGACTCAAACGACATGGAAAATCAGAATAAAAGGAAGAAAAAATAGCAAGGATAAGGAAGAAGAAATTAAATGGGGAAAAAAGAAAGAAAGTTTTAGGCTTTTAATGTTCATCCATACGAAAGTCGAATTGCATATATTATACATAAGAATATGCTGAAGATGAGACTTCCCCGACTCCGAATGTGTAAATAATGAGAAAATTTTTATTTTATTTTATTTTTAGCTTCAAAAAATTATTCAAGCGATCATCATTACAGGGCCTATGTTAATAACTTAGACACATACATACGAGCATATGTAAAATGTTGCACGATGATGAGAAAATTCATTATCGAAAGTCTCGACATTAAGACGGTTTAGAAATATGAGGAAGATGAGTTATTGTAGATATTAATAGATTGACAGATATTATGAGAGGCTGAATGGAATTTGATGAGCTATTGGATGGGAATTAGGTGGTTTTTTGGGTAAATTTGGGTTAAAGTTGCAGTTGTTGAGTTATTTGAGAGGTAAATGAGATTGAGATGACTTTTTAAGCACTCTGGAAGTTTTTAGACAGAGAATTTTTACTCTGACTGCTTCTTTTGGTATCATTTACTTATATTTCAGTAACTCATGGCCTAGTAGCTTTAAAATACGCTTAAAACTTGAAATAAATAAAGATTTGTTTACATTTCCATTTGAAGATTTTGATAATTAAATTTGGCTCAATTTGATGAATTTCAGTCCAATAAATGATTGTAAACTACTAAAAGAATGTGAGCAAGGCTTACTTTACCACATTTTGACAGTAAATCTACTCAGATAATCCAAAAACTGCAAATCCTTAATTTCATATTTTTTGTAAACAAACATGCCAAAAAAAGTGCGGGAAAATTTAAAATTCTGAAAAAATAACGTCTTTTTCCTCAACTGTTTATCTCTACAGCTACCAATCATACTTCCTCCTATCCAAATCATACAAAACCCCAGATTACACAACAAAAATCCAAACAAGAACATATCAACGTCCAAAAATCCATTACAAGCAATGGCTTAAAGCATTTTATTAAAGCATGCCGACATCAGATTGGTTAGTGGGTGCGCGCGCAAATATTTATTGCACACAATGACAACAGAAATACGACGAAAGCATGTTGCAACAGTTAAATATGATTATTATTAAACTTTAATCTATTTTTACACTCTGCTTATTAGCTGCTTGATAGTTTCACATCTCCATCTCTAATTTATTTCACTTTCTCGAGACTATTTCTTTTTCTCCGACTCAAAAACTATGTACTGTGCTGTTACTTTTTTTATCTGCTTGCCGTAAAATGATTTAATTCTTTTTTATGTCTGTTACAACTAGCTAACTTCTGGCTGCTTTAAAATTACTTTTTTTTCTTAATTCAGTGTTGTTAACTTAGAAGGTTGGACTAGTCTGGATCAGGTATCGGGTGGGTCAAGACACCCAATGGGACACTCGAAGGATTGGTCTGTGTTATGTAATTCTTCCTGTCTATCTGCCTCTCAATTGTCTATGTTTCTGTCTGTTTATGTATCCATCTGTCTGCCTATCCAACTGTCTACCTTCCTGGTTATCCACCTATCTTAGTTCTTCTGTCTGTCTGTCTGTCCATCTGACACCTAACCACTTCAACACTGACCACGTCTAAACCAGTCTTGTGCTTGGATAAGAATTATAACTTAGTCATAGGTAGGTCTACACAGTGGTGTAGCATGGGTTTTTGTGGGGTCGAATCCCGGTCGCCCACTTGCTACTGGGTCTACATCTTGCGTGTCACTAGGTCTACATTAAAATCTGACCCATAGTCATAGCAATACCCAGGCAACAACACTGCATCCTAAAAATAGTTGCATCTTTTGTGTAAACTGAACAAGAAGTGATGAGAAAAAAATTAGAGCATGTAAGACACAAAAGCTACACAACAGTGGCAGCGAAAAATAAAAAATATTCAGGAAATGAGAACATTATGCGGCAGTTTACTTCTTTCTCTTTCATAATCATCATTTATAGACTCAAAAGTGAGTGAGTCACACAATGAAAAAAAAATGAAATGATGCACTGTTACAGGTGCTTGTGCAGACACAGCAACTGAAAGAGGTGAAAGATGTTGTTTTGTGTAAATTGAATTGAAAGGAAATGCCAGTAAATTACAATCATGTCGTGGAGATGAATGGAAGTCATTAATTAAACTAAAGTGCTTTTGCTATCACTTCTCATTATCTTGTCTTCTCTGTACAAAATTGCCAAAAGATTAAGATAATTGGAAATTGAAAATTTAAAGACATTAAAAATCTAAGCTAGTGGTTTGGAAATTGGAAACAACAAATTATGAAATAAATTTTTGGAGAGGCTTAAAAGCAATTGAAAAATTTTAATTACCTTGTTGAAAAGGCAATCAATAAGCAAGAGTGTGAAAAGATAATTTTATAATTTTGCATGGATTACTACGACCAGCAGTTATGGTTATTGGTTGGTAATAGTCAGTATTGTTTTTTGGCATGCTTTACATAAAAATAAAATATTGGAAATTATTCAATTGTTGGCAATTTTCGTAGAGAGATGAGTTTAGTGGAATCTAGAGGATCGAGCCTTATATAGTCTAATCTGCCAGTGATAGAGTAAGACCTTGGTGGCTTGGTGGTTAGGCAGACTAGAAATCAGTGAGCATTATTTTCTGTAAGGACGTGGGTTCGATTCCCATCAGAAGCCGATTTCTTATTTTTAAATTTAGTTTGGTGCCACAACACACAGTTTGAGAACCCCTGCCATATTTCCATCCAGACAAGCCCAAAAATAATTAAATTTATCCAAAATTGACTAAAAATCGTTGAATAAAATTCAAAATCTTTCAAAAAAAGCCATATAATAGATAAAAAATTGTTTTAAAAATAACTTAGTTCCGCTACTTTGTTTAAAATATTGACATTTAACTTCAACAAAACTTCCTCATCATCCCATAATGCATATCCAATCATTCAAATTCGTATGTCTTAATCCATTCCTATTTACCTCTAATGCATTCAAAATTTGATGTTTATTGAAACATTGTTTTATATCCAACAAAAATTCTCATTCTCTGCATGAATATAGCATTTTGTTGTATTTATTTATTTATTCATTTTCTTCCTCATATCAATGATTGATGTTTATGTTTATAAATCATCGTGTGCACATATGAATACAGCAAAGCAAACAAAAATAATAAAAGATTCAATATACGGCTTCGAAAACAGCCAATACTGAAAGTTATTTGCTTTCTCATTTCTTCTTATTGTTTTGCACTTAATAAAATTGTCAATTTTTCATTCTTGTGAGAAAGAAAGAAAGCGAAAAAGTTTATTTTTCTTGCTTTGTTTCCAAAAACGAGGCAATTTTTCATGAAAATCGCAAGACGCTTCGGTGCCTTTTTGAAATGTTTTGCTGATGTGAAGTTGGAGCTTTTGAGGCTTATAAGTTGCTGTGGAAATAAAATGTACTTTTTGGAAGTGAAATGAGAGACAACTTTTATGAAGAAGTCAAAATCATACTAAGGACCAGATCACAGCCACGTCAATCTGGATATCTGACCCATCCAGGCATCTAGAATCACAGAGAGTCTAATTTGAATCCTGGTAAATATTCAGAAAAAAATATGATCAAAAATCATAAAATAATGCATTTCTAAGGTTTTCAGTCCAAAGAATCCAATTTTTCAGAAATTTTTGAAAATATTCCAGAACATTCCGTCAAAAATGAAGTCAAACTTCAACCAAGTCAATTCCTTTTTAAAAAATTTCTTTTTACATAATTTCCATATGCCATTATGAAAGGAAAAAGCGTCCTTAAGTAAATCAGCATTCAGCATACCTCCCACTTTACATTACCTTTATGCTGCAAAAGCATAACCCTTACATTATATTCATGGATATACTTCCATTGATGAATGTGTTTTTTTCTCTTCGTTTTTTTTGTATGTCAAGGAAGAAAAATCAATAAAAAAATGTATTTTTTTGCTACGGAAAAAGGAGGGAACAATAGTGAGGTACAAGCATGTAATAGCATGTACAAATACACACACATAAATATTCCTTCATCATCATTAAATTGTTAATGAATGCTTGAACATTAAATCACTAACGAAAAAAAAAGTCTGCTTAGATACAATTTATGTGCAATTTATAGTCATTACGGGAAATGGAAGTAGTGAGATTTCGCTCCATTTTATGTAATGTGGAGTTAATTGTGCATCAGATAAAAAATTGCACTTTAAGGAACACTTACTTACTAGCATTGTTGGGGAATTTTTAAATGAAATACCATTAAACTGATGGATGAAGGTGTAATAAGAGGATATAATGGATGGGAATTTTCTGAGTTGGAATCTTGGGTATCAAACTATATGTAGGAGAATCTGCTAGAGTAGAAATTTGGTATCTGTGGTCGAAAGGTTAAGTAGCAGATCGGCAACATATTTTCTTTGGAAGGACGTGTGTTCGATTCTCACTGGAGAATTATATCTGAATAATTTTAAAAAATGCTGTCAATATGAAAAAATGCTCGCACGATGCTCACGAAATTGAATGTCTCAGGTACCTACAAGGTACCCCCCTGACCCCCAAAACCCCTCCCTTAATACGCCCCTGGTCAGTAGTGCTTAAACTGTGTTCCGCGATAATATTCCAGGTCTTCTATAAAAATAATTTCAATACTCCCCCCAAATGACATAATTTCAAAGAAAAAGAGGAAAATCAATACCAGAAAAAAATCTGCATAATGCAGTGCTACTCAAACTATGCTCCATGACACATTTGAATATTAGACGCACATTAGTGTCTAATCTTCAGGTGTGTTATTGAAATCGAGTTGTCAGGAATAAATCACATAAGGGGTCATTCACTTATGATGTCCATCAAAAAATGGGATTTTTAGACCCTCCTCCCCCCTTGTCACAAATTTTAAATTCATAAAAATTTCTTTAATATAAAGTGTCACAAAATCTCAGACCCAGTCTCCCCCCTAAATCATGGACGTCATAAGTGAATGACCCCTAAGTGGTTAAGTGTATTGAACTCGAAAAGTGAACGGAAAAAAGGAAATACCTTAGTGAGTCACGCTACCAGGGGTGTAAAAAAGGTGTAGAAAGTTGAAAAAGTTTTAGCACCACTGGATGTGTTCCAAATCTCAGTAGTAACCTCCAAAACTACTCTGCAAACTACGTTAAATTCTCAAGTCAAGAAAACCTTTTAAAACAGAGGTTCAATATCAGATAAAGACAGATGAGAGGTTGATGAATGTGTCTGGATACAAAGCATCTATAAATTCAGCTAAGAACGAATCAGCATCGGATATCCGCTCAACAATAAATTGAAATCCTATATGGCAATAAAGCTTTAATTCCTTGCTTTGAAAGTGGATTTAAAATCAATAAAACAATTATTGTTGTAGCCAAAAAGTGATCTGAAGTTTAAGAGTCATTAGGATCAGCTGTAATCCATCCAATAAAAAATTGACTTACTTTAATTTATGGCTGAACTATCTTCCAACTGCCAATGACTATAAAAAAATTTCAATAATAAAAAAAAAATTCTATCGGATCCATAAAAATGATTTTAATCCACTTTAATACTTTCCCATTTTTCATTTTTTACTTCCTTTGTGCTTGAATTCTTTCAGTACGGGAAGAACAGTTTACGATTATCATAAAAGCAACTTTTCATTTCATTAAACTCTCACTTTTCTTGGTCGATTCTTCTTAAATCCATCAAAATCCAAATTGGAATTTAGGAGGAACTATTTCTTTTGTAGCACATAAGTAAGAATGTTTGACGGCAACAGCAACAAAAAAAAGGTCAAAAAGTCGTAAAAAATTTGTTCTTTACATTGAAGCCATAAAAATCGTGTTTCACTTCCATCATATGTCGATGTCGGTTATTGATTTGTAGCTTAACATTATTATTTTGCACATATAGGAAACAAAACAGCACTGCTGTGTGCCATAAAGGTATGATTTTGAGAACACAAAAGTTTTCACTTTTATTTCACGTTTTTGTTCAACTTTTTTTTATAGAAAATTAAAATGCGAAATTGATTATTGATTGAAATTTTTGCTACGGTAGTGTGGATGCATGCCTCAATATATTATCATTTTCTGTGAGAAATTTCCTGTCTTCTAAAACTGTCCATAATGCATTAATAATTGACAAAAATATAAAAAATGTTAATAATTTTATGGCTCATTGAATTTTTCTACATAGATGGGGGAGATAAGCTTTCTCTAATGCCAAATATTGTTTTTTGAATTATGACACCCACGAGTATGTACATGCTATTGTTTGGTTTAGGTATTTTTTTGGCAATTTAATGAAAGAATGTGATTTGAAAGTGAATTTTGATGAATAAAAAGCTTGGAAAATTAGTTTTATTGAATTTTGTTCTATTTTTATTACTTAGTCATTAATTACGGACTAGTTAATATTATAGTTAGAACTATGGGATGTTCTACCAAACGATTACCCTAGCAACGTAGCAAGGGGGCTGCAGCCATGAGTACCTTATTAAAAAGACACAAAATCTCATAATTAGAAACGAAAAATCCAATTTAAGGTTGCCCAAATTTTTTATTTGATCTCAGGCTCCAAAAAACCTCGGTTCGTCACTGAATCACCCGTTCATCCCAACTATGTGCCTCCCTAAAGGTCATATTTAAAATTTTGAGAATATTCAAACGGTAGATGCATTTATACTTGCATCCAGAGAGTTTTGGGGGTCAATATGGTTTTAAAAATTCCATACTCAAAAAAATTTGGACAACATTGACCCCACTGACCTTGGGTACATCTTTGCCATACCAAAGACATCTTACATATTTTACTCTCCATTTAAGCCTCAAACTAAATAAATGTGTATAAACTTTTAGCAAAAAGAAATTCCTAACCTTTAATTTCCATCAAATATCAGTCAAACAGTAAAATCAACCAAAAACCCACAACAATTTCCCACGAAAATGCACTACTGCCATTGACATTTACATGCCAAAGAAATGAATTCCAACTTGTTAATTCTTTCTTACGAAAATATTACTAAAACTTCATATAAACTGATATAGTGAAAGGAAGAAGAAAACAAAACAAAATTGATGAAAGAAGTCATTAAACAGATGTTGGGTGTTATTCAGGTCAAAGAACTGAAAACAGTGAAAATAAAAGCAATGAAAATAATGTTTATAAAAAAATTATTTGTGGACTTGTTTGTAAATGAGGTGATTTATTTGGTTTTGTATTGTTTTTGTCGTGAATTATTGATTTTTGTTGTGCTTGTGTCTGATTTTCGGGTATGTCCTAGGTTATATTCCCAGAATGGACCCCAAAAATGGTTTTCTAGGTTTATATTACATTTTGTGGATGTATGATTGCAATTAGATACACAAAGTCCCATTTTTATGACATTTTAACTCAATAGGGAAATGTTAGGTTCCCAATCAAGGCAACCCCCTTACCTGGCTATGTGACTTCCCCAAACGAACCTAAATAATGCCATGCCCATCATGTAACACAAATTATTCCAAACTTTAACCATAAAGTCAAAAAATGCACAAATAAGTACCCAAAATGACCTGCATACCATGCAAGTCACGAGTATTTCTTTTCACCTGAAGCAAAGTAAAAAAAATAAATTTATGAACCATAACGTCACTCACGAATGAGCACCCCAAACACACACATACTCTAAATCTCAATTTCAATTCAAAACATTATTTTTACCTATGTGTACACAAGTGTATAATTTGAATAGTGTTCAGCATTGTTGCCGTCACTGTTCATATACAATAGTTCATATGGAACTACAAGCTGTATGTATGGAATGAAAACAGCAATTGAGAAATAAAAACTACGGTAAAGGTAACAAAAAAATTCTTTTTTAATGACGGTAAATCACGAAAAAAAATAATGTATAAAAACAATGAACATGAAGGAAAGTGAAGTAAGCTTAAAAAAATTCATCGATGTCAAAAAAGTATTCATTTCTTTTGTGAATGCACACATAAGTGCACTTGTGACATTCTTATTTATTCATAAACTGTAAAGAAGCATAAAAGTTCAGTTCACATCCTTTTGAACTTGACAAGAGTGAAAAAGGCACAAAAGCTTTAGAACTGAATGTCGTCTGGTGTGCTTTACTCAATGAATAAATGAGGAAAAAATCCCATTTTTTTAAAGTTCAAGCAGACGATATGGAATATATGAGAATTTTTTGCACCTTGTTTTGTGTATTTTGTATTTTGAGTATGTCTGGAAACAGAAGTAAATGTGAATGGAAGAACCATAATGTAATTTTTGGATATAAAAGAACTACCATTATAATTGAATGAATTGAATTCTAACAGCAGTAAATTTGGATAATTGAGGATTTTGTTCTGCAAGTCATTTGATTAATTGATGGAATTAAAGGTATATGAACTTTAGCATGAACTTGGATAGTTGCTAAGAAGTAAGAAGTGATAATGGAGTTTGAATGTTAAGACAGGTTAATAATAAAAAATTGCTGTAAAGGGTTCATTCACTTATTACGTAACGCTTTTAGGGGTGAGGAGGGTACCTAATCTAGGTGACAATTCAAACAAAGAAAATTTTGTGACAAAGGTCCCCCTTCATTTTTTTGCGTTAAGTAATAAGTGAAAGGCCCCAAAGGGCGTCCATCAACTAATGAGATTTTCGGACTCACTTAAAATACTATACTCGACTGTTCCATATAAAATCCTGTAAAATCCAAGTCAACTTCCAGCTCTGAAATTATTGAAGAGAACCCTACTTTGATCCAGAAATTGGACGTCATTAATGAATGACCCCCAATAATTACCATTGAGAATTGAAGAATTTTACGTTCTGCGTCTGGAATAACATTTGCAGCAAAATGCCAAGGCTAATGGAGATTAAAATCTTACAATAAAAATGATAATCGTTTTCTGAAGTAGTGAGTGCCTTGTGCGGTACTTAAAGATGATGTTCTTATTAAAGATTTTTAGTGAGATATTAAATTTCAAAGCTACTTTAAATCAAATGAAAAGTATTATGTAAATTCCAGTGAATTCAATGTCAAGTTGCTAGTCAGCTTTATAATGAGAAAGTGAGAGCGGGAATTGAGATTGAAATGGTTTTTGAAAGCCCTCGTCTCATAAAGGGGTCCGGACCCCCATTGAAATGGTTTTTGAAAGCCCTCATCTCATAAAGGGGTCCAGAACCCCATTTAAATTGAAATAAAAAAATATTAAAAAATTAAAATTGTTTAAGAAAAATTCTCAGACCCCCTCTCTAGAGTTTGGACCCCTTCCTATTCCTATACGCCATCTTTAAGTACTATTTGTAGAGCCGCCAAAAAAATAAATTCCTTCCCATAAAAACCAAATAACCATCAATTCAACCAACAACCTTGAATCCATATCAGATCCAAAAACCACAGTACGACTCTTAGAAACTCAATCTGATTACAATCTAGCCATGAAACTGTTCTAACAACAATAACACTTTGCATAAAATTGCAAAATTGCAATATCATTTTTTTCCAACTGAATATCGTTCAAGGAAATAAAGTAGCGACAAAAAGTCTACTGCATCATGTGAACCGAAACGGCAAGCAACAGAAGCAGTTGAAAAAGTTTTGAAATATTTCTTTTACTAGATCTGGTACTTAAAAAAATGAAAATAATAAATTTATTGACGATTATAAATCAAGTCTTGTTATTATCAAGAATGTTTCGCAAAATTAAACAATGCTTTGTTAGGAAATTTATGTTTCTGATTCAACATTAATATACAATATGGGAGTTGTTCGTAAATTACGTCTAGGTTACACAGGGGGGGGGGTCAGGTGCCATTTATTATTTTTTAAAAATTAATTGTGTGTATAATTTGTGACAGAAAGTGAAAAACTCTAATTTTTATGGACATCACTGCTGAATGAACCCTCAAATGAAAGGAATGTTGAAAATAATAGTGCGATGAATTCAATATAATAAATTAAAAATAAAGTAATTAAATAGAAAAATTTCAAAATCTTTAAAGACCGTTAAATTTATTAATATCGACTAATTTAATTCTTCAAACTTTCTTTAACGCAAAATTAAGTCTATAGCAATTAATTATAAAATTATAAGACACATACAGCACTACTTTCTATTTCTTATTCTCCATATTTGTTCTTCTTGACTTCCTCCCCCCAGTAACCTCTTACACAAATTTCGTAGAATTCATTAAACAATGTACAGAGGAAAATGAGGAAGGCAAAAAAAATTAAGTCTTGGCATGAAAAACTAGGTCGAATATATATGAATACACGAAAAAAATGGGAATAACACTAATTGATACAACGAATAGCTTTGTGTTACCATTTTTTTTGCATGCAAGAAAGATTACATTTGGAAATATAATTATTATATTTGTAGCAGACATGATGGGTCGTCCGTGAATGATGTACATGCTAAGGTGGGATTTTTAGACCTCTATGACACTTGGGTAGGTTATTAGGGCTACTAGGGGTACCCTACCCTACCTTCGTTGAGTATACCTTAGGATACCCCAACCTACCCCTTCCCTCTACCTAGGTAGGATAGGTGGAACTCTAGAAACCGGACCCTGATATTATTAAATTTTCTTATGACTGTCACACAGCTATTGATCCTTCCACTCATCAAAATTCTAGTCGTTACAACTTCATGACCCCCAAATTGAACAACGCCTTACAATTTTAATATTATGTTTCTTCCTTTCCTATCCAAATTGGCAGTTACATCAGAAGTGTTTATCTTCTTAATTTTCACATCCAACCGACTCAACTTGACTTCATCTTCTTTTTTATCGCACTGGTAATTTACACCTTATGTTTCATGGCTTTTTTTCTCGCTGTGAATTTATTATTCGAGTAGGTGAGGTTCTTGTGAGCTCATTTTGGCTGAATTGTTGGCTTTTACTCGTAAATTGTAAAGTGAATTTTATCAAGATTTTAATTTAGCTGCTGCATGCAAGCTTAATAAACGGCTGGAAAGACTTTTTTTTGTTCAGTTGAAATTTTATGGATGTTGGTCATTTGTGGAATATTGATGTGGATTTATTACAGAGTTGGGGTTGTAAATTTTTGGTGTGTTTTACTTAGATCGACATTGAACTTCAAAATCAAGTACAAAGGGTCTACTTCATGTTTCAGGGTTTTTTTTCAAAAACCCTAGCAAATTGCAGGATTTTTGGGTGAAAAGGGGGGGGGGCAAATCCCCCAATCCCCCCCTCTGGCTACGCACCTGCTAGTGGGGTTATATGACTATATTCTTGAGGGGTCGTAAATTAGGACGTTCAAAGTTTAGAGGGGTAAGGGGGAGTCATAAGTTGATGACCCTTAACCACTGCAGTAAAATCTAAAATTCCACCCAAATTTCAATACATTACATAAATGCGCCCACGTCACTCTACCCAAAACACTCTCCAACTTGTTATTTCATTCTCATTATCTTTAATTAACACTCAAGTAATTTTCATGAATTCGCAACAAGATTGTTCTCCTATGTGCGATCTTTTTGTTCTTGCATGATAAATACAATTATGAATATTATTATTATTCGCTCATTTCAATGGCATTAGTGGAAGAAAAGTAAACCGGCTTTAACGAAATTTTACATCGTTCAGATGCTCATAATAACAATAACGACAACATTTTTATTGCCGCTTCTGATGACGATGATGATGATGTAATGTTTGTTTTTAGAAAGATGCTTATTGTTATTCGTGAGCATCTCTCTCGTTTAATTAGGGCTGGGAACAAACTCTTCATTAAAAATTGAAAATGTTTCGTCATGTTTGTAATTCTTTTTGTACATAAGATGAGTGAGTGTTTAAAATTTTAATCGTGATCAATTTAGATATGAGAAAAATATTATTTTTTTGCTGTGTAGATTGTGGATTAGAATATCGTAATTGCGAGCAACGGGAGATGAAAATTGATAAATTGTTTGGGTATGTTTTCACTGTTATTTCGTTTTTTTGGAATTATGTAGCATTATTTAGAATAAAGTGTGGATTAGAATGTTGTTAATCTTTGATGAGTATATTTTTGGTGAGAGGTAGCTGAATATTCTCAGTTTTTTGGGTATATTTAGCTTTTTTGATATTTATAACCACAATTTTTGTGAGAGTTTGACTGAAGCTGATTTCTAGGGCTATTTGGGGTACCCCTTCCTTCTTTTAGGGTACCCTAGGGTAGGATAGGCGGGATATCATAGAGTAAGGTACATTAACATACCATAGGGGTACCCTAGGTGGAGGTCAGTGGTAGAGTAGGTGTACCATATCTACCAGGGTTAAGGTAGGGTACCCAAGGTAGCCCTTGACCCCCTCCACATCTCCACGATGAAATATGTGACTACATTTCTGACCGGATTTGATTAAATTTCATACAAAAAATCTTCGTCGCCGACCAAAACTAATTTCACAGGCATTTCCTCTCAAAGACAAACTCTGCACAGCCATTAATGATGACTAAGCCTTTAATACATAATCATTAATCCACATTACTCACAATATTCGAACCGAGCAAAAATAAATAAGTCATTATTCAGCTCATTATCTTAAAATCTTGATTGCTTCATCGAAACGCTCCAAAAATAGCTATCACATCCTTATGTGACCTTTAAAAGTGCAAATAAATTTTTTTGTTGATATTTTTATTTTCAAGTCAACGCTTTTGTGTTGCAATTTGTCAGTTAATTAAAGTTGATCAACAACAATCGAAAAATGTCAAGTCACATTATCGCTGGAAGGCTTGATTTGTATATTTAATCGATGAATTTGTTATTTCTATCGACCTTTGCTAATTTTCAATTATTTGTGAAATTTTATTTTGTGTGTGAACATATAGCTACTGGCTATTTTAATTAAATTTGCATAAAATTGAGGCATTGCAAATTTGTGGCTTGTTTTGTAATTTTTTGGGGGTTTTTATTAGATTTTTGGTGCAATATTCTCAATGGGAGTTTTAAGGGATGTTGCTTAATATTTTATGAGTTTCAAATTTATTGGAAGTAAATTTAAATAAAGCAAGAGAATTTAATTGAATTTTTATTGATTGGAAAGAGTTTGAGTTTGATTGAATTTTATGGTTATTGACTGCTTGATTGGATGTAAGTTTTTCATGCAAAATCAACTTGTGTATGACATAGTGAGACAAGCTGGGTAGGGGATTGGTCTTCAATAAAATCAAGTCTTGAATTGAACTAAAATCACATATATCATTGTTTCCTGATCAAAATTTCCTTTAAACTTGACTTAAATTGTGTTGTAAAATGCTCAATTTTGAATAAACATTTTAACGGATTTTAAATTTTTGAAATTTTACGGATTTTAAATTTTTGAATTTTAACGGCTTTTAAATTTTTGAATTTTAACGGATTTTAAATTTTTGAATTTTAACGGCTTTTAAATTTTTGAATTTTTTAGTGATCGTTAAAGTTTTCAAAATTTAATAAACCGTTACTTTTTAAATTTTTTTTGATTGACAAGCTTAGTCAAAATAATAGAAAAAGATGAAACTACATCCCCAATCCTCTCAATCTACAACTCACAGCATCCAATTCCCAAATCAACACGTGCCATAAATTATCAAAATAATTTAAAACCTTTTAACAAGAAAGCCTGCTTCCTATTCATTAAATTCAGCACATAAAAAAATATTTACAATTATGACATTGTTCGAGCTGTCCATATGGGAAAATTTCCTATCGACATGGAAAAAAAAATATTACAAAGCAATGAGCTGAAAAAGAAGCGACAGAGAGCAAAAAAAGGAGAAAACATTTATATTTCAATTCATTCATAAAATTATACAATGCAATTTCATTTAAAAGCAACGATCTCTATGGGGTTGATCATAAGTGACGTCCAATAAGAAGTTGACCCTCTTCACTCCTTGTCATAGCAAAAAACTATTATTTTTTGTGCAAAGTATCGTACAGCCGAAGTTTAAGGCTATTTTCTAACTGCTAGACGTCATTTATGAACGACCCCATTCATACTTTTTTGCACTCTCATGTCTATGACTTTTGTCCAATTCATTTAAAGCAAAAACATTCAAAAATTTCAATTGTACGATTTTTTTGCTGCATTAAGCTGTTTGCCATGTCACTTCCTCTCGTCGGCAGAAAAAGATTCAACAATTCCCATGATAATCGCCTTCCTTAGTCTTGAGAAAAAATTTCGCTTTTAGTAGTGAATAATAAGAGCTCGTCGCTGCTTTTGTTTCATTTAGTTTTTATTTGTTTATGATTTGTGTGATATTTACCGGTCACTTTTTGCTCAAGTATTTCAGGTTGACAAGAAGAAACGTAAAAAAAAGTTCAGCAATTATCATTCAATCATCGCAAATTACAGCACTTGTCAGACTTAAGTGAATAGTTTTTTTTATTGATGAAATCTATCAGGGGGATTATGCAAGCGAGACTTTTTTTGCTCATTTATGAAAGTTCGTAATCATATGCTGAAGAAATTGAAATTTGATGAATTTTTTATGTCCATTTGCAAATTGATTTTTGCTGTACTTTTGGACATAAATTAATAAATAAAAAGTTGCATGACTTTGAACTGAATTGAAATTTAAAGTGATTTAAAATTGCTCATATAATCAATTTTTTTGCTGAAATTGTTGATATAGCTGAGCCTGGCTATAAGAGTCAGCTATAAGAGTCGAAAATTCTCGAGGAGGGGATTTCTCAAAAGCCCTAAAAATTTGAAGAATTTTTCGATGGGGGACGTGGGTTCGAATCCTGTTTATAATCTTTTTACTTTATTCATACCATCTAAATATTAAAAATGATTTCTAAAGCTATATTACATTAAATACAAAAATATTATGAAAATTTTATAACAAAAGGGGGAAGGGTGGGTACGTGGAATTAATCTGGTGCACTGAACCATATGATAGCGAATTTGTCGATTAAATAAAAAGAATTATGAAGCTATCATAATATAAATTTATAAATTATTGCTCATATGAGGGTTGAGTCGGTTCGAATCCCAGATTAAAATTTCAATTTTTCACATATGTTTTTAGTAGTATTTTTTATTTTTTTTTGGAGATTCAAAAGGAATTCAAGATCAATTTACATAAAATCAGCAATTCATCAAATTCACTTTTCATAAACTTTTGATTAATAATTTTAAGATTGCCGACTTCTAAAAAGCCAATTAACTTTTTATACATACATTTTTAGTGCAAAATAACTTTCAATTTTGATCCAGAAACTGAAGACGAATGCAATTTTTACTTTTTATACTCATATTTAAAAAATTCAAATTATTTCAAGTGAAATCAGTCTTAATCTTATAAACTTTACAATATGTATCATTTGTAATTCCAAAATTAATAATTGCATTTAATTGAATTAAAATCTTTAATTCACGTAAAAAGAGAAACATGAAGATTATAAAAGAAATAAGTAAAATGCATTAGCGTCAAGTGAAATCAAGGCCATAAATAGAGATGAAGATGAATAAATGAAATAACAATGAGAATTGGAAGTAAAATTGAGGATAAGTTTGCAATAGAATTAGAAAATGAAGAGCATTGAATTTATAATACAAAAAAAAGCCATATGAAAAGATCAAATG
This sequence comes from Chironomus tentans, assembly GCA_963573255.1. Lineage (NCBI taxonomy): Eukaryota > Metazoa > Arthropoda > Insecta > Diptera > Chironomidae > Chironomus > Chironomus tentans. Next base: position 10,441,979 of record OY754302.1, read on the forward strand.
GAATTTAGGGCTGTAAAATTTTCTCATGTAATAAAATTATTATTTTTTGTTGTTTGGGGTCGTTTGTAAGTGACGTCTATAAGAAAATGGGATTTTTAGAAGTCCTTCCTTTCATGTAATGAAATTATCATTTAAAATTATGAACAGCTAGGCTTACTCGGGGTATCCAACCCTCCCAGTGTATTTGCGCAGACAGAAATATTTCAAGCAATTTGGAGAGGGTCTTTTATTTTTTTCTCATACATTTTCAATTTTTGAGAGGGATCAAATTATTTTTCTGATACAAATTTTAATCTCGAGGGGATCTGAAGCAAGGGCGTATCCAAGATTGAGGGGGTTCAAATCATGACCTTTGATTTTCACACCGAATACCCTCTTTTAGGATATGCTAATGGTCTGCACCCTCTTCAACCCCCCGGCTACGATCTGTTCTTTGCAAGAATGCATACCCAGGGGCGTATCCAGGATATTTTTTTTAGAGTGGGGGGGTTCGGATATCTTTTCATTATGACCTTTTTTGGATATCTTTTGGAATCATGACCGTATGGGTTTTCAAAAATAGGGGGTGACCCCCTGGATATGCCTTTGGGTATATCCCACATATTCTACTCCATCCTTAAGGTACCTTTGACCACTCTGCAGTTAGAATAGGAAACTGGTCTCGAAACTAACCCAACTCAAGATCCACACTTCCTTTTTAAAATATTGTACGTCATTTATGAACAAACCCATAATACAAAATTGAGCATATAAGGCATATTGAAAGCATCCTAATGTTATGAAAGAAATCATAAGAAGCTCAATTTGTTCTTCTCTCGAATTCGGCATGCTTTGAATTCACAATTTTCCATTATTTTCTTCTTTAGTTCCATTTCACATCCTCAAACCATCCACAACTCAAATTGTTGCTATTTTTTTCTTGTTCCTTTTGCAACTTTAAACGAAGCGAAAGCAATTTGCATGCTAATTAATAAATCTCTGTGAAAAAGCGACTAATTCTTTGTTTTGTTCCTTCAAACATGCAGCAGTTGTCTTTAATTATGCCTCACGCACAGTCTCATTAAATTTATGGAACAAATTTTTCTTTTTTTTTGTGTGTTTGTTGAAGAAAAATGACTGAAGAAAAATCCTTTGTGTGTGGAGCAACGAGAAGTATAATCTGATAATTTATGGGAGGCAGTTTATAGTCGCACACACATACATATGTCTTACTAATATTGGATTTTCCTCCCACTGTGCTACAATAGAATTTTTTTCATCACAATCCTTTTTTTAAGCTTTAAATTCTGTTGAGAATTTAAGAGTAATTATTTATATTTGGAAGGCTTTGAGTGCTGCAGCATGCTGGTATGTGCTTCTTGTTGTCATTTGTTGGAAATATTTGTGTAGAATTTAGGAGGAAAATTTTTTGTGAGGATTTTAAATTGATTTAATTTGAAGATTTATAAGAGAATGTAGGAGTAGTTCAGTTAGGGGGGTATTCATAAATGGCATCTAAAAAGGGAACTTTCTTAACGTTCTGTCAAAAAAATGTACAAAACATGCAGTTCTAGAACCCAACCCTTATAAAGATTGAAATCATTTGTGGACGATCCCTTATCAGCTTCATTAAAAAATGGACCGCACAAATTTTGGTTATAATCAAAAGTTACAGGGGATAGAGTGAGATTTTTAGTAGTTTATATAAAAAATTTGTAAAATTTTTAAAAAATATGTAAGGGGTCGTTCGTAAATTACGTCACGGAAGGAAAGACTTTTTCGACCCTTTCCCACTTGTCACAAATTTTCCATAGAATAAACTTTCTTTTGAACTGTCATTATTCTTCAACCCCCTCCTCCCCTAAAACCTGGCGTAATTTAGAAACGACCTCCAATTTTAAAAATTTCTAAAAATTTAAATAGTTTTATTTAATGCAAAATTCTACCAGAAAGGCACACGACATAGAAAATACGAAAAATAGTGTCCCCAGGCCAGTGTAATGCTAGCATGGGGCTGGATTTCTCGAAATTTGACCTGGGGTGAGATTCACGCAGGTCTGGGGACACTATTTTACGCTTTTTCTACATCATGACATTAAAAAATGGCGAAAAAATTCAATCCAACCAAAATTTATCAACATTCCTAAAACAAATCTCATCCCAAAACATAAAAACTCTTCATGCAAGAGAGTCCTCTATAAAATTCCCAAAATATTCCATAAACAATCCCAAAAATAACAAAAAATATTCAACCAGAAAAAGTCACTCGAAAATTACATCTCAAGGGTTACAAAGTCCATATGAAGATGTCACACACAGCAATTTTATGTCCCATGAGAAGAAAAAGAACAAGATAGTTTGCGGACATACAAAAAATGCCACAATTTAATTGAGATATCTACTTTTTACTACTTCCTCATGTCACTTTTTTGAGGATGTAAAAATTCCTCATTTGTGTTTGTGCGAGATGTGGAAGTTCCCCCTTCAAATCCCTTATCAATTGAACTGTGTCCTTTTATATTCTTTTGCCTATTTATCTTCATCTTGAGGCAGAGAAAAATGAGAGAAATTTTTTTTCAGTCAGCATGTAGGCAGGCAAGAGGGGATGGGGTGGAAATTTATTTGGGAAAGAGGAAAATTTAACAAAGTTTTTGAAGAGTTTCCTTGTTGGAATTAAATTTATTTTAGGATATTAAGAAATTTATTTAGTAGAGAAAGTAAGTTTGCACAAAAAAATTTGTCGGTTCCTCAAGGCTACGAACCGTTTTTATACGATTTATCTCGAGTTTCTAGAAACTTCTAGAAAAATCGAAGCAAAAAAATTTTTTTTATTATCCATAGTGTATCAACATTTCAGCTCATAATACTCTTTAATGATGAAATGGAAATGGATATAAAACTGGATTATAAACAGAATTATAGTTGGAATTAAGTGGGGTTGTTCGTGAATGATGTCAAGATTGAAATTGGATTATTATAAGGAGTTGGATTACCAGGATTGATTTTGGGGGTATTTTGGACTCCACTCCCCCTCATTTTTTCATCCATATAAAAATTTTGAACCCCAGTGTCCTAAATTTTCAAACTAAAAATGATTGTCTTAGAGTATCTTCAGAAGTGATGAACAAACTACAGGTGGGGGGAGGGGCATTCAGAATTTTTTAGGATCGGTTCAAAATTTCGTCCTATTCAAAATTCAAACTCGAGGGGTGGTTATTATCCCCATCTAGCTACCCCCTATTCAACACTCTTGTAGGGTACACACCACTCTAGTCCCTCTTGACCTCTATCCTCCTCCTATCCTTGGACATCATAAAAACAACAATTCTAGTTTAGATTATTTTTTAAAATTTATTTATTCACGAGATGAACTTATTATTTTCATTCCCAAACGCTTCTAAGCTTCAAAATACAATTTTATAGTAATTTATGTAAATGTGCCTGTTTAATTTGCATTATAATCAATTTCGTAATATCTCCAATTACTGCACACGCTGATTTCTCAAATTACGTGAATTTTATTGAATTTCGATTTTTCGCAGATTATTTTGAGCACGTCAATAGATGCAATATGATTTTGGATATTAATCTGTAGCTTATGTTAAACAATGGAAAATTTAGTGCGTGGTTTTTGGGGTTTGAGGTGAGGGTGGGATTAATTGTTGTGTTTAGATTCTACGAACAAATAATTTATAATTCATTGCAATTAGCCTTAATTGACATCCTTTAATTACAATCGTTGATCGTATGATTAGAAAAATTGTGGAACAAATTGAGGCTTTTCTTATTATTTTCTAAATAATTGTGCTAAATGTGAATACAGTAAGGTATTCTAAGAATGGCATTGACCTCAAAACACACTTAAACATGACTTTAGGTTTATTTTGAAATTATTTTTGAATTTAATTAGAAAAATTTGGATTTTCAGATTTCTGTTCTTCTAAATATATTTTTTAAATATTTCTGTCTTAGCTATAGATCCTTTACCTTGTTCTTAATCAGTGTTTCTCAAACTATGCTCCTGGGGTTTTGGGTTTTTTTTCTTAAAACCCTTGAAAATTAAAAAAAAAATTAAAAAGGGGAGGAGGTTGACCCCCAGAGCTCTGGGATAAGAGCCCAAATTTTTGATTTAGACCCAGGCAGCAATAACTTTTGGTACACCACTGAGAAAAGGACCCAAAAAGTTTGATGGTTCGTCATAAAATTTTAGTTTGTTATTTTAATGTATTGCGTTCTTTAAAGTTTGAAAACCACTCCTAAAAATTGAAATTTATAAGATAATGAGCTTAAGTACTGGGTTAGTGAAAAGTGAGTCATTTATATTTGGTTTTTAGCCATATTTCTACAAAGTATTTTAAGCAACCTTGTGAATGAATGTTTAATCAAATACTAAACGAATTTCTACTGAGGTGGTAGGGGTTCGAATCCCATTGAATATAAATAAATTGTTTCTTCAAGAACCTGATAGAGTTGTTATTGCTTTTTGCTACATAATTCTGAATTTTACAATTTTCAACCATTAAGCTCATTCCTTTATTTTTTCAAAAATATTTTTTTTTTCACATCAAAACACAGAAATTAATTTAAATAACAATAATCATAAATTTTTCCCTAAAATCCCTTCAAATCGTCAAAATAATCTCTAAGGATTAAATTCAAATTTCCATAAATTTCTCGCTCAAAATACTCAATCATCCTTCACAACTCCCTAACACGTTTATTCACACACATAAAAAAGAATAAAGTAAAAAAAATCGATATTTAATATTTTTTCTTCAAATTTTCATGTCGTGCTGAAGAATTAAGGCACAAACAAAACAAGTGGGAATAAAAAGAAACTTTTAATTGCTGTTGATAAATATTTTGATTGTTAATAAGTGATAAGAAGTAACAAGCCTTAAAGGCATCACTGCTAAAAAATTTGTAATTCTTTCAGAAAAACACTAAAATTTTGAAGATGCTGAATAACCGGGTTAGAGATCAAATATTTGAGAACATAAAATTAATAAATATCGATTTTATGTCTTGAAATTTGAGACGTTAGAGACTGAATATGAGGAAGTGATTGATAGCTAGTCATAAATGTTCTGCTTCGACCCATACGTGAAACAAATTTTTTTCTGCTTTTTCGGAAGCTATTTTTTATTGCTGAATTTTTTTTGAAGGCAAAAATGTTTGAAGTGTGTGTGCTTGGGTGATTCATTTGGATGTGGTGCATACTGCTTGGGTATTTCGTTGGTTGATGATAAGAAAATTTGAAAGAGAATTTATAGGTGCATCCAGAGTAGGATTATATAAGGTGTACATGAATGGGTTAGAGGGTATTAGTACCATGGGCTGAATGAGGGGGCGGTTCACAATGGAAATTCTCTTCAGTTTGGGAGGTTTTTTGACTCTAGTCATGGATCTCGGTACTTGACTGATCCAGTTAAAGAAAATTAAATATTTTTACCCCCTTCCTGGCAGTTGGAGTGGCAGATAGCTTCAGATTCCCTTTCGTTAGTGGTGTAACTAGAATTTTCAGAGAGGAAACATTTTTAAGTTGGAAAACTATTCCTTTAGGTCATTTTTACACTAAAGTAGAATGATTTTCCACGTAATCATAATCTAGGGTTGGTTTCTAGGGCTATCCGGATACTATATCCTTGGGTGAGGGTAGGTAGGGGTACCCTAGGGTCATACCTTCCTGGGGTGGGTTATGGTACCCCGGGTAGCGGGTTATACGACTCTTTAGTTTTCAATCACTTTCACTTTTTAAACTTGAACTTAATTTACTTTTCACTTGGTAATAAATATTGCATTCTAACCTCAAAAAAATATGCTCCAATTACTAAAATTAGACGTCAAAATTTCCCATACTTTTCCTTTCAAAAATCACTCCATTCATTCCCAAATAATAACAAAAATGCTCCACAGCAAGTCGTTCTACTCTTGAATGAAATATCACACTTGCGTTTCATGGGTGCGTTCGTAATGGTAATATGAGATATCACCATGGGATGGTCATCAAAAATTGTATAGAAATAGAATTAAAATTAAGTCAATTTCACTTCCATTACATCTCAATATGTGATCTAAATTTTCAAGCATTATTGAAAGTAAACAATTGGAAAAAATGTAAACCTCGATAATTTTTTTTTTACTTTCGCTTCAATTGCCCAAAACATTGAGTTAAAAAAAATAATTTCGTTTCACGGAGCTAAAATATGTAAAGTAAGAGACGACGGAGAGAACGAAAATAAAGAAGATGAAAATAAAATCTTATGCAATCAATTCTCCAGTCTAGATGGGAGTCAAAATAGCGCCAAATTATACGTACAGAGATAAATATGGTGACGATGGATACGAAGAGACACAAAAGAGTATAAAATAAGACTTGAAGACACGGAGTCGCAATAACATATTTATTTATATGCAAAGAATTCTTTTCTAACTCACGAGTTTCATGAATGTTATTAAAATCGAGTGGAAATATATTTTTTTTAAAGACATAGACATTTCAGGTGATTTTATTGTTGATAAAGTTTTGGTTTAATGGCTTTTTTGGTTTTAAAGGATTTTTGAGATTTGAATTTTTAACGGATTTTTGAAATTTGAATTTTTAACGGATTTTTGAGATTTGAATTTTTAACGGATTTTTGAGAATTGAATTTTTGAATTCTAAATGACCGTTATGTTATCTTGTCAAAGGTAGCACTGCTTGATACTGAAGTGCATCTGACTTATTTTATATTGTAATATGAATCCAAGAAACAAACTTGTTTCCAATTTGACTGCCAAAAAGCAGCTTTAAATCATCTCAGAAAAAATATTTAAACCAAAATATTCAAATTAAAAAAGTCCGTTAAAATCGTCAATTAATTTAATCTGCATCAAATCAATTTAATCCGAATAAAATCATCCAAAAGCACGTCTATGCCTGACTAAAGACACCACATTTGTTATGGTTCTTTTGTTGGTGAGGAAATGAGAATCAGTTACACATACCTTTGACATTTTTAATGCTTCTCGATTTATTTTACGTTACAATTATTCCTTCGTTGTTTATATTTTAAGATATTAAATGGTAGATTAAACTTTGTGATGATGATTATATCCAAAAAAGAAAGATTATTCAACTTTTTTACACTAACACACACTAAATTACACTTAAAGATAATTAATTAATGATTATTATATTTTCTTGCTCTTAAATTATTAATAAATTTTTGCTTTATCTTTTTTTATTGATTATTTTCTTTCTACCTTTTTTTGCTTTTATTTTATATATTTTTAATTGAAACACATGCCACACTTGAACAAACTTTATCTCCAATAAATATTTCACAATTTTTTCTTAAATTTTTTTATTCCATAATATTTATATTATTTTTATTATCATTTAATACATAAATACATATATCCACTTTTAATTTGACAAAAATTGCACATCGACTAGACGCGAAATAAACACGGAAACACGACTAACGTCTTTGAAGTCTCACGCGAAATTGAATGGCAAAAATAATATTGAGAGAAAATAGCTTTACATGTAGCAAGTGTTTCTCATTTTTCTCTTGCTTTTTTTTCGATTTCATTCATGGAAATAAATGTGAATTATGCACATGCGCGTTATGTGAAGTTTATGATTTTTATCTTTTGTTTATCCATTAATCGGTGTGTTGTTTTCTATCAAGAGCCTTTGATTTTGGATTCTCTTTGATTTTTGATACTTTATGGAGTGTCTGGATTGCTAATTAGAGTGATTATTGACGTTTATTAAATTCCATGAACATTTTTCCAACGGTTTTTAGAAATACCCGTTAATTTATTTCAACGGTCAAAAAATATTCAAAAATCCCGGTGAAAATCAGGGGCAGGAAATATTCAATCGAATTTTTTCCCTTTAAATATTTAAATTTAATTAAATTAACCACATTCAAAGCTTAATTATAGCACAAATAGCTCATTATCCACTCCAAGTTCCTAAATATAAGCATCAACAGCATAATCGTAAGTACAGAAAAATACAACAACAAAATTTTGTTTACATTTTGCAAAACTTAGTGACATAAATAATTTTATCTAAATTTAAGCAATAAAATGAATATAACACAACCTTCGCGTATGCTGATAAGGAATTTAAGGCTGTTAAGAGTTGTGCAAATATCAAGAACACTTCCAGCATTAATTAGATTTCATCAAAACGACAATTTAAATTGTGTAAAAAGAAATTTCTGTTCTGTATTTTCGAAATCGCCTGAATATTCATCGGAAGTGCATCAATTGGACTTGACAGTTTTTGAGCCGATTTGCATACAGACGCTTGAGTCACTGACTGAATATTTCGACGAAGTTGTTGAGTCTGACAGTAAATTAATTAATGGAGACGTGAGTTATTCTGTAAGTTAATTAATTCCTAGAAAAGATCCAGTCAAGTTGCAATAAAATATTTACTTTCTTTATAGGACGGTGTACTTACAATAAAATTAGGAAATGATTATGGCACATACGTGATAAACAGGCAAACACCAAATCGACAAATCTGGCTGAGTTCACCTATTTCCGGACCAAAGAGATATGACTGGATCAACGGCGATTGGATATACAAGCATGACGGAATCTCATTACATGCTCTGTTGCAACAAGAGCTGGAAAAAATCATGTCCGTTCCAGTTGATTTTATGAGTTTGAAGAAAATGTAAATAAAGTTTTAGTTGTTGTAGATAAATGTACAGAAGGTGAAGTTGAACGAATGCTTCGTGCCTGAAAAAATATGAATTTCAGATATCCAACTGAAAACCTTACAATTCCTTTTTTAAAATCATACAAAAGTTTTCAAAACATTTGTAAGGTTTTGAGGTGAAAAATTTGAGATCCAGCACTGGATGATTAAAAATTTCAAGTCAACCTCAACATCCGGCAAAAGCAGTTCCAATAAGATTCGAAAATCGCTTTCCACAGTCCGAACATAGCAATATCCTCATACTCGCTTATTTTTATTTCAAAAATTTTCATAATTTTGTCAATTTCATTTATTTATTTAGCTACAAAGTGCTAAATTTTACCATAAAAAGTGACCTTATCATCCCAAACGTACGATGAAGTAGTTAGATAGACATTTTTGTGATTATTTATCGCAAAAATTCAACATTAAAGTGCCTTTCGAGCAAAAAAATAGAAATTTTGTCAATTATTTTTTTAAAAAAAATTTAGCTAGAAAAAAAATGTCCAGAAGTTGTGACTCGACCGTTTGTGCTCATTCATTGGAGCTGGAATTCATAAATGAGAAATATCGTGATGTTCTTGCACACAATAATGCCCTTAGGGAGCAGTTAAATTCTCGTATGCAAGAACCAATGAAATATTTAAAGCTATGTGAAGAACTGACGAAAGTAAGTCAAGTAATTAGCATCTCTAATTGAGCTATTTAATTAATGATGATTTCTTTTCTCTTTCTTTCTTTCTTTCCTTCTTTTTTTGCAATTTGATCTTTTTCATCTTCCCTCACTGCTCTTGCCTCTTTTAGGAACGCAACGAATTAAAACAGCAACTTACAGAAACAGAATATGAAGTTGCTCAAGTATTATCGGAACGTGGCACCGTCTTAAAGGAGAATCAAAATCTATCAGATAAGAATGAGTCATTGCGTAAGGAAGTCGATAAAGTCCTCAAGTCCAGAGATGATTTTGCTAAGGAATGTGAAGCACTAAGACAAAAGTTGGACGTGATGAGAAGTCGAAGTGAATTTCTGCATTCAAATGACGATCTGTATAGCAGCAAGGATAAAATGACATTCTTAAGTTTAGAGGTGGCAAATCAAGAGATTGAAAAGTTAAAGAAACTACTCGAGAAGGTCAATTCAGAGGTTGCAAAGGCTGTCCAAGAATCAGAAATTGCAAAAGGTCGTCGTGACTGGGCGATTCAAGAGCGTGAAAAAATTGTTCAAGAACGTGACTCGGTGAGGAATTTGTGTGATGAATTGAGAAAGGAACGCGACACAGCGACGTCCAAATTACTGGCAGCAATACGCGATAAGGATGAGGCATTTAAAAAGATTGAGCAATTGAATGAGAAAATTGAGATATTAAGTAATGTAAAGAAGATATCCGATTCACACGATCTACACAAGAAGCAGCGAAATGACATTGAGGAAATTGAAATAGATGTGGGAGGTCATATGATGATAAATCCAAGTATTGGAATAAACTTTGATTTTGCTAACGAGACGTCTGACTACAATGGAAATAGTTATTATCCGCGTGTGCTTTACGTGGAGCCAAATTCAGTATTTTATGGTAAAATACAGGCAAATGACTGTATACAGTACATTAATGGCGTCGATTGTTCAACATTATCGCAACGAATGCTCATCAAGCACATCCGTACGAGCTCACCAACATGCAAGATGATCATTAAGCGTACAAAATCGATTCTTAAAGGCATCTACAATGTCCAATTACAGCTCAATAATGGAAATCATGGAATATTATTTGAAAATGGCGTTTTTATTGCAAATATTGAAAACAATTCAGCAGCTTATTATGAACCGTTATTGAGTGTCGGTGATCGCGTGCTGCAAATTAATGAGAAATCAGTCGAGGGTATCAAAAACATTAATGAATTTAATCAGATCATGATGAATATTAAAAACAATGAGAAACTTTCACTAAAGATACTTAAAAGTGGACACATCAATGATGGGCTGTCTTTAAGTAAAGGATGGAGTCGAATGACGAATCAAAGTACACAAACTGATCATGGTGATTTAAAGAGAAGTATTGAGATGACAAGTTTCTTGCCAATTGTTCCATTCATTCCACCACCACCCGTACAGGAACAAGACACATCGATGATCAATACAAGTATTAGCTCATCGTCACCCAACTCATCTAAATCATCCAGTAAATTTACACCGAAAAATATGTTCCAAAAGTTACGTGATGCAATTTCTAATACGAATAAGGAGAATCAGGAAAATGATGCGATTGCTGTACTTGATTCCGTTCTCGACAGTCAAGATTCGCTTGACGTTGCCCAAGAGAAGTCTAAAAAGAGTAAGCATAAGAAGAATATAGCAAAGAGTTGGCCACGAGCAGCTATGGCACTACATGATAGTGGAAAATCTCATTCAGGAACTGTAGTATTTAATAAGAAGAAGGAACGACCGCGTTTGTATTTAATATCGACTGATGATCAGCCAAATAAAGATGATCGGAAAGAATCGTTGACTGAGAAAATGTCAGCGGAGCAACAAAAGGCAGTCGATACACTCTTTCAACCTCCAAAACCACCCGTCACGTCTCACGACTCAAATATCGTCTCTAAATCACATCTTTTTACTCGCAATAATGTAATTCCGCCACGATCAACGATGGTTGGTGCAAAAAGTCCAATTTATATGCACACAATTTACGAGCCATCATCATCGTCAAGCAATAAGAATTTCCATAATCGACTTAGTCTCAATTTGTCAAATACACCGCCGAAACCTCATTTCTTTCCGAATACATTTGTGCCAATAAAAAGCAGCAGCATTGAATCGACACAGATATCGAAAAGTCCATTAAATCATCCGTCACTTAAAGACGATGGGATGGACTATACGTCACAGAAGCTTAATCGTTATTTAAATAATTATGTCAGTAACAAGTATGATAACATGTCAGATGTTGATAATTTAAGCAGTTCTGGTGGAGTTTCGCAACAGGACTCACTGAACAATGCAAGTATTGGAACATTACCATCACATTTACGTGCACCATCAATTGGTCGTGTACAAGGTAGTCCTGGATTTAATTCAAGTCCATATCGTCATTTAAGTCCACTTTTATTTCCACCAAATGACGTCCTACTCTCCTCGCCTAGTCATGATCATAATTTAGCGTCACTGCACAATTCACAGCACTCGTCTGTGGATTATACATATTCATCGACTGCTAAGGCACGTGCACAATTATCACGAGAGGAAATGTCAGCATTTCAGCCATGGAGTAACAGCAGTGGCATGTATCAAGAAAGTGGAACATTTCCAAGGAAAGTAAAGACAGTAAAAATGCCACCAAATCAGGTTGGATTACCGGGGTTTACAGGCCCCATTGAAAGATCAAAACCGATAAAAATCAGCAACAATTCGTTGGATTATTGCAGCACACCAGATCGTTCATCGCCAATGCCAACATTTCAGATCCAAATCATAAAACCAGGAAGGAATATAAACATTAACAAAAGGAACTCAATGCCACCGTACGGAAAAGGATATATGCCAAATATTGGTGAGAAGCGTCGTGTGGACATTGAGAAAAGTGAGAAGCCACTTGGCATAAGTATTAGATGTCGTAAAAATCGTGGAATCTTCGTATCACATGTTGGTGAAAATTCAATTGCAAGTCAAGTTGGTCTGCAAGTTGGTGATCAGTTGCTAGAATTTTGTGGAATTAATATGCGTTCAGCAACTTATGATTTAGCTGCTAAATTTTTGAGGCAATGCGGAAATTCAATTACGATGCTGGTTCAATATAATCCAGAAAAGTATGAGGAACTGAGTACGAGTGATGAGAATGTCTCACGATCTGAAGATTCCACGCCTCAAAATTCTCCAAAAGCTACTCGATCTGTAATTTCTACAGATTCCGTTCAGTCATCAAGCAAACGAATGTCGTCAGTTCCTCCACCTGATTCATCTCATTCTACTGGAACTATTAAGAGTCATCGTAATACAATCATGTCACCGCCATTACAAGTTAAAGCTCCTTCGATTGTCTCTTCTTCTGGATCTAATCAATTGCACAATATGATGGCTGGGAATTCTAACACTTTAGGGAAGGAACAGCCCAGAATTATTTATGTTGAGACTAGGTAAGTGCTGGTTTTGTAATTCCTAGGATTTAAATTAAATCTTTTCATTTACAGAAAAAATCCAAACTTGGGCGTCAGTCTTCTCGGTGGCAACGCCTATGGCATCTTCATTCACAGCGTCCAGAAGGACTCATTAGCTGACCAGGCTGGTCTTCGTGTCGGTGATCAAATTTTAGAATATAATGGAACAGATTTGAGACGAGCAACTGCTGAATATGTCGCGTTTGAACTTGCTAAGCCTGCTGATAAGGTTACAGCACTTGTGCAGTATAATGTCCATAGTAAGGGACTGAATCATCCTGACTTTATGTCCAGAAACTGACAATTTTCAATTTATTTCAGAATTCAATCAAATTAAGGACGTACCTGGCGATTCCTTCTATATTCGTGTCAATTTCGAGCGTAATGCGGAGTCGAATGAAGCTGAATTGTCATTTGCTAAGGAAGATGTACTTTATGTCGATAACACAATGTTCCGAGGAGTATCCGGTCAGTGGCGTGCTTGGAAACTTGACGAATATGGATGTCGTGTCCAATGTGGCATCATTCCTAGTCAAATGAAGTATGTAGAGGACTTTTGATCAATATTTTTGAAATAATTTTGACCTTAATTTTTTCCAGAGTTGAAGAGGACTTACGCTTGAATGGAGAAGTGTCAGAGGATACACAATCGAATCGTAGAAGCTCAACATCATATCGTCGATCATTTTTTAAGAGAATAAAGCCACAAAGAGGTTCATCAAGAGATTCAAAGGAACTAGCAAGCTTCAGCAATACGCATTTAAGCTTGTATTTAGAGGCATCCGTAAATGAGGATAATCTTGTTGGCTATCAGCGTGTTGAACGACTGGACTGTAAGTCATTGCTTTATTCTATTGAAACTGAATCTTAATTTTATGTCTAAATTGCAGATCCATATCGTCCAGTTCTTGTTATAGGAGCTTTAAGTGAATGGGTTGTGGATAAGTTGATAAGTGACTTCCCCGAACAATTTCATCGGTGCATTGTCAATCAAATGAAGTGCAGCAAAGAGGAAATAGAAATGAGACTCAATAATAATCAAATTATTGAATATCGAAGACGTGGAAGTCTGTTTGAGTGCGTTTCATTGGAAGCAGCAAAGGATAATAAAGTGAGTTGTGTCTCTTAGGATTGAGTACTGGATTTAAATTTATCCGCGAACTTACCTTCTTCTTCTTACAGGAATCACATTGCATTTTGGATGTAAACCTTTCAGCTGTGGAACGGCTTCATCGAAATCAAATCTATCCGATCGTCTTACTACTTAAATTTAAATCCGCGAAACAAATTAAGGAAATTAAGGATTCACGTTATGGAAGTGATAAATTTTCAGCTAAACAGGCTAAGGAAATGTACGAACATGCCTTGAAATTGGAATCGGAGTATAGACAATATATTTCTGGTGAGTAATGGACTGTAGGTTGTTATAAGGGATTATAGGGATAAAGATTAGTTTAGGTATAAATTAAATGTAGGGACACGATCAGTTCAACTATAAGATTAGCTTTGGGATACGATCAGTTTAGAGACACGGTCAGTTTAAGAGCATTATTAGTAAAATAATCTTCGTTTGAGGATAAGATCAGTATACGGATAAGGTCAGTTTGATGATAAGATCAGTTTAAGAATAGTGTCAGTGTGATGATAACGTCAGTAAAAGGACAGGGATAAGATCAGTTTTGGGATAGGGTCAGTTAATAAAGGTTTGTTATTTAATCCATAACTTCTTTTCATTCCAGTCGTGATTCAAGGCGTGAACATCACTCACATGAGTACGCAAATCAAAACAGCAGTCGATATTGAGCAGAAAAAGATTTTATGGGTTCCAGTTCCAAACTAAGGAAGCAAAAAATTGTTTAAAAAACAGAAATTTTACAGCCGCAAGGATCATTATTTAGAAACTGCTGAGCAATAATATGAATGTCTTCCTGCATACAGAAACTACATTAGGAATTTTATGATAATTATTATTATTATTATTTTTATTATTATTATTATTACTGATTAATCAGCTCATTACTTTCATATTTCTTTGTTGATGTAGTAAAATGTTAACTAATTGTCAGTCATTTAGATTAATTTCCATCCTCCCCTATTTACAGTCAATTTATCATGTTTACAAGCATTTTTTTGATATTCTGAAATGTTGATTAAATTTTTTTTTGCACATTTTTATAGTTTTAATATTGCTTTATTCATTACATAAATCATGTAAAAGTTGAGCTTAATTGGAACATTTTTTACATATTTTTTAACAAATTTTTGTAAATCAAGATTTACACAATAAAAACAAGAAAGAATGATGGTGACTTTTTACATCGAAAATAATTATACTTCGTGAATATCTCCACGTGAGAATATCCTGTGACGATATCACTGACATTAATATGACTGTATTATTTTGACAAGAACATACTTACTCCAACACTGCAAGGACAACCTTTTTGTTCCTCAAATTAGTAATACATAGGATCTACAGGATCTTTGAAGCTTTTACATGTAATACGATGAAAGTAAGTTCTGGTCCTACAAGCTCTTCACCCATCCACCAGAAGAACGACCAAGTGAAATGATGGAACCGATTGTCCTCAGAAAGTCAGAAACACAAACATTCATTGGACTTAAAACCATTGAAATTCTCAACGGTGACAATATTAAGCACGAAAGCATTACAGCACGCAATTGTCGGTATCCATTTGAAAAGTTTGATGACTTTGACATGCCATACAGTCTTGCTAATTGCGTGTAACTTAAAAAGATGAAATTAGAGTTGAACGAGTGTGGCTGTACATTGCCAGTTGGTGACTTGGAACAACTGAAGAGGAAGAAGATTAATTTATGTGGTGTTGAAAAGTTCAAGTGCATTGAGAATTTCAAAAAGCATATTGAGGAATGTCTGGTTCCATCCTGTCCGTCTATGGAAATCACGAAAATTGCTGAATATTCTGAAAAGATTGATGATGAGCCGATTGGAATTTTGAAGATTGAAGTTTTGGTTAAACCTAGTTTGAGGTACATTAGACGAGTCATGTTCTCAAAGTTGGACCAATCATAGTAGGAAAATCAAATATTTCCATATCCAGCATATTTATTTTCTAATTTTCTTAGTCCATGTTGGAGGAATTATTGGACTCTTCTTAGGTGCTTCATTTATCAGTATTCTAGAGATAGTTTTTCTTCTCTTTGATATGCGTAGGATCAGTTCATGAATAAAGTAGATGGCAGATGTGGTCAACCTTTTTTGTGTCACGGTACACTTCAACTTTCTATATTCTTTGGCTCTCATATCACTTCTGAGTATCATACATGTCTCACTAATGTGTTGCGGCATACAGATTAACAACCACTGGCTCACAACCATCAAATTTCTGCAAGAAAAGCCACAATAGTCAAACTTTCACAGCAAATCCTTTAAAGCTTAAACAAATAAATCGGTTAAATCCATTCAAATTTTTCAAATACGTTACCTTAACCGATGCCTTTGTATCATCGATAAAGCAGCCTGCAGCATAGCGACGAATAAATAACAATCGAAGGTTATTTTTAAAGCAGTCAAGATAAACATAATAATTTTCCTCATTTCGATTGGAACAGATTTGAAAATGTTTCTTCCTTATTTATTATCATCATAAATCTCATTGCTGTAAATCATCATAAATACATCTGTAAATGTTCATAATTATTACGTGCTATAATTTTAGTAGGCTATGTTGATAATTAGAATTGGAATGAAACACACAGAAAATCATCAAGATTGTTTTCTTCTGGATGTTGAGTGACTTGTTGCTTGACGGATTTTTGACCTAGTGGCTGTATAGAGAGGAAGTTTGGAAGGTTTTGATGCCTTGGTGAGAGTTTTGAACTTAAATTATTAGTTTTGAAGAAATTAAAAGTCTGCTGATTTTCTGCCAAATTCGACTAGTTTTGAAAAAAAAATCAGCTGAATTTCTGGTAAAGTTGGCTAGGGGTCATTCATTTATGACGTCCATCAAAAAATGAGATTTTTAGGGGGTCCCTCAAAAAATGGGGTCCTCCCCCTTGTCACAAATTTTAAATTCAAAAAAATTTCTTTAATGTAAAGCAGTGGTGGCCAACCTTTTTTGAGGCATGGCACACCTTAAGGTTAAACCATGACCAAAACCGCACACAGCATACGGTTCGTGGGATTTTCTAAATTTTTTCGCGGCACACTAGTGTGCCGCGGCACACAGGTTGGACATCACTGATGTAAAGTGTCACAAAATCTCAGACCCCCCCCCCCTCCCCTCTAAATCATGTACGTCATAAGTGAATGGCCCCCTAGTTTTCAGCTAAAAGTCTGCTAATTTTCTGTAAAATTGACTAAAAAAGAAAAAAAAATATTCAAAAATTTTACAACCCCTTAAAAATGCGCTCTAAACACCAAGTAAGAAACCACTCACTAAACTCAATTATGTTTGTTTATTTTTCCTTCAAACACACATAGTACAGCTAGGTAGTTATATTTTACAAAAGAAAATCCATTGAAGCAAGCAGGCGATTAAGCACCGAGGAAAATTAACTCGAAAAAATTCGAGACAAAAACCAGAACACGACGCACAGCTAAAATAATTCACAACGTAATGATAATAAATTTATGAGTAGCATTTGTTTATGAAATTGTAAATTTTTCAAATTTAGATTATTTTGCGATTTTTTTTTCGTAGATTTATTCCGGCATTGTATATGTGGAATTTATATTTTATTTCACGCTCTGTTTGAGATTAATTAACATATTTCGTACTGTATTGTGTCTTAGTAAAGAAAATTTTCAACGAAAACTGTTTATGAAAAATATTGACGTCACTTTTTTTGGAATTTTATTGCAGGGAATTTTTGTTTGGGGAATTTCGAAACGGAATTTAGAAGGTGATGAAAATTAAAGTAATGAGATTTGCGAATATTTACGCAATTTACAGTCATTTGGAATGTTTTATGGCTGGAATGGTTAATATGATGTGTGCTGACCTTAGCAACTATTAGTTTTGTTGGGTAGATTTTGGATTGGATTGTGTATGCTTCGATGTTGACTTTACAGAAGCAAATTGATGATTCTAACTTCAAAATAATGATTCTAGCCTCAAAAAACAGATGCTCAAAATGAAGATTTTAACCTTAAAATACTGACTCAAACCTCAAATTACTGATTTTAACCCCAAAATAATGATTCTAACCTCAAAATACTGATTCTAACCTAAAAATGATAATTTTTAACCTTAAAATGTTGATTTTTAATCTAAAAATACTGATTCTAACCTAAAAGTGAAGATTTTAACCTCAAAATGATGATTATGGCCTCAAAATGAAGATTCGAACCTCAAAATGATGATTCTAACCTTCAAATGATGATTCTAATCTTCAAATGATGATTTTAACCTCAAAATAATGATTCTAACCTCAAATTATTGATTATAACCTTAAAATACTGACTCGAACCTCAAATTACTGATTCTAACCTAAAAATACTGATTCTAACCTAAAAATGATAATTTTTAACCTTAAAATGTTAATTTTTAATCTAAAAATGATGATTCTAACCTCAAAATGATGATTTTTATCTGAAAATACTGATTCTAACCTAAAACTGAAGATTTTAACCTCAAATTATTGATTATAACATTAAAATACTGATTCTTACCTTAAAATATTGACTCAAACCTCAAAATACTGATCCCAAACTCAAAAATACTGATTCTTACCTCAAAAATACAGATTATAACCTCAAAAAATAATATTTTTCAAACTTTAAGTTGCCACTAATCCCAAATTAATTTCAATAATCTTTAAATTATAAAACCCCGCATTAGTCGCGTAAATATCTCATTCTTCTACTTCCTCCAATTCCTTCTTCTTTATTATCAATTTTTTTCCTCTCCTCATGCAGTGCGAAACAATTGAAAATAATTCGTTCCAATATAGCTGCTGCAAATTGAACTTGAGTTCGTTTTTTTTGTTCTTATTCTTCTTATTTGCTCGCCTCTCAATTGATCGAAAATTGCATTTTTACATAAATACATGCAGTACAATTTAAGTATGCGAAAAAAGGAGAATAATAAGAGGAAATAAAAGACTAAATATACAAAAATCATCGTTAAATACATTCATGTTGTGTAATAAGTAAGCTTTGTGAGGCAGTGTGGAAGAGAATAAAAAATTGAGTTGATAAAGAAATTTAAATTTTCTGTTCACATGAAAAAAAATTGTAACAGAAAATTGTGGAAATTTTATTTATTTAAAAAATGATTGAAGAAGATAATGAGTTGGGGAAGGTTTTGGATGTGGATTTTGAAGCGCATTTTTAAGGATTTTTTTGAGTATTATGAAATTTGATCTGAGGGGTCCGATTTTCGATGAAATCTGAGAGTGAGACAATGGACCCTGTGTGTCGTAGCAAAGGAAATATATAAGTTAGAGCTGTGCTTACTACAAGGAGGTTCCAAACTTTATTTTCAGAACTTTAAATTCAAAAAAGTGACAATTTCTTAGTTGAGGTTTCGAACCCAGGACTGCTGAGTCAAAAATTATAATTTTCAATTCCCAAAGTTTTAGACAACTGCGTTATTGAGCCATTTAGGCTCGCAAGATCCAATTTCACATTATGTCTATTAAAAACCTTTTAGACCCCCCTCACCCCCTTGTTACAAATTTCGAACCAAAAATTATTTTTACTTTAGCCTGTTAAAAAATCCTAGACTCCCTCTCTCCCCTAAAAAGCAAACGTAATAAATGAACGACCCTTTACCAAGTGGATGCCATTTGCCCTTTGAAGAACCTACTCAACTGGATATCCACGAACCATAATTCCAAATATAAACTACACATCCAAAAAAAAATCCTTCAAAAATAACAAAAATCTTAAATTCTAAAAGAACAAAGGTCAGAAGTACAATGCAATACCTCCACATCATCAACAGCCAGACAAGTGAGCACAAAAAAGATGAATTTCACCCAAAAGAACCTCATTTTTAATTTTACATAAATGTGCTAAAAGGGAAAGGAGAGAAAAAAAGCAATGCATGACAATATCATGATAATTAAAAACAAACAAACACGCTGAAAAAAAGAAGAAAAATTGAATTGATAAAAAAAATTCGCCCTTCACGAATTGACGATGAATAAATTTTCAGCAACAACACATGGAGTCGTAAAACCTATACAAAAAGAGACGAGAGACGATGCAGAAGAAAAAAAGAAGAGACAGAACAGAAAAAAATAATTTTTTTAGGGAGAAGCGCGAGCGCGAATCAAAATTCATTTTTTTATATTTTTTTTCATATTTTCTATATTCATAACGCGCTTGGAATAATAATAAATGAGAAATAATTTATGATGCTTGTTTTTTTGACATTCGAGGCGTGGTTCGACAGTCTCAGCAGTAACGACG
Organism: Chironomus tentans; assembly: GCA_963573255.1. NCBI lineage: Eukaryota > Metazoa > Arthropoda > Insecta > Diptera > Chironomidae > Chironomus > Chironomus tentans. Next base: position 10,462,218 of record OY754302.1, read on the forward strand.
ACTTTAGGGAACCGAGAGAATATGAATATTTAAAATACATGCTCGAAAGAGCATGCTGGGGAGCATCGACGAATGGCATTTGTGGAAGCGATGAAATAATAATAAAAAAATGAATCTCAATCATATTTTTTTCTCTTTTTTCTTTCCGTCTTTCTTCTTCTTCTTATTTTTTTTTAAAAAATCATTTTTTTATGAATTCATAAGGCGGAGCAATGAGAATATCTTGATATGAAAAATTCATATTTCGATTTACAAATGGAATTAAGAAATTGCTGAACATGGGAAAATGTTGTTGAGATTGCAATTGTCGATGCATACGTTAGGGATTTTTGCTTCTTCATTGTTCATTCTTATATAAATATGTTAATGTTCTTATACTTTTTTTTCTCGTTCCTTTCTTCTTTTCTTGTGCTCATTCTTTTTCTTCTTGCTTCTTTTTTTATCGATTATTATAGCTTCGTGCATATGTGTGTGGATGCAATAACAATATGAGGGATTTAGAGAAAATTATGAAACTATTATAAAGTTTAATGATATTCCTTTTTGTAGGTATATGTACTAAGTCCTTTTGTCAACTGAAGTGTATGTTGAGGGTTAATAGTTCTTTATTCTTTTGAGATTTTATCAAAAATATTATTTGATTTGAAAATTATTGAACGTTTAATGAAGGAATTAATCCTCTTTAATTGGAGTTTCTTTAGATTTATATTTTTAAAATATATTTATGTATAAAGAAATACGTTGACTTTCTTTTAGATCACATGGAGTCCAAAATACGCTAAAATTTTGTTATGTTAAGGAACAGGGAGTTTTTATAGTTTAAAACACCCTTCGATGATGCCTCTAGGGTAGGGTAGGTGGGGGTACCCTAGGGTAGGTTTCCTTAGGGTATGTAAGAGTACATCCCCCAAAAAAATCCTGGATACGCATCATCAGATCTTGACGTCCTTAAGAAATCAAATTTAAGACCCCCTTATAGTATAGGGTTGAGTGTCACACAGCCTCTTTCCAGACTATCCATTAAAAGTCAAGCATCATGTAATATGGATTTTGTCAGGAAAAAATTGAATTTAAAACAAAGGTTAAAAAAGAATGTAACCAATAATAGAGAGTTTACCAGTTTAAATTGTTAGGATTTGAACCTAAAACTTAATGAATATTTTTTAATTTCACAATTTTTCTCATGATTCAAGTTGAACAATTTGATTAATATTAATTCGTTATTTTTTCTTAAAATTCCCTGACAAATCAATTAATTGCTCTCTATTGAAGGACACCTCTGTTTCTTTTGCTGATCATATCACGTTACTTTGCAGTGTCCTTAGCGACCATGTTGTGCCACTCTTCTATGAATACTCAATATTTTTAATAATAATAAGGGTTTTTACTTCAAGTTAGGCATCTTTCTTAAACTTATGACTTTTAAATTTAAAGCAGGATGATGATTCGCCTCATAAACACATTTTTACAAATTATTCCAACCTAACGGCCATCATACACAGCACAAGAAAGTCATTGAACCTCAAAGAAATTAACGTTGACTAAACAATCGCAAAACAAGTTCATAATAAAGAGCAATTTGCAAAACACAATCAAAAAAGAAAAAGAAAAAGATGAGTTAAAAATTCCTAAAGTCACTCAATTAGCTTCATACTCACATTTAAATCCCACAAATCTATTGCTATCTACCTACAACAATTTCACATTTACTTATTCCATGCAATAAGCAATTAAATGAAGATCTCAAAAACTAAAGACTCGAGAACATAAAGAATGAAAGAGCTGAATGAAGAAGAAGAAGCAAGGGGACGGGAAAAAAAAGTTGAAGCCGCAAGGCATAAGAAGTTCTTCGCAAAACAACGCAATCTTAAATCTTTAATGTTTTACATTCATTTCACATGGGCACAGAGAGTCTCTTCATTCTGTTTTAAATAAAATATATTAAATTATTCTCAGTCGTACATGTGTAGATAGAGCTTGACTGCCTGCCTGCCACACACAACACTGCTAGTTCCTCTACTTTTTGTGTGTATGAATAAAAAGTCTAGTGAGAGAATGAAAAAGATTTAGTAGATCGAAACACATCGATTAGTTTTACTATAATGTTGGATTTAGGGGTTCTAGACTGAGAGTCATGAGATTTCTAGAAGGGGACAAGGAAGTCAGGTAAGAATGATCCAAAAAAGTAAAGTTTTGGTGACCAGATGAACGAAATTTTATATTCCAATGCAGAATTTCATTGAAACTGATATTTTAGGTTAGTTTTTGTCAGTTTTTACAATTTCCAAGGGGTGGGCAACATGGCTCTGATCATATCTTATATTCAAAGACTTAGCATCTACAAGTTGATGATAGTTATGACTCATGACTTTTTAATTCAAGTTGAAGTGAATGGTCCAGAAAACTTCTGAATCTCTCGTAATTTCTTAGTTGCATACCCCTGGGATCAGTTTCTTGGGTATACCCTTGCCACACTAAAAACAATAGCTAAGAACAAAGAGGGAGGTCAAAACCCCTACCTTTTTTGGGAAATTTTTTCAATTTGCTAGGGCTTTTTAAGATAAAAAAACCTAAAACCCCCCAAACTTTCTCTTCCATACAAAAAAATTTCAAACCCCTTCCCTTGAAAAATTTCTGGATACGCCCCTGGCTTAAAATACTCGAGAAACTGATCCTTACTTGGCTATTTCGCTATAAATTGTCGACCATCAGACAATATTAGGAATACCTGGTTTCCACCTAATCAATGATGTCAAAAATAAAGCTTATTTAACTCTGCAGGTGTGTAGCCAAAGGAGTTAATTGAAGAACTTGACCCACACTCCTTCACCAGAAAATTCATCAATTTGCTACAAAAAATTGAAAATCTCTCTTTGAGAAGATTCTGGTTACGAAGCTGTAGTTCGTTTTAGTGAAAGACTAGAAATTTAGGTGTCATAAAATCCTAAAGAGGGCTAAATTTTTTATTTTGCACCAGTCACCATAAACCCTTACCACGCCCGCTGTCAGGGTCTTTTTCTGAACCTATAACCAATCTAGCCCCATTTAAAAAGACTTAAAGTCAATTACTCATCACAATCCATTAACTCGAGCCTCTAGAACCTCCAACATAATATTCTCATAAACATATTCATACTACAGATGTATATGTATATGCAAAAGAAGTACACACATCGGGAATGATTAATTGACTCGAGTATTTTTTGACGTTTTGACTCTTATGGAGTGAACTCATAGAATGGAAATAAATGAAATTCTATGTATACATAAATTTATATTTATTTATTTACATTTCGACCTCATCCATATGAAAATAGAAATAGAAAATGAATTCCATACAAGAAAAAAATATAATAATAATAATAAAAATAAGAAGAAGGAGAATATCATATGGAAATAATAATAAGAACGTATAGACACAGTGGAAATAGAAAGAATTGAAATCTGCATATGAAAATGAGTTTGAACCCTTTTTGCACCATTTAGTTTTTATTGGATTAGATAGATAAATAGCTAGACATATTTTTTATTCATTATGCATTTCTTTAAATTTATATTCCTCATGCTTGTATGTGATTTCCTTATTTGAATGTATGAGTCGATGAATTATTGTATGAGAAAATAAATGCCGTATGGAATGAATTAAGTAGCACAAATCGATGAGGATTTTTAATAATATCTTATTTTTGTTTCGCTTTATTCTTTTTTATTTGCAATGAATTAATATGTTTTGGAATGGAATTGTGAGGGAACTGACGTTAAGGTTTGTTGAAGATGGAATTAATTTTTTTTGAGTCTTTGAGACTTAAATTAATCAAATTGTTTAAATTAATTCACGAGAAAATTTGTATAAATTGAAAAATATTCGTAAAGATTTAGGTTCGAATCCTAACAATTTGTATAAATTGAAAATTTGAACTGGATTATTGGATTTGGACCAATTTTTTTTGTTGCTTTTTGTGAAAATTCTTCAAAGTAGAGTTCTATACTTATTGTCAGGCGCATATCCAGAGGGGGATGAAGAGGTGTGGTGGACAATCTTCCCCTTAAATTTTTTCCATACAAAAAGTTTTAAAATCCCCACTTGAAAAATTTCTGGCTACGATGCTGCTTATCAGGTCATTCATAAATAGAGTCCAACTTTTAAGTGGGTAGGGGGGAAGGTGGGAACGTGTGATACTCTATCTGAAAAAATTGATTTCAAATTTTATGAACGATATTATGGGGATCTAAAATTTGATTTAATGCTGGACGTCATTTATGAATCTTCCTTTAAGGATAAAAAAAAAATCCTTAAATTATATAAAAAATTTTAAATTTTGCATGAAATTTTAAATTGACGTCATTTATGAACGACTCTCCCTCAAAAAGGCCTACTTTTTCCTTCAATTCCAAATCAATCTCACGAAACGACAGAACAAACAACTTCCAATATATCACAAACAAAACAAAAAGTCGACTGTGTAGTCAAACAGTTTAATTGAACGTGCTGCCAAATTAAATGAACATATTATTTACCAAAACGGAATTTCTACATCAAGATTATTTCAATTATTCATACTAAGCAACTCTAATGACTACAAAATAAAATTGAAAAAAAAATAATGAATGTCCATGCATATTCTAAACACAATGCTTAGCGCAAGCCTCCAAAAATATCACTCCAAGGCCATCAACAATAAAATTCATAGAAGCAAGCTGCACTCAATTAAAATTGCAATTTTTTAGCATCCATCAAACTCAAACTCATCAAAATCAGAGAACGTCTTCTCTTATTGCATCTCATTTATTGAGTATGCATGTAGCTTCTATCTACATTTGAATATCATTTCTTCTTATGCATCTCATTTCTGATTAAAAGATTGAGATAAAGATTTTTTTACAATTCGACATCCAGATCCAGATGAGGTCGTTTAATAAATAATTTAATTTAAGAAAAATGTCCACAAGGCAATGCTGAGTGAGATGGAAAGTATAAAACAAGGCTTTATTAATAAATTGGTTTTGTTGTTTTGTTTTCTTATTGGGGGTTCTGGATGACTGGTTTCGAGGGTATTTTTTTAATCTTGGAGGGTCTTAAGATTCAAGCTCTAGATTAATATGACAGTATATAGTTAAAGATGGTAAAAATCAATACTTTGTCGTGCGAGATGTATGGTGGGGAAAAGGAGAATTATTGATTTTGTCAGTGACTTAGAGAAGGGTATAGGCAATGGTTGACGGTCAGTTGATCAGTTTTGGGTAAATTAAATATTCTCCTACAAATAATTCCTTCAATTTCGTTCACAAATTACGTTTAAAAGCCAAAAGGGGGTTAGAAACTTAAAAACCTAGAAAATTGAAAAATCTTCCTATCCGTAAGGGGTCGTTCATAAATGACGTCCATCAAAAAATGGGATTTTAGACCCCCCCTTGTCACAAAATTTTCATACAAAAAAATTTCTTTTTTAAGTTTTTGCCAAAAATTTGTATAAGTTTATTTAGAAATAAAAGAAATTTCAAAAATAGTCTGGGTTCAAATCCCATCAATACAATAAGTATTTGTATGTTGTGTTTATTAGTCTTTTTTTATTTTTCATTTTTTTTGCCTAAAATTAATCTCCCGACCAGAAACCTCTATTTCTACTTCATTTCATTCTCCACCATTCCCTCATTGCTTGATATTTATTTAGTTATTTTTTTTTGCATACCAATTTATGAAATTTATGTTTTGTTGTTTTTCCTTCTTGTCTGCTCAGGAACAACAAAAAAAAATTATAATAAAGAGAGAGAAAAAAAGCTACAACAAAAAGCGTTCCAATGGCTCTTTCTCCATTTTTTTGCTGTTTGTTTGCTTTATTTGCACAAAACAATAATTTATATGAAATGACTTTAATATTACTAAATGGCATAAAAAAAGTAAAAGAATAAGGCAAAAATGAAAGAGAGAGAATTGTCTTGAGACAAGCAGCTTTTGACATCATGATGGCAGAATTGAGGCTTTTGCTGGGTTATTATTTACTTTGTTAATATTAATATTTTTTGTGTTGCTCTACTCGACCGTCATTTAACATGAAGGGGAAACTGTTTATGAGAATTTTTGTGCCTCACATATGAGAACTTTTTCCTCGTCCACATAAATTGATGGCAAAATATTTCGTCTCTTGGACATTTTATGAGTTTAAAGTTTGTGTTGCTTTTTGTAGTGCAACTTTGTTGGCTCTTTTGCATGTAAACTGAGTGTGCGTGGAATTTAAAATTTAATTGAAGGTGTTTTTGATGGAAATTATGGGTTTAAGTTTGGACTGTTCTTGTAAAATTCTAATGAGGCATGAAATTTGGTGCTGAATATTCAGGATTTTTTGGGTTTATGTGTGTCTGATTGAGATGTCAATTGGATGTGCTAAGTTATGACTAACTAAAACTTTGTGTTAAAATTAAAAATGTTTGGGAAAGTGATGATTTACTTTTTGTTTAAGACTGTTATATTGAAGTAGAGTTCAATTTTAGGGTTCAAGCCAAGAGCGTATCCAGATTTTTTACGGTAATTCCAAATCTTTTAAAACCCTAGTTTTAAAATTACGAGAGGAATTTCGTATTAAATTAAAGAAAAGTTTACAAGAAAGGTGGTTTTGGAGTCTTTTCTTCTTAAATTAAAGAATTTTCCATTAAGGGAATCACAAGTAGCCCTCTGGCTAAGCGCATGATATTATTATGCAAGTTTTTATTGAAGGTCCAAGAGACACAACATGACCAAAATTTTCAAATAATTTTATCGAAAGATAAGGGTTCAATTCTCAAAAAAGTTGGTCTGACAATGATAACCCCATCACAGGGGCATCTAGGGGGGTGTTTTGGGTCTCTAAATACCTCCCTCGATGGAAATTTTCTTCAATTTGCTAGGATTTTTAGGAAAAAAATCACAAAACACCTTAAATTTTGCAGTCAGTTAAAAAAAATTCAAAACACACCCCTTTAAAAAAATTTCTAGATACGATGATGGGACATCAAAGAGACTTATGTACCCCTGATTATTGGTGACAGGGTATAAAAAATTAATTATTATTTTAGTAGACATCATTAGTATTTGACTTGTCTATAACAGTGAGTGGGTTACTCAGGGACCCTTCATAAATGACGTTTATCATTTAGGAGAGAAGGGGATTTGAAATTTTGTGACAAAATGTGACAGGGGGTGGGGGTCTAAAAATCTCGTTTAAAAACTCTAAAGAGCTCACTATTTGCAGGACCTAATAAGTAAACGACTCTATGACCATGACAACTTACCAACTTTCCACCATGTTACATTCATCGAGTCAAAAAATGTAGCAACAAAAAATTCTTCCACAAAAATATGAAATTCCTCACCATAAATCCATTAAAATCATTTAAATTCACATAAATCCCACACATGACCATAACTTCAACTATTAAGCTGCTAGTTCTCACAACAAAAAAATAAGTCATTAAGTCAATTAAGAAAATTTTTCAGAAACCACAAACGGCAACAAATTCATGCGAATTTTTCTCCATCACTGGACCAATATTAAGGATGAAAGAATAATAACAATAATAATGCGAATATAATATAAATAAATAAAAATGCCATATATACAAAAACAGACCAGAAAAAAATATAATTCAACAAGAATGAATGGACGAAAAAAAAAATGAATTTAAGCGGAGCAAAAATGCAAAGTCAAGCGCATAAGATACAACACAAGACGGGGAGAGTGAGCGAGACAGAGATGGAGAGAGAATTTAAATAAACATAAAACAAAGAATGAAAAAAATTCATAATTTATTTAGATCATTAAAAATTTGAATGACATTTTGTGTTGTGAATAAATTAATATGGACTAAGAGAAAGAATGGATTTTTTTTCTTCTGTTGTTGCTCTGCTTCACATATTCTACAGAAATGGAAGTGGCTTCATTTGCATGATAACTTTTATGATTGTGTGTACGATTCTTTGCTCCACTAGCTTGAGTTTCTGCTTTTTCTTCGTCTTGTTCTCACCGTTGATCTCATTTGTAATTTAAGTATATCGTTTAGTGAGAAAGTTCGAGAATTTTTCTAGGTTAGGTTGTGTGAATTTATAAATTGTTGAATATTTTGTTGCAGGATTGTTTGAATTTTGCTTAGTTTTGGGTTTTTAAAAATTAAATTGAGTTCTCTTCAGAGATATAGCCATTTGAAGCTTGTCTTGACCTCTGCTATCTTGATTTAGATCATCTTATCTTTAATGAGACTAAGTAAGACCTGGGGCCGGTTTCTAGGGTAAGCAGGGGTAGGTAAGGTATATCCTATGGTATGCTCACAAATCCTACCCCTACCCCCCTGCTAGGATGCATCTCATCATTTACCTAGGAACAATCTATGTGCTCGAGATTTCGTTAAAAGCTCTTCCATATGAAACTAATTCCTTCTACAATTAGCAAGAGAGACATACCCTGTACTGAAGACACTAAAACTTTATCTAGCAAATAAATCGAGCTTCAAAACTAGAGTAGGTTAGCTGAAGTGGCTCGGTGGCGTAGTGGCTTAAGATTTTTGGTAACTAATTTCTGCTGATACAGCCATCATGGGTTCGAGACTCGGTTGAGGAAGTATTTTGTTTGTCATTTTTCGAACCATATTTACTAAAAAAAGAAGCTCACACAACCTTCCTTTGTTGGTTACAGGTAAAAGTGAGATCAAACGGTGTAGTTTGAATTTTACTATAAGACCTATAACCCAGGTGCTGAGAGACATCACAAAACTGAGTAAAAATGAACAACTATCCTCCATATAAATCTGCACTGGGATCAAAACTGGGACCTTAGGTATGCAAGGTCAATACTCTACAACTTAGAGTTCTGTGGCATTCATTGATAGATTTATTCAGCGATATTTTGTACCTTATTAGCATAAACATTTTTATTCATCATTTCAGACATTTCAGCAAAATTTACCAAGCACCACAGTTCCACTCAAAAAATAACTGCATCAAATAAAGAAGGAAAAAAACACGACGTACAGATCACGCCAGAAACTTCCACGCTCTCTTATTTTAGATTAAAGTATTAACAAATACTTATACAAATCGTATAAAAGTTCTATATACAATTTGAGAAAAGTTATATACACACGAAACAAATAATTTCAATGTATGTGAATTTAACCTTTGACAGGAGTCCTTATTTTAGACGGTATAGTGGACGAGCTGAGTGAAGCTGAACGCAGTGAAATGAAACGTTGCTGAGCGCAGCGAAGCGACGTGAAGTAGAACGGAGTGAAGTTTCACTCAGCTCGTCCACTATACCAACTAAAAAAAGAACTGTTATCAAAAGTTAAATCCAAAGACTTTGAAAATTTAAATAAATACAAATCACTGATTGTATACATAATAAAATTAAACAACAAGTAAAAGCAAGCGGCCGAGGTAACGAGGCCGCGAAAAATTTGTGGACCCTAAAAAACACGTTTTTCAAGGTTTTGGACCCTTAGATGATGCTTAATGCAAAAAGTTTATATATAGAAAAATGCAGCCTGGCGAGGTCCATCTTTTGGCATCATTAGAATTTTTTTAAAGAAAAAAGTCTTAACACCGTAATAAAAAATGTGTTTTGACCGAAACTAAATAACTTACACGCTTTTGCGTGGAAGTTAAAATTGGTAATGGAAGAGATGTTTTTGGGAAAATAATGACTGGAATTGTTGTTTTAGAGATATTAGAGTCCAATAGGACCACAAAAAAAATTTCATAAATTCTCTGTGCACTGGTATTCAAAAAAGTAGAAAATCGGAACTAGCACACTGTGGACTAGTCAGTTTTGGACCAAACTTGGTATACAGACTCTAGACATCAATACCTCGAAATGGTTTTGGAATTATTTCATTTGAGTCTGAAACAGCCGAGAACGGTGCCAAAAAAAATTTATTTTTAGTCAAAATTCCAGAAATTTTTTTTTTAAAAAAAATCCATTTTTTGCGATTTTCAAAGTGCTGTAGAATTTCAGGATTAAGTCCAAACATAGTCATGTGGGGTATTTTTGTAAACGTTATGAAAAGTACTATAAGACTAGATACAAAGGTTTATCCAGTTTGAAAAAAACCCTGGGACGTCAAGCGTTAGAAGAAAAGTGTCATTTTCCCTAGGTTTTTCAACTTTGACAGCCTCAAAGTCACTAAAGATTTCAAAATTTCCTAAAATGACTTTCCATTCCCCTAATTGCTTGATATGTGTGACCAAATGGCAAAAAAACCAAATTTCCATATGCACATGGCTCGGCTGTGACCCTGATTACCAAATTTGTGGACCCTAAAAAACACGTTTTTCAAGGTTTTGGACCCTTAGATGATGCTTAATGCAAAAAGTTTATATATAGAAAAATGCAGCCTGGCGAGGTCCATCTTTTGGCATCATTAGAATTTTTTTAAAGAAAAAAGTCTTAACACCGTAATAAAAAATGTGTTTTGACCGAAACTAAATAACTTACACGCTTTTGCGTGGAAGTTAAAATTGGTAATGGAAGAGATGTTTTTGGGAAAATAATGACTGGAATTGTTGTTTTAGAGATATTAGAGTCCAATAGGACCACAAAAAAAATTTCATAAATTCTCTGTGCACTGGTATTCAAAAAAGTAGAAAATCGGAACTAGCACACTGTGGACTAGTCAGTTTTGGACCAAACTTGGTATACAGACTCTAGACATCAATACCTCGAAATGGTTTTGGAATTATTTCATTTGAGTCTGAAACAGCCGAGAACGGTGCCAAAAAAAATTTATTTTTAGTCAAAATTCCAGAAATTTTTTTTTTAAAAAAAATCCATTTTTTGCGATTTTCAAAGTGCTGTAGAATTTCAGGATTAAGTCCAAACATAGTCATGTGGGGTATTTTTGTAAACGTTATGAAAAGTACTATAAGACTAGATACAAAGGTTTATCCAGTTTGAAAAAAACCCTGGGACGTCAAGCGTTAGAAGAAAAGTGTCATTTTCCCTAGGTTTTTCAACTTTGACAGCCTCAAAGTCACTAAAGATTTCAAAATTTCCTAAAATGACTTTCCATTCCCCTAATTGCTTGATATGTGTGACCAAATGGCAAAAAAACCAAATTTCCATATGCACATGGCTCGGCTGTGACCCTGATTACCAAATTTGTGGACCCTAAAAAACACGTTTTTCAAGGTTTTGGACCCTTAGATGATGCTTAATGCAAAAAGTTTATATATAGAAAAATGCAGCCTGGCGAGGTCCATCTTTTGGCATCATTAGAATTTTTTTAAAGAAAAAAGTCTTAACACCGTAATAAAAAATGTGTTTTGACCGAAACTAAATAACTTACACGCTTTTGCGTGGAAGTTAAAATTGGTAATGGAAGAGATGTTTTTGGGAAAATAATGACTGGAATTGTTGTTTTAGAGATATTAGAGTCCAATAGGACCACAAAAAAAATTTCATAAATTCTCTGTGCACTGGTATTCAAAAAAGTAGAAAATCGGAACTAGCACACTGTGGACTAGTCAGTTTTGGACCAAACTTGGTATACAGACTCTAGACATCAATACCTCGAAATGGTTTTGGAATTATTTCATTTGAGTCTGAAACAGCCGAGAACGGTGCCAAAAAAAATTTATTTTTAGTCAAAATTCCAGAAATTTTTTTTTTAAAAAAAATCCATTTTTTGCGATTTTCAAAGTGCTGTAGAATTTCAGGATTAAGTCCAAACATAGTCATGTGGGGTATTTTTGTAAACGTTATGAAAAGTACTATAAGACTAGATACAAAGGTTTATCCAGTTTGAAAAAAACCCTGGGACGTCAAGCGTTAGAAGAAAAGTGTCATTTTCCCTAGGTTTTTCAACTTTGACAGCCTCAAAGTCACTAAAGATTTCAAAATTTCCTAAAATGACTTTCCATTCCCCTAATTGCTTGATATGTGTGACCAAATGGCAAAAAAACCAAATTTCCATATGCACATGGCTCGGCTGTGACCCTGATTACCAAATTTGTGGACCCTAAAAAACACGTTTTTCAAGGTTTTGGACCCTTAGATGATGCTTAATGCAAAAAGTTTATATATAGAAAAATGCAGCCTGGCGAGGTCCATCTTTTGGCATCATTAGAATTTTTTTAAAGAAAAAAGTCTTAACACCGTAATAAAAAATGTGTTTTGACCGAAACTAAATAACTTACACGCTTTTGCGTGGAAGTTAAAATTGGTAATGGAAGAGATGTTTTTGGGAAAATAATGACTGGAATTGTTGTTTTAGAGATATTAGAGTCCAATAGGACCACAAAAAAAATTTCATAAATTCTCTGTGCACTGGTATTCAAAAAAGTAGAAAATCGGAACTAGCACACTGTGGACTAGTCAGTTTTGGACCAAACTTGGTATACAGACTCTAGACATCAATACCTCGAAATGGTTTTGGAATTATTTCATTTGAGTCTGAAACAGCCGAGAACGGTGCCAAAAAAAATTTATTTTTAGTCAAAATTCCAGAAATTTTTTTTTTAAAAAAAATCCATTTTTTGCGATTTTCAAAGTGCTGTAGAATTTCAGGATTAAGTCCAAACATAGTCATGTGGGGTATTTTTGTAAACGTTATGAAAAGTACTATAAGACTAGATACAAAGGTTTATCCAGTTTGAAAAAAACCCTGGGACGTCAAGCGTTAGAAGAAAAGTGTCATTTTCCCTAGGTTTTTCAACTTTGACAGCCTCAAAGTCACTAAAGATTTCAAAATTTCCTAAAATGACTTTCCATTCCCCTAATTGCTTGATATGTGTGACCAAATGGCAAAAAAACCAAATTTCCATATGCACATGGCTCGGCTGTGACCCTGATTACCAAATTTGTGGACCCTAAAAAACACGTTTTTCAAGGTTTTGGACCCTTAGATGATGCTTAATGCAAAAAGTTTATATATAGAAAAATGCAGCCTGGCGAGGTCCATCTTTTGGCATCATTAGAATTTTTTTAAAGAAAAAAGTCTTAACACCGTAATAAAAAATGTGTTTTGACCGAAACTAAATAACTTACACGCTTTTGCGTGGAAGTTAAAATTGGTAATGGAAGAGATGTTTTTGGGAAAATAATGACTGGAATTGTTGTTTTAGAGATATTAGAGTCCAATAGGACCACAAAAAAAATTTCATAAATTCTCTGTGCACTGGTATTCAAAAAAGTAGAAAATCGGAACTAGCACACTGTGGACTAGTCAGTTTTGGACCAAACTTGGTATACAGACTCTAGACATCAATACCTCGAAATGGTTTTGGAATTATTTCATTTGAGTCTGAAACAGCCGAGAACGGTGCCAAAAAAAATTTATTTTTAGTCAAAATTCCAGAAATTTTTTTTTTAAAAAAAATCCATTTTTTGCGATTTTCAAAGTGCTGTAGAATTTCAGGATTAAGTCCAAACATAGTCATGTGGGGTATTTTTGTAAACGTTATGAAAAGTACTATAAGACTAGATACAAAGGTTTATCCAGTTTGAAAAAAACCCTGGGACGTCAAGCGTTAGAAGAAAAGTGTCATTTTCCCTAGGTTTTTCAACTTTGACAGCCTCAAAGTCACTAAAGATTTCAAAATTTCCTAAAATGACTTTCCATTCCCCTAATTGCTTGATATGTGTGACCAAATGGCAAAAAAACCAAATTTCCATATGCACATGGCTCGGCTGTGACCCTGATTACCAAATTTGTGGACCCTAAAAAACACGTTTTTCAAGGTTTTGGACCCTTAGATGATGCTTAATGCAAAAAGTTTATATATAGAAAAATGCAGCCTGGCGAGGTCCATCTTTTGGCATCATTAGAATTTTTTTAAAGAAAAAAGTCTTAACACCGTAATAAAAAATGTGTTTTGACCGAAACTAAATAACTTACACGCTTTTGCGTGGAAGTTAAAATTGGTAATGGAAGAGATGTTTTTGGGAAAATAATGACTGGAATTGTTGTTTTAGAGATATTAGAGTCCAATAGGACCACAAAAAAAATTTCATAAATTCTCTGTGCACTGGTATTCAAAAAAGTAGAAAATCGGAACTAGCACACTGTGGACTAGTCAGTTTTGGACCAAACTTGGTATACAGACTCTAGACATCAATACCTCGAAATGGTTTTGGAATTATTTCATTTGAGTCTGAAACAGCCGAGAACGGTGCCAAAAAAAATTTATTTTTAGTCAAAATTCCAGAAATTTTTTTTTTAAAAAAAATCCATTTTTTGCGATTTTCAAAGTGCTGTAGAATTTCAGGATTAAGTCCAAACATAGTCATGTGGGGTATTTTTGTAAACGTTATGAAAAGTACTATAAGACTAGATACAAAGGTTTATCCAGTTTGAAAAAAACCCTGGGACGTCAAGCGTTAGAAGAAAAGTGTCATTTTCCCTAGGTTTTTCAACTTTGACAGCCTCAAAGTCACTAAAGATTTCAAAATTTCCTAAAATGACTTTCCATTCCCCTAATTGCTTGATATGTGTGACCAAATGGCAAAAAAACCAAATTTCCATATGCACATGGCTCGGCTGTGACCCTGATTACCAAATTTGTGGACCCTAAAAAACACGTTTTTCAAGGTTTTGGACCCTTAGATGATGCTTAATGCAAAAAGTTTATATATAGAAAAATGCAGCCTGGCGAGGTCCATCTTTTGGCATCATTAGAATTTTTTTAAAGAAAAAAGTCTTAACACCGTAATAAAAAATGTGTTTTGACCGAAACTAAATAACTTACACGCTTTTGCGTGGAAGTTAAAATTGGTAATGGAAGAGATGTTTTTGGGAAAATAATGACTGGAATTGTTGTTTTAGAGATATTAGAGTCCAATAGGACCACAAAAAAAATTTCATAAATTCTCTGTGCACTGGTATTCAAAAAAGTAGAAAATCGGAACTAGCACACTGTGGACTAGTCAGTTTTGGACCAAACTTGGTATACAGACTCTAGACATCAATACCTCGAAATGGTTTTGGAATTATTTCATTTGAGTCTGAAACAGCCGAGAACGGTGCCAAAAAAAATTTATTTTTAGTCAAAATTCCAGAAATTTTTTTTTTAAAAAAAATCCATTTTTTGCGATTTTCAAAGTGCTGTAGAATTTCAGGATTAAGTCCAAACATAGTCATGTGGGGTATTTTTGTAAACGTTATGAAAAGTACTATAAGACTAGATACAAAGGTTTATCCAGTTTGAAAAAAACCCTGGGACGTCAAGCGTTAGAAGAAAAGTGTCATTTTCCCTAGGTTTTTCAACTTTGACAGCCTCAAAGTCACTAAAGATTTCAAAATTTCCTAAAATGACTTTCCATTCCCCTAATTGCTTGATATGTGTGACCAAATGGCAAAAAAACCAAATTTCCATATGCACATGGCTCGGCTGTGACCCTGATTACCAAATTTGTGGACCCTAAAAAACACGTTTTTCAAGGTTTTGGACCCTTAGATGATGCTTAATGCAAAAAGTTTATATATAGAAAAATGCAGCCTGGCGAGGTCCATCTTTTGGCATCATTAGAATTTTTTTAAAGAAAAAAGTCTTAACACCGTAATAAAAAATGTGTTTTGACCGAAACTAAATAACTTACACGCTTTTGCGTGGAAGTTAAAATTGGTAATGGAAGAGATGTTTTTGGGAAAATAATGACTGGAATTGTTGTTTTAGAGATATTAGAGTCCAATAGGACCACAAAAAAAATTTCATAAATTCTCTGTGCACTGGTATTCAAAAAAGTAGAAAATCGGAACTAGCACACTGTGGACTAGTCAGTTTTGGACCAAACTTGGTATACAGACTCTAGACATCAATACCTCGAAATGGTTTTGGAATTATTTCATTTGAGTCTGAAACAGCCGAGAACGGTGCCAAAAAAAATTTATTTTTAGTCAAAATTCCAGAAATTTTTTTTTTAAAAAAAATCCATTTTTTGCGATTTTCAAAGTGCTGTAGAATTTCAGGATTAAGTCCAAACATAGTCATGTGGGGTATTTTTGTAAACGTTATGAAAAGTACTATAAGACTAGATACAAAGGTTTATCCAGTTTGAAAAAAACCCTGGGACGTCAAGCGTTAGAAGAAAAGTGTCATTTTCCCTAGGTTTTTCAACTTTGACAGCCTCAAAGTCACTAAAGATTTCAAAATTTCCTAAAATGACTTTCCATTCCCCTAATTGCTTGATATGTGTGACCAAATGGCAAAAAAACCAAATTTCCATATGCACATGGCTCGGCTGTGACCCTGATTACCAAATTTGTGGACCCTAAAAAACACGTTTTTCAAGGTTTTGGACCCTTAGATGATGCTTAATGCAAAAAGTTTATATATAGAAAAATGCAGCCTGGCGAGGTCCATCTTTTGGCATCATTAGAATTTTTTTAAAGAAAAAAGTCTTAACACCGTAATAAAAAATGTGTTTTGACCGAAACTAAATAACTTACACGCTTTTGCGTGGAAGTTAAAATTCTACAAATTTTATTTTATATTCATCTTCTTCTTTTTCTCATCACATCAATTTTTTAAGACAATTTCTTTTATATTTTTCGTTCTTATTTGCATTCATGCTTGAATATCTTATGACTATCTCTCATAAAGAGAATGAAAATAAGAGAAATTGGAGCAATAGAGAAGATGTGATATGAAATTTTAAATTACCATCAGCAAGTTGTATTAGCTGAGCAAGAATCATCGTGTCTTCTAGCCAAGACAGAAAGAGTCTCTGTGCTTTAATCACATTAAATTTTAAAGGGAAGAAGAAAATACTTTTTTTTGTCTCAAGAGGAATATTTTTGGGTTGAACACTTTAAGGCTGCTTAAGGGTAGTGGTTTAGGAATAAAATTTTTAGGGTACCCCTCTGACCCCCCTGGATACACCCCTGTTTTGGAGGAAAATTAAAATTTAATATAAGCTGGATATATCTGGACTAAAATTGTGATTGAAGTCGTCAAATTGAGGTCGTTCAGATATTACGTAACGTTAAGAAAGAAGGTAGGCACCAAATAAATTTTTAATCTCTCCATGTCAGGGGCGTAGTCAGAAATGTTTCGAGGGGGGATTTTCAAATTTTTTGTATAAAAAAATTTAGACTAGAATTTTTTTTGAATTTTTGCGCTTAAAAACTCTAGGAAATTGAGGAACCTGCCCAATGCAGATTCTATTATTTCCTAAACAGCCCCCTTGTGCTCCTTGACAACTCAAGACATAAAATCTCAAAACAAAACTAATTTTTCCCACCATTTGAATGTCCATTTCCATCACCATCACCATCCACATCGTACACACAGAAGCTAAAATATTTCAATAAACTTCCATCAATAATTCAAAGTCATTTGCTTAATTAATCAATGTTTGTAGCATTTAATTATAAAATACAGAATAAAAGCTCCATAAAACGTCGCTTCCCTCCGAAAAAAAATGTCGACGATGCTTTTTTTTCTGTACACAAAAACATAAAGAAGCTAAAGAAGAAATAAGCAGCAATTTATTTTCATTTCTCAGCTCTTCTTCTTGCTTCTTCATTTCATTTTATATATCATAAGACATGCACACAAAAAAAATATTTTATATTATAAAATAAAATTTAAAAAATAATCGTATCATGGTCTGTTACTGTTTCCGAAAATGGAATTAAAATGTGTAATCTCAAAGATTTTTTTTTGAGTCAGACGCAAACGATGAGATGATTTGAGATTGGATTTGTTTTTGAAAGGAGAATATTGGGGAGGTTCTGGGTTTAATTTTGACGGACTAAGTTATTGAAATGATACCTTTTTGGGTATTCTACTATTTAAGGATGATTGTTGAATTTTAAAAGTAATAAATATGGGGGGTTGTGTCACTATTAAAAAATAAATATTTTGGTAAAAAAAATTGAAATGGAGAGAGAGATCAAATTTTTTCAGGCGACGTAATAAGCAAATAAACCCTCACAGCTTTTAAAAAATTATTAAGTTTGATAAAATTTTTAAAAAAATGAAAAAATGTATTTCCATGATAAAAAATACCGAGTTACTGTTTATTTAATTTAACAATACTATTGGGAATTGAACCCACGACCTTTTGGTCTTAAAATTGACTCAATTTTGCAACGTTGAACCACTGCCTAACTAAAATTCTATAAAAATAATTGACAAAAAACTCTTATTTAACTTCCAAACTTGTTCCAATTCACACATGACTCAAATCATCATTTCAGACCACCAAACAGTCTAGTTCAGTCTGTTGATATAAATTCACATGAAATCAAATGGTCAATTTAAAGCAAAGAGGGGGAAAATTTAACGACATTATAAAAGACATAGAGCTTCCTTTTATTATAAATTTTTTTATATTTATGCATCATTACAACTTCCCTCGCATCAACCATCTTTACAATTAGTTAATTAAGTCTCTGAGATGACGGTCATCTCATTTTCGATTCCATATTCGAATGAGTGAATTATAAATAAAATAATTTTTAATAGTCTCAAGCGTGTATGAGGCTCATAACACCATTTTATGTTCAAGAATATTTTTTTTAAAGACAATGGTCATTATGATTATGGTGAGGCAGCGATCTTTAAATGAGAGGATGGAAATAAAAATTCAAAATTAATGATGGAATATGAAGGCATTTAGCTTCAAATACGAAACATATTTTTATTTCTTTCCATCTTCACTTCATTCATGTTTATTCATAAATTAAAAACTGAGTAAGAAGATGCTGATGCGAAGAATTGAGAAAATATAATGAAAGAATCAATTTTGAGCATCGTTAGCGCACCTCTTTCGATATTAGAATGATTATGGGATTTTTTTTTATTCAATGAAGTTTTATTATTATTTTTATTTTCGTTGATAGTGGAATGGTGGGAATGAGGTAGTTATGATTGTTGGCTGTGAATGAAGATATTTGATTTTGGAGTTTCTTTTCTGAATTAATTTGAGAGGAAGTTGTTATTTTTGATACCGAAAATGTGTTCTCCTAAAGTATTTTTTGAGTTTTGGATATCAGGTGTCGGGTTATTGGATATACTATGAGGTAAGGGTATACCCTAGGGTGGTGTATACCAAACCATGGACTGCGACGTA
The DNA here is from genome assembly GCA_963573255.1 of Chironomus tentans. NCBI lineage: Eukaryota > Metazoa > Arthropoda > Insecta > Diptera > Chironomidae > Chironomus > Chironomus tentans. Next base: position 10,481,258 of record OY754302.1, read on the forward strand.
TTTCTACCCAAAAAACCCATCCCAAGCCAAAAATATCAAATTTAAGACAAACCTTGAATGCTAATCAATACCCAACAACCTCACAAATTCAAGTACAATGTTAAATATCAGTGCAACAATCTCTCTCTTTCAATTGATTAATGTTAAGCTTAATGAAGCAATTCACATGGTCAATAACTTACTTTATCCCCAATTCAGTAGCTTATAAAATCTGATCGTGAAATTAAATTGTTAATTATTGGCGGTATGTCTCAGTTGTTCCTTAAAAGACAATACATGTACCACTTTGAGTTTAAGTTTATCGCCATTATTCATTCAATTTTATGGGTTAATTTCAATTTTTTACTTGTAGTTATTGAATTTCGGTACCTTATGTGTAGGATGTAGTTGTTTATGGTGCTGTAAATAAGTAACTGGATTGGTAATTGAACTTTTTGTTTTAATTAAATTAATAAGAATTTTTTATAGTCTCAAAATTTAAGAAAAATTCACATAAATCCCATAAATCAATTTTAATGCCTGTACCACATCTAATTTCAGCTCTAGGTCAAGTCATGTAATTCAAATAAAAATCAAAATCTCCATAATAAAATTTTTATTCATAACAACCATCTTAAATCCACACAATATGGCCAATTGAATAAATATCCAACAAAAAATAAGTTTAATTTAATTTACACTGTCCATTTCAATATATTTCATTATACAAAGCAGTAATAATAATCAATAAAAAAGAGCCAAAAAAAAACTCAGCATCCAGCAGAAGTGAAAAATAATAAAAAATGAAATTTTTTTTGTGTGTACATATAGTGTAATAAAGAACATTTATTACTTAAATTTTATTGCCGAGTTTTTAATTTTAAAACAGTGATTTAGATAAGGCAAGCGATTTTTTCTCTCATTTTCTTCTTTGCTTTTTTGGAGGGCGAGAAGTAAACTAGTAATGCGTCCACGGGCTGCGGACGGAAGTGCATTTTCTTAAACTACTGTGCCCAGAAATTTAAACGTATAAAAAATTAGTAATGATAAAGAAAACTAATGCACGAAACACTGACGCAAAAACTTAGTCAAAAATATTTGAATAATAAATATAAGTTTTTAAAAAGAATAACGGTAATTTCTTTTTTTTGGAAAAATAACGGTCAAAAACTATTTGAACAATAACGGTCAAAAATATTTGAAAAAATAACGGTCAAAAAATATTTGAAAAAATAACGGTCAAAAAATATTTGAAAAAATAACGGTCAAAAAGTATTTGAAAAATAAAAATAATCCCCCCCGTTTTACTCCCCCCCACCTTCATATACACCCCCTCGTTTAACTCCCCCTCCTCCCCTTTCAATTCACACCAAGAAAGATTTACGTAATGTAAATTTACATAACACGTATTTTTACGTACGTATTTTTACATAACGTAAGCTTTAATTAATTTAACTTCGTGAAAAGTTCGGAAAATGTGAGGAAAAAATATGAAAATGGAAAATTTTATCATAACACATCATGAAATATCAAAAAAGTGTAAAAAAAGTACAAAAAAAAAGTTGCTCGGAGTGGGGCTCGAACCCTGGCCGGAAGATTGTAAGAAAAATCACGTTTTTAAGGGCTACGTAAAAAATACGTACGTAAAACGTAAGCAATTTTTTCAACAAAAGTTAATTTAATTAACCTTCTACTGCACCGATCAAAAAAATCTTTGGTCAACCTTTTGCCTGACCTAGTCCACACATTTTAAGCAAAAAACCGCATCGAAAAAGCTTAAACTGGAGGAGGAGATAGGGCGACAGACAGACAGACAGACGGACGGACGGACAAAACGCGGACAATAGTGTCTTTTCCCAATGGGAAAATGCACTAAAAATAATAAAAAGTTACGATGATTTAAAAAAGTGAAAGATTTTTAAGCGCTTTTTTATACTAAAACAAAAAAAAACTATTTAAAATGCCAAATTTATATTATTTTTTTTTTGGAAATCACTAGGATTCGAACCTCTCATATGTAACATAAAATTATAAAAATGCCAACTTTTAATATATTTTCCTTCAATGATTTCGACAAAACAACCATTTGAACCAAGTGACTAGACCATCCAAGGAGAAGTTGTTCATAGTAAATTTCCTCAAAAGGATCGGTGGGGTTTTGTGTTTCAACTATTTTGTATGAATGAAAAGGAGAGGGGGAGATTTCTACAGCAAATTGAAGAAATGCTTACGTCAAGGTAGGAGTTTTGATTCCACAGTAGCCAGTCGTCCGCAGTAGCTCCACAGTCGTCTTGTCCACAATAGCTTTAAATCCTATAAGAAAAGGTTGCTAAATTCAACACAAAATCCATATTTTGATTTGGAAAGTCAAAACTCCCATGCTACACCATTCGGACCCTCGAATCCAATGACCAAATTGATCCACCTGGACAAACCAAAACCACTCCAGCACGACTTTATCAATCTCCAAAACGCACTCAAAACAATAATTTCTCTTTCTTTCCATTTTCATTCTTTTATATCTCAATGAAATTGGCTTTTTTTTATTTCAAGTTTTGCCGGTATGGAGAAGAAGCCTAGCAGAAGCCAAACGCTAAAGTAAGCAAAGGCAAGTATGAGTAGAGATAGTAGATGAAATGAAAAGAAGTTAAAACAGAACCAAGAGAATGAGCAGTCAAAGCCATGGAAGTAATGGCGTTAAATATTGTTATAACTCTCTGTATGGAAGCAATGTGCGGCAATTTGATTAGCTGTTGGAAATCTGCCCATTTAGAGAGCAATTTTCGATAAGCCCATATTATGATTATGATTATTTCTCTCTGTTTTTATTGTGTGAATTTCGAGTAGACGTAACTGAGAGTGTTGTGGAAAGGAAATTTCTTAATTTCACTGATGGAAATAAATTAAGTAAGCCAATTAGCATTTCATTCACTTGAATAATTTTTTTTTATTATTCTACATCCAAATTCGGAAATGGAATGAAGAAGAGACGCAATAAAGATGACAATGGGGAAGGTCTCAATCTATTATGATGGAATTATATGGGTTGTTTACCTTAAAAAAATCTATAACATATAAATTCCATCACAATTCATAAAGATATTACCGTTTCAATGGATTGCATGTGACATAAAAGGAACAAAGAAAAAATGGATTTAAGAAAATATCAAATATTAATTCCTCACAATTATTGTCATAAATGCTCTAGAAAATCATGTTATTTCATATTGTGTCAACCGTTGAGGACAAATAAAAATTGTTAGCTCTTTTTTGTTGGAAATGGGCAGCTGATTGGTAATTTTTCAGCTTGACTTAAAAAAATGTCAAATTTTTCAAAAAAAAGGAAATGGAACTGTTAGCTGTGAAATTAATATCCTTATTTAAATAAATATTAAAGGATTTGAACCTTTGGACTTTCATTAATTTTCTCAAAAATCAGAAACTTAAATTCTTAAATATAAAATTTTATGGAATTATTACAAATTTAAATTTTAATTTCACAATTATATTTTTTCTGTATATTAAGTATGTACAAAAAAAAATTATTATACATTCATAATTCAATTCAGTTTTTATTCTTTAAACCTTAAATGTTTTTAGATCGTTCAAAAATGAAGTCCAACTTTTATGGGGAAGGAGGTCTGGAGCTGTCTAAAAACTTTAAAATTTCCTGTATGAAAATCTTATAACATGTGGACGAGGGAGGTATCTGAAATAACCCTGGAAATTTCTTCGAAAAATCTGGCTACGCCCTTACTTAAATTTTATTGTCAAGTTTTTAATTTTAAAGCAGTGATTAAGATAAGCCAAACGATATTTTATCATTTTCTTCTTGGCTTTTTTTTAGAGGGCAAGAAGTAAAAAATAAAAATTAAAAAAAAGTTAAGATGAATTGAAAAGTGAAAGATTTTGGAGCGCTATTTTAAAATGACACAAAAAAAGAATCCTGGAGGAGAAGGTCATCTAAATTTTTTGAAAATAACTAGGATTCGAACCCCGGATATGTGATATAATCTTATGTTAATGTCAATTTTTAATTTATTTTTTCAATTTGATTGGCAAAATGTTTATTTAAACCAAGAGACTTGATTATCTTTAAGAAACAGACTTGCCTATCTGATTAAATATTCATCAGTCACCCTTTTATTGTCACCTTTCTTTCCTTCATTTAAAAATTGCGCTTTAATGCATCATTCATCAAAATAATTTTTCTACCACTTTTTAATGTTTTGCGGCAATATTACTTCTCTTTTCATTCTTCAATTGATCCTCAAAGTAAGTACAGAAAAAAATGTTTTAATAACAAAAGAAATGTCTCAATTGAAAGGAGAAAGAGGGAAAGAAAGAAAATAAAAAGGCGGCAGGCAAAGCAATTTCTTTCTTGATTTTTTTTATGTTTTCTGCTCGTGAGTGGGCAAATAATGCCATTTTTATAGAGAAATGGATGTAATTTATATCATTATTATTATTATTTTGATAAATGTCACTGCTGAATAATAAATAATGAGAGATATTAATTTCTAATAATTTTCTCTCATGTTCCTTCCTTTCTTGTGGTGAATTATAATCGATATATTGAATTTCATATATTTGAACAATAATCACGTGAATAGATGCTGAATTGAATTGGGAATTTATGTCACTAGATCATGTCGTGATTTTGTTTCATTTTTTATTTCGATGACAAAATTATTTAGTTTGTGGATTTTTTTGAATGGAATTTTTGTGGGGCATTTAAAATTCTTCACAGCATTTTATGATTTAGTAATTATTTTAATAATTTTCAATATAAAAGCATTATTAGCAAATCAGTTGAATTTGGATGTTTTGCATTATATATTCATAGAAAAAATTTAAATTTTGCTTAAAAAATTGTATGGAAATATTTACAAACAATTTTTAAAGTGGAGACTTTTTTAAATTTTTAAAAAATTAAAAAATTTGATTTAAAATCATTAAAAAATGTTGAAAAAAGCTTCTCAGATTGAGAGAACCGAACACATGACCTCATGGTTAGAAGCACACTCCTCTAACAACTCAGCCACCGAAAGATATTGAAATATGTGACAACTTGATAAATATATAAAATTTTACTTGAAAATCAATTTTTAAAATTTAAAAATATTTTTTAAAAATGGATTCAAAAAACATTTTAAAAATAAAGTTTTAGAAATACTTTTATTAGTAATAAATGCTTAAAGAAGTAGTTTAAAAAATAAATGATCTCCATTTCTGTTCTAGATGCAGCACAACTCCAAAAAGCAGTACCAACAAATCTCTTACTCACAATCCAACATTCAATTCCTCAAACTCTATATCTAATCAACAAACCAAACAGAACATCCATTCATCATTAATCCAAACCGTTTGTAGACAAATTGTCTACCGAGAAAGTCGATCCAACTCATCTTCTTTTCCTCCCTTTTCTCATTTGAAATACAAAAGAATGAAGAACCAAAGAAAGAATTATGAGGAAGGTAGCAGAGTGTATGATGAAACTGATGACACATATTAGCATCAAATCTTTCATTTATCAAAATAAATGCATCAAAAATTTTTATTTTTTGAGTTAGGGACTGTATTATTAATGGATGTCTTGACTGTGTAAGTCTCAAAGCTAAGAATGTTATTATTCTTATTTCTATTCCTTGCTTCACGAAACCTCATAATGAAATAAATTGTCCGCACTGCTTTAAATGTTTTGGATGAAAAATTAAGCACACAAAAATTCATCAATGGCACCCATAAAGAAATAGAGAAATTAAAATTAATGATTTATTTACAGCCTCTGTCCTCGTTTTTGTAAATTGCATTGGATTATGAAAATTTCATAATGCATAAAGTAATGTAGAGTAAGTAATTGAGGGCCATGCGACAGATTATATTATATTGTATGCATGCTCACAAAAAAAGAGAGGAAGGACTTCTTAAATTCTAATTTCATTTTTTAAAGCATGTGGAAGTGCATTGGAGTGTGACAAATTATTTAACAAATAAAGTAGCAAAAAGCAGTTGTTACTTGTCGGAGATTATCAGAGTAAAAAATTAGTTTGTTGACGATTTTAGGGGTTATAGTCGGGATGAGGGAGTTATGCGAAAGTTTTTTTGGTGCTTTAGGTGACTGAATATAGAGGAATTGAACAAATTTCGACAAAAAACTAAATAAAATTAGTTTTTTTGAGTTTTGTTGTAAAAAAGCTAGTTAATGGCTTATAATGAAAATTTTTATTGTAATTAAACTATAGGATTCGAACCTTTTGCTTCTTAATATTTAAGCACATTATTATTTCTTAAACAAACTGATAATTAATAAAAATGTGGCTTAAAATAATTCATAATAGAAACAAAGATAGAATAACAAAGGTGGGAACATTTTCCACATAGTTGCTGTTTAGAGCCCACAAAGTACAGAAGATAATAAATGAGATAAAAAATTTAATTTTTTTCATTTTTTTTGCTTTGTTGCCTAGTCACTGTGCACCTTAATTAAGTTCCAATGGCATTTGAGTCTTAGTCTTAACCATACATTTCCTTAAAGTTCCTGATTTATTATTACTATTATTTATTTCTTGAAGAAAAAGCCACCTTAAATAGTGCTTAACTATTTAATATGGCACAAAAACCTTCTTTAATATTTTTCTTACATTTTTATACAATTAATTTAGGATTAAATGATACATAAATATTTTTAAAAAACTTAATTCTAAAGAGAAGATTACTTTAAAGCATTAACGGTAAAAATAAGTTTAAAATTTGTTTAGAACTCCATTAGATTTAAATTCCTAAAAAAATCTTCCCGCTCCATTCCATTGCAACCCCTACAAAGCAAAAACTGCATATTCTATCATTCCTCTCGTCTCATACATATTACTTCTACATTAGATCAATCACCAAACAAAGTGAGATACGATCTCTCACAAAATATAAATGTGACACAACAAAAATATGTCATAAAGCATAAAAGGAATTCTATTCACTCATGTGTACATTAAAATGTAATCAAAACATTTGTTATTTTTTAATAAACTGTCTCTTTCTTTCTCTTTTTTTTAGCTTGATACAGATTTTTTTGCCTAGAATTATTCATTCATGCGTGATAATTTTATATAATTTTATTTCATCATCCTTTTGTCAATATTAATATAAGTAGGATTTTTGACTGGTACGAGTGAATAATGGAAGTTTTTTAAAGTAAATAAAAATAAAATAATATTTTTATAGGAAGAGGACATATTTCAAGTTTTTTTTATATGCAGTTTATGAGGTATCCATTGTGATGCAACTACAGGGAAATGTAAACATGTTTTATGTCAATTAAAGGGAAATTGAATTGATGATTATGGATGTGAAAAATATGTTGCTTTGTTTCTTATATGTTGGACGGCTGAATGATGAGTTTATGCATATATTTTTAATAAGTTTTGATAATTTTAAGCAAAAAATTTAGTAAAATTGAGTTTAAAAATTTGATTTTAAAGGGGTGTCCTATAGACCTATAGACCACCCAGGCTACGCGGCTGAAAAAAAAAACTTTAAATAGAAAATAATAAAAAATTAAAGTTTTAAACGATTTTGATCACTCAAAGCTTGCTCAAAGCATATTAAAAATTATAATTTTAAATTAATTAATTAATTATTAAAATATATAATTATTAGTCAATTAATTAATTATTAAAATTATAATTATTAATTAATTTTAAATTTAATTTCAAAATCTTAAGGTTCTTCTAATAACGTTCATCAAAAATAACGGAAAATCCATTCCAAAATGTTGAATTTTAAAATTAAATATTTAATTTTATTCTTTCTGTAAATCATTTAAATATTCTATAATATCAAGTTTTATTAAATTAGAAAAGTTTATATTGCAAAAAAGTTAGAAAATTGATAATCAGACGAAGTTCGAATCCTTCAAAATAAAATTTTATGTATCTCTCATTTATTTATGAGAAAACCGTTCTTTTTAAAACTTTTGCTAATTCTGAAAATATTCTTTTTTGCATAAATTCTCTCATTTATATTTTTTACCTCTTCATTTTTATTTCATACACAAATATACATTTTGATCATAATCCGGTTAGTAATCTTCATCAGCTTGTATAAGTCTGTGTGCAAAATGACAATGGAAATGGAAGAATAAATGCAGTGGAAGTAATTCAGATGACAATTTTTTATTATTTTTGAATTTTTTTGATGCATGCAGGTATGGTTGTAGATATGTTATTAATGGGGCATGTGGCTGGTATATTGCAGCGGCATAGTTAGGGGATATTGATGCTTTGCTGGGGGGTTTGTGGTTCGAATTATTTTTTAACGGATTTTTCGTTCCCTCAATTTTTTGTTTAATTTTCAAAACTTTAAAATATTCAAAACTAAGTCAGAAATTCAATTATTTATTGTCCTTGAAATCCACCAAAATTCAAATCCACCATACATGAGCAACATAATATCACTTTACACATAAACACATACACACACATCGTATTAACGATGACTTATAAATTCATTAAAATCAATAAACAACAACAAAAAACTAATGTGAAATAATTTATTAAACAATCCAAAGTAATTATGATATTACAAAAAGAGCACACAGCAAACAATAATCACAATTGGATGAACTATCAAATGAACATATTAACATTTGTGACTCTATACTCATTTGTGAATCCATAAATGTGCCAAATGACTCTATTTGGCTTTTTTTGACTTTTTGAAATTTGATATATTTTTATTTTAATTTGCTTATATTGATATTTATATGTGCGAATGGATGGATGGATGGACGATTGAGGAAGAAGTAAATTATACAAAAGAGACGTGGCTTTGAGCTATTCGAAATTATATTTTTTGGTTTTGTGCTATAAAATTTCATTAGGATATCATAAAGATTAGAATAGGCAAATCTCATTGGTAAATAATAGTAATAAATTTAACGATATTATTTTGTGGAGGTTCCAGTTGGGGGATTTTGTGAGGTGAATTTTGAATGACGTGATTTTTTTTGCCAATTTAAATTTTTTTTGACAATTTAGATTTTTTGATAATTTTAAAAGATTCTAGGATTTAATTGGCGTTAAAATTTGAATTTTTGAAAACCGTTATAATTTGAATTTCTAAAAACCGTTGAAATTCGAATTTTCAAAAACCGTTACAATTTGAATTTTCAAAAACCGTTACAATTTTAACTTTTGAAAACCGTTATAATTTGACATGCTAGGATTTTATTCACAACTTTTACAAAAACGCCTAAGCCTTTCCATCATCGTCATGTCAGATTCCCCATAAACAACATGAATAACGTACATTATGGCGTCTTACAGCAATCTACTAATACATAACGAAATAATTTTTCTAATTATATTACTTACATCAATCGCTACAATTCAACAATACAGCACGATTTAACTGCAAGGTCTAAAGCAATTTACCAATTTAAAATGTCGAAGAAATTGAGAATATGAAATTTGCATGACACATCGCACATATGCAATAATAAATATACAGCAATATCGAAAGTGAATGTATGGCGAGGGAAAGAAAATGAAAATAATTTATTGAGCACGATCGGATGTCTCATATTTATTTCAAAATGTGCTGGACTGACAATTATTGCATGCAAAAATTCATAATGAAAAAAAAATCACTTTGAGGCTCGAAGAAAAATGTAATTTTTGAAAGAGCCTCAAAATGATTCGTTTTTTTATTGCATGTAGCAAGCAATAAAGAAGAAAAGCTGAGACCTAAAGTCAAAGAGATAATAAAATGAAGGAAGTTGATATAAAAAATTGCTCTCATAATCATACATATCTACCAGGCACAACACGACGACGTCTTTCATATAGTCACATCAATAAAATGATTTTAGCACGCAACCACTTTTTATATTATTTATATCCAACTCATATCCACTCGACTTGATGATGAATAACATGAAAGATACATTTCATTATAATCGTCGATATCGTCGTCATCATCATCATCGGTCGTTGTGGTCATTATCATTAAATATATTGAGTGAGTGGGCAGTCAAGGTATTTTAAGTTAATAATCAAGCATGTAAGTTGAATGTGAATAATAAAGTAGACAAGAAATGAGGAAAAATATTGATTTTATTATTAAGATTTTGTTCTGTTTTTATATCTTGTTCAAGTTAATCGCTGTTAGTCATACAAATGTTTCTAGGCTCTTTATAACTCTGTTCTGTGCGCATATATCAAAATGTCGATTTTTTTAACGGATATAATGAGATTCTTGATTGTTGTTGATGTTGGTTTGCTTGAAGCAACGTATTCTTGTTAGAAGGTAACCTGAGGCATTTTTTGGGGGAGAGGGGGGTTGACCAAGGTGAAAAGTATCATTTTATAGCTCCAAACGGTTTAATATACCTTAGAATAAAGGTGATCAACATATTTTGTGCTACATCACACTGTGATTCTAGAAAAAGAAATTCTCGATATTCCAAGACATCCTATTTGGCATTCTAGCGTACCGTAACACTCAGTTAACCACCACTGTCCTATAATAAATAAATGATCGCTAGTTATATAGAAATTTGACCTCAATAAAATAACAAGGGTCATTTCATTCGAAAAGGTGATAAATTAACTCTTGCTGAGTCTTATAATCCTGATCACCGTGCCCATGACTCAATGATAAGGTACTAAAGCACTTAACCGAGTCATTTTGGCATATATATAGTCTATATACTAAGAATCAACAATAAGACGACTTCCTCTAAAGCTAGGTAGATAATATGGTTAATCCAACCAAATTATAAGGGATTTGAACAAGATTCGAAGTCATGTCCAGTTAAATGGTCATATTCAATAACTTGATACAAGGGCGTACTCAGGGGAGTCCAGTGTTTTCAAACTCTTTTTTCAAGAAGATTGTACCAATTTTTTTTTAAGTTAAGTGTAGTCAATTTAAAGGAATCTTTAGTTTTCCAAATGGGCTCCATTTATGCTGAGTTTCAAAATCTGGACCCCCTTTGGGTATGCCTATGACTTGATAAGTGATCCCTCACACTCAGCTACTCATATATTTGTCTAACTTTGACAATCAGCTATTCTTTTACATCCACTTAATCTATTAGCACAATTCTCAAGCCTGTCTGCTCAAAGCATGACTCTCTTCCCATTTCTAAAAGAACCCAACATTAAAATTTGTCATTTTTCTTCTAAAATCATCTTTTCTCATTAAAAACTTTGCACATGAGCAGCTCCATCTTGATCATAAACATTCCTAATGATCTTTTATGTAGAAATAAATATTGCATAGCATTTAATGCTATGTGATTTTCTAGACAAAATGTAGACAGGTCACAAATCTCTTCACAACAACAGATCAAACAAATCTCAATCTTCAAGCTTCTGTACCTCACAAATCTTTTGAAAATTAGATCAAGATCAGCTGCAGAAGTTGACGACGTGCAGCATTCAACAATATTAAATTTTTTATTAATACCTGCAGTGCATTATTGTCAATAAAAAAAGAAGGCATTAAAAAATGCTCGTTTTTAATAAAAATTTTATGGCTTAATAATCTGCAGCGATTATAAACCTTTCAGAATGATGAAAATAATAAATCGGCATACATCAATAAAAGAAGGCTTGCCTCATCATCCAGACAATCCCCAACGGATCCAATTAATGATGAATTCATCAAGAAGGACTGAAAAAGGAGAGAAAAAATATAAAAAAATCCATAATGACATTATACACAAATTGTTGCAATTCTATAGTAACTCATACTCAATTGTGCCGACACTGTCGACCGCCTGCTGTTAAATACAATTATAATTAGCTGTGTTTTACTTATTATAACATTGCATCGTTATTTTTCATCATCTCCTACCGCATGATGTCACTAATTGGATTATTGTAACGGCACAATAGTTAAAAATTATTACAGAAAGTACATTTTTGACACACAAACGTCTGTCTTGCATTAAAGTATTGTGATTCCTAGACACTTTAATTAAGCGATCAATTCCTTCTTACGTGCGTGCATGTTTGTGTAAGTGGCGCGTATTCTTTAGCTTGTTTATTCAAATGTCGCTATTGTCTACAATTTGTCTGTCTGACTGTGTTTCTGTCCATCTGTGGCTTTTTAAATGCTGCTTTTTGATTGAGATATGGATGCTAGGTTGGAAGTAGGACGATGATTTTTTTTATTGGTGCTGGAACTTGCTAAAAAAAAACTTTGGGGTCGTTTACAAGTGAGGTTCAACAAAACCAGGATTTCAGACCCCTTTGATTACAAAATTTTCATGTGTGGAATATGACACAGCTATTGATCCCCTCATCCTAAATGTATGGAAGTGTCTCATTTCTGGAAGTGACTTATGTACGTAAAATTACGTAACATTGAGTTTCACATTACGGATGGCTTAGGACACCTAAATTTTGGGGTTATTAGAATGAGTTAAGGATTAAGTCAGAGTGAAGTGAAGGTTGATAAGAGGTCAGGTTCTGAAACAAGGGAGAGGAGCCAATGGGATGGGGGGGGAGGTTTCAAATATTTTTCGTGAATATTTCAAGAAAATGTACTTTGTTCAATCTCATGTGACCACGTCTATACTAGTTTTTATATATTTTTGGACTGACAAAGGAGCGTTAAAAATTATTTTTATTTAATTACTATGAAAAAAAAAATTATGAAGAGTTGAAAAAAATTGTCTCAAAAGTCGCTCAAGTGTGGAAAAAATGCGACGGCATATGAAAGAGTCAGTGAATTGTGTAAGGTCAAGGTTGTGCATATTTACAAAATGTAAAATGAAAAACAAAAGGAAAAAGTCTTTTTAAGATGTGAAAAGTGTGGCGAAAATCCCTCACAATTTGATGCGTGGGAGAGAAATGGAGAGATGGTGACAGAGTGGGAGCACGAAAGTAGTCAAAAAAGTTGAGAGACTCGTGTATTATTGTTGTTGATGGTGGAATTAATTCAGAATTAATCGCTTTATGCCAGCTCTATAATTCTTTTAGCACATCATGTTTATGTGAAGTAGCTGAGGAGGAGGAAGAAAGAAGTAAAATGAGAGGAATGGAAGATGAAACACAAAAAAATTTAAAATTAGTTGTTTATTTTCATGCAATTTATTTTCCTTTCTTTCTATGAAAATGAACAGAGAAATTTTTCACACAGTACTTTATATAACAATAGCAAAATAGTCAAAATGCTTGAGGGTTGGCAGCTCATGGATGTTATTTGAAAAATTTGAAACATGGTGCATGTTAAGTAGCTTTAAAACTCAAAATTATGAAAGTGGACTTTGTAGATATAATGAAAGTTTTAAAATTGTTAAGAATGCTGTGGTTCGAATCCCAGATAGTTTAAAAAATTTGCTCAGGAAATTTTTGTAAATTATTTTTTACTTTTTAATTTTTTCGAGGTTTTCTACTTTTAAATACGAAATTCAATAATCGCGATACATTTAATGATTTGTGATAATATTTAATTTTTCATTGTCACTCAAAGAAAATATTACTTTTGGGTCGAAATCACCTCAAACTTTAATATTGGATATATGCGAACTGTCATTTTAAAAATGATTGCAGGGGCGTATTAAGGTGGTTTTTTGGGGGTCAAAACCCCCTACCTTTTTGGAAAATTTTGTTCAAATTGCTAGGGTTTTTTGCCTCGGAAAAATTAACCCTGACGACAAAAAATGGTAATCGAAAAGTCAATTTCGAGCAAACTAGTATACATTTTCCAATTTTGAGATTTAACACCCCCTCCCCTCTTAAAAAATTCCTGGATACGCCCCTGAATGATTGAATATCCAAGGTTCAATTGCTTAAAAAATAAGTTACAAGTTTTTAATCATTCAAGTCGGTAATGTTTGAATTCCATTTTTTTAAATACTAAAATTTTTATTTTTTGTTGAAAATTCTAAAACTCTATGCACGAAGTAGGAAGAAGACTTGACTATGCTAGTTATCTAGTTAAGTTACCCTAGCTACATCTCTCCCCAAGGGCATATCCAGAAATTTTTTGAGAAAGAGGTTTTGATTTTTTTTTGTATAGATGGGAAAATTTAGGAGAAGTGGGGGGCAGGGGGTTGGAGATCTTTTTCTTAAAAACCCTAGCAAATTGAAAAAAAAAATCCCAACGGGGGGGGGGGGTTGAACCCCAAAACCCCTCCCTGAATATGTCTTTTATGAAGTTTTTAATGAAAGATTTAAACAGTTGCTACTCCCTTCATCCCAATCCGATATCACCGCACATAATGTATTTCTTGTAAAATGTTCATCTTAAAAAAGATATGTCGTGTGTACATTATGATCTGAAAATGTTATGATTGTCAATTGTACAACCGTTTTAAAATTTATTTTCGCAACTTTTTATTTCTACAAAAAACAATTTCTCTTCCCAACATGAACAACATCCTCAAATGAGATTGATGAATTAGTTGACGCTAACAAGTTGTTTTGGTTTTTGATGATATTTATTAATCAGTCAGCTATTAAGCCACTCGCACAATTGTTATTTTATTTTTAATTTTTCTCTTTTCTTTGATCGTAAAAAAATTCACACATTTGTTGAAAGAATTTTTTTAAAATTTTTTTTCTCGTTGTGACTTGATAGATTGTAAATTTTAAAATTACTCAAATGGGCACTGTTATGATAGTGACGGTAATTGGATTTTAATTGATGGGATGTGAATTTGTAACAAGTTGATGGTAAAAGTAAATTATTGCACTGGTAGTTCGGCTTGTTGAGGTCATTTTTTGTAAATCTTTAATTACTTTGTTGATTGGGAAAGTGATTTGTTGCTAATTAATTTAAAATTGTCAAATGCCAAGTAGGCAACAGACTTTACTAAATTTATGAAGCTTGGGAATTGAAGACGAGATTTTTCAGATACTTTTGAGCTGTTTTACCACAATTATGAGGATTTTAACATTGTTTTATTGCAATTTCAAACATTTTTTGAGATTCTTTGTATTTTGAGAGGAATTTTGAAATTTTTGAATTTTGTATTTAACATATAACAACAATCTAATGCATAAATTGAAAATAAGTTTTTAAAAATTATATTTAAATTTTTTTGAGGATCCCCATGGCTACACCCCTACAAGACCCCACCCCTTATTAGTAAATCCCACTTTTATATTAGTAAATCCATATAATATTCCAATCCACCTCATTCCACTTGAAACAACTTTTTTCCGACATATTTTAATTTTTTTCACGAGAAAAATTCCCCGCGCAATAAATTTCGTGTCTATAATTTAAAAAAACCTCAACAGACAATAACCAAAAAATATTGTAGAATATTTTTTCGCCTTGAATAAATTATGATATCTCAATGTCTTTTTCATTCCTTTTTTCTTTTTTTATATATATGAAAATGTGAAAATTTAAAAATTCCTTTATGTCTGGTACGGAAATTGTCGCAAAACAAATAAATTTTTGTGTACACAAAACACAGAAAAAAAAAATTTTAATATTTCTTTCTTTCCGAAATATTTTCATCATTTTGTCGGCTCTTCTTAATCAAAAAATGAGGAACAAAAGTGAGAAAGAATTTCTCAATGTTGCCTGAAGGTTGATGATACATCCATATGTCCATAAAGGCATGCCATACGGTGGAGGATGTTTTGTAGAATTTTCTTGAATTGTCTGTGCTGGAAAATATTTTTGCATGGAATTTTAGATTTTGCATTTTTTTAAATACTTGTATCATTTTTTAAACACTTTTACCAATTCAAATTCGAATAAATCATTAACTTTGTTTTGGAAAAAAGAAAACATTGAAACATTGAAATTTAAACTTGAAGAATTTTTATTGATGAGTTTAAGAAATTTTAATAAAACTTTACTTCTTATTTTTAACAATAATTTAAAAATTTATGTTTGAAGATTTTTAAAAATTATTCATGCTGAATGTAACAAACAATTGCTAACAATCGAAATTAGAGATAAAATTAAAATGATAAAAATTTTAATAATGCTGTGGTTCAAATCCCAATTGATTGTTTGAAAAATGTTTGGTTTTCGTCTTTTCTTTCTTATCTTTTTTTTTATTAAATTTTTGTTCATATTTAGGTATTCTATTTTCAAATATGAAATTCATTTATCGCGATACATTGAATGATTTATAACAATTTTCAAGTTTTCATTGTCATCATAGGAATTTTCAATTTTTTTGTATGAATAAAATTAAGGTAAGAAATTTTTTTGTTGAAATTTTGCACTTTAAGGGGAGATTTTGTGACAATTCAAATAAAAAAAATTTTTCTTCATGGAAAATTTGTGACAAAGGGGGGAGGGGGGTCTAAAAGGTCAGTTTTTTGCGTTACGTAATAAGTGAACGACCCCCTAGCAAATTAAAGAATTTTTTAAACCCCAAGTCTCCCCATTAATTTGACTTTTGGGTCGAATAAATCTTTTAATGATGTCACACAGCCTCAACTCATTTCCATAAACTTTTATATTGAATGGTAAAAGTAAATAATATCTTTGAATATATTTTTATTGCTTTTTTGGATATCTTTATTAAAAAAATGTCAATTAAAGTCTAAAGGAAATGTGTATATTTAGCAAATGGCTTAAAATTAAAATCAGTATCAAGGTTCGATTCCTTAAAAATCTGCTACAATTCTATTGTTTACTTCATTCGTTTTTTCAAATACGTAAAACGTTTATTTTTTGTTGAAAATTCCAAAAATACAAAACACGATCAGCACAACTCATCCTACCCGAGCCGATTCCCTAGTTTAATAAAATGTGAAATGCGATATGCTAAATGTGATCAAGAAGAAGAATAAGAAGTCAGAAGAAATTTCATTTGATTCATTTTGAACTTTCTATCTAATAAATCTCAATGCCAATGAATTATGTCTAAAATGCTGTTGCATGCAATCCAAACTCAATTAAAAGTGCATTGAATTCTTAAATGCTCTTTTCTTGTTTATTTTTAGAATCACAGAAAATTTATTTTATAAGCAACAGAGTTTTTTTTGTCACAACTTATTTTGTGTCTTTTCAAAAAAATTTCTTCTTCTTAAATTTCTTTTCTTCTCACTCGATTTTTTTCTTCACTTTTTGAAATATTTGAGTGACTAAATGAATTTTACGATTTGAAATGTAAGAAAAGACATGAAAGGAACGAGAGACAATTGAATGAGGTAGAGGAATCAGTGAACTTATGCGATTTTATTTTCGATATCGATTGAAAATTGAAAATTGAGAATTTAAATAATTGCACGCGCTACATTTGATTATTTTTAATGTACGTGAAAGGAGAATGACCTGATTTTTCGTTATGTAAGTTGAGTTTTGTGATGTGATTTGGTTTTTGTTGAGTGAAATTTGAGATTTTGACTTTTCTAGATGTGGATTAATGAGTTTATTTAGAAACTATGAATGGTGATTATTTTGGTTATATTGTTTACAGTATTTTTAAGGGACTATATTTTTAAGTGAGGCAAAATATGAGACTAGAGATTTACGTGACGGGATTCTTAAATTTTTGACTTTTAAATTGTAGAGTTTGAGTCAATATTGTAACCAGAAGTGTGTCTGATGGGGTGTAGACCCCCTCAAAATATTATCTACCTATGAAACCACGGTCTCGATCGTTCTTATCTCAATACAGCACTGGATAGTACAATAAATCAGGGGCTGGTTTCTAGGGCTGTCCATGGTAACCCTTACAACACTTTTAAGATCCAAGGAAGTTTAGGTAAGGTACCCATGGGTTTGGTATGTGGTATACCATAAAATATGTCCTACCTACCCTGGTAGCAGTGTTGTAGCTGAGGGAGGGGGTAATAGGTTAAAGTTCGTCTCCCTTTCCAGAAAAATTATCCCAAATGAAAAAACTTATTTTAAAACTACTACTTTTACTACCCTTTAAAAATTCTAGCTACCTTACTAACTTTGGTAGCTCTAGAAGCTAACCCCAGTCATCTCCACATTAATATCCTGAATGAATCTCAAATTCTTATAAATTAAAAGACAATAAATTTCTAAAACTTACATTAATGCTCAACTCAAATTAGCAGGACATTTAAAAAAATTAAACACTTAATGCGGCACATTATTGTGACGTTTATAAAGTCAACTAATATTTCAAGTTTACAGCATTATAATTTATACTTGAACGAGCGAAATTGTAGCAATAAAATAAAATTTAACAGCGGTAGCAGCGGCCACAAGAAAACGAAGAAAAATTAAAGTGTTTAGCAAATCTTAATTCTTTTAATTTCACACATTCATGTGCGATAACTATCTCATTAAAATCTAATTTAATTTTTTTAACATCAAAATTTGCTAAAATAAAAATAAAACATGAAAAAGAGAAAATCTCAATAAATTTCATCGACAAGTTTAAGCACTCGCTTGTCACCGTACAAAACATATAGAGAGAAAATTGCTTCTTAAACATTATTCACCACACACAGTAGTTGAGGCAGCAGGCAACATTAGCAGCATGTGTGTTGATCGCACGAGAGGAAAGAAGAAGCAGAAGAGAATTGACAAAAGATTTATTTGTTAAAAATAGACTGTTAATCACTCAACTCAATTGTAATATTATGATATTTCTTTCAGTAGCAATTTAGAGGAGATTTTTTATTCTATTTTATTTATCTACGCGTACGAAGAATAGATAGAAAGTTATTTTAAACCAAAAGTCATCATTTTTTCTCTTTCTACTTTTTTTTAGCATAATTTTCTAGAAGCTGGGTGGGTCAAGTTCTAGGACAGGTACTTAACAGCATATTCAACTTTTATTTTATTTATTCTAAAATTCAATAAAGAAGGTAAGATAATATTTGATTGGTGGGGGGGGGGGGGGGGGTGGGGGTTTGAATCTTTTCAAATCATGACTTTTTTTGGTTAGTTTTTCAAAAGTATGGATGTGAGGGTTGGACCCTCAAAACTCTCTCCGCCTTGGATGCACCTCTGAAAGAAACCAGAAATTTTCATAAATATTTCCAATTTTTTTTTGTATAAACGAGGTGAATTTCAGGATTTTTTTAGAGAAAACCTCGAGCAAAACGAGTAAATTTTATGTTTTCCACCTGACTACGCACTTGATGCAAATAAATTCATTCATCTCATAATTTAGCTTAATTTTGCAGTTTGCCTGACTTAAATTAAACATGTTAATTTGAAAATTACAAAATTTCCGAATTAAGAGGTTCGAATCCTTCAGAATTAATTAAAAATTGTTAAAAATGAACATTACAATTCTTTTTTTGAAAAAAATGCGCTTAAGGAAAATCTAACAGCTCAAAAACCTCCCAACTTTAATTCTTTTTTCATCTCTTTCGTTTTTTTCACATTATTGTTGAGTGCTATTAAGATATTTCATGCTATTTACAACAATAAAGAACAGATATAGCGGAGTGAATGAGTGAGAGAGACCTTTTAAATGAAAATAAATATCATTTAATTTGTGTGATCAGCTACGACAAGAAAAGCGAAAGGCACAAGCGAGTGAAAAGACACAAATTCTTCTTCCTTCATCCAATTGTCATGTATTGACTATAGTCAATTTTTATGTGTAAACAAATTTATGTTCATATTAATAACAAATGGCTTTAAAGTAAATTCAAACGTGCGACTAATGACTAAAGTATGAATTTTTTAAGTCCCAGACTTGAAGCCGGCAAATGTCATCAAAAAAATATATTTTTTTCTGCTTGTTTAGAAAGTCTGGTCGCGTGTATACATAAAGTGTCGCTAAAAGCGCAAGGTCATTTACATTTTTTTCTCCTCTGTTTAAAATGTATGTATGAACATGCCTACCACCATAGTAAGGCAGACATCGTCGTCTGACGATCGAAAATAAACAAAAAATGTCGCTATTTTATTTTCACCTTTTTTGTTTTTCATATTTTTAGGAAAAACAAAATTATGAAAAAAAATTTTGTGCTATTTACAGCTGTGACAAATTCCTGATTTTTTTATAGCAAGACATAGAATTTGAATAATTTAAGGTCTTTAAAAACAGAATTTTGCCGACAATAATTTCCCAACGCAAAACAATTTTCATAATAAAATAAAATATTTAAATAATTTCTGCTAGTTTCTTTGTGGTATGTCCTTTGAGATATTTTGTCAGACATGCTATAAACTTGAAGGTTCATATAATTTTTTAGAGGTTTTTAAAAAGAACAATTTTAATGGGATAATTTGAATATAAAAAGCTTTTGAGGTTGAATTGTTAGTTAAATGCAGAGATGTGGATGGGGTCTGTTGGAAAATTTTTCTCTGGCTGATTGTGGATATGCTGTAATGAGTCATTTAGTGGACCATTTTTTATTACACGACAAAATTGATTTAAATGAAAATATTTTGAAGTTATGGCTATTTATGGAAAGCTAGGACATTTCTATTCAGAGGCATAACCAGGGCAGGTTGGTTGGTTCTTAACACCCCCTCGAAAATTTAATGGCTGCGTCCCTCCTTCTATAAAATATTTAAAATTTAAAGCTACAATTACAATATTTTAGTAAGTGCAATTAAAAGTGCCATTTTCTGACTTCTTATAAGATTTGAACAAGCATTTTTTAAAAATAAAAGCTTCTTAAAGCCATACTTAACATTTTAGGTCATCTAGAACCTATTCAGGGAGGGATTATGGGGGTCAACCCCTCCCTCTTTTTGGAAAAAAAATTTCATTTTGCTTTAAAATAGGAAATTCTCAAAATTCGCAGCTAAATCAGCAAAAATCTCAAATCTAAATTAATAATCAGCACTAAAACCCAGTTCTCAAATCCGCAAACAAAATGAATATTTTCTTCTTCTCCAAGTCTATCAAATAAAAGAAATCTACAAAAATTTATTCTAATGGTGTTATTATACTCATCACTGGCGCATTTTACATGAAACAGTTTTCATGAAGCAAAAAAGAATTTTTTTTCATCATCGTAAAAATGTTTTACGCCAGACAATAGGCTTTTTCGCGCTTCGTCTCATAATTTTTCTTTTAATTTTTTTTCGTGTTTCATTTTTTATTATAACAGATTTTTAAAATATCAGATGTATTATGAGCAACAGATTTTTTTATTGTACTGACTACTGAATAATGTGAACAAAATATGATGAAAGGGGATTGTGTGGATGTGATGTCATGTTGAGAATTTTTTGGGGGGTTTTTCTTGCAGTTTCTTGAAGGAAAATGATAAATTTTTAGTTTGTTAGGTAGCTTGGGTTTATACACCAGGATATATTTAAGAAATTGAATCCTGAAGTCTCAATAGTCTAGAAAAATACCCACTGGGTAAATCATGTGCTACTCGGGTCCAAAAATCACCAAAAATCAGCGAAAATGTTGACAAAAAAAATTAAAAATCCAATCTATTCAAATTTATGTAACTCAATAATTCAATCCCATTTCCATCAAATAATAGAAATTTGACACCAGACGTTGCCAATTTCCTAAAGCATCTAGACCTCAAAATTTAATGTTTGATAGCTTTTAAATCACTTTTATTTTGTTACCAATAATAAAAATTTACTTCTATTGTCACTTGATACTTTATTGAGCGACAATGAAGATGAAGATGTAATAAAAAATTATTTTCATGAGATTTTCAGCGTTGGTGTCCATACCCAACGTAGAGTCCCATAATCATATCATTTCCTCATACAATCCACATTGTTTCTTTAAAAAATATTTTTTCGTAGTATTTAAATTTTTTTTGGAGCTTGATTGTTAGAAGAATGAGGGGATGGGCTGCAGTTTGGGGGTAAATTGGAATCTTTTAGATTTGGATGATGTCTAATTGCTTAAGGATATTTTCAGATGATTTTAGGAACACCTAAGATACAGTTTTTGAAGAGGATATACATCGTATTGAGATAGACTACCCTAGTGGGTCAATTTTTCCAATTAATGGAAACATGATCTCAATTCATGGATAGCTAATGAATTTATGGAAGAAAGCTGTTGATAAAGACAGGAGAACACTTAATATTGGTGATTAGCAGATTGTAGTCAGCGATAGAACCAGCTTCAAGTGAGGTAATGGATCGAATGGAACATAATTAAAGAATATCAATCTTAGCTTCCCATCAGATGTATCACAGCATGCCATTTCCAATATTGAATCGAATTCTAACTCAAAATAGAACAATAGACATTCCATTCCCACTAAAATGCGCCCTAATCGCTCAATTATGATTACTTTTCATAATTAAAATTTCATATGTAATAAAAAATCTCTTCATTTCATACAAGCAGTCAGTGTTGATGATGAGATTCGTAATTAGAGAAAAATTTGGATTATTTCTGTTTATTTGTAAGACTTTAAGTTGTTGAATTCAGTTGAAAAAGTGAAGGAATGAAAAAATTTATATGAAGTAATGTGAGCAGAAAATTTAATTGTTTTTGAGATGTTATTTTGTATCTTTTTTATACATATACATAATTTTTATTTATAGCGGATTAATATTCAGCTGCCTCTTTTGTTATATTTAATTTCTTTTACATTCTCGCCACATTCACGCTCAGGAAAATCTCTTGTTGTAGGATATCAAATTTGTAGCATTAAAATATGAAAAAATTTTGATGATCTGTTTGTGGTTTTTGTTATTGAGACACATGAAAAATTGTCGCTGCTAACTTTCTTATGAGAAATGGCATCGTTATCCTTGGATAAACTATAACATTTTTGTTGAGCAATAAATTTTTGCGGTTTGTTTTTGTTGTGGATTGAGTTTTTGATTGAAGTGTTGTTGAGGAATTTGAGATATTTTACTGGTCGTTAAAAAAACTTTCTCAAATTATCATACTTAAGTTTGACATTTGTTAAAAATTTCTTCAGTTGTTATAACATTGCTCATGTTATCATTTGATAATAATGAAAATTATATATATTCATAGGTTCAAATCCTATTAAGTTTAATAAAAAATTAATCATCAACAGGTCTTCTGCAAGATTACTTTTTTGCTTTTTGCCACAAATTCAATTCAATTTTCAAAGTTACTAGTGATATTAATTTTTTTAATATCATTTTTTGTGACAAGAGGGGGAGGGGAGTCTAAAAGCACATTATAAATGAGTGATCCCTTACAAATTGAAGAAATGTCGAGGATGAAAAGGTTTTCAAATATAAATATCCTTATATAAATATATGAATCAAATAATAAAATCCTTTTAATAATATATTTCCGTATCGAGGATTTAAAAGGTAGGCAGAACAAAATTTACTGGATCTTGAAAAAGTCGGCAAATTATCTCTAATTATCTCTAATTATTGACTCTAATTATCTCTCTAATCAGAGGCGTATCCAGCGGGGATCATGGGGCACGTACCCCCTATCCAGAAATCAAAATTCCATATAAAAAATTTTTAATGACAAATTTTTTGACAATATTATAAACTTACTGAAATATATTATTTAAGACAATTAACGGGAAGATAAATAATTTTTAGTAAATTTCTGTCTAGGCCTTTGTCTCCAGTTATTTATCCTGTCAGTTTTGAGCTCTAAATTATACAGTTCATAAATTTGTCATTTATACAATTGTTTCATAAATAAAAATTTTGACAAATAGTATAAAGGAAATGGTTCGAATCCTACAAAGTTTTATTACAAATGCTGATGTTAATGTTTTTTAAAAAATTAATATTTTTCTGAAAAATTCCTTGTTTTAATTAATTTTTTGTGAATCAAAATTAGAATTTCAATAATATCCACTTACAATCTTACTTATTTAAGTGAAAGCATTATTCTCAATTCACTTCTTTGGCTATTTCAGTAGATTCCATCATCATCCATAGTATCCAATATTTTCATTCCTGAGCAAAAGCATCCATTAATTTCTAGCGTTAAAAGAAATTTATTAAAAAATTTTTCAAGGAATTTAAAAGAAAATTTTTCACATTTAAGCATTAAATCAAATTAAATAAAGCTAAAATTTAAATATGAAAATTTTTGTCTTCTCAAATTTATATTTCCTGTTTTAATAAAAGTCCTAAGCAATTAATCACCATCCATGTCTTGTGTTTTTCCCATTGCAACAGCAAAAGAAGCACGAAACAAACAGAACAGAGTAAAAAAATATAAATTGTGAAATGAAGAAGAAAAAAAATTAATGAATCGCAATAAATTTAGAGAGAAGAAAACTTTTTTTTTATTTAATTTTATTAAGAAAATGAAATGAGCGCTCACATTTCAAAACAATAATATTTAATTTTAATATCAAATGATCCAAATTCCGTGTTCGCGCTGAAATAAAACTCTTGTTGTTTATAGAAAAAGACGAAGTTTCTTTCTTTTTTTTAAAAAAATGAGACGAGGGAAAAAAATGATAACACGTTTCAGCTTTAAAATCCAAAAAGACATGAGAAAAATTTTCCTCCTTCTTCTCGGAAATAATAAAAGAAAAAAAAGAAAAAATCCACCGACTGTTCATTCTTTCATACCAGAAGTAGATATTATGATGATGATCTAAGGCAATACGGATTTAATGGCTTGGAAAATTATGAGGAGGGTGGATGAATAACAAACAAACAGGAGATTGAAATGAAGATGAGGAAGACAGGAGCAGGAAAATATCAAAATATTCAATTTATTGTTTTTTTATTTATTTTCCATAAACAAAATCATTAATTTAAAATCGTGACTCAAATATTGATGTTTTTTTGATATTTTATGTTTCATTTTGAATTTCAACTTTATATTTAAGGTTTTGCAGAATTTAATGACATAGAAATTGTAAGATTCGACGATTCTTCTTTCTATGAAAGGTTCAAATCCTAGTAAATTTTAAAAATTTTTAATAATGATTAAGCTTTTATTAATTTTTTTTTGATTTTTTGATGAAATTTTCAGCAAAACATAGGTGTCTGAAACGTAGCCATAAAATTTTCAAAGAGATAGGGGGTTTCAAACTGTAAAGTTTTTAAAAAAATTCAGTTGAACCAAATTGAATAAAATTAAATTTGCATATTATTAGATTGCAGGCGCGTACCGGGGCTACTAACAGACGCTAACAGGGGCCATTAAAATTTTTCATTTTCAGAATCAATCTGTCATTGATTTTTTAACTGTAGATTTAGACAGCTTTGGATTTCCCTACTTAAATTTAACATCAAAAACGAATGCACCCTGGTAAAAAATTACTGATAATTTTGACTTTTTGATTCTACAGATTTCTATATTTATGTTTATAGGTTTCCCTAACCAACAAAGAGTTAGATCTGTGCTAGAAATTTGAACAATTATCAATATCTGTTCTAGATCTTTGTGGATTAGGGTTTTGTTTTGTAAAAACTGCCTTAATTTCAAAATTTTTCTCTTAATTTTTTTAAAAATACAATAATATTGAGTTTTTCTCATAATAAATTTCATATAAGCCATCAAAATGCTAGAAAAGTTCTGAAAGTCAAAGGTTCAATTCCCAAAATAATTAAAAAGTCAAAAATTGACATGATTTCGTCGTTGATTAATATTTTTTTTACTAAAAATTGACAAAAATATTAATTTTTTTTCACTATCGATGACTGATTGCAGGAAATTAAAGAGAAGTGCTAGCAATAAGGAATGAAAACTACAGATCATGTTTCACAAACGTTTATTTTAAATAGAAACAATTTTTTTGTTTCTTGATATTTCAGTCGTGTGCCTCAATATTTTTTTTTCTTTCTTTATTGATAGGAAGAACAGCAATTTCCCTTACATTTCTCTTTTGATTCATTTTTCTCCTCTGTTGTCGGCTTGCTTGGTTGTTGTTATAATATTTTCTGTTGATAAAAATAAACGGAAATTCTTAAATGCTTAAGGATACATAAAAATTGTAATTTGATTCGAAATATTTTCTCTTCTTCTTATGACTGAAATATGTTTGGGAGAATGAAAAGACCCAAAGCAGTAGAAGAAGCGGCCACAGTTACCGAACAAGAAAAAAAAATTCTTCTAAATAAAAATAAATGAAAAACTTTTTTCTTCCTTTCTTCATTTTTCTCGATTTTGCAGTCAGTGATGCTAACATATACTCGTAGTAAAGTTCAAATATTTATATTTATGACTATTGGATGTACGTGCTCGATATGAAAATTCACAAACCATTCATGAAAATCAATTCTTTTCCATAAAACTTATTCTTGGTGAGCAATTTTTAAAATTGGAAAAAAGATGTTTGTTTTTGTTGTTCTCATTTGGTTTGCTCTCTCTCTTCGTCTGTGACTGCTTATTTCTTATTGCCCTTTTTTTGCTGTGGATGGTTTTGTTATTGATTTCATAATTTTCTTGAATTAGAAAAAGAAGATAACAGTGAAATTGAATTTTCAGTTCATAAGTAGGATTTAAACCTATAACTTATTTTTAAATTTTCTACAATTTTAAATTCTTAAATAAAACTGCTTGCATATTTCCAATATAACCTAGGCCAACCTAGCTTTCAAGGTTATTTTTTAGAATTTTTTTAATGGTCGTTCGTAACACTTACGGGAAGGATGGGATCAGGGGAGTATCCAGAAATCTTTCGAGGGAGGGTTTTTAAAGTGTTTTTGTATGGAAGGGAAAAAGGGTAGGGGGTTTGACCCCCAAAACCCCTCCCTGACTACACCTCTGGTTTTGTTACGCTTCATATTAAAATTTTCAAATCTTTAAAGAAATATTATGCGTAGATTGGTCAAAAATAATTTTAAGTTACGTAATATCTGAAAAGGTGATTTAGATAATTTTAAATAATTTAATTTAATTTTTATTATTTTCTCTTTTCCAAAGGAAAAATCATTCTTAACCAGTGCTTAAACTGTTTAGGAATGCATAAAAAACCTTAATATTTAAAATATTTACAATATATACTTACTTAGAAGAGTTTATACCTTAAAGAAATCTCTTCTTAGTTAAATTATCTTCACGAAAATCACATTTGCATTTAAACGGTTTTTTAAAATTTAAATTTAATCTCCAAGATAAGTCGCCAAAATAAACAGAGAGAAGATTCCATCAGAATACCCCTCCTAGCAACGCTATAAAAGCGAGGTATTTTTGAAAAATTAAAATAAGTTTTTTTAAAACTAATTTAGCAATATGTTTAAAATTCTTTTAAATTTTGTTATCCTGGAATAAGTGATTAAACCTAGTAAAAAGTTTGAACCTGAAAAAAAAATTCAACCAGATTTATATTTTACAGTAAAATATAAATCTGTAAAAATTTTACTACAAAAATTGTAAAAAAGATAAGGAAAACTAAAGTATATTCATAGTAATTAATTTATCACTAGGAATCGAACCTTTGAATTTAGATGAAAATTTACATTTTTTAAAAAAATTCTCAAAAGGTTTTTGACAAAAATTCTCATTTGTTGCAAATAAAATATTATAAGTTCAACTTTACTATGATCATAAATTCTTTTCTAAAAATCCTCTAACCTCATACATAAATCCTCGTACTGCACAAAAATCCAAGCCACCACTAAGATATTACTCATAAAAAATAATCCAAGCAAAAATGATCTAAATTTTTTCCAATTCTAATTCTCCAGATGTTTCAATTTTGTCTTCTCTTTTTTCGATTCAATGACAAATTTTCTAGACTCATGAACTTTGGTTATTGAAAAATATTTTTCCTCGAAAAAAAAAATTCCTCATAGTCTAGTGTATTATTTTCATACGAGACGGAAAGAAAAAAAGTCAAACAAATTGAGATCATAAATACAGACATCATCCGACTTAATAACGCACATTTTCCATTATGATAAATGATTGTTCATGTCTACATCTTTATGAACATTGAAAACTATTTGGAAATTCTATTTTCACCCCTTTAAGCAATAATATGTTCACATATATAGAGCTATTCTATATGATGAATGGCATGTGTACGTCTTTTTCTACTTAGAGGGTTAAAACCTTCCTTACATGATATAGCTTTACATTATAAATTCTCAACAGTGATTCTTATTCACACAAATATGTCAAAATATTAAATTTAATTTTTTTTCCTTAAAAGTGTTTTTGTTGCCTTTTGGGTGTATTTTTAGTTGTTTGAGTTTTCATTCACTTTTTGAGGTTAGCAAGTTGTCTTTTGATACTTTGGTGGGACGGTGCTGAGTAAATAGTGAGTAATGAACATGTTTTTGGAGCATAACCGCAAAGGATTTTGCAGCGGTTTTCATATTAAAGTGATTTGGATGAGTTCTGTTTGGAATTTATAGTTTTTGTCTTTGTTGGATTTTCTTTGTGGATATTAAAGGGATGGGGATGTAGTTAAAGACATCAAACTAAAATTTTGAAATTTAAATTCCTTTAAAATCCGATAAAATAATATTTCACTTGTAAAACATTCAATTTTATTCAAAACACAACCTGAATAAATCTTCAAAGTTAAAAAAATAATTTGTTTATTAAAATTATTTAAAATAAATTTTCCGGGAAGTTACAACTCTTCAAGCGCACTTAAAAAAATTATGAAAATATGTATATTCAATGATGTGATAATTGAAACATCACAGTTCCATCTGGAATATTAATTATCGGCTTTTCATTGAAAAAAGAAGCTAGAAGTTTTGTGGAATGAATATGAAATGAGACGGCATGTCTATAATGTTCAAGTGCACCTCACACCACTCTTTGAACTATTACAAGCGATGTGTTTATGATATCTAAAATTACACAATAGACATACCGTTTGTTTACAATTGTACATTTATTTAATGTCGCAATGGAAATATTTAAAGACATTTCATTGAAAATTTCCAGACAGAGCGCCGACTACCTCTCCATTCTATTTCCTTCTCTTAATCTCCATCTATTTTTAACATTTGAGTGAGACGAACATGATGCCATGCTTTGAATACACTTAAAACTGCCTGAGCACCTTCGGCTGTTGTCTTTCTTTGTTTGTCGTGAGTGTTTTAATAAAAAGTGCCATCATTACGACAACTGACATCACTTTATGACATGGATATATTTACATTTCTTAATTTTATGTACAATGACTTTGACATGCTACATTTTTTTAAGGCATCATGATCCCCATCTAATGTTTCTCATCATTTACATGATTTTTTTTTGTTGGTGAAATAAAACTGCGGCAAAAATAAACGAACTTATAATTTATAAGTGGACATAAATTCCATCAGAAATTTATTTTTTGATTTGTCTCTCACTCACTCACTATCTTGCTCGGGGAGTGTGTGTGGGAATTGAAGAATTTATGCAAAATTGCCTTTTTGGGATGGAAATTCTTTTTATTTTTTTTTGTGTGTTATGTGATTCTCTCTTTTGTTCATCGTTGTTACCGACAAAATAAGACAAAACTATTTCTAATCATAAATGAAAAATCTAAATGATTTCAGATTTATTTTATTAAATTAAATGTTGTGACAGAGTTGAGATTATTTGTTATTAGAATTTTGCTTAAATTGTTTTGTAGATGAAATTGAATAAGTTTAAAAAATCTGATATGTTGTGTGTTCGAATCCTTGATAATTAAATAAATTATACCATCAATATTCTATCCGAAAAATTTTTTTACTAATTTTTTTGCTGGAATTTTACTTTGGGGTCATTCACAAATATAGTCACGCTCTAGGGGGGAGAGAGGTCAAAGATTTTGTGACAGTCGAATCAAAAAATTTTTTCCTTCACGAAATTTGTGACAAAGTTGACCGGTGGTCATAAAAAGTAACGTAATTTACGAATGTCCTTCAAAATTTTTTAAACTAATTTGATCAAAGTTTATAAATGCTTGTCCAATTTTTAAAATTCCTTTCTAAAATTATATGTGTTGAATCATTCTCTTGTGAAGTATATATTTTTTTAAAAAAATAAATTTTCTAATCATTGTCAAACTCACATTCAATTCAACCACCATCCCAACCCTGAATCTCTTCATCATTGCTCAATCTCACATCTCCCATCTATACACGAGCATGTCTATCGATTTATTCATCTTATCCCTAATCACATGAAAACAAGAATGAATAAAAAAGAAAGAAGAATCACATAAATGTGATTTTGTCAGTTTATCGCGCGGGCCTCCATAGCACACACAAGAGAGATGGAAAAAAATATTAATAAAATGAATCAATTATAAATGTCTTCGAAGCGACATCAAGAGGATCTCGTTTCCAAAAGTCATAAACTATACACGAATGAGAGAATGAGAATGAAGAATAAAACATATAATTTTTATATTTATTTATACTTTATTGTATTATATAGGAATAAGAATAAGAAGAAAGAGAGGGAAAAGTAAAAATGATTCCAAGATCGAATATCAAATGATTTCGGGATCGCTAACAAGTAACAACGCACGGCGATGAGTCGAAGAGAACATCATAAAATATATTACGATGGTGTTTCTTGGGGTGGGAATGTGAAGTTGGATTATAATATTCATGTGGATTGGTTTTTTTGGGATTTGAACCCTATTTCTATTGTAATTAGATTCTTAAAGTACTCTTAATAATTTACAATTAATATTGACAATTTGTCAATTTATTTATAATTTTGTATCAAAATAAAGTAAATTTGAAAATAATATATGGGTTCGAATCCCAGATCCTCTTCTAGAAGCTTTCTTTTAATTGTATCACGACTTTTTGATTCCAATATTTTTTTTACAAAAAATTTGATTTTTTTGATTACCTCAACTAACTTCTCAAACAAAGCGCGTAGCCCGGGGGTAAACTAGGGGACAAATTCCCTCCTTCTGATGAAAAATTCATGATTTTTAAGCAAAAAATACCCAAAAATCTCCTTCCCTATTTTTTTAAAAATCCCCCCACTCGAAAAATGTCTAGTTTTTAGTTACATGACCCCCTTGAATACACTCCCACGTAGTGTTGTAAAAAGGGTTTTTTGAACCCGGGTAAAATCAAGAAGGTATCGACCCCTTTTTTCTTCTTACTTAAATTAGTACCCACCCAACTTTTGAATTTGATAATATCAATCATCTTACAGCCAAATATTCAAGTCTCTTATCTCCATACACAAGGTTACCACCCCCTGAAGGCACTCATTGAAATATTCATAAATTTAAAGCACAAATAAAAAGCTAAAAATGTTAAGAATGAAATTCAATGAGGAATGATTAAGAGTGGACATTTCGATGAGAGTTTCTCAATTTATTTAATTCTTTATTGGTGCTCGTTGACTTATTACCATTCTTTATATTTTCATTTTTATTATACTCCAAAAAGAATCAAAAGAGTTGAATAAAAAAAATATTTTCTCGTTTGTTAATTTATTTATTTTAAATTATTAAAATTGGCTACTTTTTATGGCAAATGGCGAATGAATGTGGTTCTTTTAATTTTTTTTCGGAGCAATAAAGAATTAAAAAAAATATTTATATTTTTTAAAGACTAATAATATATTTTTTACCTCCTCGGTGTCTCAGCTTTGGAAATTTAATGAAGAGTGAAGATGAGCTACTGACTGACTGCTTGAGAAGATCTTATTTTGCGCCATTGGAGTCATGCTGTGTTAATGAGCTTTTGATTCTTTTATGTTCTTGTGGGGATCGTTGATAGTAAAATTTAAAGAAAGTCCTCGTGTTATAGATCGAGTGACTTCAGCGCATTTTTGTGTTAGCGATCAGTATTTGATTAGCAAAGTACTTCGTATCAAATAAGTCAATCATGAATATTTTGTGACTTAAATAAATTCGACGGCTTTATAACGGTTTTTTGACATTCAAATTTTCTAACGATCAAAATATATTTGAAAATTTCCCGCGTAAATGCACTTGAAAATCATTAATTATAGTATAATTAGCAATTTTGCGGTGAATTTTCTTAAAATAAAATGGTTTGTCATTTAACGGTTTTTTGAAATTCAAATTTTCTAACGGTCAAAATATATTTGAAATTATCCCACTTGAAGTTGGCTCTATTGTATTGAAAACAAAAAATCATTAATTATAGTATTAACTTCCACGCATAGCGTGTAAGTTATTGGTTTTGGTTTTAGGTCGATTTTCATGTTTTTTCAATTTTTTGAGAAAACTAAGCATTATTAGCCCCAATAACCAAGGTAATAAATGTTGGCCTTGGAATTACCTATCGACTGGTATATATACTTTTTTGGTCAGTTCCGCTGTGCAGGCACTAGGTCCAAAAAACACGTGTCCAAAAACACATCAAATTTTGTGACCATACTTTTCTCGTCAGGAACCATATTTTTTGATGCGGTTTTCGATGCCAATCTATCAGGCAACTAGTGAACCGTTCGGCAAACTGTGGCGCTTCGCGTGATTTTGAGGTTAAGTGTGGTTTTAACCTCAATATCTGAGAGTGACTAAAAACCACGTGGTTTTTTAATTTTTTTGGGAACAGTAAGCATTATTAGCCCAATTATTCTAGTTTTTATTATTGACATTAAAATTACCTATCGACTGGTATATATACTTTTTTGGTCAGTTCCGCTGTGCCTGCTCTAGGTCCAAAACCACGTGTCATTTTTCATGTTTTTCATTTTTTTGAAAAAACTAAGCATTATTAGCCCCAATAACCAAGGTAATAAATGTAGATATTAAAATTATCTATCGACTGGTATATATACTTTTTTGGTCAGTTCCGCTGTGCCTAATCTAGGTCCAAAACCACGTGTCATATTTCATGTTTTTCATTTTTTTGAGAAAATTAAGCATTATTAGCCCCAATAACCAAGGTAATAAATGTAGGTATTGAAATTATCTATCGACTGGTATATATACTTTTTTGGTCAGTTCCGCTGTGCCTGCTCTAGGTCCAAAACCACGTGTCATTTTTCACGTTTTTCATTTTTTTGAGAAAACTAAGCATTATTAGCCCCAATAACCAAGGTAATAAATGTAGGTATTGAAATTATCTATCGACTGGTATATATACTTTTTTGGTCAGTTCCGCTGTGCCTGCTCTAGGTCCAAAACCACGTGTCATTTTTCACGTTTTTCATTTTTTTGAGAAAACTAAGCATTATTAGCCCCAACAACCAAGGTAATAAATGTAGGTATTAAAATTTCCTATTGACTGGTATATATACTTTTTTGGTCAGTTCCGCTGTGCAGGCACTAGGTCCAAAAAACACGTGTCCAAAAACACATCAAATTTTGTGACCATACTTTTCTCGTCAGGAACCATATTTTTTGATGCGGTTTTCGATGCCAATCTATCAGGCAACTAGTGAACCGTTCGGCAAATTGTGGCGCTTCGCGTGATTTTAAGGTTAAGTGTGGTTTTAACCTCAATATCTGAGAGTGACTAAAAACCACGTGGTTTTTTAATTTTTTTGGGAACAGTAAGCATTATTAGCCCAATTATTCTAGTTTTTATTATTGACATTAAAATTACCTATCGACTGGTATATATACTTTTTTGGTCAGTTCCGCTGTGTCTGCTCTAGGTCCAAAACCACGTGTCATTTTTCATGTTTTTCATTTTTTTGAAAAAACTAAGCATTATTAGCCCCAATAACCAAGGTAATAAATGTAGGTATTGAAATTATCTATCGACTGGTATATATACTTTTTTGGTCAGTTCCGCTGTGCCTGCTCTAGGTCCAAAACCACGAGTCATTTTTCACGTTTTTCATTTTTTTGAGAAAACTAAGCATTATTAGCCCCAATAACCAAGGTAATAAATGTAGGTATTAAAATTATCTATCGACTGGTATATATACTTTTTTGGTCAGTTCCGCTGTGCCTGCTCTAGGTCCAAAACCACGTGTCATATTTTAAGTTTTTCATTTTTTTGAGAAAACTAAGCATTATTAGCCCCAATAACCAAGGTAATAAATGTAGGTATTAAAATTATCTATCGACTGGTATATATACTTTTTTGGTCAGTTCCGCTGTGCCTGCTCTAGGTCCAAAACCACGTGTCATTTTTCACGTTTTTCATTTTTTTGAGAAAACTAAGCATTATTAGCCCCAATAACCAAGGCAATAAATGTAGGTATTGAAATTATCTATCGACTGGTATATATACTTTTTTGGTCAGTTCCGCTGTGCCTGCTCTAGGTCCAAAACCACGAGTCATTTTTCACGTTTTTCATTTTTTTGAGAAAACTAAGCATTATTAGCCCCAATAACCAAGGTAATAAATGTAGGTATTAAAATTATCTATCGACTGGTATATATACTTTTTTGGTCAGTTCCGCTGTGCCTGCTCTAGGTCCAAAACCACGTGTCATATTTCATGTTTTTCATTTTTTTGAGAAAACTAAGCATTATTAGCCCCAATAACCAAGGTAATAAATGTAGGTATTGCAATTATCTATCGACTGCTATATATACTTTTTTGGTCAGTTCCGCTGTGCCTGCTCTAGGTCCAAAACCACGAGTCATTTTTCACGTTTTTCATTTTTTTGAGAAAACTAAGCATTATTAGCCCCAATAACCAAGGTAATAAATGTAGGTATTGAAATTATCTATCGACTGGTATATATACTTTTTTGGTCAGTTCCGCTGTGCCTGCTCTAGGTCCAAAACCACGAGTCATTTTTCACGTTTTTCATTTTTTTGAGAAAACTAAGCATTATTAGCCCCAACAACCAAGGTAATAAATGTAGGTATTAAAATTTCCTATTGACTGGTATATATACTTTTTTGGTCAGTTCCGCTGTGCCTGCTTTAGGTCCAAGACACGAGTCATTTTATATGGTTTTCAATTTTTTGAGAAAACTAAGCATTATTAGCCCCAATAACCAAGGTAATAAATGTTGATATTAAAATTTCCTATTGACTGGTATATATACTTTTTTGGTCAGTTCCGCTGTGCCTGCTTGGGTCCAAAACACGTGCCATTTTAACTTCCTTCTTTTTTGAGTCAACGAAAGCATTAATCAATACGTTTTTGCTCTCATATGACAGATACTGGAAATGGCTATTACCTGAGATATGTTTGGTTCCAGCCAGTTCCGTTGTGTTGGAACTAGACACAAAAAAACCGTTAAAAACCAAAAATTTGTATGAAAAATTTCTATGCGATGACTTTTATACAGTTTCTTCTATTTGATACGATAAATCATGCCCGATCGTACCTAAAAACTAAAAGTTGCTACATAACATACGAACTTTACGGTCGTTTAGTGACCGAAAAATGCAAAAAAACATGATTTTTTATGACAGTTACGTCATTTTTGATTACTCACTGTAATTAACATTTCAAGCATTAGAATAGGATTTTAATGAAAGATCAACATCTACATTTAATATCCGCTATGTTGGTCCTTTTAGAGCCTTCTGTAAATAGTTATAGCATGAAGAAGATTGTTATAAAAGTTATAACGTAAAATTAAGTAACGTGAATTTTACTTAAAAATATTGTTTGAATGAATATAGACCAACTAGATCTCATTTTATTGGAAATAGAGGCTCTAAAAGATTGCTGGATCTTATTTTTATTAGGCATAGAGGATTTAGATTTTCTTGATAGTTACTGGATCTCATTTTTATTGGAGACAGGATCTGGATCTAATTTTTATTGGACACGCAGACTGTAGATGTTTACTGGATCTCATTTTTACTGGACATAGAGACTGTAGATGACTAACTGGATCTCATTTTATTAGAGATAGAGTATCTGGATCTTATTTTTATTGGGCATAGACATTTAATTCACACACCTTTTGGAGGGAAAATTTCAAACATATATTGACCGTTATAAGGTTTGAATTCTAAAGAGAGCGAGAATAGCTCAAGCTCGACTCTACTGTGATCTATGTAAAAACTGTGATTCTAAGCAAGTCGAGCGAGCGTAGCTCAAGCTCGACTCTACTCTGATCCATGTAAAAACTGTAATTCTAAACAAGTCGAGCGAGCGTAGCTCAAGCTCGACTCTACTCTGATCCATGTAAAAACTGTAATTCTAAACAAGTCGAGCGAGCGTAGCTCAAGCTCGACTCTACTGTGATCCATGTAAAACTGTGATTCTAAACAAGTCGAGCGAGCGTAGCTCAAGATCGACTCTACTGTGATCCATGTAAAACTGTGATTCTAAACAAGTCGAGCGAGCGTAGCTCAAGCTCGACTCTACTGTGATCCATGTAAAAACTGTAATTCTAAACAAGTCGAGTGAGCGTAGCTCAAGCTCGACTCTACTCTGATCCATGTAAAAACTGTAATTCTAAACAAGTCGAGCGAGCGTAGCTCAAGCTCGACTCTACTGTGATCCATGTAAAACTGTGATTCTAAACAAGTCGAGCGAGCGTAGCTCAAGCTCGACTCTACTGTGATCCATGTAAAAACTGTAATTCTAAACAAGTCGAGCGAGCGTAGCTCAAGCTCGACTCTACTGTGATCCATGTAAAACTGTGATTCTAAACAAGTCGAGCGAGCGTAGCTCAAGCTCGACTCTACTGTGATCCATGTAAAAACTGTAATTCTAAACAAGTCGAGTGAGCGTAGCTCAAGCTCGACTCTACTGTGATCTATTTAAAAACTGTAATTCTAAACAAGTCGAGCGAGCGTAGCTCAAGCTCGACTCTACTGTGATCCATGTAAAACTGTGATTCTAAACAAGTCGAGCGAGCGTAGCTCAAGCTCGACTCTACTGTGATCCATGTAAAAACTGTGATTCTAAGCAAGTCGAGCGAGCGTAGCTCAAGCTCGACTCTACTGTGATCCATGTAAAACTGTAATTCTAAACAAGTCGAGCGAGCGTAGCTCAAGCTCGACTCTACTGTGATCCATGTAAAAACTGTAATTCTAAACAAGTCGAGCGAGCGTAGCTCAAGCTCGACTCTACTGTGATCCATGTAAAAACTGTAATTCTAAACAAGTCGAGCGAGCATAGCTCAAGCTCGACTCTACTGTGATCCATGTAAAAACTGTGATTCTAAGCAAGTCGAGCGAGCGTAGCTCAAGCTCGACTCTACTGTGATCCATGTAAAACTGTAATTCTAAACAAGTCGAGCGAGCGTAGCTCAAGCTCGACTCTACTGTGATCCATGTAAAAACTGTAATTCTAAACAAGTCGAGCGAGCGTAGCTCAAGCTCGACTCTACTGTGATCCATGTAAAAACTGTAATTCTAAACAAGTCGAGCGAGCGTAGCTCAAGCTCGACTCTACTGTGATCTATTTAAAAACTGTAATTCTAAACAAGTCGAGCGAGCGTAGCTCAAGCTCGACTCTACTGTGATTCTAAACAAGTCGAGCGAGCGTAGCTCAAGCTCGACTCTACTGTGATCCATGTAAAAACTGTGATTCTAAGCAAGTCGAGCGAGCGTAGCTCAAGCTCGACTCTACTGTGATCCATGTAAAACTGTAATTCTAAACAAGTCGAGCGAGCGTAGCTCAAGCTCGACTCTACTGTGATCCATGTAAAAACTGTAATTCTAAACAAGTCGAGCGAGCGTAGCTCAAGCTCGACTCTACTGTGATCTATTTAAAAACTGTAATTCCAAACAAGTCGAGCGAGCGTAGCTCAAGCTCGACTCTACTGTGATCCATGTAAAAACTGTGATTCTAAGCAAGTCGAGCGAGCGTAGCTCAAGCTCGACTCTACTGTGATCCATGTAAAACTGTAATTCTAAACAAGTCGAGCGAGCGTAGCTCAAGCTCGACTCTACTGTGATCCATGTAAAAACTGTAATTCTAAACAAGTCGAGCGAGCGTAGCTCAAGCTCGACTCTACTGTGATCCATGTAAAAACTGTAATTCTAAACAAGTCGAGCGAGCGTAGCTCAAGCTCGACTCTACTGTGATCTATTTAAAAACTGTAATTCTAAACAAGTCGAGCGAGCGTAGCTCAAGCTCGACTCTACTGTGATCCATGTAAAACTGTGATTCTAAACAAGTCGAGCGAGCGTAGCTCAAGCTCGACTCTACTGTGATCCATGTAAAAACTGTGATTCTAAGCAAGTCGAGCGAGCGTAGCTCAAGCTCGACTCTACTGTGATCTATTTAAAAACTGTAATTCTAAACAAGTCGAGCGAGCGTAGCTCAAGCTCGACTCTACTGTGATCCATGTAAAACTGTAATTCTAAACAAGTCGAGCGAGCGTAGCTCAAGCTCGACTCTACTGTGATCCATGTAAAAACTGTAAATTTCTAAACAAGTCGAGCGAGCGTAGCTCAAGCTCGACTCTACTGTGATCCATGTAAAACTGTAATTCTAAACAAGTCGAGCGAGCGTAGCTCAAGCTCGACTCTACTGTGATCCATGTAAAAACTGTAATTCTAAACAAGTCGAACGAGCGTAGCTCAAGCTCGACTCTACTGTGATCCATGTAAAACTGTGATTCTAAACAAGTCGAGCGAGCGTAGCTCAAGCTCGACTCTACTGTGATCCATGTAAAAACTGTAATTCTAAACAAGTCGAGCGAGCGTAGCTCAAGCTCGACTCTACTGTGATCTATTTAAAAACTGTAATTCTAAACAAGTCGAGCGAGCGTAGCTCAAGCTCGACTCTACTGTGATCCATGTAAAACTGTGATTCTAAACAAGTCGAGCGAGCGTAGCTCAAGCTCGACTCTACTGTGATCCATGTAAAACTGTGATTCTAAACAAGTCGAGCGAGCGTAGCTCAAGCTCGACTCTACTGTGATCTATTTAAAAACTGTAATTCTAAACAAGTCGAGCGAGCGTAGCTCAAGCTCGACTCTACTGTGATCCATGTAAGTAATAAATAGTTCGGACGCAGTCCGAACTAGGTTGAGCGAAGCTCACAAATTTTTACGTCCTGAACGTAGCGAAGCGGAGTGAAGGCGTGAAAATTTTCCCAAGCCGTACGTACTGTATTGATATACGAGAAAAAACACGCTGTACATAGAAAGTCACGAACTTCCATGTTTTTTACACGCTTTATATTGACTCACTCTGTTTGTTTGTTTGTTTGTCATGATCAAATCTTGCAATTGATTTTTTGAACACTTCTACTGCTCCAATCGATTAATTTTTTGATTCTTTTTTACACTTTTATGATGTTTCATGATTTAAATATGCTTAATTATATTTTTTTATGTCATAAAACAGCAAAAAAGTATAAAAAAGAGTATATTCTGATTTTTGTATGAAATATCGATATACTTCACAAGAGCAATAATCTTTTTCTATACATATATATACGTATATATGCAATATTTTATTTATAAGAAAATAGATCAATATTAATGATGTGATTTTCTTATGGAAATTCTTGAAAATTTGAATTTTCTAAAATATTATGGGTTCAAAACTCATCAATGACAAAAAAACTTTTTTGAACTTTCTTAATTCTTTTTTACACTTTTTTGATGCTTTACGATATAAAAGCTCGAATATAAAAGTTCGAACGTAGTTCGAACTAAGTTGAGCGTAGCTCACAAATTTTTACGTCCTGAACGTAGCGTAGCGAGTGAAGGCGTGAAAATTTTCCAAAGTTGTTAGAAGACTGCGGATATGTGAGAAAGTATTGGTGATTTGAGTAATAATAATTCGAGCGGAGCTCGAATATAAAAGTTCGAACGTAGTAGAAAAAATTTGGGTTAATCCCTGTGATCTATGACAGTTGGACGAACAAAGCGTAGCGAAGTGGAGTCCGACACTATTGTGATCTATAAACAGTCGGACGAGTGGAGCGAGAGAAACAGTCGAACGAGCGGAGCGAGATTCGACAACCCCTGTAATCTATAAACAGTCGAACGAGCGGAGCGAGATTCGACAACCCCTGTAATCTGTAAACAGTCGAACGAGCGGAGCGAGATTCGACAACCCCTGTAATCTGTAAACAGTCGAACGAGCGGAGCGAGATTCGACAACCCCTGTAATCTATAAACAGTCGAACGAGCGGAGCGAGATTCGACAACCCCTGTAATCTGTAAACAGTCGAACGAGCGGAGCGAGATTCGACAACCCCTGTGATCTATAAACAGTCGAACGAGCGGAGCGAGATTCGACAACCCCTGTGATCTATAAACAGTCGAACGAGCGGAGCGAGATTCGACAACCCCTGTAATCTATAAACAGTCGAACGAGCGGAGCGAGATTCGACAACCCCTGTGATCTATAAACAGTCGAACGAGCGGAGCGAGATTCGACAACCCCTGTGATCTATAAACAGTCGAACGAGCGGAGCGAGATTCGACAACCCCTGTGATCTATAAACAGTCGAACGAGCGGAGCGAGATTCGACAACCCCTGTGATCTATAAACAGTCGAACGAGCGGAGCGAGATCCCTATGTACTAAACCCTATGTACTAAATGGATATACGAGAAAAAACACGCTGTACATAGAAAGCCACGAACTTCCACGCTTTACTTATGTTAGATTACAGAACTTACTAAACACGCTGTACATAGAAAGCCTCGAACTTCCATGTTTTACTTATGTTAGATTACAGAATTTACTAATATCAGACTACCGATTACGAAAAATGAACGTTAAAGAAAATTTCAATTTTTTTTAATTTTTTTGTCGTTAAATACCAAAACCTTATTTTATATTTTAGCTTTATTCAAAAAATTAATGACTATAAAAGCGTGGAGCGTTTGAAAGCAATTCGCAATTTAACTTTACTTGCGCTCCACGCTTTTATAGTCATTAATTATTTGAAGAAAGCTAAAATATAAAATAAGGTTTTGGTATTAACGACAAAAAAATTAAAAAAAATTTAAATTTTCTTTAACGTTCATTTTTTGTAATCGGTAGTCTGATATTAGTAAATTCTGTAATCTAACATAAGTAAAACATGGAAGTTCGAGGCTTTCTATGTACAGCGTGTTTAGTAAGTTCTGTAATCTAACATAAGTAAAGCGTGGAAGTTCGTGGCTTTCTATGTACAGCGTGTTTTTTAGAGATGATTTTGAGGTTTTTAAATAACAATGGCCCACATAATTCGATGGCACGGAGCTAATGCAAAAAACCAGAGCTCTCTACGATGTCTGGTTAAAGAGATCTCAAACAGCCGAACAGCCGAACAGCCAGCCGAACAAAGTGCATTATTAAGCTA
Source organism: Chironomus tentans (assembly GCA_963573255.1). Lineage (NCBI taxonomy): Eukaryota > Metazoa > Arthropoda > Insecta > Diptera > Chironomidae > Chironomus > Chironomus tentans. The sequence continues at coordinate 10,522,078 of OY754302.1, forward strand.
CCTTTTTAAAACAAGTTTCAAAAATGCGCTAAAAATGAAGAATTTGGAGGATATTTTTTTTAAAAAATAAAATAAATTGAATGAAGAAGCCAGCACTTCTAAAAACTTGATTCAAGTTACACGAATACTGGGATTTGAACCCATATATGAATGATAAATTTATTTCATTCTATTACGACATTGTTATTAAAAAAGACAAATTATCAATATTAATTTCAAAATTTAATTCATTTATTTTAAAAAATTAATAAATAAAAAAGAAGAATTGAACTTGACAATTTAAATGCTTCTCAGTATGCTTGATAAAAAAATAAAAAAATTCAAATTTTATAAAGGGGTCATTCACTTATAACGTCCATGATTAAGGGGGGAGGGGGGGGGTCTGAGATTTTATGACACTTTAAATTAAAGAAATTTTTTTAAATTAAAATTTTGTGACAAGGGGGGGGAGGGGGGGAGGGGGTCTAAAAATCCTAAAATTTTTTGATGGACGTCATAAGTGAATGACCCCAAAGTATAAATGTGTAAATTATTAAGAAATAATTTCTGCACGATAGAGGTTCAAATCCCACAAATATCAAAAAATCTAATTTTTTAATGTATTTATCAACATCCTTCCAACTCCACCTTCCAAATTTTCACTACCAATTCACACAAAAAATTTGAAAAATTCAAATATAATTTGCAAAACACATAAAAATCCCCAAAATTGCGGCAAACGAATCAATAACTTATTAATGATGACCAATATAGGAATATTTTCACATAATTAACTTTATTGATTTCAACTTCATTAATTTTTTTCCATCTAATGGCTAATCAGATTTAATTAACATCAATGATTCATGACACAAAATATATCGACATAAAAATAATTTTTTTTCTCCAAAAAAAGTTCCAATTTAAATTTCATATTTTTCTGTTCTTCGAATAATCAACGACAAGAATTTCATGAGAAACAACAAAAAAAGGCATAAAGGAATAAGAAAAATGTGATAATAATGAAAAAATGTCAAATAAAAATATGATACCTGATAAAATTTTTTATTTCCATTTTGTAGCTTCTTTATTTTCAAAAGTCGGCAAAGTTATTTCATTAAAAAAATCTCATCTTCTCCCTTTTTCTGTGTGTTCGGATTCTCTCTGCTATTAATTTATTCATTTCTTGTGAATATTGAATAAATAATTAATCGTGTTGAGCAGTCCTGCATATTCATTTAATTTTATTCATTTATACATTTTATAATGAACGTAAAAATGCAATGAGATGCGATTATGGAGCGCATTTGAGGGGTTCCACCTAAGAGGAGAATAGGGTTAGGTCTTCTTAGGAATAGGGTTAGGTCTTATTAAGAAGAATAGAGTTAGGTCTTCTTAAGAAGAATAGGGTTAGGTCTTATTAAGAAGAATAGGGTTAGGTCTTATTAAGAATAATAGGGTTAGGTCTTTTTAAGAAGAATAGGGTTAGGTCTTATTAAGAAGAATAGGGTTAGGTCTTTTTAAGAATAATAGGGTTAGGTATATCAAGGAAAACAAGATTAGGTCTACCTAAGAAGAAAATTGTCTTAAAAAATGAATCAAAATAGTCATCAAACAGGTTATAACGACAAAATATCAACACAACCACCCCACCCTCATAAACACTGTTCCTCAAAATTCCCCTTTTAGTTGGATTAAAAACACTTTTTTCCTGAATATTTTTAAAACAAAAGGAATTTTTAAGGATCAACGCGCACATTATTGGAATTTTATTTTTCCTTTGAATGAGACACGAACGATGGAGAAAAAGTACAGAATTAAAAAAAATTGTTTCCTTTTCAAAGATCAAAAGAAATTGCTTCCAATATATAGCTTCTGACTATAAGACTAATTAAAATTTCTTAAAGCATAAAGCAAGTGATGTAAAATGAAGTATTGGAATTATGAGAATCTTAAAATAAAAGAATATTTTTATGAATTTAAATGCGTGAAGCGGTGGTTTTGTGGTTTTCTTTGTGAGCAGTTTGGGTGAGTTTGTGGATAGATGGAAGATGTTTGTTGCTGATTGTCCGGAAGATGAGTCATGTGACATTGAAAATGTTACTTTTGATAATGCTTCATGGACGATGGGGACTAGTTGGTGAAGTATTATTGTATGACTGAACATTTTCACTGGTTTGTGTTAATTGGGGTCTGATATGCCTTAGTTATGGGGTTAGTTTTTCATTCCTTGTCATTTGTCATCTAAAAGTTAGATAAATGGATCACTCTACCTCAATATACACCTGATACTCTGATAATTACGTCCATTAACTCTAAAAGTTAAATTCAATCAGAACCAAATAACCCTGCAACACCTCCTGATTGTCCTAGAACTCTTTTAAGTACCCAAACTCTCAAACCATGCAGTTCCATAGAAAAATGCGTCTTAGACTCCACCCACCCCAAAAAATATCCCAACGTCCTCTTCTACAATTTTTATTCACCATTCAACTTTTACCGACAAATAATGTAATAGTGTGTACGAAACCAACCAAGAATCTAACCGATTGAGGAAGGAAAGGTAATATGAGAGCTATGAGAATTGATTTCATAATGATGATAAGGCACTTTTCTGTTGTTTAATGTGGAGATAAATAAATTAAATTTATTCAACATTCCTCTCTGTTCTTATTCGTTCTGTCCATAAGAGAGAGTATCATAAACAGTATTTCGTGTATGAAGAACATACCTCATGCATATGTTGTTGACGAAAAAATTATTAATAATAATAATAAACGGCGATGATGATGATGATAATATGCGTGAGATTAAAAATTAAAATTTTCTCATACATGAAAAATTTATGTATCCTGAGATGGTCGATGAAGTGAGAAATGCTTGTTGGTTAATAACTTCTTTTGGTATTTCTTTTGGCTGTTTTTGTCTTGATCGACAATAAGATTACATGGGGTTTATTTTTGGATAGACGATTATTTGTCATGCATGAGAATTTGGTTGAGAGGAAATTTGTTGGATTATTTGGTGGATTTCTTTTTGAGGTTTGAATACTTTTACGATGCAGGACACATTTTTGAATTTAAAAAAATTCATGAATCATTTGAACCTTAATATGAGCATATTCAACAGCAATCCAATGTGCCGCGACATACTGGTTGAACACCCTTGATTTAGATTGAAAAATAAGTATTCAATTGATGCATCAATGAAAATAGATCTATCAGGTATTAAGGTTAGAAAAATTAATTCAATAAAATGCAATTAGGGGTTATCTATACCCTCAAAGAAGTCATGCAGACCCTTTTCCTAGTCTGACACTTCTAAAATCAGGAAAGTAGATAAGAAGGGACCCATGGGGTCTGATCCTCTCTTGAGATTGAAATACGTATGGGTTACCCCCTGTTAAAATTAAAATTGTACAGTAAAAAAATTCTGGACCCCACATTTTAAAATTTTTTTGGCTACGTCCCTGCTTACAGTCTACTTTTTTTAAAAAAAATATAGCCTAAAAATTTATTTTGTTATTTTAAAAAGTAAATTTTAATTTATTCCTCCACAAATTTTAATGTTGACAAAATATTCCCCTCAAATTTCCAATACCTAACCTAAAAATATCAATAACATTGAAAATATTAATTAAAAATTTCTAACCTCAAAAACAAAAACTCCACACTCATACATATCCATTAAAAATTATTAAAATCTAACACCAGCCACATTTTAATACACAAAAGCACATAATTTTTCACCTCACACCACAAAGCGAGAGCAGTCAAAAGCGAATAATAACGATAAACATTTATTAAAAACCTCCATTTATGCAAACAACACTTGCGCACATCAACCGCATTAAAATTCAAAATGATGGAATTTAATAAATTTATTGTTCACAGTATTCATTCCAACCCATTCCACGACTTCTAATCAACATCATCATCATCATCGGTATTGCGAACAGCAGAATATTTTTTGTTACTCATTGAAGGGAATATATTTACAGTATAAATGCCATAAACGTAACAAATAACATCAGCATGAGCAATAATATAGTGGGTAAAAGAAGAAAAAGTATTAAGTATTAAAAAAAATCCTCCACCTCAGCATACATATATTCATTTCTCGCTCATATAATATTCGTTCTAAATGCGAAATGTAGCGATATAGAAAATGAAAATTTAATCATGTAAAAATATTTTAAATCGTGTGCAATAAAATAAATGGAATAAAATTGCGGAGAAGAGCGATGGAAAAATGTGTTTTAATAAAATGTTATAAGTGAAATGGAATCACATACTCATGAGTGTATGAGCATCACTTCGTCTCCTTCTTTTTCTTTATTTTTACTTAATATTGATGATGATGCGAGCAAGATGATGGGTAGAAAGGTAGAATAAGTAGATTATAATGATTCGTTTTCATAGCTTTATTAAATGAGATTTTTACACGAGCTCTTGTAGTGAATTTTGTCAGAATTTTTTTTGGGGTTCCTTGGTTAGGGGTCATTCACTTATGACGTCCATCAAAAAATAGGATTTTTATACCCCCCTCCCCCCCCCTTGTCACAAATTTTAAACTCAAAAAAATTTCTTTAATATAAAGTGTCACAAAATCTCAGACCCCCCCTCCCCCCTAAATCATGGACGTCATAAGTGAATGACCCCATTATTGTGTGTCTTTTTTTAAAAAAAAAATGAAGAAAACCCAGAATATCTAATATATTTCTTTACTTTTAGGATTCGAACCTTTTAGCTTGAACATTTTTCCCAATAACTCAAGTTTGTAAATTAATTATTTTAAAGTAAAATGTACAAAATTCACTAATATGAAATTAGGTATGAATTTTCTAGATGAAATTTCATAACAGGAATGGAATGATAGAGACTGGGTGGGAGAAACAGGTCAACTTATATAAAAACATCTAAAAATTGTAAAAACCTCTATTGATGGAAATTTTTATTCTGTGACTACATCTTTGCTATGCTAGTTCTATGACTGTCAAAGACGTCATTGTTGAAAATAAAATTGTTAAAAAAATAAAAAAAAATAAAGGTGTTTCTTGGGCGTTGCCGACCGACATATATTTTATTTTCAGGATTCGAACCTCGTAATTGGAATATTTTTTTTGACAAATCTAGTTTGTAAATTAATTATTTGTTATAAATCATGCACAAATTTAATAATATAGACCATTTTACACGCAATTTTTAAAAATGACATTTTTATGAAACTATTAATTTTATGAAAAATTAAAATTTGCTTTATTTAGGAATTTAGAACAACTGAATTTAATTTATAGCATCATTTCATTTTTAAAAATTTTCCCACAAGGACACCATGCATACTCCACACAAATTTATAGAAACACATAAATAAATTGTTATTGTTCAAATAGAAAATCTTCAAGGATGTCGGGAAATATTTTTCTCCTCTTTTCATAGAGTAGGTGAAATGAAAGTGGCATTAAGATGATTAGAAAATTTTCATCTTCTTCACTTCACGCTCTTATATGAGAAACTTTTGTGAGAATTTGAGAATTCAATAAATAATGAAGATATTTTTGAGGATTATGAAAATATCTTGGGAAGTATATTTTAGGTGTGGAGGAAGGGGTTGAAATGTTAAGTGGGGAATGAAAGGATTTAGGATTGAAATTGAAGTTAGTTTTGGGTGTGGCAATTTTTGTAACTGCATTTATTAAATTTTATATAGTAAAAATTATTTAAATTGTTTTAAACATTATAATTAATAAAAATTATAATTTAAAAAATTTAAACTACATAATTTTTTAAATTAAAAAATAAAATTAATAAATATTAAAAATAAATATTTAAAAAATTTAAAAAATATGAATGGCTGTATATGGCTGTATCTATTAAAGTTACATTATTTAAACTATTTAAAAATTATAATTCATAAAAATTATAATTTAAAAAATTTAGTTAATATTTAATTAATATTAAAACTAAAAACTTAAAAAATATGAAAGTTAATTTTTTTAATTTAACAAAATTTAAATTGAAAACCTTAAAAGTTAGAACGATGACAAAAAATCAAATTTTTAAAAACATCGAAAAATTATTGATTTTTTGAAAATTCTATTTCCATAAAATTCAAAATCCTTTTTCTTATCTAATCACATTAATCCAACGACGCATCCATAATTTATTCCCTTCATAAAGAATTATCGATTACTTCATTTTCCTCTTTATGCCTTATTTTTCCATCCTCCATCCATTCATCATCATCATTTCAATTTTTTTCAAACAATTTTACAATGTCTAGAGCTATTAAATTAATTACAAACTTTAATATTCGTTTATTTCGCTCCCAGTCAGTCAGTCGATGAACAATAAAGAAAGATAACACTGGCAGTGACTATAAAGATGTAGAAAGTCCTCGTGTTATACATCGAGGGAATTAAGCGCATTTTCCCGCACAGATCAGTAAATAAATCCATAATTCAGAATGTAAAAATAAGTACCCACTTAATTTATTTCCCCAAATGAATTGAAAACATAGCATAAATGCTTGAAATATATAGTTGTAGCTGAAAAAAATTCCGGAAGCTATTTCAAAACATTTGTATGGTTTTAGTACAAATTAAATCTGTCACTTATACTTCACAAGTAATGACAGCAACATTTGTATGGTTCTACATACATTTACATTTCGAGAAAATAAAATTTATGAAAAAATGTACTTTTTTGCTGTTTTATGACTCAAAAAAATTTAATTATGCATTAATAAATCATAAAATATCATAAAACATCAAAAAAGTGTAAAAAAGAATCAAAAAAGTGTAAAAAAAAGTTGCCCGCGGAGAGGATCGAACCCACGACTTGAAGGGTTTTTTAATATAAGTATTCTTTTTAAGCGTCACGTTAAACTTTGACTAATCCAACGTCAGTGATTTTTTACACCAAAAACAGAAAAGTTAATTTAATTAAGTTTAGGTGAGGATTTTCAAAAAACTAAATACGTTGCGCACCCCTACGAAATAGCAGCTATTTAATGCAAAAAACCCGAAGTCTCTACGTGCTTCCCCTGCCGAGTTTTTGAGGGAGCCAGCGGGCCAGCCAGCGGGCCAGCCAGCCAGCCAAAGTGGACCTTTAAGCGCATTACTTTCTAAGGAAAATGCGCTAAAAAGAGTTCATAGGGAGGAACATAAAGGAAAGATGAAGGGAAATAAAGTTATTAAAAAGTTGATTTGAAAATTGACTTCTTTATTCCATTTTTCAATTGTTTCTGAACCCTTTTTATTCCTCCTTGTTAAGCACCCACGTAACTTTTTTTTATCCGCTCGCAATTACAAGAATCTTAATAGAAAATAATTACTTTGTATTGTATGGATGGCAGACAATCAATTTCGCCCTTTTTTCCCTGTTCGTCTTCGACAATTAAATAATCAATTGAGGAAATGAATTTGAATAATTTGAAGGAAAGAGTGAACATTATTAAAAATGTAATAATTGCGATCGGAAATTGTTTGAATATTTTGCTCGTACTTGTTTAATAGTCAGGAAATGAGTGTGTTGAAGGAATTATTTTGTTGAGTTTACAAAAAAAAGTTTTTTTTGAGGGGTGTTTTGGTGAAAATGAGTGCTGATATTAATGCTACTGAATGATACAAGCTTTAAGGTGAGCTGAGATTCGGTATCGTATTGGTTTAGTACTTTGGTATCTAATTAATACACATTGACTAGAAGCGTAGCCGAGGGGGTCTAAGGAATTCCAAATCCAACTCAAAATTGGAACTTGTATCGAAAAAAATTCAAAATCCGCCTAAAAATTAAGAATGTATTAAAAAAATATTCATTAACACCTTCGAGAGTAGGAATTCCCTCGATTAATCTCCAACTATATCCATGACAACAACACAGCAGCAATTAGTTCAAGACTTGGCTTTTCGAATGGAATATAATTGAAACGAAGCTAACAGGCTTTGTACCCTTAAGAAGCATCCTTGAAGGGTACAAGGAGCAATGCAATCACCAGAATAGTTCGGATCCAGCTAACTATGTGCTCTCAGGGAGTTAGAACTTCTAAAAAACTTAATTTTTCAAATTTTAAATTTTGAGGTTATAATTTGAAAATTTCAAAAATTCAGTTAATTTTTTTAAAAAAAAATTCGCTAAAATCAGCCACATTAATAAAACTAGCTCACATAGTCTCAGTCATAGCACAAACTACTCACTTTTCCATATCCAAAACCTACCAAAAATCATCTCCAAATTTGGCTAACAAAAAAATTAGCCCATAATCCGTTTAAAAATTCATTTCCATATCAAAACTTTTATTCATTCTTGAAAATCGATCAATAATTATATGTCAATGGTAATAAAAGTACCCACCTTACAATGGACGTTACAAATGTTTCATAAAAAATGAGAACTAATAAAATAAAATATTTTAGATAGTCAAACAACACAAAATCTTGAGATAAAAAAGGCAATCAATTAGTGAGATTGTGGAGCTATTTCCTCAAAAAAAAAAAGTTCCATCATTTCAATATTGTTTTAATACTCCTTTATATTTTACAAGCATCATGTCTAGAAGATCTTTCGTGTGTGTCTTTATGCCTCGTCATGAATATTTTTTTTATTAGTCAGTTCATTAGATTTTATGACTCCAACCATCATCGGACTATGAATGGAGAGATATCAATAAATTTAATTTTAATTTACATAACAACTCGGAAAAAGAGAGGAAAAAGTATAAAAATCAATTCTTAAGTTATCGTTTGGATGATTTACAGTCAATGTCTGTAACTTTTTTTCCAACTTTTTTTATGTGAAATTATTTTTTTAATGTTGATTTTTATTTTTTTGTGTTGACATATATAGATGAACTGGGGGAAAGGCAAAACAACAAATGGAATCAAAATCAAAATCGTAATATTGGAGGGAGGGTACACAAATGCATCATCGATGTGATTGAGTTGATGAAAAATTCCAATCACAAATTCATATATGTTATCAAATGTCGTCGAATATAAAAAAAAGAAACGGAAAAATTGAAAAGAAAGGAAATGAAAATAATAATAAAAAACGTGGAATATAAAGAATTGAAAAAATAAGGATTTGAGGACGAAATGTCATTGACGCGGTTTTATAGGGATTGGAAAAAATTTAATCCTTTTTGATTCTATTGTGTGTCTTACAATTCCTTCAAATTTATTTATTTTTTATTTTTGAAATTTTATTTTAAATTTTTTTCTAAATTTTTAACTATTTTTATTAAAAAAATAATAAAATTAAATACATTTTCTTGAGTTTGGTTGTTAAGGATGTTGAACTAGTATTTTAAATTTATTTATTATATTTATTTAGGTTATACTCGAAAATTAAAGGATGTAGGGGTGTTTAGCCTCCAGTGGCTTAAGATAGGAAATAAAGTGTTTTGTTAAGGGTAGGCTGACCATGGGTATATGAGTTCACCTCCATTTTTATCCCTTAAGTATCAGAGACTGACTTCTAAGGCTACTCAGAGTACCCTACCTATCATAACTAATTGTATCCTGGTACAATAGAGACAAACTTACCCATCCGGGGTATAATACCCTAGGTAGCCCTAGAAACCAGTCCCTGGGGATCATTTACTTATTAAGGACCAACTTTCCACCTGAATCTATAACATAATAATGAAATTAACCCTAATAGGTGCTACATAACTACCTCAAGTGTACCGAAACTCAAAGAATACAGGGCAATACTCAACTTCGTGTCTCATTTTCATCCAATTCCCAAAAACCACGCTCATATCGCATAAAACTCAGTATATTTACTCCTTTTTTTCCTGATCATAAAACACAATGATCGCGAATGTCAATATGAAATAAGAAACATATTCATGACATGCATGAAAGCAATACGGCACGAAAATAGTACGTGAAGTAAAAAAATGAGGATATGTACATGGATATATTCGAAAAGTACGGATATGTACATAAATTTATTTATTTTGATTCATATCATTGTATTGGAATCTACAAATTCCAATTGGCATGAAGCAAAAAAGGAATAAAATTGACTTTACTGTGGGGATGACATCATGATATATGTTAGTCTCTGTCGTCTTCAGAAAAGGCACCAAAAAACCCTTTCCTCAATTTCTTTAATATTTTTGATGGAAAAATATTTTTCACATGAAATCCTCCTTCACATCCTCAATATCCATAAAAATTTCCTTCCATTGGGTGATTCATGAAAATCTTATCAGCAAGAGTCGTTTGAGCATTCGAATTATTATTATTATTTTTTTGTTTAACAAATTTATGAATATTCCAATCCAATTTGCCATTAAGATATGAATTTATGACCTACGAGGGATTTGAATGTGTATATCCATGAGATTTTCATTCGACTTCTTTCTTCATTTCCATCAGATTGAGGAAAAAAAGGATATGAATATGTGAAATGCTCATTCATGTGAAATGTATGGAAGGGTTGGAGATGAATGAAAATATTTTTTTGGAAGTTTATTAGCTGTTGATAATATTGTGAAAATGTTGATGCTGTGCTGTAAAGAAGGGTTTTTATTGAATTTTTAAAAAAAATTATTTTCAATTTTTTAGAGCTGGTTTTAGATGCTAGACTTAAAAAAAGGAACTTGACCTAGATCTAGCTATAGCAGGGACATTTTTTAGCAGCACTAGAATTTCCCAATAATTTGATTTTTCTCTTAATTTCTCAAAAAATTGTCATAAATACGTATGTACCACTTTTTAAGGCTTGAAGTAGGAACGTGTTCAGCTTTTCTGTCAAAAGTCAATAAACACTCTATTCATAAACGTAGTTAAGCCAAATTTTTAATAAATAATTGATTGTAAAATTAGTAACAAAGCTTGCTTGAATCTTAATTGTCAATTAGGAAGCGCATGGTTCAAATCCCCAATTATTAATGTAATAAATTAAACAATGGTTCATACAAATTTTTTACTTTTTTAAATGTAAAATCAGGGGGAAAACCACTTGGTGGAAAAAAATTCCACCAAATTCCACCGGCGGTGGAAAATTTCCACCAGTTGGTGGAATTTGGTGGAAAATTTTCCACCACTGGTGGAATTTGGTGGAAAATTTTCCACCGCTGGTGGAATTTGGTGGAAAATTTTGAAGTGTTGGTTTTTTAAAAATTTTTTTTCTAATATTAAATATTTCGCAAACCTTAAATTCTGTTAAAATTTACATAAATTGAATGAAAAAATAGTTAAAACTAACGTAATTTTAAATTTCTTGATCATTTGAGTAGTTCAATCGACTTGAAATTTACTTCCTTCCCGACTTATTGCCATAGTTTTCATACAGTTTTCATACAAAGTTGACTTTTTTTATTAAACTTTTGCATTCATTAACCAAATGAGCTAAAATTTGGTGTGTTCTTGAATATGGAATGTTCAATTTAATATGGATATGAATATGGAATATGCATATGGATATATTCTTGAATTCTTCTCTTAAGATTGCATGTTCTATGTATTTTGGATTCCACCATATTGAAAATTTAACAGAGTTTCAAACGGAATTACAACCGGAAAATAAATATAGTTTTTATGCTTTCTAGTGTCCAATAATATTTCAAGTCAAATTGCGAGGAAATTATTTCAAAAAGTGAAGCAATGGAAAAGCAGTTGTGGCGTAATGGTTAGCCTGTTGGCCTAGGTTCCTATTCTAGATTGATACCTTTCTAAAAATATATAATACTTGATAGTTAAGTATGGTTTTAGTCATCAATACTGCCTAGTGTTTATTTTTCGGTTTCATACATTTTCAAAAAAATATGAAAGGTGGATTTTTTTTAAAAAAAATTAGTATTTAAAACTAAAAATAAACTGTTTTTAACACAAATATTTTGAAAATGAATCCAATGAAAAGTCCTAAATTTTGAGTCTAAAATAGTTGACCTTAATTTTCTCAACTATTTTTAATACTAAAAACCGAAAACCAGAAAACCACGGTTTTTTTAAAAGTACCAGTTTTGTACAAACTCATTACTGCTCTTGTTTGTAAATTACTCTAAATTAGTGCAAAGCTCAAAAACGTTTGTGTTCTCAATACGTTCTGCTACTCCTGTTTAATCTCTTGGTAGTCTTAGGAAGTACCCTACTAATTTCTTTTCGACAAACAATTCTTGAAGTTAAAATTATTTTACAGACTTTTATCAATTTACCAAGATATATATCTCATCCAGATTATGCTCAAGCATACTCTAGTTTTTGAAAGATTTTTCCTTTGCACTAATTAAACTAAACTACTTTTGCAATATGGAATTTCGTCTAGTTTATTGATACATAAACAGATTTTTAATTCATTGCGGAATATAAACAAAATTCATCATCTTCAATTCATCTTGATAACCTAAATCACCTTTTCAACAATATATAATATGTTATACTTTGGTTGTGAATTCATGGTTTTATAAAATAAAAACTAACGGCCAGTTTCACTAAAGTGGATAATCCTCATTTTATCATTCATGCATTTTTATCCGAAATGTTAAAACTGAGGGGTACGTTTCCCATAGTTTTTTTACCGGTACCAAGATCGAAATTTTGGATTATCTGCAGGATAATCTCTTTACTAAAACTATTTTTTCGCTATATACTGATATATATTGATTGTTTTTAGCCAAAACATTTTTGTGTTGGCCCAAATATTGACAATATTTTCATAAGTTCCGAAAATTTAAATACACATGCTTCCAAGAACCCAGATACAGTAGCGCTCAAAAGCATGTTGACTCTCACATTTTTGACCATAACTTTTAAACTACTCAATGAATCTTCATGAAATTTTCAGCAAATATAGTATTTTAAATAACAAATAAAATAAGGTAAGTTTGAATAAGTTTTCTTAATTAATTAAGCTAACCATTAAAAAATTGTTTTTCATTCGCTCAAAAGTATGTTGACTTTTAAAAAATAATTTTTTCGGTCTTAAAGCTTATTAATTCTTATAGTTTATATTTGTTTCTTAAAATATAGACAATTTTAAGTAAAATACATGAAAAATAAGTAGAGTAAAATACGTTTTTAACAAAAAAAAATCAACATTTAAAAATTTCATTATTTTTATCAATTTCTTTATGAAAATCACAACTTTTAAAGCTTAGTGCAAACATATAGCTAATGAAAATTAAAGAAAACATTATCTTCCAAATTATATACAATTTATACAAAGTTTCATCTTAATGAGACAATATTTTGCAAAAAGTTATGAAAAAGTATATAGAAATTATAGCTCAAAATAGAAAATCATTAAAAATATTTTAAATTAACTAGCAAACTAACTCCAAAATTAACTATTATTCTTCGTTTTTATTAGTTCTTTGGAAATTATATGGGTTTTGTGGACATTTGGTCAGTTCCTGAAAAGTTATGAATGACCGAAGTAACGTCACTTGTATTTGCTTGAAGGTGTAAAATATAAAGTTGAATATTTCTATGTTTTTGTTCATTTTAACATAAGAACAAGACTAATCCTTTAAAAGTTTTCAAAAACACTTTGTTTAAAGTAAATAAGATCTCCTAAACCTTAATAGAACTTGAGTTTTGATGAATAAAAACATAAAGAGAGAGTTCAATATGTCGAACCGAACTTCGGTCATTCATAACTTTTCAGGAACTGACCAAATGTCCACAAAACCCATATAATTTCCAAAGAACTAATAAAAACGAAGAATAATAGTTAATTTTGGAGTTAGTTTGCTAGTTAATTTAAAATATTTTTAATGATTTTCTATTTTGAGCTATAATTTCTATATACTTTTTCATAACTTTTTGCAAAATATTGTCTCATTAAGATGAAACTTTGTATAAATTGTATATAATTTGGAAGATAATAATGTTTTCTTTAATTTTCATTAGCTATATGTTTGCACTAAGCTTTAAAAGTTGTGATTTTCATAAAGAAATTGATAAAAATAATGAAATTTTTAAATGTTGATTTTTTTTGTTAAAAGCGTATTTTACTCTACTTATTTTTCATGTATTTTACTTAAAATTGTCTATATTTTAAGAAACAAACATAAACTATAAGAATTAATAAGCAATTTAAGACCGAAAAAATTATTTTTTAAAAGTCAACATACTTTTGAGCGAATGAAAAACAATTTTTTAATGGTTAGCTTAATTAATTAAGAAAACTTATTCAAACTTACCTTATTTTATTTGTTATTTAAAATACTATATTTGCTGAAAATTTCATGAAGATTCATTGAGTAGTTTAAAAGTTATGGTCTAAAATGTGAGAGTCAACATACTTTTGAGCGCTACTGTATTTAAGTTTAAATTAAAAAACTTGATTTTCCCCCAGATCACCACCTTTTATCCTAAAAATAATGTTATCACATACATTAAATATTATTTTTTGAAAAAAATTTAAAAAAAAAATTTTTTTTCACGATGTTAAAAATTGGTGGAAAATTTTCCACCGCCGGTGGAATTTGGTGGAAAATTTTCCACCACTGGTGGAAATTGGTGGAATTTTTCCACCGCTGGTGGAAATTGGTGGAATTTTTCCACCAGTGGTGGAAATTTTCCACCAAAATTCCACCAAAAATTTTTTTCCACCAAGTGGTTTTCCCCCTGTGTAAAATTTTATATTTCAAAAGCTACAACTTTGTATCAGCTTTTAATTTTTAATTATTTTTTAATATAAAATTCAATCTCTAAACTCTACATCCAAAGCTACTGCAAATTCCTATAACCAGCTAGCTATCAACAGATCAGAAGCACTTACGCTGCAACAACATCTAACTGCCTCAGCATCCAGGAATAACTTGACTATCACGAGAATGCACAGAAATAGCAACAATAAATCAAACAACTGCTTCAACATGCCTCAAATCCACTTATTAATCGAATGATTTGCGATAAACTGAAGCAATATTTTAATCAGCTTTTATGTTAATTTGTTTATTTTCTTTCATTTCTTTGCTTTTTGAAAGAATTTGCTTCGCGTGTTGTCGATAAAAATTATATACAATTTTTTTGTTCCCTTCCTACCATTCAAAGCACAATTTTTTTCATATTTGCTCTCCTGCTTACGATTTTTTTAGGTGACTGTGTATGCACATTTGTAATGAGAAGGTAGAAGAAAAATTTTCACACCTCTCAACATTACATTAGTGTCGTTTATTTTTTCATTTTGTTTTCATTGCATATATAATTAATTAAATAAAAAAAGATGAATAATTAACGATCCCTAGGTTGAATTATTATTCATAATTTCTCTTGTTCTTGTTTCTGATGGTCGCAAAACTTTTTATGTAGTGGGTGTGAATGCTGTCTTCATTTTGACCTATCTAGTTATTTTAAATATTTTTAAAACTTAACAAAATGTACAAAAACAAAATTAAAAAAGTAAAAATTTAAAAGTGAAATATTAAAAAGTAAAAATTTAAAAGTAAAATTTTAAAAAAGTTAAAATTTTAAAAATTTTAATATTAAAAAATTTAGAAAAGTTTAAATTTTAAAATTAAAAAAAGTGGAAACTTAAAAAATTTAAAATATAAAAAGTAAAAATTTAAAAAAGTTAAAAATTTAAATTAAAAAAGTAAAAATTTAAGAGTGAAATTTTAAAAAGTAAAAATTTAAAAGTCAAATTTTAAAAAGTAAAAATTTAAAAGTGAAATTTTAAAAAGTAAAAATTTAAAAATGAAATTTTAAAAAGTAAAAATCTAAAAGTGAAATTTTAAAAAGTAAAAATTTAAAAGTGAAATTTTAAAAAGTAAAAATTTAAAAGTGAAATATTAAAAAGTAAAAATTTAAAGGTGAATTTTTTAAAAGTGAAACTTTTAAAAGTTAAAGTTTAAAAAACTTAAAATTTTAAAAATTAAGAAATTAAAAAATTTAGAAAAGTTTAAATTTAGAATTAAAAAAAGTAGAAACTTAAAAAATTTAAAATAAAAAAGTAAAAATTTTAAATTAAAAAAGTGAAAATTTCAAAACAAAAAATTAAAAATTTAAAAAAGTTGAAATTTTAAATTAAAAAAGTAAAAATTTCAAAATAAAAAAGCACTTGGGAAAATTTAAAAATAAAATTTTGTTAATAAAAGTTTAAAAATCCAATTCTAAAAAATTTAAATTCAAAATTGACCATAAAAAAATAAAGTTTAAAATTTTAAAATAAGTTTTTTAAATTTAAAAAATTAAACTTTAAATGCGCCTAGTCCCAACAGCTACTCCAAATAATCCAGAACAAAAAGAAATCCACATTAATTTCTTCTATTTTCGCTTACCACTTGCTTGTTAATTATATTCGCGTTTATTATTATTAAAGTGAAATATAAACGTTGTAAGTACATTATAAATAATTCCCACTTGGCAGTTTTGCATTCGATTCTCTCTTTCTCTCTCACACTCTTTTTTTCCTTCGCTCTCATGCGAGCTTGAATGTCGATTTTTTATATATTATGAAATGTCGGTTAATTGGACTTTATTAAATACTTGAAATAGACCTCAAGAGATGTCGAATGTGAATGTCAATTTAAAAAGAGAGCTGAATTTATGGTTTAACTGATAATTAAGCTTCATTTTTATTGCAATTTTATTTTACAATTTAATATTGAAATTGATGTAGAAATGAAATAATTTTTCGTTTCTGGGAATATAGACGAAGGCTGTGTATGTGCTTAGTTTTTCATATTTTATAGGTTTGTGGAAAAATATTGAAGCACTATAATATTTAAAATATTGAATATGGTGGGTTATGAAGGTATATTGTAAGGACACGAGTACGTCATAAGACCTTATGTACCTTGCAAAATACTGATGTAGCCAGATACTAGTATGGTTTGTGGATATTTCTAGAAATTGAAACTCAATATGTGTCAAAGACCTCAAAACTGCACCGAACACACGAACCTAGCTTCGTAATTAGAACAGTGAAATGAAAAAATAGCTTCAAAAATTAGAAATGGTCTGGGATTGAACCCAGAACATTTGGCACGTAAGGCAAACGTTCTACCATTTAAGCCACTGTTGGCATTTCACCTAGGTTAGCTAACACTGGACCACCTAGTAACTTAATACTGAACTTTTCACAGTCATAACACTGAATCATTACCCAACATGCCCCAACATACCTCTTTCCATGAAAAAAAAAACAAAATCACTCCAAAAACTATAAATTCATCGATTCCCTTGCCACAAAAGAAAAATCCCATTAAAAATTCAAGTTTAAAACTGTAATAATTTTCACTATAATTGGAAGCAACTAATCAATTGCCAACTAATTATAACTTTCTAATGCCTCAATACCGTACGGTCTATTCGTGTTAGACTAAACAAACCTATTTAACTCTTTTAATAAATAATTTTTTTCCTTTCTTCCTATTCTACATCATTTCGTTGAGTATTAAAATGAATATTAGGGGGGTAGAGTAGCGTTTTTGAAATTATCAAGAGGTAAATAAGTTATGTTTTTATGGCAAGCCAACTAATAAATCCATCATCATAATAATAATCAACACTACCCAAAAAGTATATATAGTGTGTGTATGTCTGCATGAAAATTAAAGTTGCTTTTAATTATGCGTAAAATATTCATAAAGTGTTCATAAAAACATTAAAATTAATTAAGTCGTAAGCGACACCTTCCATCCTTCATAAGCAATTATCGTAATTAAATATTTTAATGAAATAAGAATTATTATGTGTTGTGAAGGTGAAAAAAAAGTTAAAGAGACTAGCTGACTCTTTTTTTGGTGTTATTGCTTTGCCTGGATAATGCCATTCACACGCGTGCTTAAACTCATTTGTTGTTAACAATTTTTTTTTCGTTGAAAAAAGAAGGTGAAATATGAGTCGTAAATTGTTATTAATAAACGAAACATTTATACGCACACATACCATGCCCTAGAATATTTTATAATTTTCTATACACTTGGGATTGGAAACTCATGATGGAGTTCCTTATTTTTGATGAGAATTTATTAAGTTGGTGTGAGAATTTTTTGAATTTTGAGGTTATGACATGATTTTAAATAATTTGGAAAATTAATGCACAATTTTAAATAGTAAAGGGCTCAAGTTAAAACACCAGTTTTAGGTACATGCATTGGCATATTCTGGTGAGTTTTAAGAGGCCAAAACCCCTATTTATGATTCAAATACCCCCCTCCCCCCAAAAAAATTCTGGATACTCCTCTGGGTGCAAGGTAGTGGGGGTCAATGGGATAGAGATCCAAAGCAGGAGGATAAACTTACAGCATCTCCCAAAACATTAATCAAATATTAATAAACCACAGTTCCCAATCCTTTTCATTGTACTCCGCACACCTCTTTATTTAATTTTTCAAGGGTGTCGATTACATGTCATCAGTATAATGTTAAGTGGCATTGCATATTATCAACATTTTTACTTAATTTGACTTTCATGAAAGGGGTTCATTGGAGTGGAAAAGGTTGCTGTCATAAGTCATAACACTCGTAAGTCATCAAAAACCTTAAAAAAATATTGTTCCAATGTTCATCCAACAACATGTGTTTCTTGTAAAATTATCCATGATAATAAAAACAGGTCGATTGACAATACACAGTCGTGGTAGCAGAAGCAAGCATCAGCATCATGCTCGATTGACTATAATCATTATACTTACCATGTGCTCGCTGTGTAAAAAGAGATCGAATGACGATTTATATTTTTTATTGAGTCATGTCAATTAACAATTTTGTATGCAATTAATTGAACGTCAATTGATGAAAGCGATATGATACGGCAATTGGGTTGGATTGGATATAATTGATCGTCAGTGGTGGCGAGTTGGGAGGCAATTAATTGCCAAATGAACTGAAAAATATCATAAATCAATTATATGAGGCATAATTATGAGGTAATGTTGATGCAATGTTAAGTGGATTTTAGGTTAATTAAAACAACTTTTTGAAGGAGAAAATAAAGTGTGCCGTGGATTTGATGCTGGTTAGTTACTCTTTTTGTATGAATTGAATTTTATATTGTGAATATTGCAACATTTTATAACGGTTATTTTTTGAATTTTTTTGCAAAAAATCGAAGTTTTAATTTTAAAGTTGAACAGATTCTAAGGGCATGGGTTCGAATCCCAAAAATTGATTCTTCGTTTTTGCATCCTTTTTCAATCCCATTATCAATTCCCACCAGAAAACATCAAAAATCAGAACTCAAAGCACTTAAACCGCTCAAAATTCCACACCCATCACATATTTTTTGCATCAATAAATTTAGAACCGCGGTATTTGTTTAAGCTTCTCTCAAACAGCAGCTCTATTACAATTTTCATCAGGAGATCATCATCATTCGGTAGCATCATAGCTGTGGCGCGGTCACAGCAGGACATTGCTTCTCTTCGTCTCTTCTTGTCTTCTTCATTATTTACTTTTATCGACGGCGAACCAAATGGACAGTGGAAGATTCTCGCTGTGATTTTCAATAACTTTTCATTTTTTGCTGCGATGAGATTTGAATAATTTTTAATTAAAAAGCTATTGAGGTTATTTTAAATAAACATATTTTATTTATTTTTATTAATTAGCTACCAAGGCATTTTTCGTAGGCTCAATATCTTTAATTAATTACACTGAGTTGGGAATAAATGATACGACATTTACAATTATTACATGCGGTAATTTTTACACGCAAGTGACAGCATAACGAGTGAATAGTGCCGCATTTTTTGTTGCCCAATTTAAGACAGTCGACAAACCATGAAGCAAAACATTTGCAAAAGCATAAACGAGTCATTTATCTAAAGTGATTTTTCATTTTGAACTTTTTTCTATGTCACTTAATTCTACTGATGATGCTCTGAAAAAATAATAAAAATTCATCTAAAAATTTTCTGTTTAATCTCTTATCATTAATATTCATTTGAGGCATAAAATAACAAAATATAGGTTGTTTGAGATAAAAAGTCTGAGCCGAAAATCTGATTTTAATCTAAATAAAAAATATTTTATGTGGAAATATCAAGGATTGGAGACTACTTCTAATAATAATAATAGATGACATTATTGTGGTGAATTAAGTTTGTCATTACAGTATATGTAACTTCTTCTAAAAACTAACTAAAAAATATTATATAGTTAAATTTGAAATTTTGAAAATAATACAAGATTTCGCAATTTAAAAATCGAATCTAATTCCAAAAGTTAAAAGTCTAATCTAATTTTAAAAGTTTAATTTCGAAAGTTAAAAATTGATTTTCGAAAGTTAAAAGTTTAATTTCGAAAGTTAAAAATTGATTTTCGAAAGTGGAAAATCGAATTTCGAAAGTGAAAAATAGAATTTCGAAAGTGAAAAATAGAATTTCGATAGTGAAAAAATTAATGTTAAATTTATTTGGTACTGATGAGTTAGTATCCAACCCTAAATATTCAAAATTAAACAACAGAAATAAAAATGTTTTATTTATTTCCATCAAAAACATAAACTTCAGTAGCTCAGAGAGTATTTTTTTGAAAATTAAAACAACACACAACATCATCTATTATGCATGTGTAACGTGCAAAAAAAGCGGGCAAATAAATTCGAATTTTTTTCTTCCGTCTTCTTCTCATTCTCTGATTATCGTTACAGTACATGTAGCCACAGTTTAGTTTTTATTTACATTCAATGTGAATTTGTAATAAAAATGAAATAAAATAAATCTCATTCAATTAATATTTCATTTGTTGAATATGCATGGACATTGAAATTGAAATTGGAAGAAGGAGAAGGTGTTAATTGATGAATATCTATGCATTTGTTATTTTTAGCTGCAATTCGTTGAATTTTCTATATATTTTGATCACTAAAGAGAATTATTATATTTGCTTGATTTTGAGGATATTTAAGATCCTTCGAAGAATTTAGTAAATTAAAGATGTAGATAATTTTGGAGTTGGTTTGCTTAGTTTACATATAAGTAATGTAAATTAAATAGATACGTTAATATTAACCTTGACTTTTTTGTTTTTAAATATAATAAAATGTTTTTCTTATCAAAATTTATTGCATGATTGTTTTTACAGATTTTTACAGCAAAGTACATGAAAATAGTCACGACATCATATTAGCAAAAATTTACAAGAAGAAGGGCAATAATCATCAGATCTAAGGTGTTCCATCCTGTCACATAGCTACAGATCAGCTGATTTTTCGGGTATTCTATTGTTTTAAGTATGACAAGGGTATACCCAAGAAACCAGCTTCTGTCGTCGTAGCAAGACATAAAAGTGAACACCAAAAGACCTTCTCTGACCCTATAACACCAGATTTTCTTGAAACTGGCATTACCCTGTGCACTACTTCGGCTATTTTATCTTGTGGCTACTAAGGGGTTGTTTGAATATTACGTAACGTTTAGGAAGGAGGTAGGGGTATCTGGTTTTATTATGCCCAATTTTCCCAATTTCTAGCAAAATTTGTTACAGGAGGAGTGCGGTCAAAAATGGTCATTGTTGAAAAAGGAACCAACACTGTTGATCTTTCATAGAGAAAAAAGTCGCTACTATTTCCTTATTTATTTATTGTAGATCTTATCTTATTAATTCTGAATGATATAAACACCTGAAATTCACAACAATTGTGTCAGTTGTAACTTAAGAGAGTAATCAACAAGATGAATAAGTTTCTTAATATTTTTGTAATATTCGTTTCGATTTTTGCTACGTGTATATGTTCCAAGACTTATTGTTCTTCTGGAACCATCAAGGACTCGACTTTTGTTCAGTTGGGATATTTTGGTAAATTCTAATTAAAATTAAATCTTTTCAGTTTATGCTTAAAAATAATAATTCCAGGTGGAAAAGATAAATGTGGAAATTTCTATCAAAAAATCTACTACTACCCACGATACTTGACGTCAACATGGATGGAAGCGAGACCTTTCTGCAAATCTTACGACATGGAACTAGCAACATTCAGAACACTCGATGAAGCAAATTCAGTCATCAACATGGTAGAAAGGAACATTGATTTGGGAACCAGAGACAATCTTTGGGTGTTTCTTGATGGAACTACTTTGACTCCAAAGTCACCAACAGATTGGTATTGGACAGACACTGGTGATAAAATTGATTTTTCTATGCCATGGTTGCCTACACAACCAGATACACATAGCAACAGGGAATATTTTTTGAGCATTGGAAGACATTTGAAGACTCAACGGGTTGGATTCAATGATATTCCTGGAACTAATTTTATTAACACATTTTTGTGTCAGAAATATGTTTGAATTTTTATAAATTAAATTTTCGATGTTTTGATGATGAATAAATTAGTTTGAAGATGTTCTAAAGGTTTTGTACCTTAGAATATATTAGTGACACCTCCCTAGTAAATTATTATAGATCAAAAGTTAGAAAAAAATTGTATAAAGCACTAACAAGTCTCCAACCCCTCCTGCATCACTAGCGTTACGTAATATCCAAATGACCCTTTAAAATACATATCAAGGAATCACCATCAGTCAATTAACTAATTATAATATTAAGTAAATCCCCCAAGTTACTTTTTTCAGATGATTCATACAATTTTTTAAATATTTACTATCAAGTCTTACAAAAAATATTTATTTTAGCTACATGCGAGAGGAAATTGTTTTCTTATCACAACTTCGAGATTAAATGTGTTTCAGTAGTAATTTAAATAATTATGATGTCATATATGTGCACATTTTTGAAACTGTTGAGCTTGTCATCAAGCATTTTGTGAATACTTTTGATTTTAAGATTATTGTTTGATTATTTGAGAATAAAAAATGAACTAAAAGTAGTTGATAATTCATATACATTCAGGGGTCGCACGTTAATTACATCATGCAAAAAATGACTTTTAAGACCCTCCTCTCCCTTCTTTCCAAATTTTCCAAAGAAAAAGTTTTTGGTGTTTGAATTCAATCCCCTTAAATCGTGAAGTAATTTGCGAATAAGTACTGAGTGGGACTCGAACCACGTTTTACTAGTTTTGATTGCACGATCTGAGTTAATCGTCTATATGACCAAATACTATATACAATTGACAACTTTTAATAATGAATTATTCCCTCTACTCAGGTTATTCACGTAGTTACAAATGATTTATTCCTGATATTCCATTGGCTGCAAACAGCACCATGAACCGTTATTTTTTTAAAATTCAAAATATTTTCGAATTTTTTTTGAATATTTTCTGACTGAAAATTTTTTTGAATTTGAAAATACCGTTAAAAAAATTCGACTTATTACAGTTAGTAACAGTTAGTAATTTTGCAAGCTCAAGATAATGACTAGTAAAATTAGTCTGTTGCATTCTTTTAAGGATTAAAAAACTAATAACAAACAACTTTTTTGCTCATTAATAAAACAGGAAGAACAGCTTCATTTGTAACTTATATGAACTTTTATAATTAAGGGGTCATTCGGACATTATGTAACCCTTATAACTAATATTTTCAATCCAGTTACAAATTTGTAAAAAAAGGAAAATTTATATATTTATTAACTACACGCCTGACCCCTCCCCCTTTAGTATCTATATGTAATTATTCCCGTAACATCCAAACAAGCCCCAATAATCCAGCTGCGTTTTTATTCTCAATGTCACCAAGACATTCTCGATACTTTCAATTTTGAAATCATATATAAATTAAGAATTCTCAATATTTTCTTATCAGTTGTGAATGTGAACCCAAATTCGCCAGATGTACGCGAAATCAGTGAATTTTTATATATTTTTAATAATTTCGTCAGTTTTTTGTGAAAACTGTGAACATGCTTGTCCTAAAATACCATCGTCAAGTGATTCTTGTCCAACTAGATCACCAATTATAAGAGACACATTCTTCCTTACACTTGGGAATTATGGTAAGGACTAGAAACATTCGAAATGGCTAATATTAAATTTTCATTTTTAGGAGGTGCCGATAAATGTGGAAATTATTATCAAAAAATCTACTACTTCCCGAGATATTTAAAAGCAACATGGATAGAAGCGAAGACAATTTGCAAGACATACAACCTAGAACTAGCGTCATTTAAAACTCTCGAAGAAGCTAATGCAGTTATGGACATGGTCAAAAGAGATTCTAATTTAGCAGCCATAGATTTCCTTTGGATATTCCTCGATGGTATTGCTTTAACACAAAAGTCACCAACTGACTGGTACTCGACAGAAAATGGAGAAAAAGTTAGTTTTGCAATGCCATGGCTACCTGGACAACCTGATACAAATGGGAATATTGAGTATTATTTGAGCATTGGTCGATTCACCAGAGATGGAACTCTTGGATTCAATGATATTCCTGGACGAGATTTTGTTAATACATTTGTATGTCAAAAGTTTATCTAGAATCAAAAAGTTATAATTTATAAAAAATCTCAGTAAAATTTTGCTTAATTATTCCGAGATTGGTATTTTCCTACAAGAAAGACAAAAAACAATTTTTTAAAAACTCTTCCGTTTTGGTATCTTTTCAGCAATTTAAACATTCGTGCGATGATTGTTGTTTTAGTATATAAACTGTCTTTTGCTGGAAATCGGTTAAATATTTTTCACACTTTCTCTTATCAAAATTAAATATTTATACTTAAGATAATTAACGCTCGTGCCGCAAATAAAATTTATTATGATTGCAATTGCCAAAAATAGTTTAGCCTAAATACATCTCTGCATGTTCACACAATGTGTGTACCCAGGAGAGTCTGGACCCCATCCAATAAATTTTGAGCCGTGCTCTCGCTACGGTTCAATTTTTTTGGAGGGGGTCTAGACCCTCCTGGGTACGCTCCTGTTACACATCAATCAGAATTGTGAAAACAACACAATTTAATTTCACCATAAACTTAATATAAAAAGCGCGAATATTCTTTGTTTTTATCATTTAAAATTCTGAATTAAGATTGGCAAAATGAATATTAAGCTGGTGATTTTTTGGATAGCTTTATCCATTGTAAATTGTGAAAATACCTGTGGTGATTTTTGTTCTGCTCGATCATCAACAATAAGGGACACATTTTTCATTACATTAGGAAATTATGGTTTGACTTAGAGCTGATAAATATTTTTAAAAATTATTTTTAAATTTATATAAATTTTAGCTGGCAACGACAAGTTCGGATCATTTTATCAAAAAATCTTCTATTACCCAAGATATGTAAGAGCGAATTGGCTGGAAGCAAAACTAATATGCAGTGCTTACAATCTAGAATTCGCATCATTCAAAACTATCGAAGAAGTTAATGCAGTTATAAATATGTTTAAAAATATTATAAATGGAAGTGACCTCGTTCTAATTGATGGCATTACATTGACACCAAAATCAAAGACTGACTGGTACTTGACTGAAAAAGGAGATAAAATCGATTATGTGATCCCATGGATTCCTGGAGAGCCTAATTATAAAGATAATCTTGAACATTTCTTGAGCATAAATTTTTACGAGAATGGTCCGATTGGATTTAACGATGTTCCAGCGAGAGGAGTTATGTTTTTATTTTTGTGCCAAAAAAATATTTAATGAAACACACAGATTTGTAAAAATCATCCCTTAAAGTAGTAAATTGGAAAATAAAATTTTGGTAGTATTGTTTTCATGCAACAATCAATTTAATTTTAATTACTAAATTTGCAGGAACGTCCACTTCTGAACAGTTTTTGATATTTGGATATTTGTTGGCTAATTTTGATTTTCAAAAAATAGGAGGGAGTGTGATTTGACTCCCCAAACCTCATGAACATGCCCCTTTGTATTGAGAAAAATTAAACGTAATGACTCAAGTAAAATCGAGAATAATAAAGGTACCAGACTGGAAATCAAAGTTCATTCTCTTAAATGGTAACGGTTCAAGTTCCTTGCGGGAACTTTGTTTCACATTCATATTATCTTGAGTAGTTAGATCACTCACTGCCGTAGATCAATTTTACTGACTTATTTTTTTTAGAGAAGAGAAGAGCAAAATATTTTTATGAGCAACGCTTCGGAAGAAAGCCGAAGAATGAACAGAAAAGGAATTTTTTTCATAATTTTCTTACTTCTACCAAGAAAATGTAGGGGAATTTTTCCAGATTTTATCCTCACACACACAAACACATTGAAAGGATTCGCGAGCAATGTCAGACGCTACAAGCAAAATAAAAATTCTAGATGAATATTTAATGCACAATATGAAGCTGAGGAAAATAATTTTTTTATGAGAAAGAGGTGGTCTTATGTGCTTATGTTTATTCATCGGATTTCATAAATATTCCTCTCATCTTTCGTCGTTGTTAGGGGTTTTTTCCCTCCTGCTTTGTAGCTTGCTTGTTTTTCTGTATGCGAAATTTTTTTGTGGAGCATTTTTATGTCTCACATTTATTATAAGGAATGTAAACCATAAAAAATACTCAGAAAAAGAAGAAAACGAGAAAAGAAAAATGAATTTTGATTACGAGTGCAACTTTTTTTTGATATTTTATTTTTCCTGCTGAACGATATTGATTTTTCCGTTGTAGAATTGAAGGAAAAATAAATTTGAAAAAATAATGTTTGGATATTTAAAGCTATATTTTTGAAGCATTTTATTTAGTAAGGATGAAAAACTATTAAAATTTAATTTTTAAATTATTAAATTATTCACAAAATCTGATTTCAATCTTAACATTTATTTTCCTGTGAAATATTAAAATTAATTAGACATAAATAACCCTTTTTCATAAAAAATTCCAATATTTTTCCCACATAATCTTCATCACTTAAAAAGTATCCAAATCTATGCTGCAACATCCAATTCCTTTAAAAAACAACATTAAATCCAAGAAAATGTCGACTGAAAAAATTCTAAATCAAATAAATTCTCATATTGAAATCTCTTCTGCATGTTTTCATGCGATTTCCGAGAATGCACCAGAAAAAAAATAAATAAATTTCGATACACAATATAAATATTCCACTAATTATCGTCCTTTCCTTTCCAAATGCAATCTTGTGTTCTTCTTCGATCATTTTTTTCGGTCGTCCATGCATGCGTTTTTTTCATTCGGTCAAAAATATTTTTTGGTGGAGTTTATTGGTGAAGATGAGTTGACGTTTTGGGTGTTATTTGTGCTGAGTGGCAATGAATTTCAAATCAGGTTAGGCTCGTAACCAGGGAGTTTTTTTTGGCTTAAGGTGTTTTGGGGGTTTTGAAGAGTTTTAGGTGTTTTTCTTTAATTTTTTAGGATTTTGAGAAAAAAATCCCAAAATACCTTTCTATAAATTTCTGGCAACGCTTCTTCCTATGGATACACTAAGGTATAGGCTAGGGGTACCTAAAATTAATATATTTTACATATTTATATATGATTTTTAATAAAAATTGATTTTTTCTTAGGGTTACCCTTAGAGTATGACCTAGGAAAACACTAGGGGATACCTAATGGGTACACCATAAGGGTATACCTCTAGGTAGAATGCATACCACTGTAGGAGTATATATTTTTGTGTATACTGAGCAAACTTTCCATAACATAACGACTTAGTCATTCATATGACTGCCATATAAGTCATTGTTACTCGATAGGCTTCTCTTCTCATTTAGCTTCTCTTCTCATTTAGCTTCTCTTTCAAATTTTGTTAGGAGTTCAGGACTACTTAGACTACTCCATGGCTACGCCCTGACTTATAATATACCAAATGAAACAGTCATGGATGCATTCGATGAAACAAACTCTAGTAAAAATCAAGCAAAATTTTCCTATCAATTAAAAATGCGTCATATACACTCCCATCCATAACAATAACCCCAACCAAAAATCATTTCATATAAATCTCATTCAGTTTTCTCGATAATAAAGAGCAAGAAGAGTAAAATGAAAAGTATAGCAAGGCAAAAGGAAAAGTTATGAATTCCTCTTTTTCACGTACGTTCATATAAATTCGACAATAAGAAGAGATGTGCAAGACACACATAAATGTTAAGGGAATAAGAAATCTCTTCTCTCATTCCCGTAAAATGACACACTTGTTTTAATATTCTATAAATCATTTGCTGATAGCATCTCAAAATCTTTTTTTTTCTTCTTCTTGCTGCCTCGAAAAGCTGAAACAAAACAAAATTGGCATAAAATAATTTTTTTTGTTCATTTTTCCCTTTTGGCTTTGCTCTCCTCAGATGTTCTGTTTGCTTTCATTCTCTCATCATTGTCATCATTGAGGCGATGCAGTGATATTTCTTCTTTCTTTTGGGAAACGAACATGAGGAAAAAAGATTTTTTTTGGATGTGATTCTTCGGGGAATCTTAATTGGTGTTGATATTGGATTATTTTGTGTGTGGATTTTAAAGGGATTATTTTGAAGTTTATTTTTATATTTTTTATTAAAATCTGAAGACAGTTTCTAAGGCTACCCATGGTACCCTACCAGGGTAACCATCCTCCTTGTAGTCCTTCAATTCAACTGAATATTAATGCTCTCTTACAAGCTTTTCACATCACTAATTCTTACTTATCGTTCAGTTCCGTCATTTAAGATTATCCAGACTATCATTCTTTTATCTGATAACTCTATAAAAATGCATGATTTGTATGACTTACTAAAATAATACACCTAACCACAATTAGCACAAGAAAAGTACTCACTAGATGACTCGAGCAGTGAGAAAGTTCTTAAATTTGACTGGATTTTCTAGGAATCGTACCTGGGATTGCTGGCTTAGGACGCTGACACCCTACTTTGACCCATTTGCTACTTTTCTAGTGCATATCCATATTTGGCTGACATCAACATTTGAATTGGAATCTACATCCAGGAAAACTGGAACTAATTGTCCCATTTAATGTGGCATTTATCAGCATTTACAGTTCTGATCTTTGCTTTAAATAAAGGATTT
This sequence comes from Chironomus tentans, assembly GCA_963573255.1. NCBI lineage: Eukaryota > Metazoa > Arthropoda > Insecta > Diptera > Chironomidae > Chironomus > Chironomus tentans. Next base: position 10,550,841 of record OY754302.1, read on the forward strand.
GAAACTTAATTTATTTGGTCAAAATATAATCAATATCCAAAATAATCTATAAAAACCTTAATTTGAATTTTTATGACAAATCTTTAATGTTTTTTGATAAAAAACGCCATAAAATCTATTTTTCTAAATAGCCTAGTTTTATCTTAAACATTCTTAAAATATTCAAAAATCCAATAATCTCTCCCCAAAAATCCAACATCATAAATTATCAACAATAATATTGTCACAGTGAAAAAAAGTTGATTTTCTTTGCATAAATCTACTGTAAAATATTTCTAAATCACACAAGATTTAAAGTTTCTGAACGTTTTCTTTATGACTTGATATTTTATTGAATTGAATGAGACACAAAAAAATATTTTTTAAATTTTAAATTTTTTTCATCGCTTGAGTCAACCATACATGTAATAATAATTCTTCATATCATCAGCAACAAATTATCATCGAAATCATTAGAAATTCAATTTTTTATATTCAATTTTTTTGTTGACTAAAACCACATAAACATAAAGAATCATAAAGAATTCCTCGAAATTTTTTGTTCTTTCTTTTCTTTTTTTCTTGAGAAATAAAACACAAGGTAAGTATGAGAGGGATGGGTAGGGAATAAGTGTCAGTGGACGTATCAAAATTAATTTGTTATGATGAACAGAGTCTGGTTTCCAGGGCTACTAGGGCATTCCTATTTATTATTAGGGATAAGGACAGGATAGGTTTGGGTAGAGCATCACTTGGGGAGGGTAGGTGAATAATGAAGGTGGGTAGCGTAGGTGGGTTAGGGGGTTAAGTGGGGAGGGGACGTGGATAGGATATGATTAGTTGGTAGGGTAAGGCACTCCATGTGTAGAGTAGCTGGGTTGGGTAGGTGTGGGTAGAGTAGGAAACATATGTCTAGGGTAGATGGTAAGATAGGTGAATAGAGTATGTAGTAGGGTAGGTGGATAGGATAAGTGCATATCGTAGATGGGTAAGGTACGTGGGTAAGATAGGTAGGGTAGGCCTATCCGTAATAATCACGGCATTACAGTAAGTATAAGTACCCCCAAACCGCACCCATAGAAAGCCACAATCACAAAATTAACCAGCTAAAAATGCTGAAAGAATAAATTCATAAATAAAAGGTCCATTGAGAGATGGCAAAAATTTTTATTTCTTATATTTTATTTATCGATGAAAAACATTCAAGAATTTATTATATATTTTTTTGTTGTTTGCCGAGAGGTGATAAAAGTTTCACTTCAGTAAAATTTCAATGAGTTTTTTTGTTGTTGCTTTAAATAAAAAGGCAGCCAAAAAAAATATTTTTGTCTTTCTCATATCGCGAATTTTGTTTGAATGCATCAATGCACAATCTACTGCTGCTTCCCTTTTTGCTTTCTCACCTTCCCGTTTTGTCGTCAATTATTGAAATTTTTTTTCCATGGAAAAAATTTATGAAAAAAAAAAATAAATAATTTTATTGCAAATATTTATTTTTTTTCAGTTTCCCGCGCTTCGTCTCGTCATATATCCAGCAAGCATAACAGACGTGTCGAGGTAAGATAAGAAGCTCATTTTGCCGACACACACAAAAATATTTATGCTAATAAAATATTCCAAAATGATTCGTTAAATTGCCTTGTTGGAGTTTCTCGGGCGATCACAAAATATCGATAACGAGACGACACATTAAAAGAAACCAAACTTCGACTCGGGCGACTCCATTGATACAAGTACAGAAAGAATGGAAGAGAGCAAAAGAATAAGACAATGCAAATAAAATAAAATATAATAATTCCAGAAGTTACAAATTTTTAATAAACATATTTAAGTCGTGAACATTTGCGAACAACTGACTCGAGGATGAGATGGGAATTGTTCGTGGGGTTTCGTCACTTCTGGTTTTTTCTTTCTGTTCTGCTGAATTTTGAAGCTTTTTTATGATGTTATGGAAATTTTTACGAGGATATTTAAATTCATAATTTTGAATTGATTGTAATTGATTGTGAGCTTTTTTTGGGTGTTGATGAGCAGGAATGGTACTGTGAAGTAGTAGAACATTATGATTCGTTAATCCAGGGATCTTGTGTTCGAAACTAGGACTTAAAATAGGCCTAGTCAACACGATCGATATATTTTCATAGTGGTCGAATACCAACCACATAACATCCAAATACTGACTTTTATGGAATGTTCGCCACTTGATCTACAATATAGATGTCTTTTGGCTGCCAAGACAAATTTACGTAAATCGAGTTGTTCTCAAATTACGTCCACTTTTGAGGGTGAGGGCTTGAATTGTGTAAGACAGACTTTTTTAGGAGGTGTTTTGAAAATTTTCTATATGAACGGCAAACTTTAGGGGGTGTTTTAGAAGAACTCTGTCAAATTGAAGAAAATTTCGTCAAGGATGGTATTTTAACACCCAAGTCACCCCTGGATTGGTGGTTATGAAGGATACCCACGTGGTGATGCCCTTGGTGTAAGGGATCATTTATGATGTCCATTTTTGAGGGAAGGGGTTTGAAAATCTCACTTTTTGATGGACGTCATAAGTGAAGGACCCCTAAGTGATGCTCTATAACAGGAGTTTTTGATAGATTTCATTAGTAAATGGCATTGTATATTATTATTATTATTTTATTAGCAGATAAGGATTAATATATATTAATATATAATTAGTATATACAATGACTAAGGTAACTAATTATAATTATTATTTTTAAATTTCACAATTAATTATCATTCAAAAAATAAATAAATCCCTTTAAAAAGTTTCTGACTGCCCCCCAATATTATTCTAGTTCAGGCTAATTTGAGTCATCAAGTCAAAAACTTAAGTCAAACTTAGTCAAAAAACTTAATAATTTAATTTAATAAACTTCTTGATTTAATAATTTTTCCCTTCAATCAACAAAATAATTCCCATTTTATCCCAACTCAATAATCCAGAACACTCACAAATCTACAAATCCACCTAAAGCTAGACAAAAATAAAGGCAAACGAATAAGAAAATTCCATCAACATAATCGAACATTCCTCCTCAGATTCCAAATAATACAAAACGGAGAAAACATAATCAGTGAAAAAAGCCTTATAAGAATGAACAAGACAATATTGGCAATTGCATAAAAAGAGCTGAGATTTCTTTTATCATTTCAACGATATTCGTAATGGATTTATAAAAATGTTGCAGTAGCAATAAGAAGAGGAAAGGTACAGAAAAAAATGTAAAAGAGAACTAAAGAACATTTTTTACATCGACAATATGCATATTGGGTAACGAGAAACAATTTCTAGAACACAAAACTTTTTTTTGGGGTCATTCATAAGTCACGTCTATCATAAAATGTAATTTTTATAGCTCTCTGTATTCTTAATTGCCAAATTTTGATATAAAATGATATATAATTTAAGTATTACACAGCCTGAGCCCCTCATCAAGACCCCTCGAATTCGAGGACCTTCCACATGTCACCAAGTGGACCAAGAAGCCTTAAATGGACCAAGTTCGATTCCCAAAGTTTCGAGTGTAACTGCCAGACATCATAACTGAATAACCCAACTGCTTCTGCCCCATATGATGGGATAATCACAAAAGTTTGTCACATCCAAAACGAAATCTGAATCAACAGCTAAGAAGTCACACAAAATGCATAACGAAATTATCAGTCAGCCAAGAATGAATAAAGAAATACAAAATTGCAATTGTTTGCATTCAACCACGATAAGATAGCGAAATGAGAAAAAAAAATCGTTTAAGATTTCCAATAAAAGAAATAAAATGAGATAGAGCAGCAGTAGCATTAAGAGCATTGGTAAAGGCTAGCAGCTTAAAATAAATGTTGGAAAAAGAATTGTTGATAGTAAGCAAATTGTATAGTATTTAAGTTATTGCTCACAATAATTTCATGTTTCTTTCTTCATTCTGCTGCTGCTTCTTTTTCCGTTCAATAATGTTTTTCATTTTCTTTATGCTACATGTGAATTGTGTCGTGTGTGATGCTATTGAATGGAAAAATATGAATTAATTGGATTTTGGGGTTTAATTGAAAGTTGATGTTTGAAATTTTTTTTGGAAGTTGAATATAAGGAATTTGGGATCAAACCAGGGACGTATTCAGGGAGGGGTTTTGGGGTCAACCACCCCCACTATTTGGGATTTTTTTTCAATTTTCTAGGGTTTTTTTTAAGATATATAAATACCAAAACCCCTCCCTCTAAAATATTCCCCCTGGATCAGACCTTGTTTCAATAAAAGTATTTTTAAAGTGGTGTATTTGAGGAATCATTCCAAACCAACCACACCCCCCACCTAAATTTTGCATTCACTCTTGAATAAAATAATTAAAATTCTCTAGGAATTTTAAAATTACTTATTAAAAAGGACTCAAAGTTGAAGTGGTTTAGTAAGAGTAATTTGTATAGCTGTCTAAATTCCCACATATAGAACCGCTTCTCCAAAGTAAGGGGAACTAAATTTTTGATTTGACCCCTGGTGCCAGTACTTATTGATGCACCACAAAATTGACTACTAAAAATTTAAAAAAATCAAAATAATATTTTTGTTCTTTAAATTTATAATTTAGAAGTTGAATTTTTTGAAATATTTATAAAAAAAAAAAACTGTAAAATATAATTGGATAGAATTAATTTAAAAAAATAAAATTGACGGTTCAACTCGAATTTTTTTATTTTAAAAAAACTGGAATAAAAAATGAAAATGATAATCCGGATATCGTGTATATTCATTGCAAGGATTCGAACCTTGTCAACTTCTTCAATTATTCTTCATATTCAGTTATTCAATAAATATTAATTTAATAAATTTGACAAATTCCACATAACTTTTTTCCACTAAAAACCAAAATTTACTTCCAACAATCCACATTACCTGCTTCACTCCAAAACATTCAAATTATAAAAAAGAGAAATAAGTATTTTTCCATTTGTTCCACAAAAGAAATTGATTCATTAAAACTGGGAAAACTGGACAGCAGAACTAAAGAGTACAATCCATAAGCAACATAAGCAAAAAGTACATTCAATAAGTGGATGAGAAAATAAGAAAAATCGATAAAGTCAAATGGCGCTATAGTTTCCATAAATAGAAAATCTCGATCAGGGAAATGCAGAGAGGATGAACAGAAACTGAAAAAAAATATTTTTTATTTTTGCATTTTTCGAAAATACATAAATATTGAACTTTAATCTAATTAAATGTCTGTTTCTCTTTCTTTCTCTCATGTTGAATAAACATAAGAATGATATTGTTTGTTGTTCAATCGGTTATTTTTACGTTTCTTTTGCTGATTCTTGTTTGTGTCTGGGGGGATGATTTGGTAGTTTTTGAGCGGTTTATTTTGGGATATTGAGAAAGTTTTTGAGCATTTTGTACTTTAATAATGACATAACCTTAAAGTTAAGGAAGAAAAATCTAGAAAGTCATGATTTGACCCTTAAAACCCAAGTAAGACAGTAATTAAGGACTTTAATCAAAAAACTGGGTAGAAATGACTCAAACAACTCAGGGGTGGAGCCAAGAAGAGGTTCGAAGGAGTCCAGGTCCCCAATCGAGATTGACATTTGTCGAGAGGTCAGAACCCTTTTGAGGTGTAACCAGGAAGGTCTAAAAGAGTGACTGACTCAAGTTTATCTAAGACAGACCCAATAAATTATTTTGTGTTCTCAAAAATGCGCCTTAACCTTCTGCATGTTTGAAAGATGACCCAAAAACTTTACAAAAAATTTTTTCTTGTAGTTCGACTGAAAAATTCCCACAGGAAGGTAAATCACAGTTCCATGACAATGTTTCTCACATACACACACACAATGGATATAAATATATGTAATTTTATACCAAAAATACACCTTGCATGTACATTGTCCAACTCCTCTCCACCTCTTGTATTTTTTGACATTTTCTGCAGTCCTCAGCATTATTTCGAATGTCAGTTTATGTAAGCATTCACATATCAGTAATAAATTGACCTTTCTTTGAATTGCTTTAATGCAAGTTTGATCTCTCCGACTCATATTTTATTAGTTCTGATTTCTTTCCCCCTTTTTTCTGGCATGTGATTTTTTTGTCGCAGGAAATTATCCTATTTTTACCTTACTCACTTGTCCCTTGGTCGTTTAGAATTGAGAAATTTATGGATATTCAAAAATTTTATCGGTTTTAGGTTGATGTGAATTTTTTGGAGTGGTGGGGGTGTTTTGGGTACAAAATATTTAAATGGAGTGAATTATAGGTTAGGTTGGTCCATAAAAATGCTAAGCAATGCAGCACTAAGTCTCATATTCATATCCCTTTAAAATACTAATTTCTTCACCAAATTACCAAAAATTCATTAAAGTTCCATAGCAAACCATCCAAATCTACTCACAAATCAATCTGAAAGACCATTCAGCATTATATTTCATTAATGTCAATCAATTAGAGTTCCCTCAACTTTTGTCTTCCTCATTTTCATTTTCTGTTCCATTTTTAGAGCACAACAGATGCTCATCCAATGTTAATAATTAACCAACGGCGAGTAAACTTCGATGGCTTCGCAGAAACGTCACCCATTCTAAATGTCAATAACATTGTCTCCGACGACCAAAGAGCTCTTCTTAAGAGAGAGAAAAAAATATGAAATAAAATTTTATAATTTATAATTTGTGTGTTTTCTTCACATCGGTAAAGCCGCACTTAAAAGCTCATAAATTTCAGAATCAATTTCATCGATAATTGGACGTGAGTGGAATGGAAGTTGGAGACTAATAATAAAAGGTATAAATGTGGAATTATGAAATATTAAAATGAATATGTGTGTATCTATATATTTGTTTATGATGACACATAATGAAGACGACGATCCATGTTAATCATCTTGAAGAAATAAATGGATGTTACTAGAAAATGAGGGCTCGTTAAGTTTTGGGAGTATAAGAAGAACAAAATGTTAAATTTAGAACTAAGAATTTAGAATAATTTGGTAAAAACTAAATTTTTCTTTGATGAGTAAAGGTTCAAATCCTTTGATTAACTTGAAATGCTAAATACTTTGATGAAACTTAGTTTGTTTTTTTTTTAAATTTACAGGTTTTAAAACTTTTTAAATTTTAGAAAAAGTTTTAAAAAAATTAAAAAGAATCACAGAAATTATTTTTTTAAAAACCTTTTTGCTCAAAATATTTTTTTTTTCACTTCCAAATCTCCTCAGGTTCCACATCAACATTCATAACTATACTACCTTAAAATATAATAAATAGATAAAAGAAAATGTTTATTCTTATTCAAAAATATGCAAATGAGAGCTCATTTATTGAATTATAAGAAGAAGAATGGGAAGAATTGAGAATTATTAAAAGAGAAGTCTATTAATGAATTTAAATAATGCTTGTTAGGATGACAATTTATGGCATCGTCCATTAGATAACCGCAAAGATCGATATTTTACAGACTCTCTTCACATTCGTTATTTTTTTTGTGTGTCTCACATGTATGAATATGAAACAAGATGTATATGGATAGATTTATTAAATTGAATTATGGATCATTTCATGGGAAACTTTTAGGCAAATTAAGGAATACAAAAGATTTTATTATTGATTGACATGATAAAAAAGGTAGAAAAGAGATAATTTGTTTTATTCATTTTTTAGCGATAGTTTGGCAAACGCGTTGATGGGTTTATGGGAATTGTACGTAAGTGATGTGTATTTGAGGTTGAATATTTATTCTGGAAAGTATAAAATTTTATATTTTACAAAAGATTTCTAGAAAGTTAAAATTTTAGACTTCTTACTCTCAATTTTGTAGAAAATAATTGTTTTTTGTCGAAAATTTCAATTTTTTGATTAAATTTAGTTCAGATGGGGTGGTGGGGAAGTAAAATACCTCAGTTTAAGTGTCGAATCCAAATATATTTAGACCATTTAATACAAGTTTTTGCCAAATTTTATTAAAATGTAAATCAAAATTCTATTAAATTTAATCGAAAGTTGAAGGTTCGAATCCTTAAATTAAAAAACTTTTTATGATGGGTTTTCTTCAATTAATATTTTTTTGAACTTGAAATCATTTTTTTAGATTTTTTTCATACCATAAATAATGTGATTACAATTAACTCAGATTAGGGGGTGAAAGGGGTACCTAAGTTAAAGAGTATTCATAATATTAATTAAGACAACTTAAAATCAGGTTTTGCCAAAATTATCGAATTATGAATTAAAGTTGTATTAAACCGTATTAAATATATTAGAAAGTTGAAGGTTCAAATCCTTAAATTATAAAATATATGAAATATTTTTCAAATAATTACCTAATTTTCCACCTAGCCCTCGATTCAGAAAAAATAATTCCCATACATTTCTAAAATCACCATTCCATGAACAAACAATAAAAAAAACAAAAATTACAAAAGAACAACGTCAAAAGAATGTCAAAACTGATAAGATTCCTGAAATATGTTTCGAAGTGTGCTTCTCGAAGGCTCGAAAGAACGCTGGAAAACTTAATTTTCGATGAAAACGCCTTAATTCTGCTTTTCTCGATTTTATTTTTCACAATGCCTAAACGGCTAACGTTTCTCTAAAGAAACAAGTAATAAAAAACAATTAATTCCTGCTTAAATTAATTAAATAAAGCTTACTTTAATTTTGTGCCTTCTGCACGCTTCCACAAGTCGATAAAAAAGAAGTTCAAAACGGGAAAGTTGGAAAGGGAAGAAAGCTTCGACAATCAAAACTTCCAATGAATGTTCCAAAAGAAGAGGAGACGTATTTAAATAAATTCCGTTGTAAATTTGTATGAATGAATGAATGTAAATTAATTCAAGAAATTGTGTGGAAGTGAATTAAATTTAATTAATTTTTACAATATATTTTAATTCATAAAATCTTAAATTTAATTCAAAATCGTTCGTCACTTCCAAATAGTGACATCCTCCCCAAACACGAAACTATTTACGTTGCTTCTTGCAAACTTGTAGATCACCATCATCATCGATGTCATAATCGTCGCCAATTGATAATTCTGGAGAGGCTGGAGGAGTATTGTGTCTAATCACGGTACTTTCTCCTTGATTGTCGCTGTTTCGTTGGATAGGAACTCTCCTAATATTTGATGATAATTCCATTGGACGTGATGCTAAATTGCTATATGTAGCTTGTGGTGCTCTAATTGGTGAATGAGCACGATTTTGTGTTACATTGGAACTTCCAGGTGCTTCGAATGGCGTAAGTTGTTGAATTGGATGTAACGGCAATGTAGGATCTGCTAAATTAGCATGTAGCCAGTTCGCCTCACGAACTTCATCAGTCAAATCACAACGATTCTGTCTAATCAGATATCCTTTGCTCTTGTGGATCAAAACTGGTGTTGAATCTGGCAGTTTTGCGTCGATTCGGTCAGTCAAAACGTAGAATTGACGCTCATGTAATTGCAATGCGACCATTCTTGATATAAATGTTGCAAACCCAAAATTTCGTGTTAACTTCGTTCGTTCACAATAAGCCAATTTGAGTCCAGTTGTATTGTACTCCTGTTCTAACACACGTAGTACAGCAATAACATAAAATGTCGATGTCGCTGCCAGTTGTCTAAATCCAAACAATGCCATAGGCATAGGAGAATTGCGGATGTCGTATTCAGCACCAACAGCAAACGGAACTAAATATCGTGCACGTCCAGAAATCAATTCTGGATCAGTTATGTTGATGACACGACCTTCCAACATCATTTGACGTTTGTCGATGAGTAACTGATATTCTCGAGCACTTGTAAGATAGATAAATACGACGTTATCTATGATTCTTGCATTATAGTCAGCCACACGATGAATGCCAATAATTGTACTACATTCTACTATGAATTCATGTAGCAAGTCGGACAGCAATGTTTTCTTACATATTGGCTCTAGTTGGACTGTTCTCACTTTGTCTTGTTGCACGACATCATTTTGTATAGTGATTTTCAATGACTCTAACGACGCTCTAGTGCGCTTTCGTGATTCCTTCTGTTTAGACATTGTAATTCTGGAAGATATAATACAAGAAGGAAAGTTAGAGTCTGAAAGTAAATAATAAAATTTAATTAGAATAAACTTTATAACTTCTAATAGTCATAAGGTTTTTGGTAGTTCAGAGATGTTGATTTTAGCGAGTTTTCTGATCGGTCGACGTTTTATTTTGCCATTTGCTTTTCTCACATCAGCCACTCTCGCTTGACCATCTTTTCCGAAGAAAAGCTTCTCCACTCTTCCTCTTGGCCATTCTTTACGAGTCTTATTTGGCTCGATCATCAAAACCAAATCACCTACTCCCAATGGATCTTTTTCCATCAGCCATTTGACCTTTTTTGTCAAGACTGGTAAATAATAGGCAGTAAATTTCCTCATCAATTCATCCGCCAACACACGACCCTTTCGATAAATTGTTCTATCATCCACATGCACGTATTTACCATTGTGCATTCCTGGTAACAATGGCCATCCTGGTCGATGCTTCGCCAAATGATGTGGCGTCAACAATGAATCATCCTCTGAGTCAATCGAGTTGTGAGTCAAAGGTCTCAAATTCAAACGATGACTTGCTTCACTCACTGCAATACTCAATTCAACACGAGTGACTTTCCTATTTGTTAGTGTGTCAGCTATGGATCTTTTGACCTCCTTAATGAGTCTCTCATAAAATCCTCCAAACCATGGTGTTCCAGGTGGAATAAATTCCCAATCCACGCTATATTCCTCAGATAACTTTTGTCTGAGACTTGATTGTTGCTGAGCTAGGAATATTTTTGTATTCTCATAGTCTTCTTTGAGAATCTTAGATGCTCCGACGAAATTTGTTCCATTATCACTCACAAATTTTCTCACAGGTCCATGTGCACTCCAAAATACCACTATTGCTTCCAGTACTCGAAGAGATTCTAATGAATCCAAAATATGAAGGTGCACAAATCTTGTTAAAGTGCAAGTGAAAATCATTATGTAGATTTTCTTTACTCTTCCATAGCTTATGACGTTTAATGGTCCCAATAAGTCGATTCCAGTGACCTCAAATGGCTGTAACTCTGGATTTACACGATAGTCAGGTAATGGTGCCATGATTTGATCATAAGGTTGAGCATTCATAAATTTGCAATAATTGCAATGAGCTTTAATTGTTTTTAAAGCTTGTCTCACTTGAGGAATCCAACATTTGGATCTTAATTCAGCAATCTGGGATTCTGTTGCGATATGCTTGAACTTTTCATGATAAAACATCAATAAAACAGGCATTAACTCGTTTTTCCTCGGGAGAACAGGAACAAATTGCTGTGGAAAGCTCAAAGAGTTCAAATTTGCACGTGAATTGATTCTCAATAATCCTTGACGATCCATAAAAACACTCAGCTGCGAAAATTCTTTATTCCTGACCGGTTTCCCTTGACTGATTTGCTCATATTCTTCAGCATATGTCTCACGTTGCATCATACGAAAAATGAAATGCTCTGCTCGCTCAAGATCTGCACTTGTCAAATGTCTGAATCCATTATGTTGACGTTTCAATTCCATTCGTGCAGGAATGTTATTGTATTGACTGTTACGAAAGAGTGGCATAAAAACGTCCATATAAAGCTTAAGCTTTCTTGCAACTGCATTTTTCAGTTTGCGCCATCTTCCACGAGTCCTTGGACTCAACTTGTCAATTAATCTCCTTGTAAATATTGTACATTCTGCTGGAGGTAATTCATGTGTCGAATAATTCAGCCGCTCTAAGTAGATGTTGCTTGCCATAAATGATTCATCCATCATTAATTTGTCTGGGGTTTGTGGCCAGTTCTCTACTGAATCCTTTAAAAATTCAGGTCCAAGAAACCATTCTGACTTAGAATCCGCGAAATCAAATTTCTTAAACTTTGTCACCATATCTGCTGGATTTAAATTTGTAGGGACATAACGCCAATTGTCTCTATTAGTCAACTCTAATATTTCCTCTATTGGTGAGACTGCGTATTTTAATAGCCTTTGATTTGGATTTAAAATCCATCGCAATACAACCTCCGAATCACTCCAATAATGTCGATCAAATTGGATATCATCCATAACTTTGATGATCGTGTCTCCCAAACGTGCTGCTAATAATGCTGCGAGTAATTCCAGACGTGGAATCTCTTTGATTTCGGTTTTAGTCTGGAGTCTTAATGGAGTTACTTTAGCTTTCGCCATCACAATATTACTCTCGACTCTATTGTCAAAATGAGTAACTATATATGCGACACATCCATAAGCTTCTGCTCCAGCATCACAAAATACATGTAGTTGTATTTTCTCTGCTTTCTTGATGGAATCTAGACTACAATAACGTCTAGGAATTTTCAACTTTGCAACTTTCTCAATGTCAGCTAGCCAAATCTTCCAGTCTGCTTGAATTTCCTCAGGTATTGCGTCATCCCAATTGATTTTTAATTTCCAGCTACGTTGCAATAAGATCTTTCCTCTAATTATGAAGGGCGCTATTAATCCAAGCACGTCATAAATCCTTGCAATTGTACTTGCTTGATCTCGTTTAGTTGGATGATAATTAAATTCAGTGACTAGCTTGATAAAAATATTCCGATCCAGTTGAAATACGAATGAGTCAGTTACTGTATCCCAATTGCATCCGAGAACTTTTGTTGTGAATCCTTCAGCTTCATTTGCTAATATTGGCATCAACTCTTGTTTCACATGTTCACCCGGAAGCGCCTTGAGAAATTCTAGTGAATTACTTTGGAACGAAATTAAATTCCAATTTATGTGCTTGCAGATTTCTATACACTCTAATGCTCTAGAAATTGCGATATCAACAGACGGTTCTGACGTGATGATATCATCCATGTACATTTGGCTAATAATTGTTTGTGCTGCCTCAGGATATTTCTGTTTCCAATTCTCAGCATTCCAATTCTTGATGAATTGCGACACAAAAGGACTGCAAGTTGGTCCAAACGCCATGACATCAAGTATTAATGTCTTCACTGGTTGACTAGGATGTTCTCTAAACAATATCCTTTGACACTGTTGGTCTCTCAGGCAAACTTTGATTCGATGGAACATTTGTTGAACGTCAGCAGTAAACGCGATTTGATTCATTCGCATTCTCAATAATGGCTTGACCAAATCAATCAGTAGATCAGGTCCTTTCAAAAGCTTATCATTGAGTGAAACACCTTCATACTTGGAACTAGCATCATACACGATTCGGAACTTTGGGGGGTCTTTATTTGCATTTATCACTAAGCTTAACGGCAAATACCATATATTGTTCCAATTTCGATTCATATCCACTTCATTTGAATACCGCATATAACCCAAGTCAATTAATTCTTTCACTTTGCTGACGTATGCCTCATAATATCCTGGATTCTTAGACAATCTTGATTCTTGTGATAGAAGTCGTTTATAAGCTACAGGATAATTATTTGGTAATGATGGAATAACATTATCACGTCTATCCCATATCAACGGAACTTCCACTGTTCCATTCGGTAAAACATTCAGTTCCTCACGTAGAATAGTTATGGCATTTCTCTCAGCTTCCGTCATTATAGAATCCTTGGCTCTAATGCCCAACGACTCAATCGAATTAAAAAATGTAAGCAAATCATGAAGCTCTTCATTAGTCACTTTATCGCTGTCGCCTATCTCATCACACAGTCGATAACTATTTCCTGTTGCTTTAGCAGTTACATTCAAATTAATGGATGATGGTAAAGCCTCTAATGGATTACCACCATAAACTGTCACGCCAAGTTTAGCTTCCAAAGCCACTGGATATCCTTGACCGCCTTCAATAAGTCCTTTGATGCTCTCGATAGCAAATGCATGAGGACTTCCTATTAACATCACTGGCTCCTCGTTCAAATAACTCTCAAAATTAATATTTCGAAGATACGGAAACCTTTCCTTCATTAGTTTCATGTCTAATGATCTCGCTGGCAAATCCAAGTCCACAATTGAATAACAATCCTTCAGGATTAATTTTTCAGAATGCTCTAATACACCCTGAACTTCCAAGTCAAACTTGATTGCCATACAATCTTTAATCGTTCCATCAGTCCACTGCAAGCTTAATTGATGAGGTGTTCCAGAAATTCCCAGCTCGACTCGCAAGTCTTCTCTCACCAAAGTAACTTCTGCAGCACTATCGCCAATACTGTAAGCTACGATATGTCCCTTTGGACCGATGAATTTATTTTTGAACATCTTAATTGTTTTTGGAACTTCAGATGTCAAGTGATTTAATTGCACAACTCCAGCCAAATGTGAATTTGCATTTGGAACTAAATTGTATTGTCGAGGAGGTTGTGCATGAAATGCTCCAGATGCGCTTGATACGGCTGCTTGCGCTACATGTGCTTGTTGTGGATTCTGAGCTGGACGTTGCGCAGGTTGTTGTACTTGAGATTGACTTGCTAGTACCGGTTGTTGATTTCCAGTTGGTTGTGAAGCTTGTGCTGCATTATTATTGGCTGCTGCATTCTCCAAGTTATGTTGAGCATTACTAGCATTGCGTCTTGTATTGGATCTCCTAAATTGTCTGCCATCGTTTCCACCTTGACTCTTATTGCAGGCGTAATGAATTGTTGCGTGATGTTTTTGGCTACATCTCCCGTTATTGCCGTACTTCATTCCACAACTGATCTTTAAATTACATTCAGTTGCTCTGTGACTGGTTGAAATCAGACAATTGCGACACAATTTCTTCTCAATGACTGTTTTAAGTCTTTGATCCTCATTCATGGCTTGAAACTGGCTGCATTGGACGGTAAAATGAGTTGCTCTATTGCATATCTCACATTTCTTCTCCAATGCATTGACTCGATTCATTTCGTATCCCATATACGGAGCTGTAGATCTATCTCTCAACTCGAACTTAAAATCCTGCTTTGAGTTTCCTTTATTTGCAGAAACTGATGATCCAGTTGACATTACTTGCGCTGTTCTAGGTTTATCATCCTTCTTGAAACTTTTGTCTCGTTTCTGATCCGGCTTTTCATCTAATATAGGCAATCGCTCGCTCAAGTAGTCATAAATTGTCTTTAAACAAACCACTACTTGCCTTCCAGGATTATTACGCATAAATAACTCCTTACAACGTGCCTTATCCTCATTATTGAATTGCTCGTAAATTGTTTCAGCTAGCTCATTGGAATTTAGATGTCCAGTCTTTGCATAAGTACATGCTGCAAAATAACTTTGTAAAATCACTCTGATCTTTACTGCATCGTCACGATATAAATAATTAGGAATCTTGAGGACTCTAATGTCCTTGCTTTTACGTCGCACTAAAATCATTGGATCTCCAAATGATTCCCTTAGGATCTGCATAATATCCTCTAGTGGATATAAATTAATGAAGTCCTTCACCGCTTCAAATGCATCACCCTTTAGTGCTCCACGAATGTACAATTTAATTTCCTTATCATCGTACTGACACTCAGTTTTATAACGATGCACGTCTTGCTCAAATTCCAGCCATTTCATTGAATCTCCATTGAACTCAGCTATTTTCGGCATAGCTTTTCGAATGCTGGCTAAGCGTTTGTCGTTCCTAGTTTCCTCCTGAACTGTCGTGAATCTCGATAACACATCCACCAACGTTGTATCAGCTTCATTATTGCTGTTGTCATTGACCTGGACCATTGGAACTTGACTATTATTAATGTCTGTAGCATTCAAATTCCTCCTAGTTGATTCACTTGATGGGATTGCAGCGCCTTGCGAATAAAAACTGCTCATGTTCAACGATACGTTTGACGAGTGTGCTGTAATTGAATCTGTGGACGCTAATGTCCCAGATCTCAAAAGTGCAGTTAATTGTTGCTGCATTTGATCCATTTGACGTTGCCTTTCGTCTTCTCTTGCTCTCAATTCTAAAAGCTGACGCTCTAATGCGATCGCTTTTTCCGTGGCTCTTCGTTCACCACTTCTGGCTGTCATCACTTCATTCTGCAAACGTAATTGCTCCTCATTTGGAGCAGGATCAACATTTACAACTCGTCCTCTTTCGATGCGCTTGAATGATTCAATATCACTCGAATCAAACTCCTCATCCGTATCAAATTCAGCTTCTTTTGGCTCAATTGTTGTGTCACGTAAGAAAAACTTCCTTCTGGATCTGATTGGCTCGCTGTATCTTGTTGATTTGAAAAATACTGACGCGTGAGCATTTGAAACATTCTCTCTACATGTCGTACACAGCCATGGAACTGCCTCTTCACTCAAATTGTCCAGCTTTAATCCAACACAATGAATATGAAACGTCCTGTTGCATGTGAAACAAAAGATCATTGGATTGTACTCATAATTTGCTGACACGGGATGCAAATATTCCGCTGATTTCACTGGAAGTTTGCACCTGATGACTGCACATTTATATTCAGGCTTGATCTTAGTTCCGGGTAAATAATATGCACGAATTTTTGAAGCCAGGGGATCTTTCTGATCAAGTTGCTTGATCCATTCAGCATTCAATTGACCGTCTTTAAACACTTCCATTGTAAATCGCCGACTCGATTGACTTTGATTGTTGATGACCGCTGGATGTTGTTGTTGAAATGAATTTGATTGATGAAGAAGATCGTGTGTGGGGGTATTTGAGGCCTTTGAACTGCCGTAATTTCGTCGATTGCTTGCTCTAATGCAAAACAATCAACACATGCGATTGAACTGACCTCTAATAGTCAGTAAGACTCAATCGACTTTAAATAATTTGCGTAACCTATAATGAAAAAGAAAAATAATTTTTATGAAAATTATTTTCTCACCAAATTTCCTTCTAATCGTGGAAATTAGATTCTCTGCTGCAAGTCAGACACTCCTCGAAGTTCCTCTATTGCCAGAAATCGCTCTCACGATAAAAATTAAAAGAAAAAATGTTTCGAAGTGTGCTTCTCGAAGGCTCGAAAGAACGCTGGAAAACTTAATTTTCGATGAAAACGCCTTAATTCTGCTTTTCTCGATTTTATTTTTCACAATGCCTAAACGGCTAACGTTTCTCTAAAGAAACAAGTAATAAAAAACAATTAATTCCTGCTTAAATTAATTAAATAAAGCTTACTTTAATTTTGTGCCTTCTGCACGCTTCCACAAGTCGATAAAAAAGAAGTTCAAAACGGGAAAGTTGGAAAGGGAAGAAAGCTTCGACAATCAAAACTTCCAATGAATGTTCCAAAAGAAGAGGAGACGTATTTAAATAAATTCCGTTGTAAATTTGTATGAATGAATGAATGTAAATTAATTCAAGAAATTGTGTGGAAGTGAATTAAATTTAATTAATTTTTACAATATATTTTAATTCATAAAATCTTAAATTTAATTCAAAATCGTTCGTCACTTCCAAATAGTGACAAAATATGATGTCTTTATAAGCTATAATAAAGAAATAGAAACTTCCATTCCATGTTTCACGTTTCTCACATAAATGAGTGAGCATCATCAAGTGCTAATGGAATGGCAAATTGCTGTTTACAAAAAGGAATCTAAATTAATAATCATCGCTGACCCCTCTATTCATATACACAAGCCAAGCATTTGTTCTATGACAAATTTATTATTTTATCTTTCTCGAATGGACTCTTCATCTCCATGTCTATTTTTTCTCTACTCTGCCGTACTTTTTTTTCTCATACATATAAAAAAATATGTTGCGCTTAAAAGCAAACACGTTTCACATTTCTTTTATCATATATGAACAATCACTTCATCTCGTAGACTAGGCAAGTCGGGCAGCATGTGTGATGGTCGAGTCGGAAAAGTGAAAAAAGAGAGGAAGGAAGCAGAAATATAGTAGCAAAAAAATTATTATTTATTATGGTCCATTAAGCACTTAACATGGTCAAGGCATATTTTTTCATCATTATATATGGAACTGGATGAGAAGTAGGCAGGAGTGGTAAAAAAGTAGATTTTTTTTGGAGAGTATGTATGTTTGATAGGATTTTTGGGGTTTGTGACGCAAAAAAAAAAACAGAAAATAATTGTTAAAAGTTAATTTTTACAATTTAATTCGAAGGATTTGAACCTTTGACTTTTGCATTTTATTGTTCCAAATGACTTTTTATAATTTTATAACTGTTCACAATTTTGACTATATTAATGTAGCTGAAAATTTACTATAATTTTACTGAACATGCATGAACCAGCACATGTTATGAATATAGGCGGTGATTATGTTTTATCAAAGCAATGCAGTGGCTAGAAGATGACCCAGATGGAAAAAGGTTGTATGAAAGTGATTTTCTACATAATCAGACATAACTTAATTAAATCTAGGAAGCTTTTGTAGCTTGAGATTTGAACTAAAAAGCGCCTGGACCCATGCGTTATTTAGACTGGCTAAGTCGCATATTTGTCACAGATCAGGTCTATCCTCAGACTTTTCTTTCAAAGTAAACTTTTCTTGACACAATATTCAGACATTCCGACAATTTACGTCCACCAACTCCACCATCCTTGCCAATCCTCAGCAGAAAAAATGAAAGATAATATCTCTTGAAGTAGATGTGTAATAAAAAATATATCATCATCATAAAATATAATAAAAATATATAGAACAAGAGTCGAGATGTCATAAATATCTATTAAAGAACACTGACGTGGAAAATACTGCTGCTACTGCTGCTCACATGAGAGGATCTTAAGGGAAAGATGCAATAATATCAATATAAAAATGATGATAAGACCATCCACATATATATTTTTTGGAAATAATAATAAATGACCGAATGTAGAGCAACAGCACCAAAATGATTTATGTCGGATATATTTATCCCTCCGACTCTCGCAAAGAAATAATAACTAGAAATCATTTTTATTCTCACAGATGCACGTAAAAATGATTTCTTACTTGAATCCAAAACATATTGATATTGGCTATTGGAGCATCAGCAAATGGATAAATAATAATTGATTCTTGGTATCATAAAAATTCCGCTAAATCTTGAGGGAATTTAGCTGAATCTTTTTTTTACTCCGTTCTGTTTACCAATCCATTAGACAATCAACTTGTCTTAATCCGATTCGATTTTGTTGTGGTCGATTCAATTATGTGGAACTAGAAGTGAGGGCGCGTTGGGGGATTTTGAGAAAAAATTAAGATTTTACAAATTATACAAAAAAAATTAATATAATTCTAAAAAAAGAATTAATGTAATTCTAAATGGTGAGAATTGAACTTCAAACTTTCACAATTATTTATAAATTTTTATAAATTGCATATTTATAAGATTGACAAATATTTAATGACTATTTAAGAAAAATGAATCCAATTTTATGAAAAATTTATCACAAAAATTATAAAATCTTTGGTTCGAATTTTTAAATTTCCACCAAAAGTTAAACTTTTTTTTAAAAATAAATCTTCTCAACCAAAAATTCATCATTAATCCCAATATAGTTTTCAAAACCATAATCAAAACAGACAGTCCACCTCACTTATATATATAATCACCATCCATAAAAACCTCTCCATTTCTTCACAAAAAAGATTTTCTTTCATCAAATGTGTACAACAGAACTGACAGAATTGAAGACATTGTGATGATTTGATTGAAGAAAATGAGAAAGGCCAGTAAAAATATTAATCCATGATTAAAAGAGGCTGAAAGTGCTGGCAATTAAATGATAAAATTAGATGAAAATAATGAACAGAAAAACAATTTCAAGGAAAAAAAATGCTGGATTTATTCATTATGAATGTGGATTAAGTGATTTTGTGAAGAAGAATTTGATATTATTATTATTGAGTGATGGTTTTTTTTGGTTTTTGTTGTCAATATATATTTTACTTGATTTATTTTACAAGTTTATGTAAAATAATTTAAATATAAATTTTGTCAGCATAAACTTAAAGAATTGAAAATAAACAATTGTAAATAACAACAAAATCAGGATTCGAATCCCATTTATAATAAATTTTGTCTGATTAAACTGCACATTTTTAAATCTTTTAACTTCCACGCATTGCGTGCAAGTTATTGTATTCACTTTTTTTGAGATTTTCACTAATTTTGATTTTTTGAGTCAATGGAAGCATGAATCTTTACGTTTTTGGTCTCATATGACAGGTATTGAAAATATCTATTACCTGAGGTATGTTTGGTTCCAGTCAGTTCCGTTGCGTTGGAACTAGACGCAAAAAACCGTTAAAAACCAAAAATTTGTATGGAAAATTTTTTATGCGGTGACTTTCGTACAATTTCTTGTATCTGATACGATAGGCCGTACCTTAAAACCAAAAAGCGCTACTTAACATCTGAACTTTATGTCCATTTAGTGACCGAAAAATGCAAAAAACATGATTTTTTATGACAGTTGCGCCATTTTTGATTCCGCACTGGAATTAACATTTCAAGCCTTGAAATAGGTATAAAATGAAAGATCAACTCAGGATCTACATTTAATATCCGCTATGTTGGTACTTTAGAGGTTCCTGTAAAAAGTTACAGCATGAAAAAGATTGTTATAAAAATTATAACACTTTTGTTTACGTTACGTAAAATCCTTACGTTACGTAAAATTACGTAACGTGAATTTCACTTAAAAAATTTTATTGGACATAGAGACTGTAGATGTTTACTGGATCTTGTTTAATTGGACATAGAGGCTGTAGATCATTACTGGATCTTATTTTTATTGGACATAGAGGCTGTAGATCATGACTGGATCTTATTTTATTGAACATAGAGGTTGTAGATGTTTACTGGATCATATTTTTACTGGACATTGAGGCTGTAGATGTTTACTGGATCATATTTTTACTGGACATAGAGGCTGTAGATGTTTACTGGATCATATTTTTACTGGACATAGAGGCTGTAGATGTTTACTGGATCATATTTTATTGGTCATAGAGGCTGTAAATGTTTACTGGATCTTGTTTAATTAAACATAAAGGCTGTAGATGTTTACTGGATCATATTTTTACTGGACATAGAGGCTGTAGATGTTTACTGGATCATATTTTATTGGTCATAGAGGCTGTAAATGTTTACTGGATCTCGTTTTACTGGACATATAGGCTGTAGATGTTTACTGGATCTTGTTTAATTGGACATAGAGGCTGTAGATCATTACTGGATCTTATTTTTATTGGACATAGAGGCTGTAGATGTTTACTGGATCTCGTTTTACTGGACATATAGGCTGTAGATGTTTACTGGATCTTATTTTTATTGGACATAAAGACTGTAGATGTTTACTGGATCTTGTTTAATTAGACATAAAGGCTGTAGATGTTTACTGGATCTCGTTTTACTGGACATAGAGGCTGTAGATCATCACTGGATCTTATTTTTATTGGACATAAAGACTGTAGATGTTTACTGGATCATATTTTATTGGACAGAGGCTGTAGATGTTTACTGGATCTCGTTTTACTGGACATAGAGGCTGTAGATCATTATTGGATCTTATTTTTATTAGAAATAAAGGCTGTAGATGTTTACTGGATCATATTTTTATTAGACTTAGAGGCTGTAGATGTTTACTGGATCATATTTTTACTGGACATAGAGGCTTTAGATGTTTACTGGATCATATTTTTACTGGACATAGAGGCTGTAGATGTTTACTGGATCATATTTTATTGGTCATAGAGGCTGTAAATGTTTACTGGATCTTGTTTAATTAGACATAAAGGCTGTAGATGTTTACTGGATCTTGTTTTTCTGGACATAGAGGCTATAGATCATTACTGAATCTCGTTTTTATTGGACTTAGAGGCTGTAGATGATTGAAACATATTTTGGTGGGAAAATTTTCAAATATTTTGACCGTTAAAAAATTTGAATTTTGAAAAATCGTTAAATGACAAACCATTTTAATGTATGAAAATTCACCGCAAAAATTGTTAATAATTCTATAACTAATGATTTTCAAGTGCATTAAAAACACGGAAAATTTTCAAATATATTTTGACCGTTCGAAAATTTGAATTTTAAAAGCGAGCGTAGCTCAAGCTCGACTCTACTGTGATCCATGTAAAAACTGTAATTCTTAACAAGTCGAGCGAGCGTAGCTCAAGCTCGACTCTACTCTGATCCATGTAAAAACTGTAAATCTTAACAAGTCGAGCGAGCGTAGCTCAAGCTCGACTCTACTGTGATCCATGTGAAACTGTGATTCTAAACAAGTCGAGCGAGCGTAGCTCAAGCTCGACTCTACTGTGATCCGTATAAAAACTGTAATCCTTAACAAGTCGAGCGTGCGTAGCTCAAGCTCGACTCTACTGTGATCCGTGTAAAAACTGTAATTCTTAACAAGTCGAGCGAGCGTAGCTCAAGCTCGACTCTACTGTGATCCGTATAAAAACTGTAATCCTTAACAAGTCGAGCGAGCGTAGCTCAAGCTCGACTCTACTGTGATCCATGTAAAACTGTGATTCTAAACAAGTCGAGCGAGCGTAGCTCAAGCTCGACTCTACTGTGATCCGTATAAAAACTGTAATCCTTAACAAGTCGAGCGAGCGTAGCTCAAGCTCGACTCTACTGTGATCCATGTAAAAACTGTAATTCTTAGCAAGTCGAGCGAGCGTAGCTCAAGCTCGACTCTACTGTGATCTATGTGAAAACTGTAATTCTTAACAAGTCGAGCGAGCGTAGCTCAAGCTCGACTCTACTGTGATCCATGTAAAAACTGTAATTCTTAACAAGTCGAGCGAGCGTAGCTCAAGCTCGACTCTACTGTGATCCATGTAAAAACTGTAATTCTTAACAAGTCGAGCGAGCGTAGCTCAAGCTCGACTCTACTGTGATCCATGTGAAAACTGTAATTCTAAACAAGTCGAGCGAGCGTAGCTCAAGCTCGACTCTACTGTGATCCATGTAAAAACTGTAAATCTTAACAAGTCGAGCGAGCGTAGCTCAAGCTCGACTCTACTGTGATCCATGTAAAACTGTGATTCTAAACAAGTCGAGCGAGCCTAGCTCAATCTCGACTCTACTGTGATCCGTATAAAAACTGTAATTCTTAACAAGTCGAGCGAGCGTAGCTCAAGCTCGACTCTACTGTGATCCATGTAAAAACTGTAATTCTAAACAAGTCGAGCGAGCGTAGCTCAAGCTCGACTCTACTGTGATCCATGTAAGAACTGTAATTCTTAACAAGTCGAGCGAGCGTAGCTCAAGCTCGACTCTACTGTGATCCATGTAAAAACTGTAATTCTTAACAAGTCGAGCGAGCGTAGCTCAAGCTCGACTCTACTGTGATCCATGTGAAAACTGTAATTCTTAACAAGTCGAGCGAGCGTAGCTCAAGCTCGACTCTACTGTGATCTATTTAAAAACTGTAATTCTAAACAAGTCGAGCGAGCGTAGCTCAAGCTCGACTCTACTGTGATCCATGTAAGTAAGAAATAGTCCGAACTAGGTTGAGCGAAGCTCACAAATTTTTACGTCCTGAACGTAGCGAAGCGGAGTGAAGGCGTGAAAATTTTCCCAAGCCGTGTACACTGTATGCTACTATGATTTAAAATGAGAAAAAATGCGACATTACACTTTGAGATTTGGAAAATCTGGAATTGGCTGGAATTTTTTAGTTGACTTGAAAGGGGTCTATGGGGGTCCCAAAGTTGAAAATTCGAAAAAAATGTCATCTTTGAGCTAATTTCAAAATTAAATTTCCATATAAGGATTTAATCAAGTTAAATTAAGTTTTTGACATAAAATCTATCATAATAAGATCTTTATTTTAAGCTCCCACGTAAATTAATAATTAATAATTTTGCTCAGATTAAGAAATCAGTTTTTCGTATTTTGTGAGAAAGAGAGGTAAAACAGCCAAAAATGTTCTATGCAGAAAAGTTTGTGCCTGAAATTCTACATCATGTTCAAAAAACGGAATTGAAATTAGTTGAGGCATTGTCGAGAAAATCGCAAAATACACTTTCTGTAAGCAAGCAAACAAGCAAACAAGTTAATCAGCAAGAAATAGCCACAACGAGACATCGTTGAAACTTCTAGTTTTTTTGCAATCGATCCGTGCCGCCCTACAGAAGAACTGATTAGATTTTGGGCATGGCAGGAATAGCCGTTGCTTCTGAAAAAGCAAAAAACCTTCTTTTCCATACAAAATGTGAAATTCAAAGGTTGCTATGATTTTTGAAAATTTCGACTGAAAAAAATTCAAAAAATTGGAAAATCCCCCCCCCCCCTGGTATATGAAAATTATGCGAGATTCGACAACCCCTGTGATCTATAAACAGTCGAACGAGCAGAGCGATATTCGACAACCCCTGTGATCTATAAACAGTCGAACGAGCGGAGCGAGATTCGACAACCCCTGTGATCTATAAACAGTCGAACGAGCGGAGCGAGATTCGACAACCCCTATGATCTATAAACAGTCGAACGAGCGGAGCGAGATTCGACAACCCCTGTGATCTATAAACAGTCGAACGAGCGGAGCGAGATTCGACAACCCCTGTGATCTATAAACAGTCGAACGAGCGGAGCGAGATTCGACAACCCCTGTGATCTATAAACAGTCGAACGAGCGGAGCGAGATTCGACAACCCCTGTGATCTATAAACAGTCGAACGAGCGGAGCGAGATTCGACAACCCCTATGATCTATAAACAGTCGAACGAGCGGAGCGAGATTCGACAACCCCTGTGATCTATAAACAGTCGAACGAGCGGAGCGAGATTCGACAACCCCTGTGATCTATAAACAGTCGAACGAGCGGAGCGAGATTCGACAACCCCTGTGATCTATAAACAGTCGAACGAGCGGAGCGAGATTCGACAACCCCTGTGATCTATAAACAGTCGGACGAATAAAAAATTCGAACGGAGCTCGAATGTAATAGTTCGGACGAAGTCCGAAAAAAAAAATTTTCCCAAGCCCTTAGAAGACTGAGGATATGTGAGAAAATTTTATTTTTTTATACTGTAATCTATAAACAGTCGGACGAGCGAAGCGAGATCCGACAACCCCTGTGATCTATAAACAATCATACTAGCGGAGTTCGAACGAGACTTCGAATATATAAAAAAACTTTAGAGTTTAATCACAAAAATTCGAGCGAAGCTCGAATATAAATAGTTCGAACGCAGTTCGGACTAGGTTGAGCGAAGCTCACAAATTTTTACGTCCTGAACGTAGCGAAGCGGAGTGAAGGCGTGAAAATTTTCCCAAGCCGTATGTACAGTACGGGAATAATTTACGGTGAAGTGATAAAAAATTTATAGAATACTTTGTGTCATAAACTACGGCTCGCCTTGGGATCTATATCAACTGGCGAGCGTAGCTCGCCTTTGGATCGGTATCAACTGGCGAGCGTAGCTCGCCTTTGGATCGATATCAACCGGCGAGCGTAGCTCGCCTTTGGATAGGTTATTGCCGTTGGCGAGCGTAGCTCGCCACGTGGAAGTTTGTGGTGTGATCTATACATCGTGTTTTTTAAATATATTTTTGGATTTTTTAAATATATTTATTAAGACTAAACAATATTTTTCGACCCTATGATAGGGTTAGCAGACATTTTCAAGAAAAATAGAGGACATCCCCCATGTTGACTAGTTTTATTCATTTTCTGGACGAATTAGAACATTAAAAATCCTTTTTTTTATTTTTGAAAATAAAAAATAGAGGATTGTCTCCAAGTAGATGGTCAGCCTACCCTATGATCAAGAACGATAAAGTTCTCATCAAAATGTCAAAATATTTACAATTTCTTCATTCCATCTCAATCTCTTCTCAAAAACTGCACCATAATCACAACCCCAACCATTAATTCATACATGTGGCATAATGAAAAGTGCTCTTCACGATAACTTCATCACACATACGCAAAAAAATATTTGAGTGGCCTTAAACCTTAATCTCATATACACAGAAACAAAAAAATAATTTTTTTCGCACTCACTCGAGCATTCAAAGAGGAAGTGAAGCATAAATTGAAGGATCGAAAAGAGAGATTTATTTCGCAAAAAAAATCATCAATAATTCATCAAAAACACGAGAGAGAAAAAATTTCATATATGAAGTTTTATTTTTATTTTTATCCCATATAGGAAAAAAAATTCAGCATTTCTGAGTGATTTCAATAATGTAAAATACCACTTTTTTATTCATGTTTTGATTGATTCAATTGGGCACTTTTGAAATCATTTTTTATGAAAATATATACGCACACATAATGTGCTTTACTGTTCATTCCTTCATGAATGAATCCAATCAATTGATTTTCGTGGTAGCAACGTGCCATAAGTGGATGAAGATGAATGGTTGGGATGTTTCTGATTTGATGAATTTGTGAGCGCATTTATTTTTGTTTGTAACTAGTTTTGGCAGGTCAGCTGCTTTGTTTATCAACTGACAGTCGTTCACTTTTTAGAAAGGAGGGGGGGGGGGGGTTAAGAATTACAATTTTTGGTGGAAAATTTTGTATGTTTATGTAACGTAATAAGTGAATGCCTCTTTGAACTTTAAAGTCTATTAAAAAACCATGAAGACATCCTTCATACCCTTGACAGCCAGTCAAATTACAAACATCCATCCCAATCACTGTTCTGGATATTACAAAATACATAAAAGAGGATGGAAAAGAAGAGAGATATCAAGAGGCAAATACAGGATACGGACGAGTGCGAAAAAAATATTGCATTTAAGATTCAGTGAATATAAGAAGGTCTGAATGAGAATAAAGTGGAATCTAATTGATTTTTTATTGGTTTCTGTGGATTCTCGTTTATTTTAAAAAACTATTGCTGCTCCTTAAAAGCTATTTAAGTTTTCATTGTCTGATTAAAACTGTTAGTGACGTATCCATAAGTTGAGCAGATCTGGTTTTTCAGAGAACTGTCCTCTATTTTTAAAAATTTTAATTGGTCCTCTATTTTGGTTAAAATGTCGTCTATTTGCTTAATTTTGTTGCTTTACACTAGATAAGATAGACTCAAGGTCCGAACCAAAAAAAAGTTGACATAAAAATGCACAGAAAAAGTGAAAATTTTCGAAAAATATCTGGTCACCCTACTTTTTTAATGAACATGAGGCATATCAAAGGGGGGTTAGGGGGTCAAAATGCTATAGCATGTTAAAGTTAAACCTTTGTCATTTTATTATACTAAAGTTGATAACATGAAAAAAAAGATTTCATAGAAAGTGAATAGTTCAAGTTCGAATCTTAATGTTATAAAGTTATAATATTATAATATAATATAAAAGTTAATTAATGTTTAATAATATATTTTTGTTTTTTGTATTTTTTAATTTTCAAACTCTTGCTGCACATAGTAAATAAAATCAATTTTTTATCGCCAAACACCCTCAACTTAACAAGAAATTCACTGTAAATCACAAAAGTACAAATCCAATAATTTTCAATAAAGGCAAGAAAAAAAAGTAATTCATGCAAAACAAAGAATTGCTATCAAGTTTCGGTCACTGATTTTTTCATTTTCTCATTTATATTTTATGTATTCAAAGAAAATTATTTTTTTCCTAGAAATCTATCGGAACAATTGAGCATTGAATGCATGTAAAATAAAAAGAATTGAGGTGATGAGGGTGGGGGTGTTAGACGGAAGGGTCGATTGCATAATACAATAAAATATTTTCCTTTTTCTATTTATTTGATATTGTTTTATAGGATTTCAATATTATATTAGATCTAGTTCTATCCACTAGCCACTTTTACGATTTTATTGTTGTTTGTTCAGATTACAGCACTTCATAAAAATACATTTGCTTGATTTTTCTTCAAATTCACCCCTCACATATTGTCAGGGTATATCAAATATTGCTTTCAATAATTTTATGGACGATACGAGGATCGTCTTTCATTTCCATCTCCTTCGACAGTCCATAAATTCAACAATTTTTGATTACATCACGAATAATCTTCTATCTTGTATCATTTCCAGTATCATCCACTCACCAATGCTAAGGGAAATAATATCAGGAAAAAAAGGAAATAAAAAAATGAAAACACGTTTAGCATGCTTGCGAAAAAAAAGAATACACAAACAGGACGAGAAAGAAGTTTTGCAAGGAGCAAAAAGGAAAAACTTCAAATGTGAATTATATTTTTGGTTAATGTAACGAGATTTTTATTTTACTGCTCTCTTGTGCATATTTTTACGTGAATTTATTTTGAACTTGGTGGTGTGAAGGCGATTTTCGCAATTGGATATTTTTTGGGTGAGATTAAGGAAAAGGAGATAAAATTCTAAAAACGAAGTTAAATATTTGAAAAATAATTATTTAAAGATAATTTTTTTTAAACATTTAATATTGAATTTTTGCTGTATTTTAATAAAGATTTAACAATAAGTTTTGTAATTAAAAACAAAGCATTGAAATTGAGGGTTCAAAATCTAAATTATTGAAAATAGTTCATTGGTTCAAAATAGTTCACTGCTCACGGGTTTAAACTTTTTGTTCTAATTTGCATTATTTTTTGAATATTTTTTTCTATCAAATCAAAACTAATGCTCAATTTTAATACTTTCTTTAAAAAAATGTTTTTCGTAATTTGTGGCTATAGCTGAATAATCCACCTGTTTAATGGGTCTTTAAGTAGACTGATATGTCTTAAAAATGAAATTTTTTGCCCATAATATTCAGGAGTTCTAAATTTTTCATTATTTTTTAAAGATGTTTTCTTATAAATTAGTGTGATTCTTTTAAAAAAAATTTTTGTTGAGAGATATTAAAATTTGACATTGCACAAACTTAAAAATGGGTTTTAAGCAATTAATATCAAAAGACTAGTAATAAATTGCTTAAAATAAAGCAGAAGTTGTGAATTCAAATCCCAAATTTTAAATAAAATCTATTTTAATAATTTATTGTAGAATTTTTTCGAATGTTTTTTTTTACTTCAAAGAACCTTACCATAGACTAGAAAATCATCCCAAACTTTCAAATTTTTCCTTTTTTCCTCATTCTTTCCATCTCTTTTTTTCACATTTTTATGGCGTCCGAATGGAAAATTTTTTTTCCATCCAGCAAAACTTTTTATGTGATTTTTCTTTATGCTGAATTGACTACTGCTACATTCACGAAGCATCCACACATACATATTAAAGTTTCGGACGAGACTTGCCACTTTAATGAAAAAAATTTTTCTCATCAAATATTTATCAAAGAAAAATTCTTAAAAAAACAAATCCCATTCGACGATAATTGAAGCGTAAATCATCGTAATAGATTTTTATGATGGTTTAATTCACTTTTATTGGATACGCATCAATCATAGGATTGGAATTCCTTTGAGATTATCTACCAAGTCCATGCATAAATATTCTTAATGTTCATCTCTCCTTCACATATTGTACGTGCATGTGCCATGATCCTTCCATGAAAGAATGGAATGCAATATTTCACTCAATTTGCAAAAAAAAATATATCTGCACATGGATATGACCTTGTTAAAAAGCAATTAGCAAATTTTTTGCATGCCAAAAATCCTTTCAAAATTTTTTACAGTTTTTCTTCCATTTGAATGAACAAAAGAATTTTATTTTTGATTTGCAAAAAACTCTTTTCGTCTGAATGCATGCAATAAATTTTACAGCAATGAAATATTTCTTATAGACAATAGGCAGAAGATGGAAAGGAGAATTTTCTGACAAAAAAGGCATTTGTGGCTTCCTGTGAAACTCCTTTATGTCATAAAAAATTATTTGTTGTTGTTATTGTTATTAGTTATTTTTTCTGACTGACTGATGTGATGCATGTGTGATTTAAGGATGTGAATAAGATGCCATTATTGAATTTGGTGTTTTTGTTTACATTTTTAAATTTTTTGACACTTAAGATAAAGAATTGCAGAAAATTAAATTAAAATTATTAAAACTGAAAAAATGAATTAAAATTCATGAAGGTAGTTGTGAGTTCGAATCTCAGAAATTTATTCTTTAGGAAATAAAATCAAAGGTTACTATGAATTTTTTTCCAAAAATTGTAACATTTTTCCAATTTTTTTTTCTACAAACATTTCATTTTTCCCATTTAAGCAGGTAACAGTGCAAAAACATAGCTACATTTTGGAGATCGTTTTGGAATTTTTAATTAAATTTTGGAATTTTTTGACAATTTTAAGATGAAGAATTGCAGAAAATTTTTCAAAATAATTGGAATAGAAAAGATTATGAATAAAATTTCGTAAAAGTGGTGAGTTCGAGTCTCAAAAATTAATTCTTTACAAATTTAAGTCGTGATAGCTGTGGCGATTTTTTTTTCAAAAATTTTAACATTTTTTCCCCTAAAATATTTTAATAATTTGAACCAAATGAGGTTCTAATTAAAAACATTAAACAACTCAATTCTTCAAACCCAAATCTTCATCCTACGACAATCCATCCAAGCAGGTAGCAGTGCAAAAGCATAGTTGCATTTTTGAAGGTCATAAAACATAAAAATGTGAAAAATGACTTTAATAAATAAACCACCCATAAATGAACTAAGTTGAGTTAAAAATGACTTTTGACAACATGCAGGCATGTGTGCGAGTTTTAAAGATTAAAGGGACATGCGGAGGTGAACAATAAACTTCTTTTTGTTTTATGATTTACAACTTTTGTTGGGTTAAAAATTTTTGTTTTATGATTCTTAGAAATGTTTTTAACAAAATTTTTGTATGTCAGCTATTGAGTTTTATGAAAATATATATTTTTTTGACTTTTTAATGGGTTATTGCAGGGAATATGTGTGCAATTATGTCATAAAATTTACCGAAAGTAACAGAAAAATATATTTATTAGTGTACTGTTAATAATTTTATGGTTCTATGTAAGTAAATATTTGAAAAAAAATGAATCAATTATTTTGATACTATTATACTTTTAATAGAAATTCAAGATTTAATAAAAATTTAATTACTAGAAATATTTTTAAATTAAAAAATAAGAATTTGTAAGAAAATTTTAAAAAATTGATACAAAAACATTAAATAAAATTTCTAATAATGAAAAATTTGATATTTTAAAAAGTTGAAAATATTAAAAATAATTTCAAATTAATATAAATTTAATTTTTAGTTAAAAAAAGTTAAATCATTATCTTATTTTTAAAAAGTAATAAATTTGAAAATAGAGAAAATTAAAAAATTAAGTAATAAAAAATTAAAAATTTAAAAATAGAAAATTATTCAAAACTAAAACAGTGTCAAAATTTTTAATGCTTTTAATTCAAATTCCCCTCATCTAATGAGTAAAATCACATTCAATTGCATCACACTCAATAAAAGTCATCATTACAGCATAAGTTGTATATCAAATGTAGCATGATCGTTGATATTATTGATGCATTTTTATTTTCTCATTATAAACAAGACATATTTATGTACATGCATTGATATTTGGAGTGAACAAGCTGATATTATTTGTTTATTCAACCATAAATTATGTTTTTTATATTAACTCGTTATGTAAACATATTCTATACACTGCGCCCCATAATGAATTTAATAGCTCACTGCTCTGAATGCCTGTATGATGGAAGTTGATTAAGTTTGACGATTTTTGGGTATATTTTATGGATGAAGCGCATTTTTAAAATCAGTTATTACATATAATAACTAGGGTTGGGGTATATAGCTATATGGGGGGGGGGGGTCAATGGGTATCCTAAATTATTCTGGGGTATTCCAAGAACATTTTTCAAAAATGTCAATTTTTAGCACTAAAAACATCCAAAAAACTCTAGATAGATTCAAATTTGAGAATAAAATTAATAATTCAGAGACAAAATGACATCAAACCCCCCATTTTCCCACCAAAACTAGCTATCCCCCTAAATGAAATCATAAAGGTATCAAGAAAATAAATAGAACGTTGATTTCTTTTTCCTTATACAAAATTATTTATGATTTTTGAATTGAGTAAAATTAGAGAAATGTACATAATGTTAAAATCGTAAACTATCAAGCATGTAAATCTTCTCGTAGCAGCTAGAAATCATCAACAATTTCCCTTTCCCATTTCAATCTTAAAAATCTATCTGCCTGCTTATGAAAACTGATTTGTGAATTGACGTTCAATATAAACAATTTACAAGAATTATAATGTATCATATGTAGGATAAGAAATTAAAATTTACCGCACAAGTTGCTGCTGATGCTCATGCATGATGATGAAAATTTCATGTCTATGTGTATGAAGTTTTTTTTTTGGAAACCAGACAGAGAAGAATTTTTTTTCACGTCAATAAAAAAAATTTTTGAAGGAAAAAAAATTTTTAATTGCATTTTATGTTCAACTTTATTTCGGTGATTAAAAATATTTATAATATTTAGATAAATGTGCGTCTGTATATTAAAATGATGAACATGATGAAAATATTGAGTAATTGGATTGTTTGGAAAAGTTGAAAAGTCAGGGGATGGTAACTTGTAGTGGTATTGTCATCTAAACCAGGGGTTGGTTTCTAGGACTTTCTGGGGTACCCTTAGCTAGTACCCCCATTACCCTACCATAGGGTACCCCTAGTGCTACTCTACTCTTACCTACCCTTGGGGTGCCCTTACTATTTCAGCCTTAGAAACCGACCCAAGACAGTGTTACAACTAACCGTTAGAAGATTTTGATGTCCCAACACAGAAGCTAAGACACAGTGAGTATCTGACTACCTAGATTAGTATAGACTACCTTAAAATCAAAATAGGTAGCTTTATCAAACACATTTGTGACTTTTTGTTACAGACTGTCTTCATGTCAATAAAATAAATAACCAAATTCATTTCCAAAGTTCCCATCCCCAGACCATCGCCTCCTTTACAATTTTGATCATTCATGAGATCGTAAATGTCAGACATCTGAAAGATTTACGAGATTTTTGAGGAGAAAAAAATATTTTCTTTAAAAAAATATTATTTATGAATGTTATGATGGATTTACATTTCTATCTAGCTGTAAACTTGAGGTTAATTATGTGATTGGCTTTTTTGGTTTATGATGTTTATAAAAATTAAGACATAAATTCATAAATAGAGATATGGATCAAAAAAATATTTAAAAGTTGATAATTTTAGGATTTGCAATATGAAATGTAGTAGTTAATTATTTTAATAATTATTTTTGTAAAAAAAAAGTCTGAACACATGGATAAGTAAATTTTATACATACTTTAAAATTTCTTTAGGAATCGAACCTTCATTATTTCTATAAATTTAATAATCTTTAAATTTCGATGTTAACAATAACGGCAAAAACTTTATTAAACTTATAAATTTTTAAAATCAATTAAAAATTTACCAACATTAAAATTATATTCTAAAATTCAATTTTAAACACAACATTTACAAATAAGCAAATCTCCACCCTAGAGCTAAGTAGCAACAAGCAGAAAAATACCATTTCAAATAAAACATGATTGTCATTACTTAATCAGGTCACAAATGACGAAAAAGTAAGAAAGAAGGAGGAAAAAGAAGTTGATTTAATTTCCCAAAAGCAAAAAAGAAAAATTTCATGCACATGATTGAATAAAAAATTATGTATAGACAATAGTCTCGCTTATGCTCTAACGCCAATTGTTGAATTAAGTAAGTTATTGAACAAAATAGAGAGTGAGGTGGATAGGAAATTGGAAATGGAGTTTTTTGAATGGGTGTGGAGGATATAAGGCGCATTATATGATTTTTAATTTTTAAAACTAAATTAAAATTAATTTTTGAAATATTTTTAATTTTTTTTACATTTTCAAAATTTATACATTATAACTTGTTTTCTAAATAATTAAAATTTACAATTTTCTTATTTTTAAATTAATAATTATTTAAACTAATTATTAAAAATTTAAATTAAGAGTGTTTAAACTTTAATAAAAATAAAAGTTGATTAAAATATTTAAATTTTTTAAATATTTAATTCTTTTAAATATTTAAATTTCTTAAATATTTAAATTTTTGTCAAATTTTTGTTAAATTTTTGTTAAAATAAATATTATATATTTATTAAAATAATTATTAAAAATTTAAATTAAGAGTGTTTAAACTTTAATAAAAATAAAAGTTGATTAAACTATTTAAATTTTTTAAATATTTAATTTTTTTAAATATTTAAATTTTTAAATATTTAAATTTTTGTCAAATTTTTGTTAAATTTTTTAAAATAATTATTATAGAAGATATTTATTAAAATAATTATCAATAATTTAAATTAAAAGTGTTTAAACTTCAATAAAAATAAAAGTTGACTAAAATATTTTAAATATTTAAATTTTCGTTAAAATAATTAGTTTCAATGCATAGTAAATATTTAAATTGAAAATTCACAATTTATTTAAAGTCTCGTAGACAATCTACAGACATCAACACCCACCACACCTCGAACAGCACACGAAATCACTTTATAGTGTTTAAGCAACAAATCATATTGTTTGAGTTTTGCTTGATTGATTTCAATAGCTTTTTACGCTTTTTATATTTTGCCTTTTTTAAAATTATATACAACAATAAATAATATTATTATATCTGCTGTTGCTAGATAGGCTAAGCATTTAACTATAATTTTCATATCGAATGATTTTTTTAACTCTTTTATTTTTGTTGTTTTCATTCCGTTTTTTGATTTGACTTGACTGAATGTTTAAATCAAAAAATCAAATTCACATTGTATAATTTTATTGTTTCGCTTGACTTGATTCGCACATCATATCATTAAAGCTATTGCTTGTGTTGTTGTTATTGTTATTTGTAGTTTTCAATTCACTTCAGTTTTTGTACCTTGCTTTGTTTTGTAGATTTTTTTAGCACTTGTTTTAAGTGGTGGTGGGGTTCAAAGTTAAATTTTGTCTTGGGGTCTTATTATTTTTGCTTGTCTGGGGTCATTTTTTTAAAAAAAAATATTTGAAGAAAAGGAATATAAAATAAATAAAAGTAAATATACTTCCTCCTTCCTGTGGGGCATGCCTGGATTTTGTCTAGACGGCGAGTGGTTTCAAAAAGAAAATTTAAAAAATACAACAAAAAGCTACACACAGCCAAGTTAAATATTTCTTAATTTTAGTCTAGATTTTAGGATTTGAACCTAAGCAGCATGCATTAATTATTCACTTTTATTTTAGTTCTTACAATTTTTTAAATTTGATACTACATTTCTCTGTTTACTATTTCTAAGATGATACATTATGGCTTAATTTAATTCTATGAAAGTATATCCTAAAGTATATTTTTTATGCTGTTCCTTAAGCTCATACTAACTCTTCATTCAAAATTCAATAATTTTATAATGTGTGCACGACCTGCTTATTTTTTCAGTCCTCTCTTCACAGGTCTCACATCCATATAGACACATTTCATTATACATTCATACACACTCGAGCAAAGTGCAAAAAGAACTAGAAGAACAGAGAAACTAAATGAATTAAGAAAGAGAGAGAAGATTGGCATGAAAAAATGCTAATCAGTAAAAAATTTATTCTCGAATCGTATTATGAATGTCAATTGTAATTGCATGCAGAAAAGAGAAGGAACAGAAAAAAAACACAGAGAAACTCTTTTTCCATAGATCGATGAAATATGACACCTGAACAAGATCAAATTGGTAATCGTGACTTTCAATACTAATTATTATATAAATGTACAGAAAAATTGCATTTGAATTTTGATATGAAAATTAGTTTGAATGTTGAGTTGTGATGTGATGTGGCTAAGGCGCATTTTTGGCTTTTTAACTTGATAAAAAATTTAAATTTGAAACTTTTTAATTTTTAAATTAATAAAATTTTAACTTTTTTTCAATAAAATTTTAACTTTTCTTATATATTTTTTTAAATTTTTTTTAAAAACCATTCGAACCTTCTGGTTCCCATCACCATCCATCCAAACCTTAAAAGCGCATTCAACTCCCCCCACAAAACATTTTAAATCGACTTCCATGCAATGATGCATAACAAGCAGAGACAACAACCAGGTAGAGAGAAAGGAAATTGACTTGGAAGTAAGATTGACTATAGGAAGATGTAATAGCTCATAATTTGCACACGATTTTAATGTTTGTGTCTGTCTAGTCATTTTAGATGGATACTTGAATGTTATTTAATTTTTGCTATTTTTCGTCATCATTCACCGATGTTGTTTGAAATGCAAAAGATATTTATATTCACAAACTCAGCATGTTAATGCTCCTTTTATGCATCTTTCGCATTAATTTATGCACTTATGTTGTCAATCATATTCAATTTTGCTATCAAATTGAAGCTGGATTTCTCGGAATGGTTTTAGGGTTTTGTACGTGGAATATTTTATTGGTTTGGACGTGAAAGAGGTTCTGCTTAGTTGGGAAGTAAAAAAAGTATACAAAGCTTTATGAAAATTGAAGATAAAATTTAAAAAAAAATTGTGAACTTAGAAGAGAAAACACCCTTTTCAATATATTTTATTCTTTAATATTTTCTATTGAGATTCAAACTCATGCTTTAAATAATATTATTGTAAATGCCAATTTCAAACTTAATTTAAATTTGCAGAATTATATATTTGAGTTGGTAATAATTTTTTAAAATAAAATGTTTAGAAATTTCTTAGAATGGAGTATGGTCTTCTGAAAGTTGGATTATTTTGTAATATTTAATATGATTTATTTTATAAATATCATGCAACTTTTGTTACTGAGAGAATAATGAGCGGTCTTCAATGGCCATTATGAAAGAATTATATTTTATCAGGTTCGTTGCCATGGGGCTTCTAGGAGTTCTGGACCTCCACCTTTCGCCGTTAACTTTTCTAAAAGTACTTTTATTTAATTTTTTGGAATATTTTCTAATTTTAAGTCCTAATCTAAGTTCTAAGAAATTGAATTTGGACCCCTCTAAAAAACTAATTAAGCATGCTCATAATAGCTTGATGCTCATTATTACCATTCCAAAGATTGACATTTATACATAATGAATGTGCACCTCGCAGATATTTTCAGAAGAATCTCACACTTCATTTTCATTTCTTAAGAAAATCTTTCTAATTTTTCCTTATATTTCATCAAATTCTAGAAACCAACACCATTGTTCAACATCAAAAATTCCTCCATAAAATATTGATTCCAATAAAAAAATGCATGCACCACATCATTACCATCAACATTCATTCATGTTTCAAGAAAAATTTATGGAAATTCACTTAAATCACAGCATTTTTGCTCTCTTTTATTCTCCTTACAAATGCGTTAATGGACATTCAATGAATAAATTTCAATCAAGCAAAAATGTCCACAGCTCAATAACCTGTTACACATAGACATATATTTTTAATTTTTGTTAAATCCACGTGAGTCATAAAAGTAGTGCAATTTATTATGCCTTCGACATTTTCTGTTTGTTACTGCTGCTTCTGGGGCTTGTTGAGTGACTACCAAATGTGTCATACACGGCTTAACGGCTTGTCTATTTTATATGCAAGCATTTTTCGCTCTCTCATCGTCGAGTTGATAATGAAAAATCTCCTTAGTAAAATTTAAATTTTACGCAAAAATGAAGAAAATGAAATTATTGTGCATTGGTCAGGGGTGGGTCTATGTACCTCAACCAGTACCATATAGATTCTAGAATGCATAACTAAAAGAAGTGAAGTTTTTTTGGTCATTTTTGGAGATCTTTTTGTTAAAATTGTCAAAAATATATTCGAAAAAATTTGTTAAAAATTCATATACTTCACAAGAAGAAGATTGTAACAATTTTTTTTTAAATTCCTTCAAATTAACTTCCATCACCAACTCTGTGCCCATGACCATAAAAATCGCATTAATGCAGATCTCGCGTAAGCAGACAACACATAAAAAAATTATGTGTATCCTCCATTCGCCTCACATGCACTGAAACTTATACATTTCATTAATTAGTTTAACATTTTTCTCTCCTTCCTTTTTTATGCTCTTTGGATTCCATGTTGTGGCTTTAAAATCATACAGAAAAAAATTAAAGAAATCAAGAAATGTTGAAAAATGCCACCGAAAAGGAGACCTTTTTTGATTGTGTGTGTATGAATGGATGGGGTGGATTTAGGGATGATGTGATGAGATTTTTGAATTGAATTTGCAAAAAAAAATTAAATTATATTTTCTAATTTAAAAAAAAATTTATTTAATTCAATTATTTCTTCAAAACTTCAGAGTATTTTGAGATTCGAACTCACTTAATTTAGTAATTTTTAAAATTTCCAATTTAAAACGTTGAAAGTTTTAGGCAAAAAACACTCTTATTTTCTCATTACAAAAATTAATCAATAAATCTCAAATATAAATCCCCAACAATTCCTCAATGTCCTCTCATTCCTTAATTTAAATCCAACTCAAAAAAAACAATCAACACCATAACAAAGCAATCAATGTATCGATATTCAATGGCAATAAAAAAAGTGGAACTTCATGAGGCAGGGAGGCATAAAATAAGGCGCAAATAAATGGATATATTACCGGTCAAAATATATTGTAAAAAATAACATTTAAGAATATTAATAAGACAACAGAAGCGATAATGAAGCGACTTTAAGAATTTAAAAATTTATTGCTTCATGTTCCTTCTTTTATTCCTTCTCTTTCTCTCTCTCTCCATCTCACTCAGTCAATGCAATCACTGAAGTTGAGCTGAGTTGAACATATATATGAAGAAGTAAAATGGAATGAAAAATTCACAAAAATATCTACCTATTGGAATCTTTACAAGTCGCCACAACAGTTCGATTAATTAAACGCACTAGTCGTGCAATTTATAATCTTCATCTTTTTGTTGGACATTATTGGTGAGAATGGGTGGTGAGATGGGTGGATTGTCTGACTGGTTGGATGATCTTGAGGATTTAGTATGATTTTTTGATATTATTAATCTAGTCATGGGGATATCCGAGGGTAAGGGTCCAAGGGGGTCTGGTCTATGCCCTTGAATCAATTTTTTTTAAAGTGACGAAAGGAAAATATTCTAAAAGCAAATGAGGAGACGAGGAGAGGGCGAATTGGGGGCAGAAGGAGATAAATTCAATCTAAATCAATTCAATTA
Organism: Chironomus tentans; assembly: GCA_963573255.1. Lineage (NCBI taxonomy): Eukaryota > Metazoa > Arthropoda > Insecta > Diptera > Chironomidae > Chironomus > Chironomus tentans. The sequence goes on from OY754302.1 coordinate 10,589,774, forward strand.
TTAGAAAGGGTTTTTGTTTTAACCAGTTTTCAGTAAATTATTGAATTGAAATTATTGTTCAATTCCCAAAAATTACTTTATAACATGAGTTCGAATCTCAAAATTAAATAAATTTCAAACAAAATAAATTTCATGTTCATTCATTCTTCATATATTTTTCTGCCTATCTTAATATGCGCGTCTTTAATTTTAGCTCATTTTTATCCCATCAAACTTACTTTGTTGTTGTCTCCAGTCAATAATTTTTTCCTCTCTTTTGTCTTTTTCTTCTTCTTTTGTTTATTTATGTGAAGGAAAATTTTTGTCACAAAAATCTCTTTTTTTATGCAAATTTAATTTTTTTATATGTTCAATATTTTGTTCATGGTTATTTGCTATGTGTCGATGAGAAAATTAAAATAAATTACGAATAAATTCTTTCTCTTCTGTTCTTTTTCCTTTAACTTTTTTTTATTAAGAAAATGTTTTGCTGCGCTAATTACAAAAATAAAAGAGGGAATAATAAGAAATATTTTGAATGCGATCGAGGGATTGGTTGCAAAAAAATGGACGTGATTTGGAGTTTTTTTTTGTAGATTTGGATTGATTTTTAAAAAAAAATAGAAATTCGAATTAAAGAATGAAGTAGAAATGAAATTTTTATGTTTTTAAGGATTCGAACCTTCAATGATTTATCTTGAATTTTCAATTGTTATAATTGGAATAAATGATTTGAAATGAAGAAATGCGAATTGCTAATTTAAATTCTCTTTTTTAGTAATTCTTAAATTATAGTCTGATTATGTAATGCTTTTAGTGGTAGGGGGGTTTGAGAAAATGTGACAATTCAAATAATAAAAATTTTCTTTATGAAAATTTTATGACAGGGGGAAGGGGGGTCTGAAAAGTCGTTCTTTTGCGTTACGTAAATAAAATATATCAGTTCAGCCCCCAAAAATTAAATTTATTACCACAACAACAAAATATCTCAAATTTCTCACCAATAACAAGAAACATCCTTATCATGACATCCAAGACCTACAATGAATTATTATGCTACTTAAAAATTATTTGCACGCACTCACAGTGACCACCACAAATCATCAATAATTCAGAATGTTTAAATTAAGATAATCATCAACTTCTATCAACTTTTTTCACATTTCACACAAATCAATTTCATGTCAGTTGTCTCATTAAAATAAAGAAAATATTTTGTTGACAATTTGATGGAATTTGAAGAAGAAAGCGAATTTGCATGCGTGATGATGAGTTGATGATTTTTTTGGAAGGGGGTATTGAGGGGGTTATAACTAGGAACTAAAAAAATTAATGAATAATGCTATAAATATTCAAAAATATAAATAAATTTCTTTGTAAATGTAAAAAAATTCCATTTAAATTAAGATAATTATAAAGCTTATATTTTTTTAAACATTGAGATTCGAACTATTGAATTTTATAAGATTTTAACAATTTCAAATTACTCTTGAACAATTATGTCACAAAATTTCTATTAATACAAAAAATAAAAAATATATTTCAAATTAAGCCATAAGTAAAAGTATAAATCCATAAATTTGTCCATCCAACGCATAATTACTCCTAATGTGTTGCCAATATGCAGCACGTTCAACTTTGTTGTAATTTCATCTAAAATGGTAAGGTTGTGTCTATCTTTAATATGACTTCTTTTAAGTCCAAATCCAATTTGTATCATCTACAAAATTAGCAATCTGATAATTAAAATCAATTGCCTTAATTTGAAAATTTTACATAATCAGTTGCCTCAGAGTGCCTCAACCTCAGCCAAGTGCAGCACAAAAAAAAATTATTAAACACTTTATAGACACATTTATCGTCATCGACATCAACCAAAATCTCGATCACGTCTTTTGGAATGTGATTTTTTTGTTGCTTTATTTGAAGAGAAATTATAAGATGTATTACCAAAAAAAATTTATATATATTATAAAAATTATTATTCGAAACACAGCGCACATGGACAAAAAATTTGAAACAAAAAAGAGGAGAATAAAATAAATAATAAATTATATGATGTCTGTATAGCGAAAATGCGCAACGCAGGTAGGAATGTCGTCAGGTTTTCCTTTAGTTTCTTACTTCAAATCGTAAATGGATATTAAATCATTTTTGTCAACATGACATGCACTCATATATCAACGATCATGTCGTAAGACCACACATTGGCACACACCAATAACGGAGTTTTGAAGAGAATAAGAGAATTATGGCAAAAAAATGTGCTGGTTGATTCCAAAAGTGATTGAAATTTTTTAAAAAAAAAAATAAAAAAAAATACATAAACAGTTACGAGAACACATAAGTAATACTTTTCATTATGGTTTTCAATCCCGGGATCAAAATGTATGCAATCCCGGGATTGAATCCCGGGATTACATACATTTCAATCCCGGGATTGAAAACCCTACTTTTCATCAATTAATGAGATTTGAACTCACTACTTTGTAAGAATTTTTTGGTATTTCAAAGTATTTAATACAATCTTAAGATACAAAATGAACATAAAACATATATAGCAAGTCAGGGGATTTTTTTTAATGGATTGGGTTAAGGGTCGTTCGTAAATTACGTCACGCAAAAAAAACGACTTTTTACCCCCTCCCCCCTTATCACAAATTTTCCATGTAGAAAAATTTCTTGTATTTGAACTGTCACAAATTATTCAACCCCCTCCCCTTAAATCGTGACATAATTTTCAAATAACTCCTTAAGTAGAAGCAATGCTTAGGGGCAATTCAATAGTCAAATCCCCCTTGATGATCATTTTTCTTTAATCCCTTTTTTTGAGAAAAAAAAATCTTAAAACTCTTTCTTTTCTATTTATACAAAAAAACCCCCTCTCACCTTCAAATTGTCCCCTGGGGTTTGGGGTTTACCATACCATGACAAAAACTTGTATTCATATACTGAAAAATTGCGGAAATCATTGACATTCCAAAATAATTCCCATAGTTGCAATCATGCAATCCATACCCGTGAAATTTCTCACACATCCAAAATCAGAAGTGAAAATATTAATTAAATCTTTCGTCAATTACGGTCAATTGAGACTCGAAACTGTCGATTTGTTTGCGCCAATTAATTATTCCTCATAATTTTCTGTATCTACAGACAGTTTACTATTAGTTGAATTATCCATATATTTACATGTCTTGCATCTCCATACGTAGCACAGTACATTTCTGTCTCGGTCTCTCAAGTTTGAGTTTTAAATGCATCGCATTGAGGCACAGCAGGCGACAAAAATCATTAAAATGACAACTGGCAAAGCACATTTTTTCCACAATTTATTATTAATTATAATTAAGCACTTTAGTCGCAACAGATAACTAAACAGTCTCACTCGGTACGGATAGTTCATATCGAATAAATATTTTCTTTATTTTTAATTAATTTGACATAAATTACGCATGATACTTATCATAATGGAATCAGATAAAATGAAATTGAGTGCTTAATCGCATCAGAATCACTAATTTAAAATGAAAAAGAGTAAACATGTGTGCATAAATTAAATGATTAACTGTATCAGCGGGAGGTTTTTGTTTTCGCTCCATCTCACTCACTCGCGCGCTATAAACAGATGTGGTCGAGGATGCACTTACAGTTTTATCGATTCTGTTACGCTTAATTGAATTTATGAAAGTTTTGAATTGATTTTTAATTAATTAATTAATTAACATGAAGATGCTTTAAATTGTGTTTGCAGTTTGAAGGAAGGGGAGATGCGGATGTTATTTAGTCTAGTTGGAAGTGTGTGGGAGGATTTGATCATTTTGAGGTATTAAATGGATTTTGTTGAAGGGATATTTAATTAAAATTATGGGATTGTTCAGCAAGGGCCGGTTGCTCGCTATACTTTAGGTATACACTAGCCATGGGGTTACCTAGGGGTATACACTAGGGTTACCCTAGTCCGTATCCCTCTAGGTTAACCCTCTCTAGGGTAACCCTCTAGGGTATACCGAGCAATCAGCCTCAGGAATATTAATTTAAGGGACGTTCACATAGTTCAAGACCCCCTAGCATCCTCAGACCCCTACAAAACCCAATTTATTAAAGATATTCCAAAAACGCTGCAGAAACAATCAAAAACAGAGAAATAATAATAATAAAAACGTAAATTATTGACCCCCTCTGTCCTCAAGTCCACCTAATAAACTAACTTAATTTCCCACCTTGATGGACAATTTTCAGGTCGAAACATCAAAAGCTAGTATCAATTTTCATAGAAGAAATATTTTCATAATTAATTTAATGACTGTTTACCCAACTTTAATGAGTGGACTGAAAATTTTTCTTTTCGGAATAAAAAACATTAATTTTCATAAAAAACAAAGTCTTGAATGAAATATGAAGCTACAAAGTTTCCATAAAAAACAGTTTGTATTTCATTGATGAAACTCAACACATGCCCGCAATAAGTCATGTCCCACAAAAAAATAGAAAGACAGACCCATCTTGATGACGATGATGATCCATTATCAAGTTCTTTATTTACTTTTTTTTTAAAACACTTCATTTCATCTTTCTAACTTTTTTTGACATGTTCGATTGACGACACAAATGCATTTGTTTGAGGAACCAGAAAAAGAAAAGTCATCGAATTATAAATTTATTGGTTTGACGAAAGGACAATGATAATAAATCGAATATGGGTTTTATTTTATATTCTATTATAAATTACAAAATATATTACAGGAAATCTCTAATTTATAAAAATACATCTACATCTCTCATGCTCTTCCATTTATCGTCTTCCCGAGTGTTGATTTCATTCACATTCACATTTTTTTTACGTTTATATTGCGGTAGAATCTTTCCATTTCTTCTCTCATGTTTCTTTTTTAAAAATTATTGAATTATATTTCTTTCCTCTTCTTCTTTTTTATATTTTTTGATTTCCATTCAAATATTTTTTACAAAGACAGAAATGGAAGAAGAATTTGTGAGAGAAAAAATGAATGAAGAGAGATGAACAGATGAAATAAAATTAAGTTGATGTTTTTAAATAAAATAAAATAAAATTAAAAAACATGATCGTGTGTTTCATTTATTTCAATTTTATTAATAATGAATATTTTGTTTTTAATTTTTTTTGAGGTGGTTAAACCAAATTTTAAATCTTTCTTTAAAATAAATGATTAAAAAAGTCTTAATTTTAATACAACACTTTACAAGGTTCAAAAATTTAAATCATTGCTTTACTAAGTATAAGGTTTTTAAAGCGATGCTTCAAAATTTTCAAAACTTTAAGGCAACGCTTTATTAAGTTCAAAATTCTAAGTCAACGCTCCATTTTGTTTACAATTTTAAAGCAATGCTTCATTAAGTTCAAAATTCCAAAGTAACGCTTTATTAAGTTCAAAAATTTCCAAAGCAACGCTTCATTAAGTTTAAAATTTAAAAGCAATACTTCAATAAGTTCAAAAAATTTAAATCAGCGCTTTACTAAGTTCAAGATTGAAAAACCATCAAAATTCAGATTGAAAAATTCAGCACCCAACCCTTGTCATTCGACAAAAAGTCTAAAGATGAATAAATGTGTATAGAACTTCCATAATTTACTATCAGATATTTATAAACACAACAAACTTAATTTGATATTTTTCATTCTGTTTTCTCGTGCGACTCTCGAGAGTGAGGAAAGCTGAGAAATGATCGTTTGATGATCAGATATGATCAGAAAAGAATTTATATCATACAATACAAGAACAAACGTGGTTTGGAGATGAGAAAGAATATCATTAAAAGTAATCTGTAAAAGACGATTTGCCGCCAAACTAAAGGAAACTATTAAAAAATTTCTCATCTTCTTTTTGTTTTATATTTTTTGGATAAAAATCTTGTTTCATTAAGCAATAATTAATTGTTTGTCTGTTTTTCTCTCTCCATCTCACTCGCCCCTTATACCTCGCTTACACATATTCAAAAATCTTCATATTTTTTTCTTGTACACATAAGAATTTTTTATGATGAAATTTCTTAATATGGAAATTCTTTCCTGTGCCGTTGCCAGAACTTTTTTTTAAAATAAAATAAAAATATTTTTGCATTTTTATGGCACATTTTGTTTTACAGAGAGAAATACCAAAAAAAATTAATTTTATTAACATCATCACTTTAAACTTTACTGGATAAATAAAATATAAAATGAGGTGAGTATGAAAGGGTTTGATATGGTTTACTTTTGGTGACTTAGAGCGCATTTTTGAATATTTATTTGAAATTTTTTGCAAAAAGCTACATGATTGTAGCTGGGGTTCGCCAGAGGAGGATTCTGAGGTGCTTAAACTTAAAACCCAAATTTCTAGAATATTTTTTAGAAATAAAAAATGGGTACCTCTCATCAAAAATCCTGGCTATGCCCCTAGTTCCGACCACACCCTCAAAAATTTTAATGTTGTTCCTTTAAAAGCAACAATAAGTATAAGTCATAAAAAATAAGATTTTTACAAAAATTGGACCTCTGGGGTTGGTTGCTCGGTTGCCAAAAGATATTGTTCTGAGCTTGATTTTAAATTAAGGAGCTCAAGCCCCCTCTGGTTATGTCCCTGTAACAATAGATTCATAAGATCATAAACAACCATTAAGTCCTCCTAAACCTATTTCTAAACTACCTAAAACCTCAAAATCACCACCAAAAGATCAATAATCAAACAAATTATTCACCAACATTCCACAGACACCAAAATGTCTTCATCATCTCACAACATTTCAAGTCCCATGCTAAAAATAAACAAGGAGAAAAATTATAATTTTATATTCTTCCCTCATCTTTTTTATTTCTTTGAAAGTTGCTCAGAATTCATCTTAATAAATTATTACTTAATGAGATCATTAATTAAATTGCCGAAAGGATTTTTTTATTCCTCCGTTGCTTATCTTGATATTCAATATGCTATTATCACATTAGATATTTAATTTTAATTTTTTTCTCTCTCTCTCGTCTCTTCACTTCTGTGATCTGTGTGTGATGTGCTGGGAAAGAAGAAGCTCGAAAATCTTCAACTTTTTTTTAAAATTTATTTTCTGAAAGATGAAATATAATCACATGGAAATTAGATTTCATTTGGTGATATAAATGTGAAAAATATCTGTCGCTATCTATTCGTTCATCGTGTAACGATTAAAATTGATGACATTAGACTTGAAAATCATTTTGTTAATCATGAGATGTTTTGATGATTTTGGAAGGGCATGACAGAGGGACTAGATGAATTGATTTATTTTTGAGATGTTTTTGGAGTTGACCATATGGTGTGGTATCAATGTGTATCAGCGTTTAGCTTGTGAATCTTAAGCAGTGCAATAAAGAGTATGACTCTATATTTTGAGACTATTTCTGTTATTATTCCTTACCTATTCCGTGTGAGGCATCATTCGGAAATTACGTAACATAAAAAATGGCCATTTTTGAAACTATTTTTATTTAATATTCGAACGACCTCTAATCTAGATTAGGATCTGGATTAAGATTTCTCCCTGCCTGGATTTGATTTAATTAAATGTCGGTTTCTCGAGTATATCCTTACGATGCTAGTGATAATAGCTAGGGTATACCCAGGAAATTGGTACCTGGGTGTATACCTAGGTGTCAATCTCTCCTGGATACGTACCAGCGTATCTTATCTACATTAATATAAATTAAAATCGTTCATATCTTACACCTATAGACTATGCTGTATAAAATATAGTAAATACTGTAAATTGGATGTTCTGTCATTAAACATCAATGGAGCAGCAAGGGGAGGGTGACCAGGCCGTGATTTTGGAGTCTTTTATTAAAATTTTACCAACTTTCATAATAAAAGGGTTCAAATTTTTGAATCTGCCCCTAGATGACACAAACTCTTGCTACTTTACTGCTAAAAGGTACTATGACTCGATAATGAACTTATCAGGACTAAAATTAAATTTTCTGAAACTGAATCTCCTAAATAATTTTTTTATTACACTCCCCAGTTATCTTGATAATCCTAATCACAACTACCTTACCAAGCATCAATCTACTAAATGCTTCATGTCATTCAAAATCCTCATCTCCGTTTCACTATTATTGCTTCTCATTCTTTAATTTTATTTTTCAAAAAAATTCAACATAGCAAATTTCAAAAAGTGCGGGACGATGTCGACAAAAAAAGAGAAGGAAAGAAGAGAACTCGTTGATGTAGTGAGTGAGATGTGTGTGCACTAGGTCAGTGACGTCTTTATCGATTTTACATGAAAAACTGAATGTATTTCCTTCTTCTTTTTCGCTTTTATTTCTCTCCTCTACCGCCGCTCTAAGTTTTTTTCACTTCACATTGTCTGTGCTTGCTATTTACGAAAAAAAACAAATAAGAAGTAGAATATTTCTATGTAAACTTAACAAGTCAAATTGAAAGTGAAGAAATTCAATGCGTTTCGCCTCGTGTGCCCTTATATAAACATTTATAGTACAACATTATCGTCAACAGAAGCAGAAGAGCGGCAATTGGAGAGAGCATATACATAGAGGCAGCAGTTAGTAATACAAAACCGAAATTAATGATAATATCATCCAGTCAACTGTATGGATGTACATATGAGCATGTGTATTAGGATACGTTGACTATTTTTGTTTTTTTGCTGATGGTTTAAAGAGGAATGACTCAATATTTGGGATTCGAACATTCGGATTTGAGGAATCTGTGAGAATCGAACCTAAACACTCATTTTTTGGAGGATATTTTTATTGAACAAGAGCAGCACATATCTAAGTCTACATTTTATGTATGAACTCCAATTACAGCATTTTGCTGATTATACCTTACTGAATAATGCAGTCCAGGTTCATTTTCTTCAATGTTTCGGTTGAAATGGTTCCAACACCGATGCTCAGTACCAATACAGCATTAATTTTAGTACCTGCTCTGAATAAGACCCCAAAAACCATTCCTAATCCTCATTCCTTGTCACCAAAAATTATTTTCCCCCAAACCAGAGTTGAATGAAATGAACAGCAAAGAGCAAGAAAGCAGTCGTCAACTCTAATCTATTTACGTACAATTACAATTTTACATTTGTAATTTTTGCTTTCTTTTTCATTGTTTTTCTTTTCTTTTTTGGAAAATTCGACGACACGAAAAAGAAAAAAAAGAAAGAAAAACTTTTAGCGAAAATCGAATCGAGGATGGGGGTTACAATGTTCTATGTAAGTCTGTGTGTGACTTTCTTGCGTTCAAGTAAATAAAATTTAATTTTCTCTTATTTCAAATCTCACATCGTCTGTTCTGCTCGTCTTCTCGGTTATGTGTATGTCGTCGACTTTACTTTTTTAGGAAAATTTCTTCTTTTTTTGCCTTTATTGTGCTTTGAAATCTTTCACAGTTTTTGGTTACTTTATTTGTAAATATTTTGAATGTTGGGATGTTGAACTCGATTAGGTGTTGATGAAAATATTTGTAATGTTCAAGGTTTTGTTGCGAATTTTGAAGCTATTTTGGGTTGGGAGTGAAAGAAATTAAGAAATTGTGAGAATATTTTTCTTAAATTCTGGATTTAAATTCACATTTTCTTCGAATTAATAAATTTATACTTCTATCCTGAAAAAGTTCAAATTTAATAAAACAAAATTAAGAAACTCAGAAAATTCTCCAAAAATAGAAAATTAAGTCAAGGTCATTCAACTTTATTGCCATTTAAATTCATTTAACATTTCAAATTCTCTTTCATTAATTTTTCCTTGCGTCTACCCAAAAAAAGAGTGGACAATTCAATTTTTAGGGGTTTGTTTGAGGCGAGGCTGCACGAGGACATGAAACATAACATTATTTTTAAAAATGTAGAACAAAATCATGAACGAGTGGCTCATCAACAGCGGTAACCAAAAAATTAACCGCCAGTCTGTGTGCACAATTAAAAAAACTATCCAACAACTTTCGATTTCAATTTTGATTTTTTATTTCATTCTCGCGTGAATTTTTTTTTGTATTTTTGGAAAAATGAAATAAAAATAAAATCCACAAAAATGTGGAAAAATTGTTTGTGTAACTTTTTGACTTTAAAGTCTCTGAATCAGCATTTTTATCAGAAAATAATTTGCGATTAAAATTTTTTATTGATTTTTTAATTTTTTTTTTGCCATTTAGCTTTTTAATTGCTAGGATGATGAATAAATTTTTTATTAATTATGGACATTTTTAGCTTTGGTAATTAAAACTTTTTGAGATATATAAAGAGATTATGATATAATGGATCGCCATTTAGACGTTATTAACTATTATGAATGTCATCATAATTTGCATTTATAAAGGCTTTAATATTATTTTTATGAGGCATGAGAAAAGACTTTTATCAAATCTATCAAAACATGTTTCTTTATTTTTTAAAATTCATTTTTTGCTTATTCATTTTTTTGTTTCATAAAATTCATCTTTTATTTTTAAAATTCATATTTTATTTTTAAAGTTTTTTTTTTAATTTTTAAAATTTGTTTTTTTATTTTTTTAATTTAATTTTTTAAAATTTTTAAAATTCGTTTTTTATGTTCTAAAATTAATATTTTTTATAGAAAAATTAAATTTATTTTTGCAATTTTTTTTAAAAATTTAAAATTAAAACTTTTAAGAACATTATTTTTATTAAATTTTTTTAAATTTGAGTTTTTAAAAATAGTTTTCAATTCTAACCTCAAAACCTCACAAAATTCCATCTTTCAATTTCATGTGTCATAAAACCAATTCAAACTCTTTAACAACACACCTCTTAAAAATAGAAATCAAAATCATTAAATAGACGATCAAAAAAACATTTTTCTTATCGGTCGGGCTCTTAATACTTAACTCTTTTGTGTTGTTTTACGGATAAAAATTTATATTTTTTGTCATTCGTTGAATAAATTAGCAATTTTTTAACATGATATTGCAACTTAAGATTGTTAATTGGTGAATAAAACAGATAAATTATTATATTAGTGAAATCGATTTAATAATTTTTATAATTTATGAATTTTTAAATGGAAATGGTTGTAGTTGTTGGCTAGCAACTGGATATCAATTTGATTTTTTTGTGATATTTTGATGGAAATTTTTAAATCTTGGAGAAATTTTAAATTCAAAAGAACAAAAATTATTTTTTTAAAAATTAAAAATTTAAAAAATCTCAAAATTTTAATAAAATTTACGTAAAACAAAGTAAAAATCCCGGATGAATCATTCCATGCGTATGAATACTTACATAAATAATCGTCTAGGTCCTCATCCCACATTCACTGTAAAGAAATTTTTACAGCGCTATTTTTAAAGAGCCCATCTGAATTTATAAATTAAATATTTCCATAATATGTAAAAAATTGATGAATTTTTACTCCAAAATTCATCCACAAGTAACAAAACTGTGGAGAATATTCCCTCATTTATATGTGGCTCTTGTGGACTACATCTGATTCATTCTGTACACGACCCTGAAAAAATTAACACATGAAATCGCTGACGCGTGGATTTTTTAAATTTTTTTGTGTCTGTTTTGAGATTCACGACAAATTTTATATTTTAATTTTCATAATTCAATCATAAATTTATGAGATTTTAATATTTAAATAATATAAATTGAATGTTTGTTTATAATGGATTAGATAGTAATTTTTGAAGGTTAAACTATTGATGCGGATGCAAAATATTAATAAATTTATCATAAATCAAAGAATTAGTCATATTTTGAGGTTATGTTAACAAGTTTAAGTAAAAAGTTGGGGATTTTTGGGGGTTACGGACTTTTCAGTCTCATATTTAGTAAAAATTTGAATACTGGAGTCTATGGATGTAGCTGAAATGGTATCCGAGTGGGTCTGGAACATTTTTTTAATGAATATGGGGTCTGGACCCCATCTGACCCACCTCCATGGCTTCATACCCCTGACAACCCATTCTTAACCCTCTTCCTGTCATTTAATCATTAATATCTGAAATTCCCCAAATGTTATCCAAATCGCGTGCTTCAATTACATAACAAATGACAAAGCCTTAATGTTATGAGCAAATTCAATTATTTTACGACTGAATATGTAAATTTTCTACGCTGTACATTCGACCATAGTTAAATTTTCACTTCAAAAAAATAATAAGAATAAAACTAAAGCAATATAAAATAAAATCGATAAAATTTACTGTGAAATGCGTGTATTAGAAAAAGTCATTGCTCTTTAAATAACTGGAATGATTTTCTTTTTCTTTTATTTCTTTTATTTTTGTGTTACAAGTACAAAACAAAACGAAATTGTCAAGGGAAGGGTGAAGAAGATTCTCCGGTTTTTGAGACTAGATGTTTTAAAGAATTACCGTAATGGATGATATTTTGATGGTATTGGAATAATGATGGGCATACAATGTGGTGTGCTTTGCAGCAGACATGATTATTTTATAAATTTACATATTTTGCAGTATGTATCTTGATAGTTTGTTTGTTGTTTGTTTATAAGGAATTTAAATAAAATAAGGTATCCATTACGGAAGGATATTTAACTATATTTGAATCTTACTAGATAGAAGGAACTCAAGGAACTTTAGATTGTATATTAATTGAATTTTTTGTCTGATTTGGAGGACATAAGTATTATAAAAATCTAAAAAAGTTTAAAATAGTTTAGAATTTTAACAATATTAAGAATTAACAAATAATATTAAAATAAATAACGTTTAATTAAAGAATATATTAGTTTTTTATGATTCTTAAATACAAATCATAATGTTCTTAAAATATTATTTAGAATTTATAAAATATTAAAAAATTACGTAACAAAATAAAAAGTAAAGAAATATTTAAAATGTTAAGAGATTTAATTATTTTTTAATAATAAACCAATAAAAATTAAATTTCAAATTCCAATGATTCTGTTAAATAATTTCTTTCTAATGAAAAATGTTATTATTAAAAATTGTTGGTTATAAAAACTGTTATTATTCTAGTATTTATTAATCTTATAAAAATTTAATTCAGTATAAATTGAAATTCATTTAATGATCGCTTTAAAGTTAATTTTATTGATTTTTCTAAAATGAGATTTTAAAGTTTTTACTTCTAGTGTTTATTTTGAGAAACTATTAAATTATTTTCTTAATTTTCTCATCATTTAATGAATGATATAAATTAAAATTGATTTTTGAATATGTTTATAGTTAAACTTTGTTTTCAAAAGAATTACTTAATTTTATTTATTTTTATTCAGAATATATTTAAAAATATGCATTAAAAAATTACTAGAATTTCACAAAAAAATTTGTTTGTTAAACTTCAAGAATTTAAAATGTAGATTTTATTGGTTTTTAATTTATTTCAAGTTATTCTTTTAAGAAAACTAGAAATCAACTACCAATAATATATTAATTTTTAATTCCACTAGCTTTATTAATTTGAAATTTTAATAAATTTCTTAACATAATTCTCATCAAATTATATTACAATTTACAAATATTTCAAAATAATAAAAATTATCTATTTAATAAAAATTTGAGAAAAATTTGAGAAATTAGAAGTAAAAACTTTAAAAATCTCACTTTTGAAAAATCAATAAAATTAACTTTAAAGCGATCATTTAGTAGACAAAAAACAAAAATTAATTCCAACAATATTTTTTCACTTTATTTTCTTCGAGAAATTCCAAGTAGAAATTTTTCTTATCATTTGTTACAGCACAAATAAAAAAAAACATTTTTACAGCACAGTAAATCAATAAATAACAGCCACTGTATACAATTTCGTATGTAAAAAGTCCTTAATCCTTAACACACAAAACAGCACCAACAAGATACATAAAATATACATTTTTTACATAAACACCACAAATAAAAATTCATTCTGAAAAATATCATTTTTTTTCGCCTCCAGCACCTCCCAAAAATCTCTTTTATTATTATTATACCCGAGCAGAAAAGGCAAAAAGGAACGAAAAAAAAAATTATTGTATTTTTTAATACACTTCACAATATTTTTTTTACTGCTTTTTATGGAATAAATTGTGAGAGGAGCTCACGGATAGGAAGGAAAGAAGAAATCGAGTGAGAGAAAAATATTAAATTTTTTTTTGCACAAAAAGAAAATCCACTCACATCTTCACATTTGGCCTTACCAATAACTACCAATATATATAGAGAGAAAAAATGATAATATTTGATATACATGCATGTGTGTATGAAGAATGAATAACCCAAGTCAAAATGATGCTCCACCTTTTATACATATAAACCATATTTATGACAGAACAGCAAAAATAAATAAATAAATGATCATAAAAAATAATAAATGCGGTAAAAAAATTTTTTCATTCGTTTTTTTCCAATCCGTCGCATGTGTTTGTGTACGAGAAAAAAAATTCTCATTTGCTTGTGGACGACAGAGTGGTGGGGATAGACAGTTTACATCCACATCATTGTATTTGTGAGGTTTACATCATGTGCATTGGTAATAATTGAGAGAAATTGAGAGGGGAAATGATTGTGTGCAGTTTTATGTGCGCATGTTGGACATGAAGAAGAAGAAGAAAAAAATTGAGAGCAGAAGTAAAGAAGTCACACACAAAGGCAGAACAAGTCAAGAAAGATGTGAAATGAAAGAAGCATAAAGGAAAGGAAATTTATGATTTAATATGTGTGTGAATGTGAATTCTACACACAATTTTTCGTCTCGACGTCGGTTCTTTGTGTACGAGACAAAAAAAAGAAGCATTTCTTGGTGTGCTGAGAGAGCGAGAAAAATTCATAACCGAATGAGTGTGGGCTAAACACAGAACAGCATTCTGACTCGTTAGTATTTTTTATTTTCATTTCAGTGGATATAGTAGCAAAAGCAAAAGCAGTTCGAGCATTTTTTCGTCTTCCTTAATAATTTTTTTGCTTTCTTTTTGTGTATTGATACATGAAGAAATACGAGGCGCGCGGCGCGGACTGAAAAAAAATAATATAAAATAACTGAGAGATGATTTTGAGGAGAGAGAGAGAGAAGAAAAAAAATATCATAAAATAATAATATTTTTCCTTTCCCTTCAATATAATTTATCTTTTTCGATCATAAGACAAACACACAACACCACACGACCATAGCAGCCCGTGTGTATAGCATATACAGTTGTGTGACGGGAGTTATTGTGTACATGTGGAGAGTGAGAAAGAATGAGAAATATTAGAGGAATTATATTTCACAAAAATCATAACAATATTCAATGTTTGATTTTCCGTTGATTCGTGTAAACGTGTCGGTTTATCACGCTCGGTTCTCTTGACTTTTTTCGAGCGTTTCTCGACCGCGATTTCAGACTATTTTGTTATATTATTGTACAATTTTTAAAATAAACACACAAAAAAAATTAAATAAATTTTTATAACAAAAATAAAAGTGAAGAAAAAAAATGAAAAGAAGAAAAATTTGTGAAAGAAAATCGCGTGGAAATTGAAAAAAATTTTGACAAAAAATAAAAATTGTGAAAAAGTGCAATCAAAACAGTGAACCAATAAATCAGTGAAAATATTAAGGAATTAACATGAGACAAAGTTCATAGCGAATCTCAAAAAATAAGAAGATTAAAAAAGTTTTAGAAAAATAGAGAAAAAATCGAAGAATCTCGTACAGTCGAGAAATGATTCAACTTGATTCAATTGGATATAAAAATAATGCCGATAGTGAATCAAATTCCGTTCATGAACAAGGTTAATAAATTTTTTGTGTATATTAAATTTTTTTTGACATGTCTGTTATTAATTTTTTCTTTGAGGATCATGTTTTATATCAATTTGAATTTTAAAAGTGTAAAATTGACGGATTTTTGGAGGAATTGTGGATCAAGTTATGGAAATTTGAATTTTTGAAGAAAAAAATAGTTTTTTTAAAAAAAGTTTAATATTAATTTGAAAAACAAGAGAAATGTGAAAAAAATATTTTTTTTAAATTATTAAAATTTGATAAAGTTCAACTTTTAAACTGTCATTCAAATAATAAAAAATATTCAATTTTTCAACTTGCAATTTAAAATTGAAGTTTTGATCATTTTTGATATTTTTAAAAATGCATGAAATTTAGAATTTTTCACTAATAGTCATAATTAATAATTTATAAAATTGATAATCAGTTCAACGATAGTTTATGCTCAGAATTTTAATTTTTTTAATTTTGGAATAAAACAAAAACATTACAAAAAGCAAGAAATTTTAATTTTTTTAAAAATACACAAAATTTTCAAATTACAGAAAAATTTATTTTAAAAGTAATTTTGGTATTTAAGTAATTAAAGACATTAAATGAATTTTTAAAAAACGATTTTTCTCTTTAATAATTTGTGCGCAAAAGAAAAACAAAACCTTTTGTAATATCAATCAGCACTGCAGCGTGGTCATTGTACACATTTTTTTCCTTTCCTTTTTTCAAACTTGAATAATTTTGCCGTCGGACAACCGGTGTGATTTGCTTTTGTGAAAAAAATTAATGACATTTTTGCAAATTGATGATGTTTATCCAATGAAAAATTTATTTGCATTAATTTCTTAAAAACAAATTTGCTTTAACTTTCAAATTTTTCAATATTTATAAAAAAATTGAAAAGCTTCTAAATTAATTCTAAATTTCAAAAAATATAACGTTATAGTTTTTTTTAAAAAAATCTAATTATTTAAAAAAAAAATCAACAACAAAACCTAACTTCAATCCACACAACTCCTTCTACAACCATACAGATTGAACAACACTTGTGATGATATATTAAAAAATATATAGCACATTCACACTAGAGTATATAAATGATTTGTATATAAATTACAAGTACATAAACATCGCTTGAACGAAAAACCACAAAAGTGTGCAATATAAATAATTTCCTTATATTTCAAACAATAAACAATTAATATTTCATTATTTTCAACAGCCAGCTAAATTAATTGTATGGAAATATTATTCATACGATCTAGTATTGCTCTAAATTTTTAATGTTTTCTGTATTTTGTGTCGATAATGATGAGAAGCTTGAATGGTGTTATTTTAAAGAAATTAGTAATTAATATGGTTTAAATTGCCATATTTTCAATAAGAAATAATTGATAGTTTATATCTGAACAAATTATTATAACTTAAGTCGAAGGTTCAAATCCTAGTAAATTTTAAATATGTAAATTGTTTTGTTGAATTATACTTTTTTGAATTTTTTTGTTTGAAAAATTAACATTTTACTTTTAAAATTTAACTTCACATAAAAATTATGTTTCTGTTTAACTATCGGAAAAATCATATTTTTGCTCGATTAAATCATTTTTCAATAATTCATAACAGTTTTGCTTGATGACATTTTCTACCGCATTTATACAGAACAAAAATATTGCAAAATTCACATAGGAATAAATTTACATGATAATTATTGTCACAAATGTTTGTTGTAAATGTAAAATTGACTTTTCAATATTTCTTTAGCGGATAGATTCAGATTTTTTGAAATGAATTAATTTAGGTGTGAAAAAAGAAAATTTCCATAAATTTTGAGTTTTTAATGTACTTTTTTTGAAGGTTATCATGTAACAATAACAATGAATTATATAATTATCTAAATTTAAATATTTAAATTGACATTAATAACATTAAAATGCAATTTGTTCAACAATTGAAATAAAGTCTTTCTTGAAACAAAAATGTTTAAGAAGAAATTCAAAGGTTCGAATCCTTCCAAAATTCCATATTCATGGTTAGTTAATTGCGCTTCTATAAATGTTTTTTTAAAATTTTAATTTTTTTGCAAAATATCTAAAATTCATAAAAACTTTAACATCACAAATCCACAAATATCCATCAAAACCAACCCAAACTCACTTAAAAAATTAACTCAAACTCTCTTTCTCAAAAACAAAACAACTTCCATTGACATGATAATTTCGCAAAGTCAAAATAGCGACAATAAAAATCCTCTTGAGCATCTCAAAAATTAAGTAAGGTCTGCCATAAAAATCCATGCCATTTAAGAAAAAAAAACAAAAACATAAAGAAATGTTCAACACATTTAAAGGTTATCATTTTAATGTCTGAAAGTATTCATCAAATTCTCGAACAAAAAAATGCCAGCAATTAAGCCTACAAAGTTGCAAAAAAGTGCACAAAGGCATAAGATTCGAGCAAACTAAACAACATTAAACGATCAAGAGTTGTAAAAAGAGATCACACAGTGCAAACTTTAATAATAAAAATTCAAGAAATTCTCATCATCTTCATCATGATCATGAAATTCTAGTTATTTTTTTTTTATTTAATTCTTTTATAACTTTTTTGTTGCACCTATTTTACGCTAGAATAATTGTTGAGTCTCGCAACAGACAAGCGAGAAGGAAGGCAGAGAAAAAAAAAATGAGAGAAGATACTCGACACAAAAAAGTAGTTTTACAACAGTTGATAAATTCATTTGCAGAGGCATATAAAGTGAATGTTGTAATTGTCCATCTGTGTGTCCTGATTTTTTGTTGTGTGTTTTTTGGGGTAAATGGATGTGGATTGTTTTGAGTTGAAAATTGAGAATTTATTGAGTTTTTGGATAGACTTGTTTAAGTAATGCAAATTGTCAAATCCTTTTCATGTAATTTTAAACAGACTTGGTAATCTGAATTTTACAGAAATTGATAAATTTTGGGGGTGTGGGTTCAAATCCCAGTTGTGAATGATATAAATTTTTGAAATTCATGTTTTCTCTTCAAAAATTCTCTTTAAATTACCCCAATTTAAGACTTTTTGTTAGATTTTTTTGCTGATTTGGAAATCTAAATTTATAACTTCAAAGATGAGGGTTCGAATCCCAGCTAAAAATTAAAATTTTTATTCTTATTGATCCCCTGGTTTCTCTTCTTTTTTGCAACAAAATGCGCTCCAAACCCCCCTCTCCATTACCCCAACCATACTTTTTGCTCTGCAAAAAACTAAACTATTGCATTTATGATGTGATGAAGAAATTGCTGCAATTATGCAACACACACATATGAGCTTTAATGACTTTTCGTGCCAAGATTATTACTCATATTATTATTATAACATATTTTAAATTTATTACTTAAACTCATCTCAGAAGCAAACCAAAAAAAGAGATTAAAAATTTTAATGAGAGACACTTTGCAAATTATACATTTTTTTGCACTGCATATTTAGTTACATCACTCTGTGGTTTCCCCAAATAAAAGAAGACATCTTCATGAGAAAGTCATAAGCTTGACCATAAAAGCCATCTAACTTCCTATTGTGCGGTATCGTTATTATTTCCTGACAATTCACCTACACTGAGTGACGGGAGAGTCCCTTTGAGGTCTCACTTTATTTTCGGTGATTATAGGAAGACAACAACAGCACACAAAAGAATGTAATTCAAGACATGTGTGAACATTTTTGCCATCCAAAAAAATATAAATCTTGTGCAATATTTTCTCGATGAGTCACACAAAAAAAAATATAAACACAATAAGAAAATGAGACTGTTTGTTACTTATAGATGTGTATAGATCTTAATTTTCTGTGGTGTGCCTTTTATTTACAAAAACAAATAATAATTTTCACTTTAACAGATTTAAAGGAAATAAAATTGTTGTGATGTTTTTAAAGTGGATAAATTGAGGAAATTTATGAAGAAACAAGAAAAATAAGTTAAATGGTGAGGAATAAGTTATGAGATGAGACTCGAGCTTGTGTAAAAATGATGAAGAAATATAATTTTATTTCACATTTTGAGGTGCAAGATTTTTTAATTTCGAGGAGAAATTTGCAAAAAAAATGTTGAGGTTTTTCAAGGAATTTTTATATATTTTTTTTCGCAAACTCTGTTGAATCATTTTTTATCGTATTAAAAATTATTTCAAATGTTTTTAATTGAAGATAATAAAAAAATTATTTTTGAGTTTTATGGGCTGATGCGCTCATTTTGTGGGGGTCCTGAGTGGGCATTGCAGATTTTTAGCGTGCTTTTTAGTCTTGATTAATTGATAATTCGTGAATTATTGTTGGCGAGTTTCAACATTTAACACAATTTATGTTCATTTAGGTGTAACTAGTGGATCAACTGCGCATATTTTTGTGGATGAATTCTGTATTTTTCTTTATAAAATCTCGTTTTTAGCGATAAATTCCACATCATGACTTTTTTAAACTTAAAATCACTTAAAGCTTTTTTCAAGCAATAAATATTTTTAAAAAATAAAAATTGAAATTTTGATTTTATTATTATCAAATTTTTGTTAATTTTACTTTTTTACTTTGAGGAAAAAGTCAAAAATTGTGCATGTTTATTGTATCGCCAAGACAAACGTGAAATTGTACTCAATGCACTTACACAGCATAATTTGAGAAACATTGATAGATTGAAATTGAATTTTATATTTATTGTATTAGAATTTGCAAAACGTAAATATATGAAAGTTTATAGAATCTGAAAGTAAATTAAATTTACCATAAAGTCTAAGGTTCGAATCCTATCTATTAATCGGAAAAATATTTTTCGTAAATACTGTACCCAATACTTTTTTGCAATTTTTTTTAAAATATATTTATTCAATGCATTTATAAATAACAAACAATATTGTATTTTAATTTTTTTTAAGTAGCTTAGAATTTAATTTCAGTGCCATATTTCAGAAGAAGTATGCTTAAGATTCATATCAGACTTTAACTTATCTTTTTATTAATCATTACAATTAAATTTATAGAATTTTTCCAATCACACCTAAATTAAATATATAAAACCTCACTAAATCCAGAAAAATAAATATTTTGACTAACGCCATATGTACTTAATCACGTAGCATGACATGCAAATCAAACAAAATATCCTTCAATGTCTTATCAATCACAACGTAGAACAAAATATGCAAAGAATTCCTGCCATTTACTTCCAATTTATGAGCATAAATCTTTATCTTTGCGTAATGAAGGAGACAGCAATGTGAAAAAATAATATTTTTTGTGACTTACCTAACGCTTTAGTTTTCATAACCCATAAATTGATGGACGTTCATATCGACACGTCCACCCGCGAATATAAAGTGTCAGGTAAGCAACAAAAAGGCCATCAAATCTCAACACATTAAACTTATATGACATTAAGGATTTGAAATTCTTATTTTTTTGACTGCATTTTTGTTTTATTTTTCATCACTAAAAAAATTCACATTTCGCATTGTTATTGAAAAAAGGTCTCCAATTTTGCATTTTAATGTCTCAATTTCAATTTACATTTTTAGTGTCTCATCAATTTTAAAATTCTTGCGAGGGAATCGACAATATTTAATTCCGATTTTATAAATCACAATATGATGAGATAGCCATAAAGAAAATTATTTTTATAATAATTAATCATCGGTTCTCTTTTTTTCGTTTGTTCTGCTTCTCATTGGAGGCGTTTAGATTGAGGGAAGAAAAAAAATCGATTAAAAATTTCATTAAAGTGTAGTTGAGTCGGACCAATGGACTTGTAAAAATCTTTTTATTGGATGAGCTTTAATAAATGTTTTGAATGCGGGATACGGACGGGATTGAAATTTCAAATTAATGGATTTTGATGGGCGAAGTTTATTTTTTGTATAGAATTGCTTATTAAGGCTTGCTTTTGTGGATGCAGACAGTTTTTTCGGCAGATTGGTATCTCTTTGTAATAAAATTGGGATTCGATCCTTTGAATTTAATTATTTAATCTTAGGATTTAATTTTAATCGTACGATTTAATTTTAATCGTACGATTTAATTTTGAATTCTAAAATTCAGACTAGAGATTAGGATTTGAACTCTTGCTTTTTATGAATTTCATTTAAATTTTTTTTTAAAAAATTAGAATTTACATAAAGAAACTCACAGTTCATTGTAAACATTCTAATCCATAAGATTAGATTTTAATCCAATGATTTAATTTAAATCCAACTTTCTAACTTTCCCCAAAAAAATCAATTATCTCAAAGCAAAAAAAAACATTAAAACTGAACACAAATCTTAAATCTCATCCCACACACAAAAAGCACTCTCTTTTCCTGTAATAAAACAATTAACAAAATGAAGAAGAAAATTCCTCAAATTTTTCATCTTGTGTAATCCCATCATGATCACTTTAGTGGCTTTAGTAGCATCCATAATTCTTCCTCATAATCATCATTCTTCTTTTCATCTTCGAAAAAAAATTCAACAATCTTCAATAATTTTCCTCCCTTGATCCCAAACCGACTCTCAGTTTTTTCGCGATGATTATTTACTTTAGTAAGAAATGATAATAAAAAAGATAACTCAACCGCAGATCGTACAATTTTTCAATTTTTTTTGTGTTTCCTCGGCTTTTGTTTAAAATCTTTTTCTGTTGAAAAATTATCGCATAAATTTTATTATTCCTCATCTCATCTCTATTAAGAAATCTGCTCGAAATATGAAAATTAATTTGCGCTTTTAAACAGGAAAAAATAGCGGAGTTGAAAAAAATGTTGAACTCATAACAATACGTCTGAGTGCTCATTGTGTTCATTTTTTGAGATTAAGGACAAGTAGGGAAGGGATGGGTTGAGGTGGGTATAGGACGCATTTTTTGGGTTTCTTACTTGATTTTTGGAGGATTTTTGAAGAGACTCTCGAGAATAATTAATAGAATTTTGTGAAATGTTATGACCATATGACCAATAGGGTGAGGGGGGTCTCCCCCAAACTGTTCGACAAACCAATCAAATTTCTCAAAACAAATATTCATCTCACTCAAAAAATTCCTTTTTTCATCTACGACACATTTTTCTCAATATAATAAATGGAAAAAATTTATTGCGTGATTTTTATATTGTTATTAGTGTGCTTTAAACGTTTATTTAAATAAATTTTCATGACAGCTTTCAATAACATTTTTTTTCATTCTATTTGAAATAATTTTTCACTTTCATACGCGACTCGAGTATTGGAAATATTCATTCATATTAAATATTTTTTTTCCTCTATATGCAAAGCTTCCATTTCGACATTTTTCATTCTTTCAATGTCGATATTTTTGAAACATTGCACAGTAGTTTGATGGATGTATTCTCGTTCTTATTCTAACGGTGATCGGTGATATAGAAAAAATATTAATGGTTGATTATATAATAAATTGTATAACTGATGCTAGTCTTTGAGTTATGCATGCATATGCAATTTACATGCGATGATGTTATGATTGAGGATGATGATAACAGTTTAAAAGCTAAATTGCAATTGACTTTGAGTTTGTTTAGCGGTGTTGTTGATATAGAAGATATTCTGTGGAGTATGAAGGCAATGGGTGGGCACTATTGAAATTTTGAGGTTAAAATTGAGTATTTTTAAAAAATTTGAGGTTAGAATTTTAAATTATTTAAATTTTGAGGTTAGAATTCTAAACTTTTTGAATTTTGAAGTTAGAATTCAAATTTTTTTAAATTTTGAAGTTAGAATTTAAAATTATTTAAATCTTGAGGTTAGAATTCTAAATTCTCTAAATTTTGAGGTTAGAATTCTAAATTCTTTTAATTTTGAGGTTAGAATTCAAAACTATTTAAATTTTGAGGTTAGATCTTTTATTTTATGTATACAACTAGTCAAAAACCACGTTCAACATCTCAACACATACCTCAATACCTTGCATAACTTCCTTCCTCCACTTCTAACTTCAACTTGTCTCCCAGTCCCTCCACCTTATCCTCCGATTCCTCAAACTCATAAAATAAAAATTCACAACTAGAAAGAAGCGAAAAAAAATTGAAATTTATTAACAATTTGTGTAAATAATTTTTGCAATATAGAAAAGAAACATGTTCAATTCAGTACTTTCAAGTGCATGCAAATGTGAATACAAGAAAATAGCGGAAGATAAAAAAATATTTATTTAAACTTGTTACTTATTCTCTCTTTCACTCCTTCATTTTGCATTTTATATAGTTTAAATTATTAATATTTATTGTTATGTGCGTCATTTTATATTTATTTAAATTTATTTTAAATTAATTTATGGACAATATTGTCGTATGGATGGGGTTGGAATTCTGAGAATATTAATAACGAGTTAGAGGTTTGGTTGGGAAATTAGAATAAGATTTAGTATTTGTCATAAGGTCGTAAGTCGAAAATATTAAAAATTTAATAATTTATTAGAAAGTTCAGTTTCGAATCCTATAAAACTAAATTTTCTTGATGAAGGTCCAAATGTCAAACTATTTTTGCTTATTTTACATTTTTTTGTCTATTTTTTATTAAAATTTATTGTCATTTAAGGGTCCTGTACTAATGGGGTAAAGTAGGAGGGGGGAGGGGAGGATGTCTCGAAAAATTCTAAAAAGTGTCTTTGACTTTCTTCTTTTTTAAAAAAAAGTTTGTTTTCGAACATCATAACGACTGGTTATTTAAGTTAAACATTTAAGATGGGGAAGTCAGAGGGAGTTCGATGATCATGTGACCCTCCATACAAAAACTTCAACGATTTTTTGATGAACGTCATTTATTAATCCCCCCTTAATAAACTAAACTATTTCAATTCAACTTAATTAATCACACAAAAGCTAATTAAGAAGATTATAATTTGCAATTTTTATGACTTGTTCCTAATTTTTTCATTACAATAATCAGACTTAAAATAAGTGCAATAAAATATTCATTATTACAATAAGATTAGATTCATATTTTTGCTAATTAAATTCATATTACGGGGATTATAATAACAAAGCAGCTTTGCACTACTGTTTTTAGAAGCAACAGCCTTAGTTGTGACAGTTTTTTGTGACCTTGTTGGTGACTTTGTTATGGAATTTATGAACTATTTATTATCGAGCTAGATTTAAGTTTAGTGACGAATAAGGCAATAAATTTATGATTTAATGATCACATCCTTGTTAGCTCATTAAAAAATCGATCAAAAATTGCCCAAAAAAGTTTTTGTAGCTTTCGATAAAATCATGAATTAAAAAAATCACCCAAAACGCAGACGCCATTCATCATTGTCATCTTATCTGAGATTACTAAACAGATTTTTACTGTTTTATTTGCACAAAAACAAATTTTTTTGGTAATAAAAATTTGCATGCAGTTTTGCAAAAAAATTAAGTGTTGGACGTGATGGCGTGAGAAAAGGATTTGCTTCGACGGAGGTCACGAGATGTCGATTTTTTGCATCTTAATCCAATATCTTTTAAGATATGAGAATATTTTGATGGGAAAATATGACGCAAATCTGTTTGAACACAGGAACCAGTTATTGATAATTTCTACGGCTGGTCCATTAAAGAATATTTCTGCAAACAGCGACATAACAGTAAATTATCATCTAAAAAATTCTTGAACCGCTCATATTTTTTCTTCTTTCATTTTTCATTAAAAGCAAAAAGTCAAGACAAGAAAACAAGACGACAGCAGCACACAAAAAAATTCATAATTTATTTTTGGAAACTTGATTTCATAAAAAAATATTTATTTTTGAGAGCAGCTTTTTTTCTTCAGCTCCTGTCATATGCTTTATATAAAAATGAAAGTCAAAATAGCAAAAATATATATTAAAAATTGGAACAACGGAATGAAATAAAATATAAATTTATAGTCATTTGAAATATAAATCAAGAATTTTATAACATTCGCAAATTAACACATATGTGGAGCATGTGGATCATAAGATGTGGATATATTTGGAATTTTTTTATTGCTCTTATGAAGTGATTTAAAATTGTTTTGACTTTGGAAGGGATTTGATTTGTTGACATTTTTGTGTCAAAGCTGAAATAATGTTATTTGGGGGTGTTGAGGATATTTTTTTTTTTGATTTTATTGATGAGATTCGAACCTAGGAAGTACAAACTATTTTAGGTTAATTTCATATTTGTTGAAAAAGCACGAAAAGTGTCCATAATATTTGACACATTTTGTAACCCAATACCCGACCTTTTATCAACAATATTGAAGAATTTTTGAGAGTCTGCTATTAAAGAGTTCAAAAAATCATAAATTTAAAAACAATTCAAGAAAACATACAAAAAGAGCTTTCAACACCATTAAGCCCCCCTCTGTACCCCTCCCCCCAAAATATACAAAAATTAATCAGTTTCTCATTAAATTTTTAAAGCACACTTAAAAAGCACACCGAAAAAAACACGCGATAGATCTGCATTAAATTTTCACATCTACATGATCCTATGTACTCTCAAATTATATACATAAATAACTATTGTGACAGTGCCACTTAATGAGTACATAAGAATGAAAATTAAATGAATGGTTTTAATGTCAAATTATATCATTTTCAAGTCAGCTTTAATTTTACAATAAATAACACAGTTTTACTACCACAGGCGCACGCAAATCGAATTTTGTATATAATGTCCTTATGTACAAGCAAATAGAGAGTGTGTCATCTTTACTATTTTGTGTGTCTCGTGTGTATGTAGAGGCATGGGTGCTGTTTGTATGTAGATTTTGATGACAATTAGAATGTTGAGTGTTTTTCCATGTTTTTAAGGATTTTGGGGGCATTAGTGGGTGTAACATGATTTTTAGGGTTATTTGAATTTTTTGGGGGTTGTTGAAATTTTATTTGTTACTTAATATAGCATTTAGACCTTCTTCTGACTATTATTCATATAAAAAAACTGAACTACCACGAAGAAGTGCCCCCAATCCCCCAAATAAAAATGATCATATTTCATCCAATTTTTAAAACAACAATAATCACTCTTAACTCATCCGCACGGTCATCTTGGCATGTTTTCAAAGCAAAAAAACATCACATCACAAGAAATTTAATCGAACGTTTAATTATCATTGCTCATTATTACAACTTACTAATTACAAAATGAGTACAAAGAATGAGACAATTTTCAATTAATAAAGTGAGATTAATAATTTTGTTTCGCTCATTTTTGCATAATAAAATTAAAATGTTTATGATGTAGCAGGCTTTTTACACGCTCAACAGTAAAGCGTGAATAAATAATATTAATATCATAATAAATAAAAATATAAATGCATGAAATATTTATCTCATTGACTTCCCATTGCATTGCATTTACTGAATGGTATTTTATTGAAGCATTTTTCTGAAAATAATTTACAAATGATGTTATTGGCAATTCATGTAATCTCTTTTATTTTTTTATATTTTTTTCTCAAAAATATGTATGAGACAAGCACAGTGTTGCGATGAGAAGGAATGAAAAAAAGAAGCAGAAAATGTTTTTTTGCTGTTCCTCTTGAACATCCATTGATTTTATTCATTTCAATAATCGTAAATGATAATAATAATAATATTACTGATGATGTGGGCAAGGTTGGGTAAATAGAAATATAGAAGATAGAAAAAAATGTTTGAATATTAAATGATTAAATTTATTGAATGGTTTGTTTGACATGGGAAAATTGTCTTTTGATTTGAAATATATTTATGTTTGAGGTAACGGTTTTTATTTAAATTGGAGCGATAGGCTGGAGATCTGTGGACTCAAGAGTTAAGTTAGATATTTTTTGAAGAGGGGTTCGACCTCTTGAGGGGGTTCAGATTTTTTTCTGTTCCATTTTAATTTTCAGAAAGGATACAAAAATGTTCTCATTTAAATTTCAACCAAGAAAGGAGGTTTGAGCCCCCTTCGACCTCTACGTTGTTACAAGCCTGAGTTAAATAGTCATTAGAATTTTTAAGTCACGGTTAGATGAACTATATCAAAAAATCGCCGAAATTACAAAAATTAAAATTAAATGATTGTAAAAATATCATGTAAAAATCATTAAGTTATAGGTTCAAATCCTAGAGTTATTTAGTAATTTGACTCATCAAGTCCAAAGCGATACAAATTTTTTTTAAAATGAAACAAAATCACTTTTGTTTTTTTTTTCAAAAATATTCTCATAACCTAAAACTTCTTTTTTTCTACATAACTATTTTTTCAACAATTTACCTTATAAATAAAAAAAAATCTCTTTTACAAAACCAAAAATGCCAATAAGTTCATGACAAAAAACAACAAGCAAACATATTTTCCCCATTCAATTTAAGGAAAACATTTTAAATTATTCATGTTGAATATTTTTGTTTCATTTTCTTGACTATGTCCACAGCATATTTACCAAGATGAATAATAAGAAGTGGATGTAATGTTTTTTTTGGGATTATGAAGAGAAAAAAGGAAGAAAAATTTCTTTTTATAAGTAAGAAATTATTGAAATTGTTGGAAAATGAGTTTTAAGGCGCATTTTTTTGAAAAAAGTTTGACAAAAAAATTGAAAGGTAATAAAAATTCAATTTATTAAGAATTAAAAATAAAAAAAAATTACAACGATTTATCAGATCAACAGAATTAATATGTTCTTGAATATTTGAGATTCGAACTCACACATTTGTAACAAAATTAAATTGTTAGAAATTCATTTTTCCTAAACTTAACTTAAATTTGGCAAGTCACATATTTAGCTAATAAAAGTTCAAATCCCAAAATTATACCTCATTAACCAGACACCAATCCAACTCCATTTCCAAAAAATTCTTGCTACAAAAACATGCAGAAAAAAATTCAAAAATTTTATTTGTTTCAATGAGAAAAAAAATATTTAATTTTATTATGCATCTCTCGTTGTGTTTTGGTATGACTTTGCCATGTTTGCCAAAAATATACAAAAATTGCATTTTACAGCAAAAAAAGACACACAACGAGAGAGTTAAAGCCAATCAGCCAATCGCAAAAGCATGTTATTTTGCTTATTCATTTCAGTTTTTTTTATACATTTTTATTTTTATTTTCTTCAAAAGATGATTATGTTTCAAGAACTTATTTCATCTTTTTTTTGTGTTTCATTCTCTTATTCCCTTTATGTGAGGCTTGTAGTAATAATAATACAAGATTGCTGTCTGGACGTAAAGAGAGTTTGCCATTATGAATCCAGTTTGTTTTCGATACTTTTTTGTGTCTGTTGTCTCTGTCGTATTGTTTGAAGTAATTCATATTATGAACATTACATGGGAACCACATCTCAGCGGTGAGAGAGTGAGATGGAGGGAGAATTGTCTAAAGTTAAATATTCGCATTTATATGTTCACTTTATTAATTTACAATCGATATTTTATTCTTTTCTTCGATTCTCTCGCGTTCTTCATTATCATCCGCGCGAGCAGCGTGAGTGAGATGGAGCGAGCGTCCAAAACACACATTAAATATAAAAATATGAAGAAGATGTTTTTGTTGCTTAAATTAAACAACGGAGGCGAATGTCAGACACACAGAAACTGGTTTTGGACTGCCATTTCCATTTTGCAGTTAATGCTGATCGATATGAGGCTCTTTCATAATTTTATTGGATTTCTGGCTGTGAAACTGACTAGTAAAAATTAAAAAAAAAATGTAAAAAATTGTAAAAATAATAGAATACAATCATCCTTCAACAAGTTATGTATTAAACTATAGGATTTGAACCCATACACTTTTATTTAAATACTAAATTTTCCTCTAAAACTTTAATATTTTGTCTGACAAAACTCATTCTTAAGTTGCAAAATTCTATCAAAAAATTCAAAAAACATCCTCTTTAATCCACACTAATGTATCCCTTTAATTCTTCTCATTCCATATAACGCACCCGCATTGACGATGATAAAAAACAGATTTAAAGGAAACGTCTTGTGATGACAAAGAGAATTCAATCGATAACAGCAGTCGTAACAGCAGTAGTAAGCAAAAGAAACACAACAATTTAATATCGGAATCACCAGTGTTTGGTATGGCTGAATGTGAGACGACGCGCGGCGGCATTGGCGACAATGAGGGTGAGGATGTAAATGGAAATTTAGAGGATGTGAATGGAAAATCAATTGGAAAGGATGAGCCAGATGATGAAAATTCAACGGCCGATGACAATGAAATGGAGCCGGGTGAAATAAATTTCAGTCAATCAAGTGCATTGGAAATGCAAGCTCATCAAGCGGCCGCTGCATCGGCTGCAATGAATGAGGCAAATGCATTGTTTAATAATGCAGCAGCCATGTTTCAACCGGGCATGTCAATGCAAACCTTCCAAAATGCCATTGCGCAATTCACTGCAAATGCAATTGCAAACAATATGGATAATGAAACTGTCATGAAAAATTTGGCGATCTTGCAGTCTGCACTTTTTACATTACAGCAACAACAATTCCTTCAATTTCAATTAATTCAGCATTTGCAGTCGCAATTAGTGAATAAAAAGAATGACGGTGAAGAGGAGAAGCAGAATAATAGCAAGTCCGAATCAGATGATGAGGAACAAGATTGTAAAATGAAGGATAATGACATTGAAGAGGAGGACGGAGAAATGGATGATGAAATTGAGCAACAGCAAATGAATGAAAGACAAAATCAAATTCATAAACGGCTAATGGAAAGTAAACATTTCAGTAAAATGCAGGAGAGTCTGATGAAGGAAAGTGAAAATAGGTGAGTGATGGGGTGCTTCTATTGAGGGTGGGTGGGGAGTTTTTGATTGTGAATTTTAAAAAAATATATTTTCTGCAAAAAACGAAATTATGGCAATTCTAAAACAATTGGATATTATATCAAATTCTTAAGGATTCGAACTTATATTTTTGGATGAAATTTTATTCATTTGATTTAAATCTTTGAGAAATTCACTGCAAACAGTATATTTAAGTCATAATAAAAATTCCCAAGTTCCAAACCAAAAAAAAAAAATTCTAACCCAAAATTCTATCCTCCACAGAAGTTCTAAATCAAAATGCCAAGAAAATGGCGACGCCGATAGTCTCAGCCAGAAGAAGCAAAACGACGAAGACATAAGTTCATATTCAAGTAGTTTCTCATTAGCATCAAATATCATCACAGATCATGATCCATCGGCGCAAATAAATGAATCGACAAATTCATTAGCAATGTTGGAGAAGAAGGCACAAGAGGTGCTTAATTCAGCATCACAAGGAATTTTATCAAATAATCTCTTAGATGAATTAGCATTTGCGAATGATAAAGCATCGCCAAATGGTCGAGCAGATTCAGCACTTTTTAAGCATCGGTGTCGATATTGTGGTAAAATTTTCGGTTCAGATTCGTCGCTGCAAATTCACATACGATCACATACTGGCGAGCGTCCTTACAAGTAAGAATTTAAACTTATTCTAACCACAAAAAATTTCTAACCTCAAAATTTTTCCATAATAAGGTGCAACGTATGCGGAAGCAGATTCACCACAAAAGGAAACTTAAAAGTTCATTTTCAACGGCATTCGGATAAATATCCTCACATACCGATGAATCCTAATCCAGTTCCTGAGCATTTGGATAAATATTTCCCACCACTCGTACCATCAGAGGCATTAAAAGAAATGCCAACTGCTCCACCTCAAACAACACCACCGTTCCCTAGTATCGATTCACGACAGTTTCCTCAACGTGGATTCTTTCCTGACTTTTACCTGCCACGTCCACCTCTCGACTTATTCAATTCAGTCGCTGCTGCCGCTAGTGAAGTTGCAGCTGCTGTGTCACGAAATCCCGTCGATTTATCACAAGTTAAGAAACCAGAATCACCAACTTTCACACGCTTATCACCAGAAGTTGTGATTCATGAAGAAGAGACACCAAAGCAAACAATCAAAGAGGAACCGACTGATGAAACTTTAGATTTGAGTGACAAATCACAAAAGAATTCATCGTCAAATGACTCGACGATACAAACAGCGAGACCCCCAGCAATTACGCAACCGCTTCGTATTTCATCACCAAATAATAATAGTAATAGTAATAATAGTAACAATCATCATCATCAACATCATCATCATCAACAGCTACCACTTCATCATCACTTAAGATTAGAAAAGGATGAGACGAATGAGAGATCATCAGCTCGATCATCACGACACGATAGACATGAGAGGCATGAACGCGAACGTGAGCGTGAAGATAAGGAATTTAATATTAGAGCTATGAAAAATAACAATTCGATTGAGAATTTGGCAAAAGTTCCATCTGTCTCGCCGCCAAGTAGCTCATCGAGTACATCTGGTTCACTTTATCAGGACACTGTACTCGATCCAAATTACTTTTCGGCTCATCTACCTCGACCAGATAGCAATGATAGCTCGTGGGAGAATTTCATTGAAATTTCGTCTGAGACGTCCAAGTTACAGGAACTTGTGGATAATCTCGATAACAAGAATATTGAGCCAAATCAGTGCTTGGTGTGCAAAAAGGTGCTGTCATGTAGAAGTGCATTACAAATGCATTATCGTGTTCATACTGGAGAACGTCCTTTCAGGTAAGATTTTTATAACCTAAAAAAAATGTGATCTAACCTTAAAAAATATTCTAACTTTAAAAAAAACTAACAGATGCAAGATCTGTGGTCGATCATTTACCACAAAAGGAAACCTCAAGACCCACATGAGTGTCCACCGAATCAAACCACCAATGCGTACACTCCACCAGTGTCCCGTGTGTCACCAGAAATTCTCAAACATTTTCGTCCTTCAACAGCACATTCGTCTCCATACAGGTGAAATCACGGACCTCACACCAGATCAAATTCGTGCAGCTGAAATTCGTGAATTTCCTGAACATAATGAGATGAAAATGCCACCGTATGCCCTCCGAATGCCTGATTTTCAGCCACAAAAACGTTCTGCTACGGTTGATCATTCAGATGATGAGAATGATGTTGAAATGACTGATGATCGTAGTGAACGTGAGACACGTGAGCGTGAAATACGCGAAAAATCTGGCAAGGTGCAAAAGAAGAGTAGTAATAACAATAATAATAATAGTAGTAGTAATAACGTCAGCGAAGGAATTCGTGTAAAGACAGGCCTCACTTCACCCGACCTTGAGAATCATGTCGAAGACTTGAGAGCAATGAACTTGCAACGTTTATCAGTGCAATCAAATGATGACTATTCACGTGACTCGTCGCCTGTAAGTCCGAGCATATCAGAAGCTAAAAGACTGCGCTCATCAAGTCCTCAAATGAATCGTCACACACCACCGTCTGGATTATCAAGTCGTTCACCGATTGCAACACCACCAGCTAATGAACGTCCACCATTTCCATATGGTCCACCTTTTTTAGGCATGCCACAATTTCCGCCCTTCATAAATCGTCCACCATTCATGGCAAATGTACCGATCGTACCATCAGCAGCTAATATGCCACCATTTGGACTATTCGGTGAGTTTGAGCATCGTTGCGTTGCAAGTGACGCAATTATTGCAAAATCAGTTAATGATGAAAAATTCAAAATTAATTAAAAATAGATTTGTTCAAAAGGTGTACGTGGTAATACGACAACGTGCAACATTTGCTTTAAAACTTTTGCCTGCAATTCTGCATTAGAAATACATTATCGTAGTCACACCAAAGAACGACCTTATAAGGTAGGAACGACTTTATTTACGCACTTTTTTAATTCGTCTTGAATTGGAATTGAAAATAAACTAGGAATCGAACATTAGCAAAAAAAAATATCAATAGCAATGATTTAGTATTTGAATTTTTAAACAATTTTTAGGATTCGAACCTTTGACTTTGAACCATTTTAAATGTACTTTTCCACTTATTCTTCTATATATTTATTTTGTTTGGCTAAAATCAATTAATTAGTATTTTTTTGGTTCGACTTCTAGAGTATAAAAATATTACTATTTAAAATTCAAAAATTTTTGTTCAAAATTAATAAAAACCTAAACATCAATTCTACCTCAAATTTCTACAAACCATTCTTCCTACGTTAAAAAATTTTTAACTCATTTGGAAAATGTCTAACAAATTTAAGAAAAAAATCTACAACAAATTGACTAATTCCCCAATATTCTCTTATCCTCTTATCATCAAAAATTATAGTGTACAATTTGCGATCGCGGCTTTTCCACAAAGGTGAGTTTCAAATTTTTTAAAACATCAAAAAATATTATCTGAAAAGTTATTCAAATTTGTCTGAGTTATATCGTTCTAAGTTACTAGATTGGGATTAAAGTTAGTATTTTTTAATTTTGAGGAAAAAATGTTTTAAATTCAGAATTTAAAAAAAATTAAAATTGACAAAATTAAGTTTTAAAAAATATTGAAATTTACAGAAATAATTTTTTAAATATCAGTAAATTTTAAAAAACTTAAAAATAAAAAGTAATAAAAAATTGAAAACAAAGTTAAAAAAATTGAAAAAATTGAAAAAAATTAATTTTTATAAAACATAAAAATAAAAACTAATAATAAAATTGAAAACAAAGTTAGAAAAATTGAAAAAATTAAAAAAATTTAAACTTTAATCCCATTTAGCACTATCGTAATCTAGATTTTAATAAATAAAAAAAACATTTCATTATATCGGATACACATTGCAAGAAGCATCACATTGTGTGGCACAGAAAAATATCAAATCAAATATAAAAAATAGAAAATAAATTCCTTTGTTACTGACTGTGATAAATATAGATTGATTTCTAAGTAAAGACGAGATTTTTCTCTCTTAAAAAATAAAATTTATATCTATTTGAAAAGTGAAATATAGCAAGAATTGAGAGAGATCTTTGATGTACGGAAGAGAATCACAATGGTGACTTCAAAGGAAAGCTGAGAACTCTTGAAACAACATAAAGTACATTCAGACAATGAAAGAAAATTTCTTTTTGCTGCTGTTTTTGTGAATGAAAATTTAAAGAATTAATGGCCTGACACATTTGATAAAAGTTGAAAGTAAAAGAAGATGGACTGTGAGATGAGAAAATTTATCTTATGGTGCCTTTGTTGATTGTTTGTTGACTGAGGAGGGGTTCATTGATTTTGATAAATTTTGTTGTATTTTTTTGAGAATTTTGAAAAAATTCAATGTTGAAATTTAAAAATATGGAATTTCTGGGGACATCTTAAGTGACCTAAAAACTTAGAGTACCCCAAAAAGCCAATGACCCCATAAAACCTCTATAAGCCCCTTAAATCAACCCATAAACTATCCAATCCCACAACACATCACCTCAAACAAATTAAAAAAAATCCTCTAATTCATACGAGTTTTAACCTTCACATCCAAATAAAATATAAAAAAGTCTCATGTAGGCAATCAGATTATCTAATTATCAACGATAATTTACAACTCTTTCAACATGTATCCGCCAAAAGCAATTATAGCATGAACGAAGGGGATCGTGCGCGTAAGAAAATTGATAGGCACATTATATTCTCTTAATTTTATTCTCTATGTTTAAATTATAACAATACACATTTAACAATAGTGCTGAAAATAAATTTTAAATTATAAAAAACGAGAGCTCGAAAAAACTCATCGCGGTAATTTCTTTCAAAAAAAAAAATATATTTCAATACAAATAAAATTTATATTTATTTATTTTCGTGTGTTTTAAAGGCATGAAATTGAGAATGAAAATGAATAGATTTATATTAGAAATGTTTTGATATCGAGCCAAAATATATTGTCACATTATGTTCCACTCGCATCGTTTTTTTTCTTTATTATTTTTATTTCTCTCACATCATGATGATCATCAGCGGTCGGATTAAATGCCACCGTAAGATAACAATATGAGAATGAGAAAAAACAAAAAAAAATTTACGAATGTGACAAATACACAAGAAGTGACTTCTTCTTTTGTTATAACAGTCGCGTTTCCTCAACTTAAATCGCTTTTAATCGCATTTCTTGTCTTAAAATAAACTCATCTCAATTTTCTTTCTCATTTTTTTATTGTGTAAATGTGGAAAATTAAAAAGAAGAATGTCTCTTTTTTTGAAAAATAAATTTTCATCATGTTGAAATTTTACATAAAAAAATTTTGAATTACAAGTCATTAAATAATGACTATCAGGGATTAAGTTTGACACTTTGTGGGTTGATTGAAGTGATTTCTTTGGACTGATTCTGTTGTGAGAGGATTTTGGTTGGTATTTTGGGAATTTGGGACATATCTTGAGAGTTTTGATTGTTTTTTTTTGAGGATCTAATTGATATGGACTAGATTTTATGAAAAATTGTAAATTTGGACTAGAATTTAAACACTTGGACTAGATTTGTAATTATTTTTTTAAATATGGACTAAATTCTAAAGATTGGACTAGATTTGTGACAAGTTTAGGATTTATGTACTAGATTTTAGGAAATTTTGTACTAGATTTAATTTGCAATTTTGTTTTATACTAGACTGGATACTAACATTTTAAAACTTGTCTCAAATTGGGCTAGATTTATGCAAATTTGTATTATATTTGAATAGACTTATGAAATAATGTTCCTAGACTTTTTAATGCATTTTACCAGTTTTTTTTACAAAATTAAGTTTTTTTTATAAAATTGGACTAGAAATTATTTTAAATTTTTAAATTATTTCAAACCAAATAGTTTTGAATTTTAAATAAATTTTTTTAAAAAATTAAAATTATAAATTAATTAATTAAAAATTAAAATTATAAATTAATTAATTAAAAATTAAAATTATAAATTAATTAATTAAAATTATGAATTATTTTTTTTTTAAAAATTATAAATTAATTGTTTTAATTTCTAGATTAATTTTTTTTAAAAATTAAATTAAAAGTTAAGAAATAATAAATGAATTTTTCAAAATACAAAGTCTAAACACACCCCAGCTATCTAAATTAATACAATTTTCTTGTCTACCAATTTATCAATGAACACAATCAACTCTCGAATCAAAAGCTTACATTGAGAAAATTTCCACCATTCATCTGGATGTCAATTATTGACAATTACTAAATCAATTAATAATAACTTCAATTAATCATCATTAAACCCTTTTTTCGATGTCATTTTTAAACAAGCGACATGAAATTCTATAAAATTTATTGACAAATGATCAAATATGCCATAAATATAAAAGCAGCAGCAGTAACGACAATGGACAGAATGAAAAACAATTATATTTAATTTTCATTAAAGAGAACAAAAAAAACAGCGCAATTTCATTTATTTGTGTCGATTAATTTATTGATTAACATTTTAATTCATTATATATTATTTTTTCATTTTATGTGCCGGATTTTTAAAGCTTCAAGCGATGTGTGACAATGTATATGAAATGATAAAAATAAAATGTATGAAAAATAATACTCAGACAAATGTGAATATTTTCATTTATATACATGCGAAAAAAAATTGAGAAAATAAATTAAATTAAAATTTATTATTTGATTATATCGTTGCAGGGCAATATGAAACAGGTAATTAAAGGCGATATGCTGACTTATGGGCGAGAGCTGCTCTGTGAAATATGCGTGCATCTCTCAATGTGTTTATTTTAGAGTGGAATGGAGAAATTAAGAAGATTACTTAATGCCTCTAATAAAATGTTTAAATTTTTAACTTTTTCATTAAAAATTTAAATTTTTCCAATTTTTCAAACTTAGTTATTTTCATTTCTTAAAACTTAAATTATTTCATTTTTTTTAATTTAAATTTTTTAAATTTTTAAAAGTTAAAATTTTTAAAAGTTAACAAAAATAAATTTTTTAAAAATTAAAGTTTTCTGATTTTTTGAAATTTTAAAATTTTAAAAGTTAATTTCTGAATTTTGTAAAATATTTTTTTGAGGTTATGTCTATGAAAATTTCTCACAAATCCACTCAATCTTAAAACCCTCAATCAAAAACTTACTTAATTCCTCCTATTTTTCTCTACCAACAGCACATGTTAACCCACAAAATTCGTGACATGTTTGGCAACTCAAATTCTGGCGATGAATCTCGAATGTCATCAGGCGGTGGACACACAAGCGACTCACAATCCACAATCAACAATAATAATCAACAGATAAACTTTGCATTAAAACTGGAAAAATCCCGATCACCATCAAACTATACAAACGGCGGTGATGATAAAAACAATGTTGTCGATGACGACGACGAGATGAACGACGGCAAAGAGAATGGCATTGAAAAGGAGTCAAA
Organism: Chironomus tentans; assembly: GCA_963573255.1. Classification (NCBI taxonomy): domain Eukaryota; kingdom Metazoa; phylum Arthropoda; class Insecta; order Diptera; family Chironomidae; genus Chironomus; species Chironomus tentans. Next base: position 10,627,649 of record OY754302.1, read on the forward strand.
TGATGAGGATTTTGCATTCAAAGATGATGAGCCAGAACTCAAGAAATGGTGCAACAAGTTGAATGAAATGCCAGAAAATATTGCTGCGAGTTGATAGAATCAATTGAAATAATTGTGCGCGGGAAAATCTGATTACTTGATGAATGGTCCATAAAAAATGCAAAAAAGACTTTTTGTGTATAAAAAAAATTTCATAAAAAATGAAGTAATTTAAATGAAAAAATTTAATTAAATGTGTCTATGAAAAATAAAAAAAAGTTAGAAATTGATAAAATTTTCATTTTAAAGTGAGAGCGAGACGATGGAGAATTTAAAATAAATAAAACACACAGACAGACATTTGACATATCAAATTAAAGCGAATTAAAAGCGAAAGTGTACAGCTCTATCTACATACAATTTAAATACATATGTACTACTACTATAGCCACCCACCCACTCATCCACGTCACAATTATCTGTCCCAATTATATAATAGAGAGAGACATGCCTCACACCCATCAGTTCGTCCATTGCTAGTTCTTTTTTTGGTTGTCTGTGGATTTTTTTGGGATGGGATATTTTTTGAGGGGGTTTATTGCTCTTGTTCCTTATTTAAATTTTATTTGCAATTTTTTTTGGGGGATTTTGAAAACTTTTTGATTTTTTAAAAAATTTAGGACCCCCAAAAATATTAATTTACACCTCTCCTAGCCAAACTTCAACCCCACCAACCCCCATTAAGAACACACACAAGAATCAAGAATTTTGAATACTTAACCGAAGAATGGATGAATGGATATAAATAATTATACCTGCACAGATGTAATGCAAGAAAGAATAAGAAAATAATAATATAAAAAAGTTATTGATTAAGTAAATAATTGCAAAGTGGTACAAGTTGTTTTTCAATTTTTTTTCTCTTAATTTTTGCATTAAAAAACTTTCTTCATTGAGTTCAATAAACGTATAGATGGCGTGACAGGATGTTGATATTGTTAGAAAATAGAGAAAGAAGATTTTAATCTGTTTCGGATGATTATTTTGCGTCTACTTTTTGCTTAATTGAAATTTTTTTATGTTTGATGGCAAAAAGTTGAGAAATTAAAATTTGGAAAATGGAAAAAGGAAGTGAAGTGTGGAGGTTTTTGGATTATTGGAAATGAAAGAAGTCATTTAAAATAAAAAAAAATTTCAAGAATTGTTTTCAATTTTTAAGGAGTCAAAAAGGTTTAATTTACAAAAAAATAAAAATTTATTTACAATTTTTCATCAAACTTTAATAACATCAGACCCCCAAAAATCTCCACTTTCTCAAAATTAACAATCAATATCTAAAAAAGAAGAAGAAAAACTTTCAAAAAGTTTTTCAATTAATTTTAATTTGAGGAAATAAATCATGTAAAAAGAATGTTTAGAAAAAAAATTGTACACAAAAATATTCGGCATTAATTTTGTTTTGTAAAAATGAGCAAAAATATTTTCTGTCTTATTAAAAAAATAAATAAAATCAAAAATGAAAGAGCGATAAAAATTTAAAAATTAATGATTGATTGAAGTTTCGGTTGAGTTGATAAGATTTTTTGGACGAAGATTAAAATTGTACAAAAAAGTGAAAATAATCCAAATTAAATCGAATTTTAAATTCTTAAAAATTAATTTCAAATAAAACTTTAAAAAATCATTTCACTCCCCAAAAAACCTCTTGCCTCAACTGAAACTTCAGAATTAATTTAAAACAATTGCAAAGAAAAAGAAAATCTTTATTCAAGAAACCCACAAAAAACTCTTCAATTAAAGCACTTAGTTGTAAAAAAATTGCATAAAACACAAACAAAAAATAAATTTATTTCAATTTTTTTCATTTCGATATAAGAGACAAATTTGCAAAATGTGTATACCAATAATTTTTTGTGATAATATGTTTAGTTTCGAACAAAAAAAAATAAATGAAAAGAAAAAATGATAGAAAAAGAAGTAAAAAATTTAATTTGAATTTTTAAATAAAAAATTTCACTCGCAAAATAGCGAATAAATTTACACCTTAATTCACTTTTTATTTTTTTCTTTTCTCAGTTTTTTTAAATTGTAGCAAATAAATTAAAAAATATTAAATAAAAAATTTTATTCACAATGAAAAAAATTGCAAGATAAGTAAAGATGGAAGGAATCTTTTTGTACATATTAAAAATGTAATTATTGAAATACGCAAGAAAATATAAAAATTATAAAAACAAAGAAGTTTTTGTTGTTATTTCTTTTAGTTTTTCAGGTCAACTTCGAATTATTTACCACGTTTTTAATAATTATTTATTAGTAAGTTTTAAATATGTTTTAGTCAAAGTTATTTAGAAATTAGTTGTTTATCCACTTAAATTGCTCAAGGATACTAATGGGTACTAAGGTTCAAATCCTAAGCTTATAAGAAATTAATCATTATCTTCAACATCATTTATTTCTTTTTGTTATTTTTTAAACCTTAAAAAATTAAAATAAATTTACTTTTTGTAATAAAAATTAAATCTTTTCCTTGACAATTTCCCTCTAAATTTTTTAAAATCCATATTCCACTTAAGTAGCAAAAAATGTTTCAATTAGTAAGAAAAAATTTTCATTTTAATATTTAATTAAGTAAACAATTGCGATGAGGAAGGAAAAATGAGAGAAAATATTAGTGAAGCGTTATAAAATTTTAATTGTTCATCTTTTTTATGTGTATATCTAGAATATATAATTCTACTCCCTCAATATAGATGTTCAGAGTTTATAATATAAATGAGGAAGATATTTTTTGGGGGTTTTATGGTGTCGGGGAAATTAGAGATGCCTAAATATAACCAAAGTTTGAAGGAAATTGGAAATTTCCTTTTTTCTGCATAATATTAATCTAACATGTGACGCTTATTTCCAAAATTTGATTGCAGATTTCTTATACTAAAAAATGAGAAATACTAGTGTAAATTGCTATTATATTTATCAACAAAGTTTCGAAATCAAGCTTGAATAAACATTTGTGAAGGTTCGAATCCTATAAAATTAATCAGATAATTTTGCATCGTAGGCCGGATTTAACTTTTTGTTAGTATTTTTTTTCTCCAAATTTTATTTTTTTTCTCTGACGTGTCCCTCAAGACCCCCTACTACTAATTAAGAAAACTTTTGGTTCAAATTTTCATTTTTTTCATCATTTTCAGAACCCCTAATCCAAAGCATACACAAAAAAGCAGCACACCATCCCATAATTTCACATTCGCGTGCGTATAATAATAATAAAAGGCAAAAAGCGCAAAAATTCTTAATTGAAATTCTCATAAGATGAAGATTTAAATTAATAATCAAGTTTCGTTGAAATGTGATTCGCATAAGAATTTTTCACATTTTCATATAAGACAAAATATTTTATTTGACTACGTAAGTATGTGTACACATGAAAATATGTGATACATTTTATAATGACGATGATGATGATGATAAAGAAATTAAAGAGCAAGGCATGAGTGACATTTTTGTTTCAGAAAAGGGGATGGAAAAAAGGGGGAGAAAAAAACACATTTTAATTTTGAGTGAAGCGTCATAAAATATTAAAATAAATGAACGAAGCATAAAAATATGGAAGAAATGAACATTTTAACCCTTTCGAAATTGCAGACGTTTTACTTTAAATTTTCATGATGATTATATAAATTTTAATGATTGTACTTTAAAATATTTTTTTAAAGGAAAATTACTTTTTCAATTAGAGTTTGTTCGGAAATTATGTAACATTGAGAGAGAATCATTGGCGTAACGAGAAAATTTATTAAATGGGTAGGTCAGACCTTTTAAGTGGTGTTCGAATTTTTTTTTGTCATATATCAAAATTTTTTCCATTAAAATTTCAATTTCGAAGGGGTCCAAACCCCGTCTGACTCTACCCTACTTAGCTGCGCTTTTGGAGGAAAGGACATTAAAGGGTCAAAGTTTATGGAATTAAAATCTCTCGGTTTTAAATTTTATTCAATTTATTAAAAACTTTTAAGAAAAAAAATCACAAAACTCATATAAATTTTCAATGTATTTAAAAACGTTTTAACCCCCTCCCCCGTTTTTTTGAAATTATTTTAGTCATGTCCAGTTTAGTATGGAATTTTGTTATATTCAACTAAAGAAAAATTCATACAAATATAAAAAATCTTTAAAACTCACTTGATGTTAAGGTTCAAATCCCATATATTTCATGAAACACATGAAAATTACTCATGAATCTCAATGTTTCTTTTTGTATCCATTACCAATTTTTTTTAAAAAAGCTCTTCACATCAGTCTTACTTAACGAGCCACAACCTCTAGTTCCATCCACACATTTCCTTTAATACAATGAATTTTTTTACGTATAGCATTTCTAATTTGCATAAATAAAAGTTAAATCCTTCTACAATTTTTATGAGCTCATGTGGATTATGGCGCGCATAGCATATCAAAGCAGGATGAAGGAATTGAGGGTAAATGGAAGAATATTCATAATAATAAACCATCTTCGTGTTTGTAGCTGCAAGATGAGAGAGAAATAAATTTATGATATCGCCACTCATAACTTTCTCGTAAGCCATAGGTGATTCCAGTACAGCACATAACATCGAGGAAAAAAAGGCAGAAAGAACATGGAGAAAAGGATGTGGGAAATAAAAAGGATATGCGCAAGTGCGGTCAGAAAAAAATATATATATTTCATAATTTTTGTAGATTTTCATTTCATATTCCGAAGCTAAAGCCAGTCAGAGAGATATTATTGGTTCCGAGAGGGTAAACGGAGAGTGAGTGAGTAAGAAAGAGAAAAAAATTGCACAACCCTCGACAAAAATATTCTTTTAGCTTTGTAGATATACGTATACGTACGTACAGTTGGAGAAATAAAGATTCAATGAAATTTTTTCTTCTCTGCTGTGCACACATATAAAGATAATAATTTTTCTTTCCATCCGTTCTCACTCACTCGCACTCACTCACCCACTTTTCTTTCTTCTTCTTCGTGCCTTTCATTTTTATCGTCTACTTTATAGTATATATTATTTTTTATGTGGATTGGAAAGTATATAATAAAATATGAGGATTCATATTCAATATGAAAATGTATAGAGATAGGGGATTGGTGGGTGTTTTCATAACGTATATTAAAAATACTTGTAGTTGTGGTGAGGGATTTAATGTGCCTTGGCTTTTCTTAAAGGATTTTTGAAATGGAAATACTTTAATGGTGTTTTTCAATGGTTTTTGAAACAAAAAATAATAATATTCTAAAAAATGATACATTTTTCAAGAAAAGTCAGATTTTTATTAAAAAAATGTAAAGTTTAATTAAAAATTAAGCTATTTAAAAATTAAAAAAAATGATGCAATCCTTGAGGCAACCAAAAAATTCATTTTTGATATTAATTATTAATGAGATTCGAACACACAACTTTTAATTTTAAAGAGACATATGTCTGAAATTTGTTAGAAGATTTAGACATTTTGTATAATACTTTCGAGTCATTAGCAAATAAAGACTAACAAAATTGAATTTTTAGACTTTGACATCCTTTTGTCTAGGGCCAGTGTTTTAAATTTGCTGAATGTGTTTTTAAAAATTTCAATAAAAACTACAAATTAGGAATTCTGTTAAAAACAAAAAAACTTTGTATCCCGTGGCTCAATTTTTCTTGAAGAAGGGTGCCCAATTTTTTATTTTTAGAAAAATCACTGTAATATAACCTTTATATTAAATTTTTATTCATTTTTTAGACCTTAAGATTGATTTTACGATTAGTCTTCACCATTTTTCTATAAAAACTTAGTTTTTCTTTTTTGAAAATAAAAAAAAATAAAAATTTGTATTGAATTTTGATCTCGAGGGGGGGGGGGGGTACCCGGGCACCTAAGGACCCCCCTGGTTAACATTAGACTTCTAATAACAGTCCTATATTTTTGAAGTTTGTTCTTTGAAAGGTGCAATTTATCCTTTTTGTTTTATAATTTATCTCAAAAAATGGAATTTACAATTTACCATAAGACTTTTTTTAAGCAACAGTAGGATTTGAACCCGTAAATTGTATTGAACTTTATCAATTGATACTTCAAATTTAAAATATTTTTAAAAAATTGTGCAAATATACTAATTTTAGTAACTAAAAATTTTATAGTATTCAAAATAATCCCCAACAACAAAATCCAATCAAAAATCACAAACCTCACTACATCTCCAAACAGTATCAAGCTTCATTGAACCAGAAATCGCATAATCGATGATAAAAAAAAATTCTTTAGTAAATATTTTCACATCGACCAATTTTCTAATTTCTGCTAACTCACAGTCCATACATACACAAATATCAAATATTCCTTTTGACTTCCTCGTGTATGACTATCAAAAATGTAAAATGTTTAATTAGAATTTGTATTTTTGTGTTTTCATGTCTGAATAAACTCCCTTGCCTATGCATGTCCTGTTTAGTTCTAAAGCATATGATGCAGTCAAAGTTATCGATATTTGTGCAAGATAACGATGCAATACCAATTGTTCTCTATGCATTTTATTGTATTGTTTTGTGGGATACATTTACCGCCCGTACGCCTGCCATTGCCATCATCGTCATCATCGTTGCTCTTCTACTTACAACCAATACACATATTGAAAATATAAAAAAGAGGAACAACATCAATAAAATTGTTAATATGCCAGAGATGAATGTGCGTACGGTTGTGTACACTGTAATGGTCATAGGAGATGTGAAAGGACGAGCAACTGTGTTACATGACATGTCTAATTTACTATAAAATCCTTAAAGACTTTCCATCCCCTTATCGCAACAACGACAGCAGAATGATTGGAAAGAATGAAAATTATGTACAATTGAAAATTGCTATCTCATATACGGATGATATACATTCAAGCATAACAATATATATGCACACAACAGATATAGAATGGATAGGGAGTTTAATGTCCGCATGAGATGAGATGCGATGCTGAAGCGAAATTAAATGAATGTTCGTGTCTGTCTATTGCAGATCAATGATGATTCGAATGAAAAAGGAGAAAAATGAGGAAAAAATGAAATTTTTCTGTGTAAAAAGGAAGATTTGTTGTTGATTGTTTGGTGGTTGGTGGAGGTTGTGGCGCATATTTTGGGAATTATTTTGCAAAAAGAGTAAAACATGGTCAATTTTATTTATTTATTTCGCTTGTAAACTTTGAGATTCGAACTCAATCATTAAATGTGATTTTATAATTTATATCAGAACTATGAAAAGAATTTGTTGCAAAAATCTATTTTAAAGAAGTCACACACAAATATATCCATAGAAATGAGAGGTCTTAATTTTAGGATGGGGTTATTTTTCCAAAAATTGCAAGGTTCGGGGATCGCAGTTCAATTTTGAGATTTAAACAAAAAATTCAAATCATTTAAATAAATTTCTTCAAAAGACAGCCAGCCAAACCGAACCCATCCACATCAACTATCCACACAATCATGCCCTAAAAACAATTTTCATTAAATCGTATGTCATCTGAAAATGAAGAATTTTCACAATCGAAAGAGGAAAAAATTCCTCCTTCTTTACGATTATTTTTTTTCATCTGCAGAAACTGCTTCCGTACGTTTCGCAATTTTCAGTTGGTCGATCAAAGGATGGTTTTCATATATGTTGAACAAACATTCGATTTATCAAATTTTCTGACATTACTCGCATGCAGGTTACTAATTCGTAAAACCATCTTGTGAATTGTGTGGAAAATTGATTGCAAAAAAAATTGTTTTTGAAGTTTTCAGAATTTAAAAAAAATATTATGTGATAAAGTGTAAATGAAAATCAAGGATTTGAACTTAGGAATTCGAACCGAGTAAAGTTATAAAATATATCTTCTGTTACTAGCTTTATGTAAATATTAGTAAATGTCAATATATGTCTAATAATGAAAAAAATTAAAAATATTATATATTAATTTTTTAAAAAATAAAACAATTATTTATTAATTTTTAATGATGAATAAGCTAAAATTCAAGTCTACAAAATTTCCAAAAACTAAAAAAGTTCTCTCAAGCAGGATCTCATTATAATTCTTTGATTTTAAGGAATCAAACCTTTTAGATATTTTATTTTAAGCAATGTTTTCATTTTGTTATATAATATATTTTACTATTTGTCAGCAAAAACTTATTTAAACATTTGAATATTTATCAACAATAAGACATAAAGCTACTCCTTCCAATACTCCCTCAAAATATGCTTCTGACTAAAATTATTCAAATTTTTCAATCCACCAAAAGAAATTTTTTAAGAAGCACCAAAAAGGGGAGAAAAAGAAAATTCTTTTGGCAAAGAAAACTTTTTTTTCACGAAAAAGGAAAAACTTTTTTCCATTCATCTTTTTTCGCCTCGCATTTTTGTGTTTTATTCCAAAAAAAGTACGTACATATCAGCATCATCAGTAGCGAGTAGCGATATTGAAACAAAAGATTTTCTTCTCCATCCCCAAATTTCGAGTAAAAACAGTTTATCTTGCCATAAAAAATCTATCAATCAAAGTGATTTTGTATATATTATTACATTATTTGTAGCTCTTTACGTCTTCTTGTCGTGATTTATTGCGTAAAATATGACTTGAGGTGGTTTCAAATTTCACTTCTTTTCTTCTTCCTTTGTTTACATAATGCCAAAGTACTTTTTGTTAGTGAGATCCTCGAAACAACATAACACGCTCCCTTCCTTTACACTTTCGTCGAAGGCCCATACATATCAATTCTATGAATGGCAATAAAACTTCCTTGTTTGCATTTTCTCAGTAATTATCATTATTCGAGCGAAATTTAATTGGAATTTCTGTAACTTTACCAATTAAAAGTCCTTTTTCTGCTATTGTTTGTCCCTCGAGCGATAGAAAGGACAAAGCAGAGAGAGAAAAAAAGTTATTGTCCGTAAAAATATTGAATGTGATTGCAAGACAGTGGGGAAAATAAAAGAAGAGCTGAAATTTGCATAAAAAATCTATTCGTTATAAAAACATAATTAAAAAAAGTAGAATTAATTCTATTTTATGCTTTCAATTTTTTTCTTCTTCTTTTGTATTCATATTATGGAAATAGGGTGGATTTTGGGAGGTGGAAAAATTGGGGGTCCTGAGAGTTTGAGTCAGGCTTGGGGGGGGGGCTACTAGGGTTTGGGGGTAAAAAATTTAAAAACATATTTTCTTCTTCCAATTTTTAAAAAGACTGGTTTTTAGTTATTTTAAAATTTATTTATTTTAATATTTATTCATTTTCTAAATTTTTAAAATTTTAATAATTTTTCAAATTTTATAAAATTTTTCAAATTTTAATAATTTTTCAAATTTTAATAATTTTTCAAATTTTAATAATTTTTCAAATTTTAATATTTTTTCAAATTTTAATAATTTTTCAAATTTTAATAATTTTTAAAATTTTTCAAATTTTAATAATTTTTCAAATTTTAATAATTTTTCAAATTTTAATAATTTTTCACATTTTAATAATTTTTCAAATTTTAATAATTTTTCAAATTTTAATAATTTTTCAAATTTAAAATGTTTTTCAAATCTTAATAATTTTTAAAATTTAAAATGTTTTAGGATTTAGTTGTACAATTTAGTATAGATCCGGACCCTACTGGACCCCCAACCCTAGCCTGAAGCTCCTCATTGCTAGCTACAATTCTAAAGAGACTAGCCCTAAAATTCCACAACAAAAAATTATTCCAAACTTGAAACTCTACTTTTTTCTGTTATTTCGTTATCATTTTAAAAAGTAAAGTTGAAAAAAAAATTAAAAAAAGGAACAAAAATAATTGTAAAGAAAAAGTTTTTATTCATTCCATAAATTCACTCCAAAAGTGATGGGTGGAACAGATGAAGAAAAATTGTCAGTAAGAAAAAAGTGCAAACTATTTTTAAAAAATTCTGTCATTGAGGCACAAATCCCTCCTCATTTGTGAGCAGAGGAACTTTCTCATTATTTAACAATGACTAAAGTAAAAAAAGGAACGATAGCAAAAAAATTATTCAGATTCACAATGGAAATGCAATTAAAAGATTCTTTTTTTATTACTTTATTTTTTTCCATCGTGCATTTACAATGAATTTTTTTGTTATCATTTTGTAAGGCTTCCCTTTTTCCCTCAACCATCCAAACTCAGCAAAATAATATGAAACAAAATGAAATGGAATTGAGAATGAGTGTTTATATAATTTTGAAGGAGCAAAAAAAGGCAAAAATAAATATTAAGGAGAATAATGATTACATTTTCCATTTCTTTTCCTTTTTGTCTCTTGTCTTGATGGATATTTTAATTCCTTTATGAAAATGGCTCTCATTTCTTTATTTTTGTTCTGTTCGCTTTCTTAAACTGCTTATTGCCTGTGCTTCTTTCTGGTGGATTTTTTTAATTCGATTTTTCTTTTGGGGAAGCAAATAAAGGATGATAATGGAAGATGGAATTGGTGACCAGGTCAAGGGTTGGTTGAATGAAATTAGAGGGTTCTAGATGCTTAAGTAATAATCTAGGGTACCAAGGAATTCGGAACTGATTAACTGAGTTTGGATCATTTTTGATAATATTTGATCAATTCCGAGTATATATAAAAATTTGCAACTAAATGTTTTATATTAAAATTGTTATTAAGAGAAAATTAGTTCAATATTAAGGTTCGAATCCTAGACAGGTTACGTGACTGTTCATTAGCTGATGCAAATTTATCTTCTACCTTCTACCTTCTCTAAACAAACAAACCCCTCCCCCCTCCTCCCCCAAAAAAAACAATTTTTTTTTCTTAAAACCCCATCCGCAGGCATCTACACCTTGATCATTGAGTCAACTTTCAAGTGCGAATGAAGAAAACGAACGAATGAGAACCTTATGGAAATTATTCCTATAATAATGGCGAAATATATTGCTTCAGAAAGGAAGTAAAGAGAAGGGCAAGAATAAATAAAAATGAAAATCATTTTCCAGCAACAACAACAGCAATTATCATTTAAACTTTCCTTCTTCCTCCTCCATTTTTGCCATCAATTTTGATGATGTTGAATTTGAGATTACAATTTTTCTATCTAGCAAAATAACAAGTTAAATCCATTGCTATATAATAATGTACATAAAAAGTACGATAAATTTTATCTACAAATATAATTTAAAATGTAAATCTCCAAGATTGAGTTCCATAAATCATCCGTATGCCCTCTCAAATTACGAACATGGATAGACAGATAAAGAATGAAAAAAATGTCCTCGCTTCAATAATTTTAATAGAGTCGTTAATAAATTTAAAGAGATTTTATGGTTTAATAAAACTCTGCATGTATCACAAATCTCCTCAATTCAATTCAATTCCTTTATTTTTATTTAATTTTCCTCCTTTCTTTGTGCTTTAGCTTTAGCTGTGTATGTATTTCGCATGAAAAGAGAGACAGGATTACAAGCAATCGCACTCTAGTTCTTATTTCAGTTCTGTTTTTTTTGCACTGATGTTCTCTCTGTGTCATCATCAACATAAAGGAGATAAATATTTGTCAAAATATAAATTTTTTTGATGCTAGATTGGATATAGGGGTTCTGTTGGATCTCTTTTTCGGGAATTTGTGGCTGTTTTGATCAATTTTCCATCAAATTCGCTCAAATTTTATCAATTTTTTCTAAATTTTCACCAAAATTTCTAATTTATAAAAAATCATACACCGACCCATGACCCGTGACTCAATCACCCCTACTACCCGGAAAAGAATTTCATTTTTATCCCAAAATTCAATATATCTATTCTTCCTAATGCATAAAATACTTACTTATATGACACACAATAAAGTAAAAGGGATGAAAGATGACATATGTGTAAATAGATATCACTGCTAAAAATTGAAATTGATACAGATGTATATCATTCATTCACATATGATTTTCCCGTTTCTTTTTATTCTCTTTCTTCTTTTTTTTTGTTAAATTATATTTGCAAAACAATAAAGCATTTACTGTTGATTATTTATTTATTTACGCAGAATGTGTATTGATGATTATTATTTTGTACTTTGAATGGTTGAATTTATATATATTTTTGAATTGGAGAAGTGGTGATGGAATGAGGAAGTGAATAAGGAATTGATTAGATGTGATGTTTTGAAAAATTAAAAAATTTTGATTAATAGTTGACTTAAGTTTGTAAAAATTCGTCTTACAATTAAAAGTTAATTAATTATATTAGTGTTGTTGTTAAAAGTTGTGTAAAGTTATAACGAAGAAGGTTCGAATCCTTAAACTTTAATAAAACAGTCTGGTAATTTGCAACTTTTTTTTGTAATTTTAGATATATTTTAAAAAATTTTCTCATTTTTTTATTCTTTTTACCTCTTTTTAAATACCAATTTTGCTCATCGAAGAGTAAAATGTTCAGCAACAAGCTCAACAACTGCTCAATTTTTCTCAACAATCCTCACACTCGTCCTCTTCATATCCATCCTCTTTCCTTCAAATTAATCATTTTAATGCACTAAACTACATAATTTATCAAAAAAAAAAATAGGAAAAATATTATGTGAATACAAAAACATCAATTATATTCACATGAATTCACGGCAAGTGTCAAGTGAAGTACACTTTTGGGAGAGAATTAGTCAATAATTATTCAATTTAATGCTTCCAGTTTTTTTTATTTGTCATATCTCATTGTTACAATTAGCCATATGTCAACAAATTACTTCATTCCATTTTCATAATGGCAAAAAATGAATTTTTTTGGTAGCTGGAATTTTAAATGGATTTTGATAATATATAGTCATTTTGTCATTTGAGTTATTAAAGAGAAAAAGTCTGAAAATAATCAGTTTAAGAAAAATGAAATTCAAAGGTTCAAGTCCTGTTAAATTAAAATTTATAAGTTGAAATCACCTTTTATGATTTTTTTAAATTTTTTTTTGTTTTTTAAATAGCTAACTTGTTAATTGTAGGCAACCAAATACTAAGCTACGAGCTTGGTCCATCACATAAAATTTCAAGAATTTTTAAGAACCTCCTAAAAGTTAACTAATTTTAAATCCACAACAGTGTTAACATCATAAATTAATGTCCTTTCAATAAATGCGTCATCAAAAATTCTCTCAAACAATTCCCAAACTTAACAATTTTCATTCAAAAACTCACCATAAATGAGTATATTTAAAAAATTGCTATTCATTCCAAGCATGCATCTCCTTCGCAAAAGTACGACAAAAAGTTTATTAATTCCATTCATTTAAACAATTTTTCAATTTATCATATTAGATAGAGGACGAAAAAAGTCATCCTCGTTGCACCCCCGAACATATAAAAAATTATCATTTTTACTACCCCAAAATTTATGCACATCGAGAAAATAAAAATTACTCACATTACAAGACCAGCAGTTACATTTGTTATATGCATGTTGAATTTTACCATAAATTTAACCTTAAATATTTTTTTGATTGTAGTTCTCTCTGTTGTGCGTGGCGAGTAAAGGGACAATTTTTTTTAAATTCTATGTCGTGTTAGGGAAGGAAAGCTAGCTAATAAAGTGTAAAGCTACACTCGTCCTCTTTTTATTTATATACACATTATTGTTCTACTCACTCTTGTCATCAATTCGAAGAAGCGTGAAATTGAAAACAAGTTGAAATTTATAGAGTAATACGCACGATATAATAGGGCAGTTCATATTATTTTTTTATGTGCTCGAATAACTAACAATATTATATTATGACTGTAACTGAATATTTTTATTAATTTGATATATTTGTTTATGGGCAAACACAGATGGTCCTCGACACTACATATTGCTTGCCGTTTATTATTGAAACCATAAATGCTGCTACAATATTTTTATTGTTTTTAATTTTAGAGAATGAATTTGTAACCCTTTTTATTTCTGCACAAAATGTCATTAAATGCATGCGTGAAGTTCTAAATTTTATTATTAGTGAGGGATATATCATTTTAGACATATTGACGCATTTTTCTTGATATTTTTGTGTCATTTTCATCATTTATCATTTAAAATTGTTGAAATTTATATAAAATATAAATTAAATGTTTGGAAAATAGAAAGAAACTTCCATGTTTCATAGGTTCGAATCCTAAGATTCTTATATTATGCTAATTCAAATTTCATCATATTTTTTTTAAATTTAAGTTTTATTTTTTATTTTTAACTGTTCAGATTAACAAAAATCAATAGCTACTTAAACTTCAGATAAATATTATCATAGCTTTAAAAAATGCACTTCGAACTGACTCAAAAGTTTTTCAACCTACTTCCCCCACAAAATTCAAATTTAAAATCCTAAATATGAATAAAAAATTGAATAATCATCATCTGTCAAATTCAATTTCATTCGATCCCCCAAAATTCTATACAGCACAGATTTATAAAGAAATGAAATGAAAAAAAAACTGATAACGTATTGAATGACAATCGATACACAGCCCAACACCCAACATAAAATGCTTTAATGGAATTTTTTATATTCAAAAGCACTTTTTTGTGTGCACAAAATCCACTTTTCGTATAGAAATAAAAAAAATCTCTGAATACGCATTAAAAAATTTTTTTGTGTCGCAATATCCCTCAATTCCTCAAATTCAATATCGAAGTGGAAATACTCCCGCATATTGAATACATTGAATTTGCAGTCGACTGCCATAATCCGCTCGTTCATAAAGTAATCAAATATATTGAAATAATCAAAATCGTTTGACCCCAGTTAAATGCTTCTATTGTCGCTTCAATGAACTTCACTCATCTTCCTTTTTATGCAATATACATACACAAAAAAGGATACAAGTAAGATTCTTTTGTGTCATTTACTTCCCACTTTCTGGAATGGAATTTTCATTGTATTTTTGTGCTGTTCGTATTAGGGGTGTCATAATCCACCTACAATTAAATGGAATAAATTCACTTTCATTTTTAGCGCATTTTCCTTAGAAAGTAATGCGCTTAAAGGTCCACTTTGGCTGGCTGGCTGGCCCGCTGGCCCGCTGGCTGGCCCGCTGCCTCAAAAACTCGGCGGAGGAAGCACGTAGAGACATCGGGTTTTTTGCATTAAATAGCTGCTATTTCGTAGGGGTGCGCAACGTATTTAGTTTTTTGAAAATCCTCACCTAAACTTAATTAAATTAACTTTTCTGTTTTTGGTGTAAAAAATCACTGACGTTGGATTAGTCAAAGTTTAACGTGACGCTTAAAAAGAATACTTATATTAAAAAACCCTTCAAGTCGTGGGTTCGATCCTCTCCGCGGGCAACTTTTTTTTACACTTTTTTGATTCTTTTTTACACTTTTTTGATGTTTTATGATTTATTAATGCATAATTAAATTTTTTTAAGTCATAAAACAGCAAAAAAGTACATTTTTTCATAAATTTTATTTTCTCGAAATGTAAATGTATGTAGAACCATACAAATGTTGCTGTCATTACTTGTGAAGTATAAGTGACAGATTTAATTTGTACTAAAACCATACAAATGTTTTGAAATAGCTTCCGGAATTTTTTTCAGCTACAACTATATATTTAAAGCATTTATGCTATGTTTTCAATTCATTTGGGGAAATAAATTAAGTGGGTACTTATTTTTACATTCTGAATTATGGATTTATTTACTGATCTGTGCGGGAAAATGCGCTTAATTCCCTCGATGTATAACACGAGGACTTTCTACATCTTTTCTTCAATGTCCTTTTGTGTAATACTCTGATGTGATTTGTATGAGAGATTTAAATTTATGTTTTATGTAAATATTTGGATGGATGTGTATGATGAATTTTTATGGATATTTTGAATGCTCTTTGGGGGGATCGTATTGCTATGGGCTTATGGTGAATATGGGTGTTGTTTTGGAGAGGTACTATTGTTGTAATTTTCAGGGGGGTTATTGAAATTTTAGTATTATATAACTTTTAAAAAATAATAATTTAGTTAAAAACTATTTATTATTAACATTTAACATTCAAAATTGTTAAAATCTATTTTAAATTTTAGTTAACTGTTTTGAAAATAAAAAATAATTTTCAAATTTCACAGGTTCGAATCCTACTATTTCTTAGTGGATTAAAATCGACTATCAAATCGAGTAAGGAGATTTTCTACCTTTTTGCATAAAAATTATCATTAATTAAATTTTTTTAAATATTTTTTTAATTTTTTTTAGATGTAAAAAACTTTTAAATGTTCAGATTTACAAATATATTCAGCTCCAGATAATTATAAACTAAGACTCGAACTTGCAGACAATAATTTTACAAAACTCAATTAATTTTTGTCATTTTCCCTTTCCTCCAAATCAAAAAGTTCAAATCCTAATAATCATAAAACCACATCAACTGAAATTATTTTCATTACTTTAACTTCATTTTTGTTTAATTTCATTAAATAATTTATGAGTTGAATTTATTCTTTTTCTCTCATTAATTGGCAAGATGTTCAGTAATATATGAGACCATTTACCCTAGATATGTGAACATAGTCCAGAGAACAAAGAGCAAAAAAAGGAGGAAAAAATATAAAGTTCTTTTTTTAATTACCTCACTTGCCCTAAAACACGTTCATTCATATATTGAACATCTTTTTTTGTTTCATCTCCTACATGCACAGATACATGAGCGGAGATACAGGATGTCTATAAAGTAACATTAAAGCTAGTTTTAAGTTAGATTTATTAAACTTTTATATCACGATTTATGACTATTGCCATACAGCAAGTGCAATATATAAGCAT
The DNA here is from genome assembly GCA_963573255.1 of Chironomus tentans. NCBI lineage: Eukaryota > Metazoa > Arthropoda > Insecta > Diptera > Chironomidae > Chironomus > Chironomus tentans. The sequence continues at coordinate 10,644,380 of OY754302.1, forward strand.
AAAGTTAAAGAATAGAATATCTTTATATGTACATAAAAAAATTATATTTCTTCTTACTCTCATTGTATTGATGCTGCTGATGCTCCGTATCCTAGCAACTCCCTCCTATACATATAATATTTTTTTCTCTCCTTTAATACAAACACATATCCATATAGATATGGATTGCCACCCACAAAATGCTCATAACTTTGGTGAGAAATGAAATGGCCAGCAGCACCTTACAATTTTTTCTTCTCATGCGTCTCATACTGCGATACGGGGGGAACGTCACTCGGTTGAATATTATTATTCACATGGTTTCTATACTTTTGCATGACTTGTTTAAATATTAGATATTTTTAAACTGAATTGAGCCTGATATAATTGAACTATAGTTATTTCAGTTAATACTAACTAAACTTATCCCAGTTGATGAACTAAACTTCTCCCAGATGATATGAACTAAACTTATCTCAGTTGATATGAACTAAACATATCCCAACTAATATGAACTAAACATATCCCAATTAATATGAACTTAACTTATCCCAGTTGATATGAACTAAACTTATCCCAATTAATATGAACTAAACTTCTCTCAGTTGATATTAAATAAACTTATATCAGTTGATATGAACTAAACATATCCTAACTAATATGAACCAAACTTATCCCAGTTGATATGAACTAGTTTTATTCCAGCTTACTCGAATTGAACTTATTTCATTTAATATGAACTAAATGTAAAAAAAGATGTATAAACTAGATGTATTTTAACCAAGGGTAGATGCAGGAAGTTTGGGTCCCTTCCATTTGAAAACCAATACTAGCTTAAATAAATAAAAAGATATCCAAATTAATAATGCCAGCTGATTTGTACTGGACTTATCACCAAAGTTGAGTCTCTAAAAATTTGCCACCAAGTCACATCCCCCTTAAACCCCCCACATTCAACTTTTTTCGCCCACTTTTTGGGTCATTCGACATTCCATTTTCATATTTGTATATGGAATGTGTACATTTATGTGTGTCCATACATATATATTTATCTAATGTTATGTGTGGACATTTTCGATATCTTTTTCGTCGTCCTGTTGTTGTTGTTGCCTTACATATACAATACGACGAGATATTAGAAAACGAAGGGAGCAAAATGAAAAAAAAAAAAAACTTGGATAAATGTGAAAGGATGGCAGTAAAAAAATTGTACATCAACCCATGCACAATACACATACAGATATTGAGCAAATGGATGGAAAAATATAATTTTCTATCTCATATCATTCTGTTGTTGTGTCCTGTACACATTTATATGTGTGCACATTTTCCCATAGAATGAGTAGATTCCATATTTAATGGACCTGGTGGGTGGCATGGGTGAAAGAAATGGCAATGGCCATAAATATACTAAGAATGTATGTATGACAGGACATAACATAAAATATCATCAATATAGAATGCTGAATTTTCTCTCCATCTCTCTAACTTATTGCTTTTGGGGATATAGAAATGTGAAAGCATAAAATAAATACGGTCCGAGTGAGGGATTCTTTCCTTTTTCATGGGGGAATAAATGAAAAGTTTTTATTCTTTTTTACAGAGTTCCTTTTTTGTGAATCGAAATGGAATCAATCATTTTTAATGGATTTTTCATGGAAGGAAATAGTTTTTTTGGGGCTGATGGGAGGGGGATGTTGATGTTGAAGGAGATCGAAAGATAAAATATGAAGAATTTGATGATTCTAGCAGACATTTTATGACTGTAGACAATGCTTCTGTAATTTTTGATGTAAGATGTGACTAAAGAAAATGGAAGAGTTGGATGTGGTAAATTTGAACGGAATTATTCAGTATATTGTTTATAAAAATTATTTTTTTTTTAAATTTTCTGTAATTTTTGACAAAAAATTGTTTTTAAGTGAGCAAAAATAATAAATTAGTCAAAAAATGTTTGTTATTTATTTTACTTTTTATTAGAATTTCCGTATTTCGTGGGATTCGAACCCAAACCTTCACAAAGAGAAGATTTCCAATTTCTATCATATATCATGACAGATCAGCCGTATAAGTCTTTAATTTCTTTTGGCAGATTCACTTACATAAGCCATGATACCCTAAAGACAAACCTACAAGACAAAATCAAAGCATTTTCTTAAACCAAGCACCCTGCCAGAGCCCATCTCTTAATAATCATGAAAATTCAATACAATTTCGAATAATTAAACCAATATTTCATCCAAAAGTCAAATTTTCAGCCATAAATTATCACATACATTACAAAAAATTGCCCCCAAAAAATAACCTTTTCTCCCTCATCAAAATTAAAGAAGAATTTTTCAACATAAAAATTCCAAATAACATAGAAAATTTTCCTAATCGATTGCCTCCCGTCTGAATACTCATTTAACATTTTTATTGCCCACACACATACATTTAATTTATTGGATTAATTTCCTTTTTCTTCCCCCGATTCTGTAGTCGTCATCATCATCCATGGAAGAAGGAAATTTAGTAAAATAAAAAAAAAATTATCATCATCATCCATACGCATTATACATTATAAATTTGCGTCAAAAAGGCAAAAACCCCAAAGGAGATGAAGAGGAAAAAAATTGTAATTGAAGGAAAAATTAAATAAAATTTCATCCCTTTCCCAAGCAAGCTGAATTACAGTTACACAAAAAAAAAAGTCAGAAAAGAAGTGAAACGAAAATGATAAATTATAGAGTGAGAGATCAAGTAATATGTATATGGAAGGGATTCTGCTTAAATCATGTCAATTAATAAAAGCCTGTCTATGATTGAATGAAATTCCTTATGTGATGCCTTCATGATGTAGAAGAGCATGTAAGGAGAGAAAAAGAATCGTTTGATTAATATTATATAGGTAGAAGGGATCTAGAGCGCTTTTGTCGTTGATGAAGTCAATAATTCTGATTCTAAAAAGAAGAGCTATGCATAGGTGCTCTGGCATTTATGAAATCAAATTGAACAAAAATAAAAATAATAAAAAAGGAATCCAATTCTGAGGTTGAAACATTTTTTGCAAAACCTGGAGTTGAACCACGGACCTGCTAAACTCTTGTGATGATTTTTATCTCACTGAGCTATCTAAATATTTAATACTTAAATATATCTTTGACAAAGTGTCAAATTTAAACTCCACATCTGATCAAAAATCTCAATCCACAAACTCAAAGAAGCAGCATTTCTTCCTCAATTCAAAGAAGTTAGAGCACAAAAAATTTAAATATGTATGAAAAAGTCTATGCATACATAAGGAATGAGTCTTTTTTTGAAAGAGAAAGTTTTTGTGGTTTTCGAAATGATTTAAAATAAGGTTGTGGGGAGAGACAAAGAAGTTTTTGAAAGGGAACTTTATGTATCAACATTAAAAATAGATGAACAAAAAGAAATTATTTAAGAATTTTTTTGGAATTTATTTGGGGGTGTTGGAGGTGATGTGATGGGTATTAAAGGAGAATTAATAGTTAAAAATTCAGATTATTCATCACAAAAATATAAAACCCACACAATCTCATAAACAACAGCAAATGGCCAGTCATAAAAGTATCAAAATGTCATAAAATATCTGAACTCATTCCATGACTAATTTAATAAATCCCAAAGACTTTAAAATGTAATCCTCTGAAAATTATTCAGCAACACAAAAAATATTTTAAATCAAAATGAAATCTCATTCCATAAATTCGAAAATTCACGTCGCCCATCCATAACTCTTCTCACCGAGATTTTCCGTCTCATTTTCATGATTTCTCCATAAAAATATGTGACAAATTTCATCCTCAGGGGCTTAAACGAGAAATTCTTGAAGAAAACCAGCAAAGCAATTAACCCTTTTGCTTCCATTTTCATATTTGGATGTGTAAGATGACTATATTCAAAAAATTATTAAGTTTTTAATGTATATTTTGTGTGCTTAGTTCTATTTGACAGATTTATGGTAGAGATACGCGAATGCCTTTCTCCCTCATCTCAGCTCATCTCTTGACGATAATGTAGACAATGAAAACACACGAAAAGAGACACAAAACATTGGAATGTGACTGTAAGATTACAATAATAAATATTAGGCAATAAAGGAGTCAAAATAGAAACAATTAAAAAATATTTTCATGAATAGAATCGACTTGGATATGAGAAAATGGGAGAAATTTGGCAGAGTTGGGTGTCTTGGTGTGGGTTTGAGGAAGGGGATTAGCAAAATATTTTTTGAGGGGAGGGGGGTCTAGTTTGAAGGAAAGAGCATGGTCAGAAGTAAATTTTTGGGGGGTCAGAATTTTTTTCTGTCTAAATTCTCAAAATATTTTCTAAATATTATATTTTAAAAAAAATTAGATGGAGACGAGGTTTAAAGTCTGAAAACCAGGCGCGTAGCCAGAGGGGGGGGGGGATTGAGGGGGATTTTCCATACAACAAATTTGAAAATCCCCCCTTAAAAAATTCCTGGCTGCGCCGCTGCTGTAAACCAATTGCAACTTCAAGACTGAAAATTGAATGAAAAATTTCTTTGGACCCCTCCTAAAATTTAAAAAAAAAATTAATGAGAAAAAAAAGAAGTTAGACCCCCTTATAGAAGTCAGACCCCCTTTCAAATTTATTAAATTTTCCCGTTCAAAATTTTAAAATTAAAAAAAGATTCTAACCTCAAACTATTCCCAACCCTGCAAAAGAGATTCTTTGTCGTGTAATAATCTCATTTTCATCGTGATTGTTGTGTAGGAGAAAGAAAAGAAAATGGCCTGTCATAAAAATTTTTCTTCTGTACATTTTATTGTCATTTTTATTCTCTATTTTCTTATATAGATTTTTAAAGAAAATTTTATTCTTTTTCTCGAGGCTTAAATAGACTTTTACGTGCAACAGCTGTGTGCATAAATTTGTGATGACAAAATAATTAAAAATGAGAAGATGAAGAAAGATTGGAAAAATAAGAAAAAATACGCTTTGTTTTTTGGTTAATTTAAATGACACTTTTTTTGAAGATTTATTATGAAATTAATTTTTTTATGTTGTGAGTTATGATTAGGGATACCAGACATTTTCAAGAAAAATAGAGGATATCCCCCATATCGACTAGTTTTATTCGTTTTCTGGACGAATTAGAACATTACAAATCTTTTTTTATTTTTGAAAAGTTTAAAAAATAGAGGACAGTCCTCTGAAAAACCAAGCAGATGGTCAGCCTAGTTATGATAAGATTGGGGTTATTTAAGGGGACGTCTCCAAACCCTTTGTCTTTTTGACATTTGAGTCGATTTTTTGATTTTTTTCATAGTATTGTACTATTTTTACTACCACACAGTATATAAAAATTCCATTTTTAATTTAAAAAAATATGAATGACTTTTAATGAGATTAAAATACAAAAAAGTAAAAAAAATAAATAAAACTAGATTCATCTAAATGAAATATTTCACTTGAAATTTTAAGGATTTGAACCTTGCTTTTATCAAATTTTAAGAACTTTTATTCAAAACTTCATTTTTCATATTTAAAAAATTAGAAAAATCTCAAATAGACTAAATGTCTAAAATCCAACAAAAAATAATCCTTTTCCCTCCCTCCTTTAATCCGACAAATAAATTTTCTCATCAATTTACTAATCAACCGATTCAATCTAAAATTCAAATTTATCAGTCAACTCACATCTCATTTTCCATATTATAGCAAATAAAACATTCCAACTGAAATCTTACAATATGTATGAAAATAAAAATAAAGAGGCATTACATGTTTACATAAAACAAGTCACGTGTCGTTATTATAAGTAGGCGAGAATGTGAAGCATAAAAATAAATCATCAAAAAAATTGTTTACTTAAATGTTTTGGCCTTTCTCATCACTGATTTATCCCTTTGGTGCGTGTTTGTTTCTGAACTTATGACAATGTTCACAACAAACATGATTTTAAATGCCATTTATGCTGATAGTGATCTCAACATGCAGTCATTTATGGATGTGCAAGTGCAAAGGTTTAAATTGTCAGGATAAGAAGTTTTTTTTTCTTCATTTCTAATGAATCTGCAGATTATTACAGAAAGGAATGAAAACAGCTACTGCGCAAGCTTCTCACACAATCCATTCGAAAGAATCATAATTTCATAAGATTGATATCAAATTGAGTTTCTCCACATTTATATATATATATTTTTTTTCATTCCTTTTTTTCTCTCAATATCCGACATGCCACCCATATCAAAGCAGCATGAAGGAAAATAAAATGGCATAAACTCTCAGTTTGAATTCATATCACAGCAAAATATATATATCAAGGGATTTATCTTGTGCAATATAACTCGATTGAATATATTCGACAAATAAATTTTTATATCACAAAAGGTTTTTTTTCTTCTATTCTGACATTTTATTAGCAATTTTTATATACGTTGATATAACAATGAGGAGAGTGTGAGAGGAATGGAAAAGGAGAAAGATATGCATAGGATGAATTTTCTTATGAGTTTTGGTAGATTTCTGGTGGATTATGGCGCATTTTATGAAATAAATTGTTTATGATTTTGGGTAAAAAAATTATTCAAAAAATAGGAATCAAACTAATAATTTTCTAATTTTTCAAAAAAAAACAAATTACCGGGGGATATAGAAACTATTCATAATATTTAAGGATTCGAACCTTTGATAGCTGTTCATATTATTATCTTAACAATGTTCACTTAGTTTCATTTATGGCAAATTACTCAATATTATAAAAAAATGCGCTAAAACCTTGAATTTTAATTTTTCAGATGTTTTAGTTAGAAAATCTAATTTTAGGTAAGCTGACTATTTGCTCCTTTTTTCCGGAACTGCTCCAAATTATTTAAAGCCGTCTCAAATAAATTTTAAATTTTTGTTCTCTGTCCTGAATTTTAATCATGATATTTTTCGTTGATTTTCAAATTATACTTCATGTCCCCAATTTTTTATGAAATTTATAGAACTGCTCTGAATTTTCAAGAATTTTTTTATTATTATTATTTATTTTAAAATCTTTCAAAAAAATAAATTTTGATTGACACCCTAGTTTAGTGAGAGAAAAAAGGATTTTATTTCAGATGAGGAGTGCAATTAATGTAAAATCACAGGAAACGGCATTAAACTTTATTTGATTCTTTTAGTTTTGATCATTTTGATCAGTTCTGCATCCTTGGCTATACTAGGCTCATATGGACTGGATTCAAAAGTTGTTAGACAATTCAAATAAATTTTCTCAATTTGAATTTTTTTTTAAAATGGTCTAGTTCTTTTTTTGAATTATGTAATAAGTGAACGACCCTTAGCCTTAATTTACTATTTGCTGGATACCACTTCTGTCAAAATGATCACATTTTACTCAATTTTCTTAACCAACAAATTTTTGCTAACACCCAAAAAAAAGAAGAGAAAAAAATCGAGAAAAAGAGCTTATCGGAAAAAAATCAAATAAATTTTTTTCTTCTTCAAGATTTTTATGCTGCTATGCTGCTTATTACTGTTGTTGTTGCACGAAGGGAAGAAGCAAGTAAATCCCTTCTTCTTCCATTTTGTGTAACCCTTAAGTATGCTTATCGATTGTATATGAAGGTAAATATTATCATGAAAAAAATTGAAGCACTGGCAACAGAAATGAAAATTATTGCCTCGCTTCTGTACCTCCATGCTTCTATCCATAAACATTAGCATTGTCAGCGATACACAAAGCTACGGTGTGGAATGTATATGAAGAATAATTTTTTTTGTAGCTATGCTGTAGCACCCTCAGTATTATTATTAAGCATCAGCATGCTACTTATATATTCACATCACATCTTGATAGTACATCTTTCATGCTTCTCCAATGATACGCATAAACTCCTATTTTGCAATCAGCATTCCCTCACTCTCTCACACCATTTCACTTGCTATAATATTATTATCCCCCTTTTTTATTCATTTCTATGCTGCCTTTTCGTGTTGTTCCTTGGCTGCTGTTTTATATATCTATATAAATATTTTTTTCCCTTCCATTCTCTCCCAGTGTGTCTCTTTTTTTATTTTTATGCTTTTCGAATGATGGCAGAAAGATGGTGGAGAATATTATAACAAACAGCACAGTAATAGCACCACCATAAATTCAAATTGTAGAGACAATAACAAAAAATAAAATGAAATGAAAAAAGAGACAATATTTTCAGAACATTCATAGAATTTTGATTAAATGAAATGTGGAGAGCAACAACACAAAAAAAAATCCTTCATACTGTCTTGACTTTGGGTATGTGGAGGCACAGGGTGGTTGGTGAGGGCTAATGGCGCATTTTTTGAAGTTTTTTTTTGTGAATTGTTCATTTTTTTGGTCGTTTTGGAGAGTATAGAGTAGATTTCTTTTAATTTTTGGGGGAGTGTATACAGGGTTGACCTTCAGGACCAGGGGAGTATCCAGGATTTTTTGGTTGGGGGAGGGGATTTAGATTTTTTTCGGAATATATAATATCTTTTCGTTAGAGCCTTTTTTAGACATCTTTTTGAATCATGATCGTGTTCGTTTTTTAAAAAAAGGGGGGGTTTGACCCCTAAAACCCCCTCCTGGATATGCTCTGTATAGGACCCCTAATTTTTTAAAATGAGTACTATAACTGAATTTGGTCATAACTATATGAAATTAAGGATAAACGTGAGTCAATTTTATATTATTCTGCCAATATAGGGTTGTTCTTAGGATCCAATTTTCACTCAAATTGCTTGTAATAACATAATCATTTTTTACCCAACAAAAGACAGTCAGTCAAAATCCAACAACCCCTCTCCATATCCCCAATCTTCTCAACAATAAAGCATCCAACAAAAATATTTTGCTGTCGATGCGCAAGCGAAGCAGAAAATAAATTTAATATAGAAAGATTTATCGTTGCTTGCCACACTCAAAGTACTATTCGCATACATACACTCTAATGCCTCCTTTATATTCCACTCTATTAATGACTCTTGAAGGTAAAATTTATCTTTTCACAATTGCAATTTTCGGTAAATGAGATTTTTGTTTATGGCAATAAATGTGACTGAGTTTGAATTTGAATTTTTGTTTTGTTTTGCTTTTTTTTGGGTGGGTACTTGTTTTGATTAGGAATTTTTGAGTATTATTTAAGGGTTGATAGAAAGGAAGGAAAATTTTGGAATCTTTGGATTGAATATGGAATTAGTTTTATAGTATTTTAAATAAAAAAGTGAAATATTGAAACTAAATTTATTTAGAAACCAATGTGTGCAAACATGGATCTTATTTTTCGAAATTCGAAATTAATGGATCTTATTTTTTCCGTTACAAATTTTCGAAATCATTAAATACACTTTAATACTCAATGGATATGCTGTTAATTACAATGAGCATTTTATTGGATTATTCATTGAAAACAAGCTATTAGAATAAAGAATTGAACAGTTTTCAGCAAAATAAATTTTCCCGCACTTTCCGAAAATTTGAATTTTTTTTCGAATATTTACATAACCTTTCTGAATGCACACATTGGTTTAGAAAGTTAAAAAAATATTTCTAAATAATTAAAAGTAATTTTGAAAAGTTCATTTTGAAAACAATTTTTAAAAAATTAATAAAATTTAAAATACTGAACAACTTAAAATAACAATTTAAAAAAACTAAGGAATGAATAACGTTAAATTTTTAAAAAAGTTCTTATTTCTTAAGTTAGAAAATAAAGTTTAAATTTTTTTGAAATATTAAAAAATAAAATTTTATAAAATTTAAAGAAAAGCTATAAAGAAATAAATTTTTAAATTTAAAAAGTGAAATATTCGAATGGATTAAAAAATAGAATATAAAAAGAATTTTAAAAATTCATAAGTAATTTACTGATTTATTTAACACTTTTTTAATGGAATGATAAAAACAATAATCCCGTTCGAAAATCCAGATTGAAAAAAAAATCAAATTAAATTAAGTAAATAAAAAGATTGCCATAAAAAATATATTTCATCATATTTCAATTCAACTGAACCCCTCTGAACACACATTTTAAAAAGCAATTTTTCAACACATTTTAATTAAATCATCAAAAAGTGAGACGAAAAATTTAATAAAAAGTGATTACGATTATTAGCTTTACGGCATTAATCGGCTTTAAAACAGATGAATTTAATGTACTTTATGACACTTTTTGTAAAGTGTAAAATTTTATTCCTCATAATTCCTATAATTTCAACCCCATTTCCTCCGCTTGTCATCGAGTTACAGTCCCTCTTGAGACTATCGATATGCCATTTATAATGTCAAACAAAAAAGCTATTACGCGGGTGAATGAAAAAGCACTTTATTTATTTATTTCACTCTGACTGAATGTCTGTCTTGTTATCCTTAATACCCATCTCACACTTGTTTTTCAATTATGAATTATATTTTGATTGAATCGCTTCTGTCGTCCCTCCGCTGTTTAGGGAATTTCATCATCATAAAATTATAATTTTTCTCGCCTGCTCAGCACAAGATCGACCCCTAAAAAAATTACGTAGCTAGCGGCATAAAAATATGTACAAGTAAAAAAACATCTGTCCTAAAGTCGATTGAGAGAGAAATGAGTGTGAAATTATCAACATGTTATGTTCATTTACTTACTTACTTCACTCACACATAATGGCTATAATATGAAATAATAAAATGCTATGTAATCCTGCTGTGAAAAATTTCTTCTCAATTCCACTTGTCGCATTTTGAGATTCATCATCTACACCATTTCTTGTATTTGTGTTTGGATTTTTTTATTTTATTTTGAGGATTTTTTCGGATAAAATATGGAGTAGATTTGATGATACTTTGGCTGTTTGACTGAAGAGAAAGACCATTTGTCACCCAATGACCACCAATTGATCCATCTCTAAGCACAAGCTAAGAAAAAATATAGTATATGACTAAAGGTTAACTTAATTTCATAATAAGACATAATATTTTATGAATTATGAAGATATAAATTAATTATCTTAGGTTCAAGTCCTAAAAAATATTACAAGAATTTCGGTGTGTCTTTGTATATCGCAACTTTTTTGCCAAAAAATGCACTTCCATCCCTCCGTGTTCAATTCCTACTTTTATTTTGTTCAACAATCTCTCTTTTTTATAATGCATAAGTAGACTAGAGAAAAATGTATATAATTTTTTAATAATGCGATGAGATTGTAGGGGATTAAAATTTTTTATTCCTTCCACTCTTTGCCTGTAAATGGAATGTTTAGAGGGTGTAAAAATTGAATTTAAGAACACAATGAGAATTGCAATTGAAAATGACAAAGAATTTTTATGTAAATAAATATAATGAAAATTATAATCGTTGACAAAATAAAATTTCATCAATAATGCTCTTTGCAGTTTGCTGAGGGGTGGCAGGGCAGGGATAAGTGGTTATTATTTCGAGCACAATGAAAATTTAATTCAGAGAAATAAAAAAATTATTTTTATTGCTGTTCCGTTAATGAGACTTGAGTGTCCACTTGATCAAGATACAAGATGACAACAAAATGTTAACAATTCCAAATATAGACGTGGCAGTTAGTCACTGTTTCTGGTGTGAGAGAAAATATGAGATTTCAAAATTGTAAATATTTTATCAGAAAAACACAATCAATAAATTTCTCAATTTGTTATGAAATATGATGCTTGTAATTCATTTATGAAGTACAACATTTTTGTCTCCAGAAACATATAAAGCATCTAGTTTTCATGTTATTTTATCATGTGATACACATTTCATCACGTCTTTTTCCACTTCTCATAATTTTTACCATGCGTTATGATTTTTTTCTTCTTATTTATTTCTTTGAATTACGTTTGATATGGATTGGATATTATGAAGGTGGAATTGATAGGTTTCGAACTTCGGGATGATTTGTTAAATTTATATGGAACAATTGTCACAAGTAATCAAAGATTGAAATAAAATTTGAATTGAACTTTAAAAATATCAAGGTTCGAATCCTGTAACAATTATAAAAAATAATTTATACCGCTTTTGACTTAGACTTTTTTTAAAAAAAATATCTTTACTAATGTTAAATAACCGAACTATTTTTTTCAACCTCATTTAACTCACCAATGCCTTTTTTGCCCAACCATTTTGGTGGTCTCCATGGGATAGCGTCAATGTTAAAAAAATGCAGCAATTCCCGCTATTTTTGAATTGTTATTGCATATTTTCATATTTTGTTCATATACATAAAAAAATGAGATAAACTTGAAACAAATAAAATAAAATATTTTTTTTTCAGCTTGGAATCTCGCGATTGCTCACACATAAAGGTAAAATGAGAAATATTGTCAGTTCCATACTTGTAATTATGACCACGTTTACATGATCATATCAAGTACAAATACCATAGCTGCCATAAATTCTTATGACAAATTATTAAGCGACGATATGCGAGTTGCAAGTTTAAATTCTCTCACATCAAATGCTAGAGTTACAATGAAAGTGCATAAATGCATAAGCAATCTGTCAGTCAGTCAGACACACTCGATAGTTGCAATAAAGTTATGGTACAGCAGCAAAACAAAGCAGCAGCACGAAAAAAAATGAGGAGAACATTGAAAGCCACCTTTCATAATGCTACACATGAAGGTATCAAGCTACATATTCAGTAGTTTGCAATGAATGTGTATAAGCAAAAAGCAACATATGGCTGACATCATAAATAATTGACGTATATGGAATGTTAATATTATGAGTTTTTTATTTACACAATTTTAATTAATAAAATAAATAAAAATATCTCTCTCTGTGTGTCGTTTGTTCATTTTCTGTGTAATTTATGCCCTCCGCAGCGCGATGTACTTTTCAATGTGCTTTTTATTTGTTGCTATTTTTGGAGATAGAGGTTGTTGATGGGGATTTTGGTCGGACTGACTGAAAGTTTTGGGAATTTTTGTTCTGTTTTGTTTAATAATTGTTTTTGCTCAGTTATTAATAAATATTATTAGTTGACAAAAAAAAGTTTCAGTAAATATTGAAGGAAATTGTTGGGTTTAAATCCTATGACATTTTAATAAATATGACAGGTCGCTTTTACTCCACGGAATTTTTTAATTTTTGTTTTATTTTAATTTTTATTTCTTATTATTAATTCTAATTCATTGTCAGAGGTCGCTCCGAATGTAGAGGAACTGTAGCGTAGCAAGGATTCGATTGAAACTAAAAATAATATCCAACCCCCTTTTAATTCACCATGGAAGGGTTCCAATTTCTGTCGAAAATTGTTGACATTCCAAAAAAAGAGCGCTCCGTACCCAAACCACCCAAATTCAACCTCCAAACTTTCCCATCTCATTTAATTTTTGTATCAAAAACTCATTTCAATCAATAGCAATTTTTTACAATCAATCGTTAATGAATTGGATATGTAGTGTATTTGACGTAGATGGAATCAAATCGCCGGGGTGGCTAGTGACTGTTATGACTATTATTATATGCAACACATTGTACATTGATGGTATGTTTATGTCTACTTACGCAGTTGTTTAAAGCGGGCAACATTCATACATGCTTTTTATTTTATTTTAATTGATATAATTTAATAGATCACATCACTTATAAATCATCAACTATGACAATGCCCTGAATGGCATCAATCATGCATGAAAAACGTAAAATAAAAAAATACGTGAATGAATTTTTCAAGTCACTTTTTGCATACTTCTCTCCATACGCAGTAGAATTTCCTTAGAGAAAAAAAATATTTCATTTTTTTTTTGCATATTTGATTGTGCAACATCGACATCAACTGCTGTTACTGCAAAGATATGCAACTTATGTAAAAAAAAATCAGCAATACAGCATTGAGAGAGGAAACTGCAATATTACAAATATGAACTACACATTGTTTTGACCAAATATTGATGCAACTTGTTTTATATTTTATTATATTTTGCACACCTTACGCACTGAAGCTTCGAGAACAGATATGTATTTATTAACAAATGAACATGACACATTTTGCCTTATACAATTTTAATGATGATGACGATGACAATGAAGCTTTGTGCCTTTTTTATTTTGGATTTTTAGATTTTTGAAGGATGCAAAAAAATATATATAAAGTTATTGCAAAAAGTTAAAAGAAATGAAGCGCTACAACTTTCAATTATAATTTTGTAGATATTTCAAGATTCGAACTTGCAATTTTTTTATAAATTTAGAATAACACTGCGAATTAATTTAATTATTTTTTATTTAAGCAGCTTAAATCAAATATAAGTTATTGCTATTTTAATTTAAATATTAATATTTTAAAAATATTTTTATTTTTGACAAAAAATGTATTAAATAAAGTAAAACAATAAGTTAACCAAAAATTAATCATAGTTAAATATTTAAACCAGTTCAAATGTTAATACTGCAATTGAACTAAAAGGTTCAAATCCTTTAATAATATTCAATAAAATTATTTAATTTTGTTTCTGACAGTTTCAATTTTTTTTATTTTTTTTTACTTCTCACAACATAAGAAATTGATGAAAAATTTCAACATTTCTTTTTAATTACTTTACGCATTTTGCATGCACATTCCTCATGATTCTTCTCATAATTCCTCTTCATCTGCTTCTCATCACCAACTTTTAATTCCCAATTGTATAAAAAATATATTAATGACAAAGTTGCAACTCATGTTGCCGTTAAATGTTAAATTATCTAATGAAGCTGCTTATATAAAATTATAATTTCTTCTTCCTCATATCCAATCTTCTAACGGTGTGTGCCGCATGTAATCTGTATAGAAGTAAATGCTCCGTTCTTCTCAAATGGAATTGAAAAGGTGTGATTCCAATTTAACTATGGTTAGGTGCAGGAATGAACAATCATTTAATAAATTTTAAGAATATTGAAGCGTCTCTTTGTGAAGTTTATAGGCGGCGCGGCAACACAGAAGTCAGGACCGTGAAAATGTGAATTAAATAATTTTTTTACACATTTTTTTAAAAAGTAGTTGAATTTTTAAGGGGTGTTGGGTTTTAAGGAAGCAGTTTGACGGAGGCTGCTGATGTTGTTTTCTGTGGCGTTTCAAATGATTGTTATCACTAACTAGAGGTAGCTAGGAGAGATTGGGGAAAAAATGAAAGAGCTTTTAAGAAAAAATGTTTAAAATCACCGAACCCCCCCCCCCCCCCCTTTTAAAATCCCCATCTCGAATTCTAAGAAAGATAAATTTCATTTTCTTATGTTTGACAGTGAGGGTTGAGGGTGTCTCATCCCCCATTTTTTAATAAACATCATTTATGAACAACCCAAAGACATCACTTTTTCTTAAAAAATAATAATAATTTACTTACAAATCCCCCAATCCACCTCAAAAGCACTTCAAACTTGTCATCATCATTCAGCTTTCTCAAGAATCATTCTATGAATGGGATCATATTACATTCACAAATTAATGCTTATTATAAGCTAACGATATCAAGCTCATTCAACCATCTCAACCAACTCATCCCCTCAGGTGACGAACAAAGCTTTAATATTTACATACTTTAGACATATCAACAACACAAAAGCGAAAAGAAATTTTAATAAAATACAACATTAAGAACAAGAAGTCCATCCAGTAGCACCTTACAGACACATCAAAGAGTGATGAAAATAAAAAGAATATTTTTCGCTTTGTCATGTTTGTAACGAAACTATTTATACCTGAATGAGCCACGTATCATCAACTGTGTGTACAAAGTGAAAATGAGCATCGAGTGAATGAATAAAACAGAAAAGTGCCGAGGCGAGCATATACAAGATTTCAATTCATTTCCTTTTTAAGATGAGGCGATACATGAATGATGAAATGTTACGCAATTATATCATGGAAACTAATTAAAAGTTGAGATATTGGAGATTAATTTAATTTTTATGTGTGAGGAATATTTTTTTTTTCATTTCTAGAAATATAATATAGGAATGTTAACATGACGATGATCACTTGAGGATGACTAGAAGAATTTATTTTCGGTGTGTAAAATTTTGTGAAATTTTCTAGAAATTGCTTTTTAAATGCGGAACGTTTTTTGATGTTGAAGGTGTTTTTTAGGGATGTATTGTTAGTGATTTTGGATCTAAGAATGGTGTAGACTGCAGAATTTAGTGATTCCTTGAGTATTTTCTCAGCTATGTCTTAATATAGACCAGAAACTATCAAAACATACTAAAATAGTATCTTGGGTTCTCCGAGCAGCACCATATAGTCATCAGGGTACATTCATGTCGCATGTTAATGGCAAAACATCACAGAGATATGTAGGAATGCTGACGACGCCTTGACAGTTGTTTAACAGCAACCAAATGATATTTACCTGAGTGCACTGCTCGGGTTTGTCTCACAGTGTAACTTAAGATACGCTGGCCCCAAGGTAGAGTCCCGTTTATAGCCTTAAACATGTCAAACAGTAAGAATCCTTCCAAGAGCCTTTCAAATTTCTGTTACCCCCCTCAAAAAATTTTATATCTCAAAAAATCTTACACCAAAAACAAGAATCAATCACACATTAACATTTTGATACATTTTTCCCAAACCAAAGTCATCACTTAGTGTCCATTTATGTTCAATATTTTTTTTTATCAATTTCCCTAAAGATTTTTCTCACTTATTTCAATTTTTATATTTTTGTTCACCAACCAACAAGATTGATTACCTAGCAATACACATAAATGATCACATTTTTTATAATAAAAAAATATATCACCTCTCTTCATTTTCAGTTGACTTTTTACTCTATTGAATTGAAATGATTGATAATAGAATGTGTAGTTTAAGACATAAATTGTGGTCCTCTGAGTTTTTATTCATTTTTGTTACTAAAAAACATGCTAGTTGAGATTATGTTATGATTATATTAAAAGTAAATGTCCATTATCAATGATTAGAATGGTTTTGTACATTGATGTATTAGTTTGAGGTATTGAATGATGCTGGGGTGCATGCTGGGTGGATTGTTGATAAAAAATGAGTCATTTTTTGGGAAAATATTGAATTTTGGGATTAAATTCACTATTAAACTTGGGTGCACCCCCAAAAATCATAGCATGGCAGGCTTTAAAGGGTGACCCTATGTTTGTAATTCTATATAAAAGTTCTAACTACTATTTTCACCTGAACTCTATATTCATCTACAATATTTCATAATTCTCATCATTCAATCTCTTCAAATTTCATTTAACTTGATAAATGTAATGTCAAAGATTATGTAAAAATCATGTCATGTCGTATGACATTATGAATGAATTTATCTCATATATCAAAATACATTTTTCATCTCTTCTTTTATTCTTTTCCGATTCCCGACTAGAAAAATTGACTAGAAAAAAGTATCATGTAGAATAAATGTGGATAAAGGTAGAGGAAGGAGCAAGTTGGAGAGTAATATGGGTTTGAGGATTAGAGCGCATTTTTTATTTATTTTGAAGGTTTTATTTATTATTATTTGATAACCTTCATCTCTATTAAAGGTGATTCATAAGTGGATGTCCTTCTAAAAGTGGGATTCTCAATGCCCCCTTTCTATCCTCTGTCACTAGTGTGTCGCACAACACTAGACCCTCCCTGCTAGTAGCTGCTCCCTAAAATATTGACGTCATTAACCTATAAAACTTCAATATAACTTCCAATAAACAATCATCCTCAATTTACCATTCCTCACATAAAAACATGCTAAAATTTGATTCCCAATTTTCATTTCAACTCCACAAAATCAAGCAAGAGAGAGAGATGAAAAAAATCGCTTAGAGAGAATCCGTCAATTTGAAATATGATTTTATAAAACCATTTTCAAATGGAACGTGTTTAACATTAGATGAAGAAAGGAATGAATTTGGATGTGGAAGTGAAAGAGGTATCGCATTCATAACATATATTACAATCGTATGTGACATATTTGATGCATACACAACATATACATATCGAATGAAAATGCTCAGCTCTTTGAGGATTTAGAATTTCACTTATTTATGAAAATACAGCAACATCAGGAAAAAAATCTTTCTTCGTTCCATTTTTTTTCATCTTCACTTCATACGAGGGATTGATTTGGATATGAATTTTGATATGCGACATTGATTTTCACTTTAGTGCCATGTCACTTAATGCAGATATAAGAGATTTATTTCCCATTCACTGCTGTTTGATATATCTTATGGAAATATAAAGACACGGTCATGTGTTTAAATATACACATATGAGTAAATGTATAGTGAACATGTTTTTAGCATGATTTTTGAAATTTTACTGAGCGTTTGGGATTTTTTTTTGTTCTGAGTTTTTTTAATTCAAAAATTTTATGAATTTTAAATATGAATTTTGTCAAATTATTCTCAAGTTATTAAAAAATTCTGTTAAAAATGAATTTTATTCCAAGGTTCGAATCCTAATTTTACTGAACCAATTAAATTAAAACTAATTGAATGTTTTTTCTTTTTTTGAAAAATGCGTTCAAATCCCAATAATCAAAACAATCTTTTTGCACCTTTTGTGCAGCATAAAAAGTAACTTTTTTCCTCTTCTTGATTTAATCTCGTTATTACTCATTGGCATGTAATGTAAAAGCAATTATTTAATCTACAATCATCTGTTATGGCTGTTTTTATAAAGAAAATTTTATATGTGTATACTTAATATGTCCATTTATTGACATTGCACTTTTTAATAATAATTATAGTGTGAAAGTTGGTATTATTTACTTATGCTTGTAAGTAATTAAATTGGAAATGTCATATTTTTTAATGTGGAATTTTTATGGTTGTTTTGTAATTTTGGATTACAATTTTGAAGATTGAAATATGAAAATTAATGGATTGTTATGGAAATTGAAGGTTCGAATCTTATGCAAATAATCAAAGTTTTCTTAAAAAGATGTTTTTGATTTTTAATTTTTTAAAACTTATTTTTAATTTTTTTAAACAATTGTTAATAATGTTAAATTTAAAATTTGAAAAAGCTATAAATATCAGTAATTTATAAATTAAACATTCAAGAAAGTAAATATTCCAGTAATTAAAATGAATTATAACAAACAATAATGAAAATTAGAAGAATTAAGAATTAATTCCTAGGTTCGAATCCCCTTAACATTATATTAAAGCATGTTATTCAGTAGACGACGATAATTTACTCATTTTTTGCATTTCTTTACATTTCAACTTTTTTTTTCAAAAAATTCTCATAATTCACCATCCTAAAAACTCCCATCACCCAAAATAACAATGATCATAATCGACACATTTTCTTTATTGCCATCAATTTTTATAAAATTACCTTTGCTCGGTTCATCTTCTTACACTCAACATCCATCCAGAGGAAAAGTAATACAAAACTAATTACAATTTCTCATGTAGATTTTACTGCTTTCCATCTCCTCTCCTAAATACAACTACTGCCCTTTTTGATGCTTATTTATTGCTCCCATGGACCACATTAAGAAAAAATAGTTTTTTTTTCGCTTCAAAAAGGAATGAAAGATTGCATGTGTAATTGTTACTGTTGTACAGGATTAATAAATTCCATGGATGTTTATGAGGGATAAGAGAATAAATGAGAAATTGATTAGTCCCATGTGCCGTTTAAACTGTGCCTGGGCTAGAGGAAGGAGAATAATTTTTTTTGTATACCTTATAATTGTAAGAATCGGAGGTGGATTTTGAGAGATTTTATTTTGTGGACTAATGTGATTTGAGGGAACAGTATTCTTCTGTGAGCTAGGGGGATCAGATATTTTTTGAGGATAGTTGGCACAGGGGTTCAATTTAGGTCGATAACTTTTTTTTAAACCTTAGAAATTTTAAATTCTTTTTTTTGTAAAAGATTTGTTGTTCAATTTAGCTTGGGTTGCGTTTTTAAATTAATTATTAATTTAAAATAATCTCCTTGGACAGGGTCAGGTCCAGTAGTTAGGGGTCATTCGTAAATTACGTCAAGTAACCCCCTTGTGATAAATTTTCTATAGAAAAAATTTATTATATTTAGACTCTCACAAAATATTCAACCCATCTCGTTCTTAAAGTAAAATCTAATTTGCAAACAGCTTTTTTGCTTAAGGGGTAGTTCGTGAATTACGTCACGCAAAATCGACTTTTTCGAGTACCCTCCCCCTTGTCACAATATTTTTCAGAGAAATAAAAATTTTGTATTTTTACTGTGACAAATTCTTCTACCCCTTTCCCCCTAAAGCGTGACGTAATTTGGGAACGACTCTTAATATTATTTTTTATTGAGCATAAAAAATAAGAACCTTTAAAAGAGAAATTAGCCGAAATTTATATAAGATTCATAAATTACAATCCTAAAAATTAATAAGGTAACGAGGTTCAAATCCTACTGAAATTAATCAATTTCGTACTTTCCACATCAAATAATATGATCAACTTTTTGAAAAAAATTATTTTTTTACCATTTTTTACATCAAAAGTCACCGCAAGGGATAAGTTATTACAAAATATCACATAAAAACAGCATATCTACGCAAAGCCACAAAGAAATGCAGTTAATTAACAAGCCGAGATTTTAATCTGGAAATTATGACAAATTATAATTACTACAATGTCCATTTGTGAACATGAGTGATTAAATCTACTCAACCAGGTTTTTTATTTTATTTTATTTTATTTCTTCTTTCATTTCCGCGACACTTTTTTCATGTTTTGCACTTTTTAATGTGCGATTTCTGTTTTAAAAACTCTTCAAAAAAAGAGACACTCAACACTTCTCTTTGTTGTCTTTCTTCCTTCTCTCGCCGTGCATTTTCGCATTTGCACTGAAAAGTGAGAAGAAATTCTCAGGTGTTCAACTTTACTTCTACATAATAATATTACTTTTTTTTCTCTACATATTATTCTCTTTTTAAAAGTCACATCAAAAAAGACGAAAGAGTTTAAATGCGAAAGAAATAAAACCATTTAAACACATAAAGAAGCACACAAAACGAATGGCAATGCGGTAAAAAGTGAATAAATTGATTATTAATATAAATATTTTTATTATAATCATGTTAAGACTTTTTTTGTATCAATTGTTGGAACATAACATATGTAAAGAGCTGAAATGTATTTGCTCGTTTTTTGCTTCTTTATGAAATTGCATTTATTGTTTTGTGCTGCATTAAAAAAATTCCTTTTTGCCTCTAAAAAAATATGTGTCATGATGGAGATGTGAGGTGGATTGGGACTCTGAATATGTGGGGAATTGAATGGCTGTATGAACGTACCCAAGGCGTGTCTGATGGGGTCTGGACCCCCTCGAAAAGTTTAATATTGAAATTTTTTTCCTAGAAAGTTATTTTTCACTTTAAATTTTTTCAAGGTTTTCCAAAGCTCTAACTAGTTAGCTAATCCATCATCTACTGTTGGAATTATTAACTAGTAAGCAACCATGAGCATAAGAAAGAAAAAATAATTTGGACCCCCTAAAAAAATTCCAGGGTGTCCTGGATGAAAAATTTTAATAATTTTTTTAAGGTTTTTTGTGTAAAATAACAAAAAAAATATATTTTTCCAAAGAAAATGAGATCTTCACTTTGAAGAATTTTCAGTTTGTTCTTTTGATGTAGTCTCAATTTAGAACGCAACATTCGAAGGCATTTAGTGTCTATAATTTTCTAATTATATGAAGCTCACCATCTTTTAAATAAAACAAGCCAAAATGGCATCAACTGAGTGGTTAGGCTCTAAATAATATCAGGGGATTAGAGATCACTTACTAACTCTTATTAGCATTAGCAAAACATCACGTCACTTAATACGTAAATTAAAAGAACGCATTTCAGAATCCAATTTTTAAACAAAATCCAAAATAATCGTTCAGAAAAAATTATTTTTTTTACACAAAATGTGACCATATTTGGTTCTAAAAATTCAAACATAATAATTGTTCGACCTCTAACAGGTTTTTGTCAAAAAAATATAATTAAGTCCCAAATTTGTTGAAATTATTTATATAAAAGTTCGGTGAATATAGTGACAACAGCAAAAATTACAAATACGTTAAAGGTTCGAATCCTTAGTATAATTTAGTTAATTTTTTTCTTCTGTTCTTATTTTTTTTTAATTTAATTCATATGTTTATGCTACCAATCACCAAGTCCCACTTCATTGCACCTCTCCATCCTTCACATCTTCGCATTCATATCTAGTTCACACACGAAAAAAAAGCGAGCAGCAGCACAAGCAGCTCTCTGTCAATGCGCGAATTGTGAATTGAATCAGAATAAAATATATAAAAAAAGAGATTCCCATTTTTGGTTGTACTTTGATATACAATCGAGAGAGAGGTGATAATTTATTAGATTTCGCGTTTACTTTCTGTTGTGCTGATTATAAACATTTTTTTTATATTTTTCATGTTCATATGTGAGCACAGACAGGCCTGTATATAGATTTGCACATTGAAAATGGTAGCAAGGCACAAAAAATAATATTATAATAATGTGTGATTTCAATTCATTCGCATAATGCTTGCTTTTTTGCATCTTACAAAATAATTGCCATCTGCATTTGTAAAGTGTGAATAAAAAAGCAAGCATATTGACAGGTCTACAAATCGCATATAATTAAAAGACCTTGACATGGACACTCTCAACATGGCATAGATTTGCAGTATACGATGTATACTTTTTTTAACAACATAACATAAATACTGCATGTCATAAATTTCAATTAGCTGCTGTGTGTGCGATCAGCTGAGTTGAATTTATTAGAGTGGACTTTGTAATTTTTATTTCAAGTGCATTAAATTGCTATTTTAAAAATTCAGTAGCAATCACTTCTCAACACGAAAAAAAAACTGAGTGTGAAAATTACTGTGCATATCACTCAATATATTCACACCATCAGCAATGACAACCGGGAAGAATTAGAGTTAAACGGTGACTTTATGTTGTGTGGAATTTAGAATATCTCTAGTTCGAGGTGATTTGAACGCATTTAAAGGTTTTTTTTATTTGTGAAATTCATTAATTTTTTAATTGTTGTTTGGAACTGAATGTGAAGTTGGGTATGTGCACTTTGTTTGGCTGTTTGACTATTTTGTCGACTTCACGACTCGTGAATCACGATTTTGAATTTTTTAAAGATTTAAAATATTTTTTGGTATCATTTCAGTTAAGAATCAATTCTGTCAATTTTAGATAAAAGATGAAATAAAAATTATTAGAAAATCACAAAGAATTGAAGTTCGAATCTCAAAATATGTTTTATAGGAATTTTGTCTTGCGTGATTTCATAACCATTTTTTGTTTTTTTTTAACATTTTTTTTCAGCGTCGTGAAATGGAATTTTGATGTCTGGAACTGAGTCAAAAACTTGCACTGCCATATATAGTTTTGAATTAATATTTCTAAATTTTGCAACCCTACTCTTCCTCACCTTACTATACTGCTGTATAACAATAACTCAAAATTCTTCAAAATTCACCCAGAAATGACGACAAACCATGACCAAATCCATCATATTTCCATCAATCAACAGCACATGAAAAATGAGGTTATTAATTTATAAATTTCCATTATGCGAAATAAAATAAATACAAAATAAACTTTATCATGTTTTTGTGAGAGTTGTGTATAAAATACGAAATGTAGAATATTTTTATGTGACTTACTCGACACTACGCACTTGGAATTTTTAATTCTTTTTTTAATTTGATATTTAAAATTGTTTTAGAATTTTTTTTGTTTCATTTCATACTTAATATGCGCATAGGCCTTTAAACTGGCATAAATAAATTAATTTATAAAATTAATAGAAATAAAAAGTTAAAAAAGGTGTATGAGAGGTTCTTTATGAAGGCAAATAATAAGTTTGAGCGTGGTTTTTGTGGTTGGAATACAAAAAATTAAAATGAAAAGATTTTGAAAAATAAAACAAAAAAAAAAGAAAACACAGATCTTTCTTAATTTTTGATTAATCTTTAGGATCTGAACCTTCAATTAAACTGATATTACTTTTTAATGAAAACTATTCATTTTATGTAATGCGGCATTTTGATGCTTATAAAGAACTGTCAAAAAATTATTGAGGTGCCCAGTGAACCCGAAGGGAGGTAAGAGGGGTCCAAAATCACAAACATTATTTTATTGAACAAAATTTAATTTCAATTATTTTTTAAAAAAATTTCACCCCAAAAACGCGCTCAATATAATCAAAACTCAATTAGCCCATTAAAAAACAACAAAGTCATAAACTTTCATAATCAACAAAATTCACCGTCAGTTTGCATATTTTCCTTTAATAATATACATTCATAGGTCATAATCATTTGCTTAAGCTAATTTTTAAGCATCAATGAATTACAATTAAAGAAGCCATTCAATACAAAAGAAATATTATAAAGTGCTGCTTTACGTCAACAGCACTTATGACAGCGAGTCCGTTGGAAGTATAAAATAATGAGCATTTAACAAATGGAAATTACACAAAAAACCATTTATTGCCCCGTTTTTATCTCTTTTTTCACATAACTTTTTTTTTGTCATTCAACTTCTGAATTTGTACGTGAGGTGACTGCAATAATATTGTGCAGAAGCAGTTGAGCTTCAATGTATGATGTTGACTTTACACGCTTATAATTCTCGTTCTTGTTGCTGTTTCTATTCTTGTTGTTTGTTCTTTTTCTTTTGTTGAAATTTTGAATTGAACAATCGAAAAATAAAAAAAAAGTTTTTTTGGGGAAAATTTGCATTTTTTTCGATGTTTTAGGAAGTTTTCTTCATTTTTGTGCTTGAGGTATTTTTGGGAAGTAAAACTTGGTGATGACATAAGAGCAGCTTCTAGTTTTGAACATTCTCTTAATTTTGAAAACTTTTAGACCAAACATGACTACGTCCTTGACTGAGAATCAATTTTGGGGTCACTCATGTTAATTATAAGTCAGTCACATTGCCATGACCCTCAAAAACAGAATTTCTTACCCCATGCTTCCTCTAAATACAGAATTATCATTAAAAAATTCCAACCAGCTCCAGACCTCCTTCTAAATTCTTTTTTCACAATTTTACACTTCATGCTGTTGATATTTTAAAGATTGGCTTCAAATCTGCAATAACACCTCATTCATACCCCCTTCTAGAATCCTGTTCAGACAATCATCAATTCTTGGCATCTCTCATCCATAAATATTATTAAATATTCTCCATCAAGCAAGCCTTTCATGTCATAACTCTATCCATTATAACAGTTTGACAAGTTAATTCATTTCATCAATTAATATTCCCACAAGACTTTCCTTAAACACAGCCATAAATCCACAAATGGTTCTCTAAAATCGAGTCATAAATTTACAATAAGAAATTATCAACAATTTTACAGTAATAAATAAAGTTGATAATTTCCATCATACAATATGGATGTGCGTTACAACACCCATAGATCTACCTGAATTTAAAGTCGGAATTATGATGACAATAACTAGCAATAGAAAGGTGCAAATGCCCCTATAAAAAATAAAAGAAAATTCCATCTTTTGCATATTTTGCTACCGTTTGCCATACAAAATGAGTCACATCGTTGACATTAATATTCACATCATCAATACGTCCATTTGTTTTAAACAATATGAAAAAAAAAATTGATGGAATTTCAAAAGTTCTCACAGTCGAAACAACTTTTTTTTTCGAGGCAGAAGCAGGCAATAAAAAAATTTATTAATTGTGGTCAACGAATTTGATATTTATTCCTTCTTTGCTATATGGAATATTTGCGCGATATGAATGTGAAATTATGTTGAGTGTGGATACTTTTTTTTGATGCCTCAGTCGTGTGATAATTTATAGGAAGTTATGGGTGTAAACGTATTTTTTCTTTATGAAACAGGATGAAACTCGATATTTATTGGTGGATATAGGATGTATAGAGGAAATTGATAAAAAAAATTAAAATTAAAAATGAATTATTAAAAATAAAAAAGTAAATTTAAAAAAGTTAAGGGTTCGAATCTCATTAAACTTTAGAGAAAAATTGATTTCTTCATGTATTTCATGATTTTTAAACTTCTTTGAACATTTTTGCATTTAAGGGGTCGTTCATAAATTACGTCACGTAAAAAAAGATTTTCGACCCCCTCCCCTTTTTCACAAATTTTCCAAAGAGAGAAGAATTTTGTGTTACAAATTTTTATATTATAGCATGACGTAATTTGCGAAAAACCCTAAAATAATGTTTTTTATTTTAAAATTGTGAACATAAGAGTTTTAATTTTTATTTACCGAAATTCCCAATTTTTAACAAACAATATTTTACTTTAAATATTCGTAATTTATTAATAAAAATTCTGATATTCTTCAAAAAAATGTTTTTTAATTTATTGACGTAATTTGTGGATAAATCCCAATGTGCTTTTATTGAAATGTTTAAATAATATTAGTTTATTAAATCGTTTCTGTTAAAACTTATCTAAGAAATATTATAAATAATAAAAGAAATTGTTAATTTTCATAATATTCGAAGGTTCAAATCCTACCAAGTTCATTAAAAATTTTGTAAGATGAATCGCGCTTCATTCCACTTTGGGGTCGTTCACTTATTACGTTACGCAAAATAACGAAATTTTAGACCCCCCTCCCCCCTTGTTACAAATTTTCCAAGAAAATTTTTTTTCTTTGTTTGGCCTGTTACAAAATCGCAGACCCCCCCTCCCTCCTAAAAATCGAACGTAATAAGTGAATGACCCCTTTTTTGTTCAGTTATTTTTTTTTTGCAAAATTTTTTTAAAAAATTAAAAATCGCAGCAACATTTTCGATAACAACTGCATAGATCAGCTATTTATTTATTTATTGAATTTTTAGTTGTTAGAAGCCACAAAATGTAATTTATTTTTTTAAGTTTCTTAAAACATATCCAGACATCGTTCAAAAGTTTAATTTAAAAATTTATATGAATTAATATTGAATTATCAGTCGCAAAAACCGGTGACCAAGCCTACAACCAACTCGACTCAATTAACAAATTATTAATAAAAATCATGTACAGCCATAAACTGAAATTCTCAAGAATTAATGTGGGACATTGTTGAAATTTTTTTCATTCTGTTTTTCCTTCATTCCTTTCTTTTTGTCACACATATTTATTTATGTGCCTATTAGAATATTTTTATGTGCGCTATAGCTGATTGAGAATTCAATGAAAGACAGCGATTCGAATGACCAGATTATTAATTTAGAAAATGAGTCAGAAATTTTCCCCTCAATGACTTTTTTTTGGATATGATAAATTTCTCGTGTTTACTTTTGATGATCATCCGGATGAATAAATCCTAATTACATTACAACATGCCATGGAAAATTACCTTGGAAATGAAAAGCAGAGGAAAAAAATTGATGGCACGTGAAATGCAGAACAAGATTTTTTTATTTACATTTTTCATTTAAATTTTACAGCGGATGAATTTTTTTAGGGAAAAAATTTACTCGAAAAAATATCGTTTACTTCCTTGTGGCATCTTCTATGATACTCACTTCTTCCTTATTTTATTTTTATTTATTTACATCTTCAATTGAACAAATTTTTTCCGCTCCTATTTTTATTTTTTCTTCCTGCTTATGCTTGCTGTTGGTGAAATTTGATCTGTTTACAGAAAAAATTTTACTTCATGTTTGAGTTAAAAAATTTAAGAATAAGTTGAAAGTAGAGTGGAATGAGGCAGTGGCATGAGAAAGTGGAAAATTTGTATTTTTTTAGTGTTTGATATTTTCTTTTGAATATACTGGATTTTTGTCATCACAATTTATTAGCTAGAAAAATATGATAACATATTTAAGGGGACGTTCACTTATTACGTTACGCAAAAATAGAAATTTTAGACCCCCCTCCCCCCTTCAAATTTTCCAAGAAAATTTTTTTTCTTTGTTTGACCTGTTACCTAATCTCATACCCCTACTCCCCCTAAAAAGCGAATGTAATAAGTGAACCCCTAAGTAGATTTCTGAGTTCGATTCTCAGTAAATATTCAAGTATTGTTGATTGTAAAAAAATTTATTTTTTAAGATTTGTATTATTATTTTACTTAACTTACTTTCATATATAATTTTAGAAATTTAAAATAAAAATTTTAATAATTTAGGAAGAGTAAAAACAAAATTTTTTTATAAAAATAATATTTGAACCTATAAAAAATTACTTTTTATCAAATAAACCTGCTCGTTAAAAAACGACAGATTTGGTCATTTGCTTTAGAAAATTCTTGTTCCACCCATCCTAGGGTTCAGTGTCGTTTTAGTCCATAATTATATATGGATGATTTTGTCATAAATTTATTCAATTAACAAAATTGAGAGAAAAAAGTATCACAAAATTTGCAATCAGGGATGAGTTCGAAACTCACAAATTTGAAAAAAAAAATTGTTGATTAGGCTATTCATATTTTTGCGTTTCATTATTTTTTTTATCTAAATCTGACTCAATATTTTCCAAGTCAATCTCCTCCTTTAATACCTTTTTTGGCTTTTAATAGTCAGCATTAATTTTCCACTGTCATTTTTTTGTCAGCCCATACCTTCCTCTTGCCCATTATGAAAAGATAATTACTTTGCTCTATTGCCAGCTCTTTATTATGATGTTTCTTCTCATGATGCTGATGCTGATGATGATGATGATTATTATTCCAGCAAGAAGATTAAAAATAGCTCATAGAAATAACAACAAAATAGGAAAAAAGACACACACAAAAAAGGGGAAATGGAAAAAGGAAGAAAAAAAGGGTAATTAATCGTGAAGAGAATAATAATAATAATTTTCCATTTCAATGCGTATAATTATCAAGGTTCGAAAGGGCAGATGAGGATGAAAGATAATATTCCCAATGAATCCCTTCCCCACAACAAGCTTATTTACGAGAATAAAGTTTTTTTTGCTTCATTTAAAGAATAATTTCGAGGAAAAATAATTTTTTTGCTAGATGAATGAATGCTTAGATTAATGAGATGTAGGTGTGGGGTAGCATTGATCATTTTCTTATGCTTACAATAATATAATTATAGGGTACGGTGGAATTTAATATCAAAGATTACAACAATAACAATAAATAATTGAAATTTTTATATGAACGAAATTCTAATGGATGTAATATTAAGTTACTAGCGTAATTAACGGTAAAGATCATTAGACGTTTAGATGCAGAAATTTAATTTGGGAATGTTATGATACTAAATTCAACCCTATGTGAACTTATCAATATGATTTAGTAAAATTCATAATTCACTTTCAATTCAATTTTTAAAAACCGTTAAAATTTGAATTTTTAAAATCCGTTAAAATTTGAATTTTTAAAGTCTGTTAAAATTTGAACTTTTAAAGTCAGTTAAAATTTGAATTTTTGAAGTCTGTTAAGATTTGAATTTTTAAAGTCCGTTAAAATTTGAATTTTTTAAAACCGTTAAATTTTGAATTTTCTAGTAAATAAAATTAATAAAAAATTTTGAGAAATTCATTCTAAATTTTGTTGACAATTTTTCACTACTATTTTTACTACAAATCATATGAATCAGCATATCCCATGTGACAATCCAAACTCACGTTTTTGATTTTTGCTTACGTAAAAATGTGCGAATCAAAATTGATCTCCGTAATCAAGAAATTTCTCGAAAAATGTATGAACAAACTCGTGATTTTTTTTTTGGAGAAAAATAAAAAGGATTTACATCTTTTGAACTACCAAAGAATCCAGAAATATTTCCAATTATTCCATAATATACTGTGCTAAAAAAATGATCGCATAAACGTTCAAAGTCGAGACCTCAAATTCAGATCTATAAATGCAAACGTATTCATCATTCAGCAAAGACTGTCATTCAGTGTAACAGTTTAGCAAGCCCCCTTCTGCTTCATATCGTTCGTCCGCATTGAAATCAATTTCAATAAATAAATAAATTTCAAATAAATTTCTCATTATTTATAACTTAATATTTGTAAATTTAAAATATTATCCACATTAGTTATGCATTCAAAACGATTTTTTTTTTCAAAAAAATTTCCATAATTCATTTGTTTCGCTGCCTTTCATTTCTCGTTTTTAGGTTACTCGTTTCACAAAGCGATCAGCACATCATCATCATAAATGATTGTTTTGCATTTCTAATTTAAACTCTTTTTTTCCTTCTTCACTTTGCTCATTCTAATTCGTCTAATTGATATTTTATGAGGTGAGTGTTATTAAAATAATGAAATTTTTATTATTTCTATTTATAACGGGGATTTATTGAATTGTGATAGATCCGTTTAGGTGTTGAATTTTAGTAGTTAGAAAGGTGTTCAAAATTTGATTGCTTTTAAATTAAATTAAATTTTAGTTTAATTTAATCTAAGTTTCGAACCAATGTGCCGTTAAAATTTGAACTTTAGAAAACCGTTAAAATTTAAAATTTCAAAAAACCGTTAAAATTTGAATTTCAGAAAACCATTTTTATTTAATTTCATTCTAAATAAACCCTGAGTTTTTTTCAATTTTCTAGCTAGTAGCAGTCCACTGCACCATCCTGCCAAATTAAGTCTTCACAGTCTGTTTAACGCAGACCATCCTTTGATGTACAAAACCCTTTAACCAGCTGGTCTCAAAAATTCATAATTTTGTATAAATTAAATGCACAAATACACATGTTAAATAAATGAAGACATGACGATGCATAAAATATTACTAATTATCTGTTGCAAATTGGAAAGTGTGTTGGGGCGCATGTATGATAAGTAATAAAATTTATTATGATGTAGCAATAATTTAAATAAATTTTGTATATGCATATGATTAGTATTTTATGAATTAAATTCCATTTTATTGAATATTAAGTTGATTGGTCATGGGTGTTAAAGGATGTGAAAGGGTTTGAGGGATGGGAATTTTTTTTTTTTGGAATTGAACAGAGAAAGACGTGTTTGACTAGCTTTGATATATTAATTTTGTAGTGTTATAGTCCAGAATTAAAAAAATGAGTTTTTAAATATTATTTAAAAAACAAATTTTTGATTTTTTTAAATTTTATCAATTTTTTAAAAATTTAATTTGTTTCAATTTCATTGAATTTTTAAAAGTTAAATTTTTAAAAACATAAATTTAAATTTCAAAAGAAAAGGAAAACCACAAATACAGAAAACTCTGAAAAATTCCATTTAAATTAATAAAAAACCCAGCCCAACTTAAATTTCAGTTCTCATGTAAATTCCAATCCTCAATATTTTGATATGCATATAAAAAATTCACATACACCCGAACACATTCACACATCGCTTACACAATTTTTCAATTTAAGTGTAGTTTAATCCTTTCTTCTTTCATCTTTCAACCATTAAATATCCATGAAGTTTTTTAAATATTATTTTCCATAGATTATAAAACGCACACCCTGAGTGCAAATAAATATAAATATACACATTCATATAGACACTCACATTGTGCATATTTAAATTATTCATCATATTGTCAACACGTGCAGAGATTCAGAGACAGTACTTTGATAAAGAATGAAGGGGGTGCAAAGGGAAAAATGAATTTTTCCGCATTTAAATTTATTAACTCGCAAGAGGGATGATGGCACATCCGAGTATGAAAAGATGATTATGATTATTTTATTAGTAACACTTTGTTTACATTTCCATATTTGGGAAGGAAGTTGAAGACCAAAAGTAACATTTTGGGTGTCTGAGGCGCATACCTAATCTAAGCTAAATTAAATAATAATTTTTGAAAAAAAGTATTAAAATAAGATTTTAAATTTGAATTTAATTTAAATATTTTAAAATTTTAAATATTATATAATTAAAAAAATTTCAACTTTTTAAAGATTTTAAAATTAAAATTATTTTGAAAATAAAAATTATTCGGCAAATTAAAACTTTTTTGAAAATTAAACCTACTTTAAATATTAAAATTATTTTTTTTTGTCAAAATTTGAAATATATGACTAAGATTTTAAATTTGAATAGATATGTTTTTAAAAATTTCAAACATTATGTAATTTAAAAAAGTTTAAATTTTTTAAAAATCTAAGAATAGTTTTAGAAGGAACTAAAAAAATTTAAATTTTTTAAAATTTTAGGATTTTAGAATTTAAAATTTTAAGATTTTAAAATTATTTTGAAGAAAAATTAAATTAAAAATGATTTTTAAAAAGTGAAATCTAACAACCCTAAAATGTTTGAGATAAAATCTTATTTCAAAATAAAAGCGCATCAGAAAAATTATTTAATATAAATTTTGTGTGTATATGGCTGCATGAGTAGAAAATTGCCTGCAGACTCAACAGCAAGTGACACTCAATTTGTTGTGCTGTTGCTACCGCTGTTCTTCATGATGAGATGGGAGGGTTGCAGTTAAAAAATTTTTAATAAAATTCTTCACCAATTTGACATGCACAAGAACAAAAAAAAAATGATTTTAATTTTCCATTTACGCAAATATTTGCTTTTTAAAAATAATTTCATATTGACAAAGACGACATTGTACAAAAAAAGGGGAAGGCAGATAGGAAGAAAATGAATTTAAATCCGAAGAAAATTGCACTGCCTGTGTGTGATGTGCACATGCGAGATCAATGAATCTATCAATTCCTCTGCCTATATTTGTATGACTCAAAATAATTTTTTTTACATTCTCAAACTTTCGTTACTAAATTCAGCAATGCGATAAATTTTATTTAAAATAATTGATTTCACTAACAAAGAATTTAAAAACAGCCGAAAAAAAAATTACACAACATGAAATAAAAGCGACATGAATTGAAAGATGTTTGGCAGATTTATTTTTATATTTTGCTTAAAATTTTATTGCGATTGCACACACGCATCTAGCAAATTGAAAATGCTAAATAAATAAATTTCAAATCGCAATTTGATTTTCCTGTTGTTTTGAATTTTTTATTTTGTTTTATTTCAATTTTGTATCGGTTCTTTGACTTCTATTTTGTGACATAACTAGACGAGTATTTCTTGTTGTGTGAATATTTTTAAGGTGATCTAATCTAGAGTACATGAGATATTTCACGTTCGATTTGAATTATTTTAAATGTTTAATATTGAACAAAAAATAAAAAAAAAATCAAAAAAAAAGAAGATGCCTTCGCGCTTTCCATTAAATTATTTTTTTCTTCATTATTATAGGATTTGAACCTTGAATCTAGATTATTTATTTCAAATAATAATCCAATGTTACAATTTTAACATTAAAATTAAAACATGAAATTTTAAAACTTAAAAAAAAATAAATATAAAATAAAATTTAATTGATATTTCATAAATATACTTAAATTTACAATAAAATCTTGTGCGTGAAAATATTCCCAAAAATCTTTCAAATTGTCATAAAAATAAAAAAAAATCTTTTTTAAAAAAATGCAATAAACTAAAAAATCCACTCAATCAGTCAATGAACGACACTCTAAAATGCAATGACTAAATTTTTTTCTATTTTTATAAAGAATGAAAATGAGAAAAAAAATTCTTTTCTTATTTTATTTTCTATTTTTTTTACTTTCTAGTCAACAAAACAAAAGCAACAGCATCAGTAGCAAGCATTGTGTCGCAGCATTGTAATTTGATTTTCATCTTAATATTTTAAATTGCTTTCTTTTCTTTTTATGATTCTATTTTCATTTCGTGTTTGTTCATTTTTAGAATTTTTTCCCTTCAACAAAAGATTATTTTTTTTTGTCGACGTGATGCTCTGAAATGATGGAAAAATATTATATTGGGAGTTTGACAAAGAAATGGAAGTGATATTGAAAAAAATTATTGATATCAAAAAACTGAACAATATAAAAAAATATGAAAAAAGAAGTACATCTCATTTGATAAGAACTTTTTTTAAATTTGATGAGATTCGAACTCTTGCTTTATCGAGTTTCTATATAATAATCCAATTTTACCATAGATAAATTTTAACAATTTTCCAATCTTAAACTTTCAATTTGGTTACAAATTTTAAATAAAAATTACTTTATTAACATCAAGTTAGACTACTTCCATAACTCAAAAATCCCTAACTCATAATCCCCCCTCATCACCTCATCAAAATCCCATAATCAATTTCCAAGTATCTATTTATGTCAAATATTCCATGATCCTCTAAACACCAGCGATAAAAGTCACATCATGACATCATCCATCATCATTTCTATCCAACCAGTCGTCACTACATACGCGGTATCATTCTAAACCATCTCGATGATTGATCACACTCAGCTGACAATACATTTTTTTTAATAAATTCGAGACATAAACATTACCGAGAGGCGATGATTGTGAGTGAGTGAGATGGAATAAGGCAAAACATTTAAGACAATTTATTAATTTGTTAAAGAAATTATTACGCCTATTAGTCTGTCGCTGTGGCTTTGTAGTATTCACGTTTCACGCTATATTGCTCGCAACAAAATATAAAAATGCTTCACGTCTCATTATGACAAATGGCGTGCGATCTTCATAGGAATTATTGTGAGATGGGTGCGTTGCAAGGAGAGGAAGGGGGTAACGGGGGAATTCGGAGGCTTTTGAGGACCAAAACTCATATTCTTCTAGGATAAAGATACTTCAGGGGTCGATTGCTCGATGTACCCCAAGGGTATGGCCTAGGTTATATCGAGCAACCGCCCCCAAGATCTGACTTAAATCTGATTTAGGCAAGATCTTGATCTGACGTCGTCTAGGATTAGTTATTCAAATGTAAATATTAACGTACCTACGATTGATGATATCAAGACCAGAACATAGACAGTGCCTGGTTAAGACTGTGTCTAAGACAAGATTGATACATCTTGCACCCCAGATCGGTTCTAGAGTAAATATTGGCTTGAATCAGACTGGAAAACTAAATCAGAATCAAACTTAACAGACAAAATAAGGATAAATCCCCAACATCCAACAAAAAGACCAGCATCACAAATAATTTCTTCTTTTTCGTAGAAAATGATTTATTTTATTTTCCTGACACGACATAAAAGACAAAAAAATATTTTCTTCAAAAAAACTGACTATAATACTTGTGAGAGATGCCAAAAACCATACATTTAATTTATATACTCACATTAGACATCATCTCATATTATTCTCTCCTTTTGTCATCATGAAATAAATAAAGAAAAAAATTTTTATGCATAATTTTTCATAAATTTTAAACACATGAAAATCTTTTATACCCACACTCGGCGCTAAATGATGAAATGCATGCAGAATTAGAGGCTTTGTTTTGTCGCGACGACTTTCAGCCATGCATCATGATTATATTAAGGCATACAAAAGTTTCTTTTTTTCGTGAGGAAATATTAATAATGATGAAAATTATGTTGCGTGAAGGAAAATAAAATTGAAAAAGTTAAATTAATAAAGTGAAATTTTTGAAAAAAAAACTGCTTTTAAAACAATTATTTTCTGAATAAAAAAAAGCAACCGTTTATAAGAACACCAGCAATAATTCTTAATAATTTAATTGGAAGGATTCGAACCAAAGATATTTTGATAAATCAACAATTTATTCTAATTATATTTTATTTGCTTTATATTCTAACTTGCAATATGTAAATATAAATCATCAATTCAAAATAAATTTAAAAAATAATAAGTTTTTAAGTAGCGTTAAAAAAATTTAAAAAATTTGTTTTCATTATTAAAAAAACTTCTATTAAAGATGTGGTATAAAAACTTTAGTGTATTAAATTAGAAGGATTTGAGCTAAAGATATTATGATCAACAATTTACTTAAATTGCATTTTTTAAAATTAACTTTAGAAACTGCAATTTGTAAAATTTAAATCATCAATTGAAAATAAATTAAAAATATTTCCAAATTACAACTTTAACAAAACAACAAATTCAAGTACACAAAACTATCAAAACATCGATACAAAAAAATTATGAATACAAAAAAAAATGCTGTTAACTATCGCCACGTGTCATATATAAATATTATTTTTGAGAAGAAATTTATTAAAACGGAAAGGAAGAAAGAAGAAGACGAAGTCATAATAAACCCCTAAAATATGTGAAACATGCCCTCTTTTCATAATAGAGAAAATATGTATTTATAATAACAATATAATGAGGACTGACTTTTTCTCTGTCACGGCTGTGTTTATTTATAGCACAACATCAATAATAATAATAACAATAATAATGTATTGGCGTGCTGTATGAAATTACTTACATATTAATTCATCGATATCCTTTTTCAACATGATTGTAATAACTTCTTTTTCTGATTTTTAATAACGATTATAATAAAAATATGTGAAGGGTGAATTTATAGTTTTATAGTTTTGGATGGGAATTGTCTGCTTTTGGAGTCCCAAATTTCTTCTATTCTTTCAAATTCTTGATTTTTGTCTGACAAGTCAAAAGTTTTTGACCGTTATTTTTTTTTAAATATTTTATGACAGTTAATTTTCAAATATCTTTTGTTCTGTAATTTTCAAATATTTTTTAACCGATATTTTTCAAATATTTTTTAAACGTTATTTTTCAAACAATTTTTAACCGTTTTTTTTCAAATAATTTTTAACCGTTATTTTTCAAATATTTTTTAACCGTTAATGTATTTTTTGATCTTTCTCAATTTTTGATAAGTTCTGCAGATTCAAATAAAACCCTCAAGGTTGTCGAGACATCATCCCTAGTTCATAAATATTTATGCATGTTTCACATGTCTCTGCAATTATTTTATCCTCAATATGTAGGCTAATGCTCCGTCTCTATAATAAGTATATAAAATAAACAATCATAATTGCTCACATATCTGTTGATGCTACAGCCAGCTACTGACTTCACGACAATGATGATGATGAATGACGGAAGTCGTGCCACTGTAATAAATAAATAAAAGAGATGAAAATAGAAAGATGAAAATGAGAAGGGAATGGATGAAAAGTAACTCAATGGAATGTCATTCGGATTTCCGGACACAATTTTCCATGAAAATTTTTCCTGTTTATTATTACAAAAACTAGAGAGATGGAAAAAAATATTAATTTTTTTTTCTTCATGTGCTGCTTATTTTTATTTATTGATATCCTTTTAGAATAACATAATCATGATGACAAGATGATGACTCAGTGCTGTTTATTAAATATTTGATACATGTGCATTTGTAATCTTTTGGGACTTACGACTTGTCGATTGATTTTAAGAATAAATTCATTTAAGGAGGATTTCTTTCTGTCTGTGTAGCAATTAGAGACAGTAAATGAGATTGATGAAATATTCGTCATAAATGATGCCAGATGGCTGTTGTTGTTCGTTTGGTTGTCAAGTTGCTAAGGTTTGAATCTTTTGGGGGAATTTGAGATATGTTTGGTGATTTTTGAGGAAAAATTGGTAAAAATTGACTTGAAAATTTTGAGATTCGAACCTTGGAATTTTCAGCAAAAATAAAAAATTCCAAAAAAATCACTTATTAATTTCTGCTTAAATGTTATATGAAGATCTCAAATATACTTCACAAGAGCTTGCAGAAAAGGTCACAAAAGAATCTACATGTTCACAATTTGCCTGCATATCACGCTTTTTAGAAGAAATTTTCACATAAAATATTTAAATTTGTAAAACTTTAATTAACTTTCTTAAAAGTTCATCGAAAAATCAATCTTCAAAAAGTCAACTGCAATAAATTCTAAATAATTAATATCACACTATCGTCATCTATTGCAAAATACATCCAACCAACACAATAAATTCTCAATTGATTCTTATGAAATTTCATTAAAACTTTTTCATCATCATCCCTTCTTGCGAAAATTATTTTATTTTTTTTTTCTTACTCATGCAATTATTCCATTTACTTAAACTACATTTGACGTGACATGAACTCAAGAAATCAATTAAAAGAAAAATTTGCTCTTTTTTTGACACATTAATTGATCTCGATTTTTAATTGCATTAATATCATTTGAGAAATGTGTCGTAAGTCTTGATGTGCAATAGTTCTCGTTGTAATTTTTTTTTTTCAAAATTATTTTTTAATTGATGTTTAGTGGGAAAAAATTGAAAATTTGCTACATTACTCGATAAAATATCGAGTTTGTATAAAGATTGCGGATAAGAAAATTCATGTGAAAATTAATTTTTTTAATTGTTAATAAAAACTAAAAATTGTTATAATTTTAAAGTTAAAAAATATTTCAAATAAATTTTAAAAAAATGCAAAAAGAATAGATTTATAATAAAGGTTTTAGAAATTATCAAGCGATATTCATGGGATTTGAACCTTCGATTTAACGAATATATTTTAATTTTACGTCAATAACACAAATTTATATTTATAACATTTAACATAAGGCATTAAAGTTTCATATCCATCCAAAATCAATCCATATCTTAATTTTTTTTAAACTATAAACAAAAAAATCTTATTTTCCCATCCAATTCCCTCCCAAATCAGCCATCAATGTTCACCTTCGATATGATTTTGGTTCCCATACCGATCAAACTTTGACTTTTAATTTTTAATGGATGATTATCGTGATTTTTTTGTTTGTAAAATTTCAAAAACGAGGTCCGAATGAAAGAAGAAGAAAAATTTTCCCACAATAATCCGCAAATGTTCACAAGAGAGCAATTCGTGCTAAATATTAATTTCCATTTCATTCAAAATGGTGCAATCGTAAATGAATAAAATAAGAGTTTCAAGAGTTGAAGCATTTCATATCCAACAAAACTAAAAGAGCATGAAAGAAATAAATAATTGGATTTGTGGAGGGTAATTA
This sequence comes from Chironomus tentans, assembly GCA_963573255.1. NCBI lineage: Eukaryota > Metazoa > Arthropoda > Insecta > Diptera > Chironomidae > Chironomus > Chironomus tentans. The sequence continues at coordinate 10,683,034 of OY754302.1, forward strand.
TAGATAAAGATATGTTTTCAATCACATGCGAATCCATAATAAAATTAAATAAAGTTTCATAAGAGTAATTCTCATGTTTCCTCTCTCACTCTATGCCTGTTCATGCCCTTTTGCAAATACAATTTGGATAGAGAACTCTCACAGACGACCGTCTTGAAGGGAAGGAAAAATTATCTTGTCATGTCCGCCGCGCGCATTGAAATTAAACATTTCATTTCAAAAAAATGTTTTTAGCTGCTTAAGAAAAAGAAATAATTTTTTTTAAATTATAAGAATGAAATAACTTCGTGTGTATTTTTCTTCGTTCACATTTAACCCGCATTTATTTTCATTTACATGAAACTTCATTCAGAAAAATAAAGAAAAAATAAGTTGATTGGAATTGCTGGATGGTGGGACTTGATGACGCATTTTTTTAAGGTAACCCTCTTTAAACCACTAAAAAATAGTGTTGAACTAGTTCCTAAGCTTAGCTGCATTGAACGGCACTAATGGTATTAAAAATCAGAGGCTGATTGCTCGAAAATGATCTAAAGTACCCCGGTGTAGGTGTAGGAGTAACCTGAATGTGGTGTCTGAGCGGAGTGACCATATTTAGGAGAATCTGCCACTGAGTGCTGTAGATTAGACAAGGATTCAAAAAATGCTCATGATATTACGACCTCAACCCCCCCCCCCAATCTGGATACACTCTTGACCCCTCCTCAACCCATTTTGGTCATTTTTGGTTATTCTTTGATACAATTCAAATGAATCTCATATGGCAGTAAAACGAACAATATATTTAGAACAATGAAGTGGTTGAGCCTGACTTTGAGTTCCTAAATATAAACCCGTGTTTGGCTAAACGACTCAACCTATTGACAATTTTATGATAACATAACCTAATAGGTATGATCCCATGTGGTCCATATTCAGTAATGCCAAATATAGGTGATTCATATTCAAGGATCTCTTTACTATTTTAGAAAATGCACTGCAAAATAGACAACTCTTGTTCAATCCATACCCAAATCCACCCATTTTCTCAAATTACTAGCTATAAAAATTATTCATTTAATTTAATATGAGAATGAAGGAGAAAATTAGCTGCTCATACCATCAAGATGTTCCTAAAATGATAACAATTTTATTTTTATATTTGTATACAACAATAACAATAATATACAATTCATATGAGCATATCTACCTATCTTTCCATTTATTCCTTCTTGTTCTATTATTTTCATGTTCTTGCTGGATGAAAAATGCAGTTGTAAGTCTGATTTGCATTGAGGTACGTGTTATGGAAGTTGAAATGTGATTTTTTGAGGATTTTATGAAAATTTGCAAAAAAAAATCCAGTCACAAGATCCAAATCTTTAATTATGCAACTCTCAAATTTATTGGGCATTCATTCCCAAACAAATTCACGAACCGAGCATAAACATAAAAATTTTCCGCACTCAATATGTAACGTAATAACACACCAACGTCTTACAAATCTTCTTTTTCCACCTATAAAACATGAATATTGCAATGAAAAACTTTTTGTAAAATATTCGAGTAGTTTGCTTTTAGTAAGACATAACTTTTGGTTATGCTTTTTGAATTTACAATAAGAAAAGTATCCGAAGAAGAAATGAAGAAAGTTTTTCGATTTTTCAAGCTCTTTTTTTTGTTGGGTGTTTTTTAATGTTGGAAGTTTGGGGGGTTGAAATGAAATTTTTAGGGGTTTCAAGTGGTATTTTTGTTCGATAGCGACAATTCTATATTTGATAGCTCTTTGGGTATTTGATGGAACCATACTGCACCTGTATATACCACTATCCTATGGTATGCACATACCACTGGAGGCTTTTTACTGAAAAAACAGCCCCTGGAGTTGATTTGAGAAAATTTGTGCAACCTAACCTCAATTTCCTTTCAGAGGTCGTGTAAATATTAAAAAATGGTAATTTTTGACATTTCCCCCTCCCCATAACAAATTTCGTTGGAAAATTTGAAAAATTTAATATAAAGTGAGACGAACACGAGACCACCCCTCCCTAAGCGTTACGTAATATCCAAACGATCCCTTACATCATATTTAAATTTTGCAGAGAAGCTCAGTTGTGAACTGAAGTGGCTGGGTGGTGGAATAAAGGGGTGTAGTCAGGGGATGGTCCTTTAGGCCTGGGCACCCTCTTACACCCTCGAGATCAAAATTTAATACAAAGATTATATTATAATATCAATAATTTTTTCAAAAATAAAAAAATTGGACCTCCGGAAGCTCCTTCAAAAATTCTTGTTAGAATAGTTGAGTATTTTGGTTCCTAATCAAAGCAGAACCAACACAGCAATCGTGGGTTTGAGTCTGATCCAAAAAACAAATCTCTGAATCATATGTACTAGAAATGAAGCTCAAAGCCTCATTTTGAAGATTAAATTCAGAAATGTCATCAAGAAAATGGTTCGAATCCCACCGTAAGTTGGTGACATTCAATATGCTCATCACAAATTCTTACGTATATACCTGTGACAAGGAACTATCTAGTCTTAAAGAAGCTACCCCTCAAATAAAATAATACAAGAAGAAAATTAAAAAGCAAGCAACCAAGCAATAGTCTAGTCTATCCATTCACCGACTGCGTTTTAGAGCATAAAATTATAATTTCAATGTTGATGAGATAAATGCAAAATAATCGCATTCACATCTCGATGAACTTTCAAATTTTATTGCTGGCTTCTTGTCTGCTGCTCCAAACCATGTAATTTAGTTATTAGGTAAATCTAAAATGAGTGAGAGAAACAACAAAAAAAAAAATGTGGAAAAATTATTGCTGTAAAGCTAACATCATTTTGCAGCAGCAGAAATTTTTCTTCTTCTTTTTGCTGCCATTTCAAAATCCAATTTTAATTTTATGCAATTTGATCACGAAGTGCAGATAAAGTTGGATTTTGGAGAGAATGAAGGCAGAAAAAAATAACATAATTTCAACTTTTATCATTTATTTTAGTGCTTAACCGCATAATTCTCAACAAACTCTCGTACATATTTTGTGAAATAGGCGTTGCGATGAATAAGTTTTGAAAGAAAATTAAGTAAATTTTTTTTCTGAATATTTATTTCCAACGAGAGAACAAATTTCCTGCAATTATAATGTTTGTGTTGGATCGAATTTGCATGTGGGGATGGAAAGGTGCATTAAATTTAGTCTAGATTGATTTGGGTTTGGTGGTAATTATTGTTTTTGGATTTGAACCATCTGATCAAGGTCAAATTGATTAAATTGATTAAATAGCAATCATGGACCTCTGTTTTGGCTGGTAATGTGACTTTATATACTTTTTCAATAGAGCCAGCATCAACAGTATCTAAGGAAGTTCATGGTCACAAATGACCTCTAGGACCAATGATTCAAAAGAAGTATCCACCCTATAATGTCAAATCATCTTAAAGAACCCACAAAAACTTCAAATTCCACTAAAACTAAGGTGTTTCCATCAATTGTCATCCTCAATACCAACTCTAACCCCCTCACCCAAATCAACCCCCAATAATTCCCAACACCCATCACCAAAACCCCCAACAAATACAACACAAATATTTTTCCACAACCCCAAACAGTCTCGGAAATATTTAAAGCATCCATAAATCATCCACCATTCCACCCATGAAAATTTAATTCTTCTTCGCCCCCCTCAAATGAAAGAAAAAATTGTCAGAAAATAAAATTCCTCCATTACTGAAATTAACCCCTAATTTTCGTGATGAAGAAAAAAATATTTTTATAGCATTAAAATTTTAAAATTTTCTTGCATAAATAAATTCTTGTATTTTGTAACCAATGCCGATGGTTGTTTATTTTATTAAGGAATTTTATACAATAATTCCTTTCTCATTTTTCTGCTACTTTGCAAAGTGTGTAGGTGGAGAAGTTCTACATGTTGTTATAATATTCAAATGTATGTATTAAGAGAATAAGATAAATGTGTGTGTGGATCTGATTTGAAAGTCAAAAGAGCAAATATTTTTGGGTGATGTTATGGATTGGAGGAAAATTTGGGTTAAGGTGCTGGTTTGGCTGTTCATAGTTCACTTTTAGGTATTAAAATACATTTTGATGAATTTTCTAATTTAAAAACCGATATACACTACCTTAGGGGTATGAATTAGGGATGTAGATAGTTATACCAAGATATAGCGTAACTTACACCCCAAAGTTGTGTTTATTCTAGGGTATACCAAGTAACCGACCACAGGATTGCTTATATTAGATAATAGCTGGTTCAGGGGGCGGTTACTCGGGTATACCTTTGCCATACTAAAGACAATAACCAGGGTATACTCGAAAAACCGGTCCCAAGAGTCAGTGTCACTTTCCACTAAGAATAAACCCAAATGACACAATGTAGTCATTAGGGAACCGCTATGTCAAAGTTTTCTAAATTTGTTATGTTACTTTAGATCTCTTCTGGTATACTGGGGTACACCCATGACTATCCCTAGGGTATCATCACCTAGAATGAACACCTATCCTAGGATCTAGGATCAAATTTCTCTCAATCATTAGATTCTGATACAAGTAAAGCTTACTTTAACAAATGCACTTTAATAATGAATCACAAACTACATCCCAAACCATTTCCATGCTCGTAAAACCTCCAGATTCCAAAAGAATAAAGCAAAAGCTCTCATTTGAGGATTATACTGCCTATAAATATTTTATATAATAAGCAAACAAACCCTTTTCATTTCAATTCATCCCCAACTCCCTCAACATCTCTCTTTGCTTATCTCATCCACCTTACTCAAAAGAATCTACAAAGCAGGAACAACAACAATGATGAGAAACATTGTTGTACACAAAAGTCGAAGCAAAAATTTAAAATCATTTTTTTTGCTTCTGTCGTTTTTGTGTTGTAAATATATTTTTGGGAAAAAAGTTTGAGAACAATAAAAAAAAACTTCAGGCAGAGGAGTGAAAAAGGGAGGCAGGAACTCATGAATAGAAAAATTTTCCTCTCTTTTTTGCATACAAAATGAAGCCCACCATGCAAAAGTTGAAAGGAAATAAGCAGTCAAGCTAACAAGCAACACAAAAAGCCCCCCGAAAAAGATCGAGAGTCAGAGATAGCACAACAAAAGCATAAGCAGAAAGTTGTTAATTTATGGTAAAAATATACCAACATGCAATAATTTTATGCTCGTTTTTTGATATTTAAAAATTTATGGTGGATTCAATTTATTCTTTAAAGTATGTATCAAGGGCTTATGGCACTATCTAAGTGATGAAATCTACTCGACTTGTTATTTATTTGTAAAAAAATATATATTTTTTATGCTAACTTGAGTGAGGAACAAAAATGGGAAAAATGTTTTTTGTGCAGTGAAATTTTAAAAAGTTTTTTAAAAATAAAATAATGAATTTTTTTTGGGGAGGAGGTGACTTGGAGTGAAATTTTGTGTAATTTTTTATCAAAAGAAAAAATAAAATGCTTCTACAATTTAAGATGTTTTTCATTATTAAGGATTTGAACCTTTGACTTTTAATGTTTTAACTAACATTTCTACAAAACTATAAAAATTTATTGACTTAAAACTATACTTAATTTTAAACCCCTGTTTAAAACTTTCTCACTTAATCAAATTTACAGGAAGAAGTTAGGCGTCGTTCATAAATGACGTCTAATATTGAATGAGGGTTTACAACTGTGTAACATTTTTTGCAAGAAATTTTTTTAATGAATATTTTGTGAAAAAAGGTTCTGAAAATCCAGTTTTCTGTTGGACGTCATTAACGAACATCCCCTTAAGTAAAAAAAATTGAATAAAATGTATTAGATTACAAAGAAACTAAAAAAATGAAAAATAAAAATCTTTTGAAGGATAAATAACAATAATTAAGTTTTTAAGGAATTGAACCAGTATTTAATCAATTTTTCACATTGATTCTCATTATTACTTTAAAAAATTTGTGAATAAAAAGCATATTTAAATCCTCAATGGATTATTTACAAAAATTCTTCTCACTATCGACAGTTCTCCTGCAACCCAACACCATCACATTTAATTCACATCTTCAAAAATAAACACACAAACTAAAAATTTCATGTGATTTATCGTTCCATGTTTAAATCGTGTCCTCATAAATAAAACAATAACATTCAATGCATTTATAGTCCACAAAGATAACATGAAAAATTCATAACAAAGTTGAAATCCCTTCTTCATCTTCTTATATTTTCATCATTTTGACATGAAATGGCAGCTTGGAGTGAAAGACTTTTTTTCTCGTGTCAAATTTACAATGTTAAAAAATATTCAAGAAGATTCTTTTTTTGTGTCTTAAATAAATAAAAAATTCTTCTATTCGTGTTAATGTCCTCTAGGGGATGGTTGGCTCATATATGCGCGAGTGATGTTGAATGGAAAATTCAGTCTGTTTTGGGGGTGAATATTAAATTTCAATTTTTTTAAGAAGAAAAACTTATGGATGTGGTCCTTGTGGTGATTTTGAGTAGATTTTTAAAAGTTTTTATTTCAAATTTGAAATTTTTTAAATTAAAAAATTAAAATAGATTGTAAAAAGTTACTATATTTTTTTTAAAATAAATAAAATTTAAAATTTTAATACTTTTAACATAAATATTTCAAAAATCAATATTAAGTTTTAAATTCAGTTAAAAATTTTAAATTTTTGTTTGAATTTTTGAAATTTTGTTTAAATTTTTGAAATTTTTTTTAAATTTTTGAAATTTTGTTTAAAGTTTTGAAATTTATGAATTTTTGAAATTTTGTTTAAAGTTTTGAAATTTATGAATTTTTTTAACATTTTGGATTCAGTTTAATTTTAAAAATTTAACTTGGTGTTTAAAAAATTTACCAACAACATTTTTATTTAATATAAATCTACAAAATTTTGCCAGAATTTCTCACAAGGTTCACAGAATCCTTACGGGAAAAATTACAGCTCTCCAATATGACACATATCCCACACATTTATTTACCCATAATTCATTGTATCAACACGACGATCTCAATTGTTTTTTACGGAATTAAGAACGAAAAATTTTTACTGCATGACTCACTAACTGATTATAAAAAAGGAACAAAAGAATCTCAATGTCCATAATTTTTATTACCCAACTGCATATTTGTTCTATTACTTAACATCTTCAGGAACGGATAAAAAGAATATTTCCAATCGCAATAAATTTTTCTATAAAATTAAATTAGGAAACTTGTTAAAAATATTTTTTGTCAGACGTCTGTCGCCTGCTTGAAGCGCCTTAAGGTAATAAAAAATAAAAATTATATTCGATATGGTGTGATGCGACGTAAGTTACCTGAAATCGGGTCAGAGAGGATTCTACTCTCTCGGTGTGTGTCATACAAATGGATATCCTTTCAATAATTTCATTCATGAGCATTTGTTTTATTTTTCTTACCTTTTTATTCTATCTCAGCTTTATGTTCTTGCTGTTTTAAGGGTTTTAATAGTAAGTGTGTGATTTTTTGGGCGATGAGAGTGAATGGGTTTGGATTGTCGGACTATCTAGAATTGACTGAAGGAGGGGGGTCTCTTATAGGGTCCTTCATGGATAAAATTCATGAAAAATTAACTTTTAGACATATTCTCAGTTTTTTCATATTTTTTCACAATATAAAAGGTTTATTTATGAATTATGGACATCATTTATGAAATAACCTTCAACTTTGATTTAAAATAGCTGAGAATAATTTATATTAACATTTTAGCCAATCAAACGATAGTATAAAATGTAGAACATTTTAATATCAAGTAATAGTTCTGAGTTCGAATCTCAAATTCATGAAGGAAAAATCATATCCAACTCTTGTTCCTTTTACTCTTTTTATTTTTTTCTTCAATTAAATGCGTTTTATGTCCTAAGTCATTTCATTCCTAACTTTTTACTCCAAATTCATCTTCCAAAGTCCCAAAAAAAATTCATTCACATCTCTCATTCTCATTCTTACCTATAATGTCACTGTAAAAAGTCATGAATGAAATCCTTAATATCATCAACAATATTGTTTATATCACTTTTGTCTCATGTTATTTCTCTTTTAATTTATGACTTTTGACTTTATGACGCATTTTTTTGAAACAAAAAAAGCAGACGAGAGAAAAATTAAATAAATTGATGATAACAACACGAAAGATGATACTTAATGTTCAAGACACAGAAATAACTTGACATTGTCGATTGAAATGAGAAGAAAAAAACTGTAAATTAAAGGAAGAAATGGTTGAGAAAAAAAGGATAAATAAATCTTATGAATTTTAAAATGTCGATGTCATAAAAAAATTTGAGATCCATTTGTTATCTTTTTTATGGATGTAGTGAGTTGGGTGCACTTAAGAGATTGGAAAAAATATTTGAAATTAAAAAAAATTGTTTAAATCGAGTTCATAATTAAAACATTTTTAAGGATTTGAACCTATGAAAAATAATAAATTTTTGTCTTAAATTAAATAATATTAAAAACTTTAATTTTAAATCTGAATTTTCAACTTTATTAAGATACCTATAAGAATTGAATAATTATTGACCAAAATTCCTCCAAAATTTTATTAAACCCAACTTCCCATTAATCCATTACACAACATCAACTTACCTCAAGAATATGCAACATTAAAAAACACTCAATTCACAAATTAACCGAAATAAACAAGTTTAAAAAATTCATTGAGTAAAAAATTCATTCATGATTCGAAGCACCCATAAAAGCACAACAAATTTTTCCAATTTCCTTCTCGATTAATTGCATTTACGAGTATTTTTATTCGTCACAATGAAATAAACCAAGAATATATCAAAATTGAGATTTTTATGGATATTATGTTCGAATGTTGAGATGTAGAAGTGTAGAGGAATAAGTCAGGGGATGGGTAAATGTGATGGGGGCCTTAATGTTGATTTTCGGTCCCCTCAAGAAGACTTTCTTATGAATGCTCCATATATTAAGAATACTGTACCCCAAAGACCTCCATTCTATCGAATTAGCTGTTTTAATTAAAGTCACACGACCCCTTTAAGTCCAATCCTAAATGTACAAGTAGTGACCTATGTGTACCCCCTAAAATTCCCCATCAAACAAGTTCAGATCCCTTGACAAAAATAAATTTATTGACTGCTCACCTAAAACTAACGGAGCCAAGTCTTGATAGATTCGAAACAGACCCAGTGAATTTGAATTTTTCGATTTATTTTTTTACTATTATTGTTATATTGAGGCGTCTCTGCATTGACGACCCAAGGAGAGAAAAGCGCTACTCATTCATAGATTTTATTTTTTCAATAATCGTCAATAAAAAAATAATTAAATGGTTAAATCGGGCGGTGAAAATCGTCAAAGAGAGATGGATTAGCCATGGAGATGAGGAAGAACAATTGTCTTCGATTCATTCTTTAGTTCTTCTTATTCTGCTTTTTGCTGCTGCTTCTTGCGTCTATGAATGAATTTTTGTTAAAATTGTGAATGGAGAAAACATTTTAAAGCATTTGATTGACCAATGTAAGGGCGATGATGAAGATGATGACTGCTTGCTGACTATGGATTTTTTTGGATGTTTGTTTGGTGGTTTTGGGAGGAATTTTTTGGTGTCTGTTTGACTTCGTGTCTGGTTTGGATGAAATTGATTGAAAAATGAACTCTAGGATTGGACTATTGAAATCTTTTTAGGTATATCCTTGGATATACTCCTAAAGATGATTTAATAATATACCCAACCATAAGTGTAGCCATGAAGGTCTGGTAGGGTTAAGACCCCCTTCAAGGTAACCCCCTTCAAGGCTTAGGATAACTCAAGGGGTATGACCTTACCCTAGGGGTATAATCTTTGGTATCCCTAAGGGTATAGCCTAGGGTAACCCTAAGGTATACCGAGCAACCGACCCCAGAAGTTAAACCATTTTCAGATAGGGTACAAAAGTAATTTCTTGACTACACCCCCAAACACATCTAAAGCTCCCATCTTCAAAAAAATTAAGTATTCCAAAGTATCCAACAGAAACAGCGCCTCTAACTTCTCATCACACCAACTCATTCCCCATTTTTTCCACTCATTACAGGTCATCAATACTCTCAATAAAATCATCCATTCATCTTTCCATTGAGACTCTTTTAATACAAAAAAGTTGACTCTATTACTCCACCGTCATTCCACACATCGTATTTTGAATGAAATAAAATGTTATGTATACATACATATAATATGAATGGACACTGAAAAAAATAAATTTTTAATTTTATGAACTAATTTGAATAAATCAAAAAGTCATTTCCGGTGTGATATTTTTTTAAAATGATTTTTTTTGCTGTTATTGTGGTGAATTATACAAATATGTTGATGTACAGTTTTATAGGAGAGGTGATGTGAGGTTAATGGAATGTTTTATATAGAATAAAAATTTATAATTATGTAAAAAAATTGTCAGGAAGGAAAATAACAAAAATTAAATGTTTTAAGAAGTTTTTGAAGTAAAAGGAAAATATTTTGGAGGTGTTGGGAGTATTTTGAAAAAGGTATCCATAAAAATTGAGGTTATGTTGATAAAAATTTGCATTAATTTCCTATAAAATGACCAAATTCAGATTTTTAGAATCAAAATCCACTCCAAACCCAATAATTAAACATCAAACCCTGTTATTAACCCATTTCCACTCTAATCCAGTTACTCAGCAAAATAAAATAATTTTTATAACTTCCACATTTTCACCTGAAAGTCAGCATTAAATTATCATTTCCAATGTCATTTTTTATGGCCTTTTTTAACTCATTTTCATATCGCAATTAAAAAATCAGCAAGTGAACATTCTATTGTGTCATGGATGAGACAAATATAGAAAATGATAAATTGTACGAACATGTATAGATCATCTACGGCATATGCCGCTCTAGTTTTATATAGATACGCGGAGAACAATTGCACTTCTGAATATTTAAAAAAGAATTAAAATTGGAATAGGTTGAGTGGGGAGATTTATTGATTTTTGGGGGTTAGAGGCGCATTTCAGAGGCGTACCCAGGAGGGTCTGGACCTCATTCGAAAAAATTTGAACCGCAGCGAGAGCATGGCTCAAATTTTTTTGGATGGTGTCCAGACCCTCCTGGGTACGCCCATGGCGCATTTTAAATCATTTTAGGGGCTAAATGCCATTTAGCCTCTATTTTTTAATTGATTAAATTTAATTTTTTTATTATTTCTTAAATTTTATAATTATTAACTAAGTAATTTGGGGAAATTTGAGAAATTTATAATTAATATATACCATATTGCCATTTACATATCAAAATATGAAAAATAATTATTAAAAAGAATGAAAATTCCTAAGTTCGAAACTTAAAAAGTCCGTTACATACAAAGTGCTAGCAGGTAATTTATAATCATCGTTTTTTAAATTTTTTTGTTATATTTCATTTTTTAATAATTATATTTTTTAAAGAGAATTTACTATAAAAACTATTGATTTTTATTTTAAATAATTTTTTCATTAAAAAATAGTAAAAAACAAGCAAAACCTGGACAAAATGTCAAAAACCCTGACAAATCTACTCAAACTACCTCCACACTAGAATTAATAGTTGACTAATTTGTGACATGAAGCGAACGAGAAGAGAAACGAAACAATTATAAGCAGTAGCAAAACATGCAGAAATGAATATGAATTGTAACTGTACACACCAAATGATTTTTTAATCATTGATTAAAATCGCTCTTTTTATATTTATATGTACATACATTTATTTATTATTATTATAAATAGTATTCATAAAAAAATACGACATTCGGAATGAATAAATGCAAAATATTGGGAACGGTCAAACATAATAATTCAGGAAGTTTGAAATTTTTTTCTCATATTATTTTGATATATTCAAACGTAAATCGCGCTGAATAAATGAATTCAAATTGTAGATGATTAAAAATTTATACAGTACAGTTTATTTAGGTTGAAGTATCGATTGAATATTGAGATGGATAGTTGTCAAATGACTATATAAAGTAGATACTTCTTTTATATATTGATAAACTATTTAATGTGATGACTCTAGTCATGCTGGGATTTTTTTAAATTTTTTAAACTATTTCTTAATTGATTGAGACATGTATAGGTGCATATTGGAATGTTCCGTGGGTCTAATGGGGTCTGGACCCTAATAGATTTATTATTTTTAAAACAAAAATCGTAGTAAATCCACATAGATTGAGGTGATGAGGTCCAAAAATTACTAAAAACCGTCAGATCCAAAAAAAAATTAAAAAATCTAAATTTTATACAAAATTTTTTAATTTCCCTTCATAAACTGCAAAAAATCATCACATCTTATTCCTCATACTCGAAGAAGAAAAAAATATTAAGAAATTTATGACAACAGCCTGTCCTTCTATTTTACCGTTTCAATATATAATTTACAACATTTTCAGCAGCAGCAGAAAAATAGCCGCGATATCATAAATTTAAAACGAGAATATTATCTCATTCAAATTGTACAAAACAAAGGAAAGGCAAACAGAAGAAAACACAGTAGAATTATTGCTGTTTTTGATACGAATGACAGCCTTGTCGAAAAGATTGAAAGAAATTTGAATTATGGCTTTTTGGTGGGATAAATGGCAACAGAACTGAACAGAAGTGGAAGAAGAAGAGACAAGAATTGATTTTTTTGGGATTTTATAGTGAGTGAGATGAATATTGAGGGATAAGGGGATGGTGGCTGAGATGGGAACCTCTGGTAGTTCAGGTTGGTTTTTAAGGGGTCAAAAATAATGCAAAAATATTTTTTGAGGTTAAAATTTAAGAAATTTAAAAATTTCTGAATTAATTTGATCCCACACCTTCCAATAATCCCCCAATTTTCACACTCTCACCTCCTTCAGCTTCATTATGAGCAAAAAATTCCATTCTTACAATTTATTTGACAACCTTTTTCTCCGTACAAACATTTCTTTCCTCGTTCTTCAGCCTCCAAAATTTATTTTATGCTACACTTCTGTAAATGCACATCTCTTCCTTCTTTATTTCATCCTCTGTATGCATTATTATTATTAACATTATAACTTTCCACTTTATTATGCATTTTTTTGGGAAACTTTTTTTGGACTTGGATATGGAGGAATTGAGGATTAATCTATTGATTTGTCTGTCTTTCCTTAATTTGACTTCCAAAAGTCGATTCATACATTACTCCTTGAATTGTTAAACACCTGACCCCCAAAATGCTATAAAATAATATTTTCTAAAGTTTCAAGATCCAAGTCCTGCAAGGTTCGAATCCTGACTTTGAAAGAGAGTATGTAAGGTTAATTCTTAGGTTTAAAGCCGAGCGTTACAACATCGATGATAGGAAAGACAAGGTGATGTCCTGACGGCACTGTTCTGGCTGTTTTCTTACTAGCCGATGATAAAAAAAAGATCTGATGCAGCTTGTTACTCTGAGGAGATCTATTTATCAGAAATCTATCTAGGACTGTTTGTTTCTGATGTTCCTCGAGAAAAAAGCATCATTAGTCTCAAAACTTTTCATCAAGCTTTGAAATAAAGTCATTTTTGGAATATTTTTTCTAAATCAAGTCAAATTCGACCACAAAATTTCATGATCCACCCAAAAAATGCGCCAAAAATATTTCTCACACAACATCCCAAAACACCACTTGATCATCATCATTTTTTTTCGGGAACAGATTCAGTGTCATTTTCGATTGTGTCTCATTGTTTTATATATCCTATTCAGAATATTGTGAAAAGAATGTAAATGGTACACAATATTATATTATTTTTTATGGAAGGCACATCAAATATGGCATTGAGTCGCAGTCGAAATTGATCAAAAGTATTCAAATTTTTTTCTTCTCATTTTACTTCTTTCATTTCTCATCATCTCATACTCATCTTTCGTTTCGTGCCTTTTTATATTCAGCGTTCACATTTCATTATAATTCTCGTGAAAAATATTCAATGCAAAACAATGGCAATTCGCTTGTATCGCTCAATATTTTTTATTCTCTTCGTCCTCTGCTTTTCATCTCTCCTTACATTTTTACCGATTCTTGTTTATTTTTTTATTTTTTTTTTGGCATCTGAAAGACGTAAATCAAATCTCTATTCTGATGACATTTTTGATGACAAAAATTTATTATTGAAAATATTTTCGAGATAGTCATCGCTCATGTATCAGCTTTTATTATTATTATTTTTATTTAGCATGATTTTATGGATTGGATGTTCTCACTTTGGAAGGAATTTATAATTAATAACTTAAGTTTGTTAAATTGCAACAAACTTTAAAAATCAATTGTTGAAGATTGCATATTAGTATGAAAAGTTGTGAGTTCGAATCTCAAATATTATTGACATAAGTTTTTTTGCAAATTGCTTCTTTTTTACCAAAAAAAGGCTTAATTCACCCAAAACCCTCTAAAACTTCCCAACCTATGTCTATCTATATTCATCTGACTTCATTGTCTTCTTTTTTTGTGGGCATTTGATTCTCAAATAAGATTTAAAATTTATGATGTTATTATAAATATTACTACACAATTTTTATATATTCATTCTTTTCTAATAAAAAATCGCTGCCATAATATAAAATTTAAAACAATCATATTCATCTTCACAATAAAGCAACAGAAAAAAAATAATTTTTAATAATACGATTTCTTTGAGTCATTAATCAACTTATCATCAGCATCATCATTGTTGTCGTCATCATCGTTGTTAAATCAAACGCGCCTCAATTCTTTTCCCATGCAAAATAGACAGAAAAAAAAATATGGCAAGAATGTATAAATTTTATTGCATTTGATTTAAATTAAAGGGGTTCGGTGCATGGGACCGACAGAATTATTCCGCGGAATAATTCCGCGGAAGAAAATTCCGCGGAATTTCGTTCCGCGGAACTTTATTCCGCGGAATTTTGTTCCGCGGAATTATTCCAGTATAATTATTTTAAAACTTTATTCCGCGGAACTTTCTTCCGCGGAACTTTCTTCCGCGGAACTTTCTTCCGCGGAACTTTCTTCCGCGGAACTTTCTTCCGCGGAACTTTCTTCCGCGGAACTTATTCCACGGAACTTTCTTCCACAAAATTATTTTAAAAAATAATTTAATTTAATAAATGATTCCCTGAAATGATAATCAATCTGAAGTTCAGCATAGACAATTGAAAAATGCAATAACAATAACTTAAAAGTGGACTGTATTTCAATGACAATTTATTTAGAGAACAATCTCTCAACAATCACAATTTCAACTCTTTTTCTCAATAATTACAAAGAATCAATGATTACTTTGATCAAGAATAATCATTCATAAAATATATTGATTTGATTCAACACTCTGCCAGCTTCACAACGTTCAATGATATTGATAATTTCAACTTCGTGTTAATCAATTTGAGTAATTTGAACGACTTGACAATGTATAGAATTCACGAGGATTGAATAAGAATTCTTAATGATGGATGGATCTGATTTAAATCTTTGTCAATATTGTTTGATAGTCCTGTTCAGCTTTACTGGACTAGACATCGTCAAGTGAAACATCAAGTATGAGTGAGAATGGGAGAATGGGACAGTTGTCAAGTGATTCAATAAAATCAAATTGTTGTAAAGAATCTGATACTAAAAGTTTTTCATCAATGTTGTCATCTATGAGATCATCGTGTGAAATGACTGAGTTGAAAACTGCAGAACTACAAAAGATGAATTTACCAGCAGTTAATTGTAAAAAGACAACAAAGTGTAATGTCTGTTTGGAATCTCATCAACTTTATACATGTGATTCATATTTGAGCAAGACTTCAAGAGGAAGATATGCTGTTGTGACAAAGCTGAGGTTTTGCAGAAATTGTTTGCATCCAGGACATAAAGCTGTAAATTGCAGAAATGAAAAGAAATGCAAGAAGTGTAACAAGAAGCATCATACAACTCTGCATTACACTAAGTCATCATCACAGCCGAATAACATAACTGAGACACAAAATATCAAAATTGTGAAATCAAAACAGAAATCTTTGATACCGGTTCCAATTAAAGATTGTAAATTACAAAACCTAACTACAGTTAGAATTTTGATTCCTGATGCAAAAAGAAATTGGCAATCTGTTGAAGCTATCATCGATACAGCATCAAATAAGAACAAACTTAAACAGACTCGTGAGCGTAAAGTGAAGATTGATTCTACAGAACGAGATATTGCAAATGACCTAACATCAGTTCATGGATTGAGGCATGTGAAGTCTGAGAAATTGTCAAAAAGTCGTCAAAAGATTTCATCTCCTAAGAACCAAGAATATCAGCTTACAGCTGATAGTTCTTATAGTACAAATTGTAAGAATCGTAAACGTGAGATGTCAACTGATGAGAAATTGAATCGTGTGAGCAAGAAACATAAATTGTCATTTAAATCTATATCAAGTCGTACATCGCAACATGATTTGAACCAAATCAATTCTACGACAAGTTGTGCAAGTGACAAGAAATCAAGTTATGCTGAATCTAATACAAGTTTTGAATCAATCGTTCAGTCGAGAGGGCAGAGTCCAGTAAAGCTGAACAGGACTATCAAACAATATTGACAAAGATTGAGTAAAGCCATTCATCATGAATAATTCTTATTCAATCCTCGTGAATTCTATACATTGTCAAGTCGTTCAAATTACTCAAATTGATTAACACGAAGTTGAAATTATCAATATCATTGAACGTTGTGAAGCTGGCAGAGTGTTGAATCAAATCAACATCTTTTTTAGAATGATTATTCTTGATCAAAGTAATCATTGATTCTTTGAAATTATTGAAAAAAATAGTTGAAATTGTGATTGTTGAGAGATTGTTCTCTAAATAAATTGTCATTGAAATACAGTCCACTTTTAAGTTATTGTTATTGCATTTTTCAATTGTCTATGCTGAACTTCAGATTGATTATCATTTCAGGGAATCATTTATTAAATTAAATTATTTTTTAAAATAATTTTGTGGAAGAAAGTTCCGTGGAATAAGTTCCGCAGAATAAAGTTCCACGGAAGAAAGTTCCGCGGAAGAAAGTTCCGCGGAAGAAAGTTCCGCGGAAGAAAGTTCCGCGGAAGAAAGTTCCGCGGAATAAAGTTCCGCGGAATAAAGTTCCACGGAATAAAGTTTTAAAATAATTATACTGGAATAATTCCGCGGAACAAAATTCCGCGGAATAAAGTTCCGCGGAACAAAATTCCGCGGAATCAATTTTTAAAATAATTATACTGGAATAATTCCGCGGAACAAAATTCCGCGGAATAAAGTTCCGCGGAACGAAATTCCGCGGAATTTTCTTCCGCGGAATTATTCCGCGGAATAATTCTGTCGGTCCCATGCTCCTGACTCAAATTAAAGTAATGTAATACGTTGAATTATTTGTGATTAATTTCAAGGGAAAGGCAATGAGTGAGATGAGGTTGTGGCAGTGGATATTGGTTTGGGTTGGATGAGATGATTTTTATATAAAATTGTTTAAATTTGTAAGTTTTAGGTTAAAATTGTTGACAAAATTTCAAAATTTTGAATTTAAATTTTAATCTGGTGGATTAAATTTTAATCCGTCGAATTAAAAGTTAATCCGAGGAATTAAAAATTAATCTTTTTCAATCTAGTTAATTTAGGATGTTCCCCCTACAAAGCACTCAATCCCTGAGCCACCCAACTCAAACCTTCTACATAGAATAATTTTTTGCCTTAATTCGCAATTCTTCTCACAAGCAAAACTACAAAATACTTAAGTTAAATGAAAATCATCAACAGCAAGCAAATAAGTAGCTCATGTAAGCAATACTAAACATAATCTCAATTCATAATCTACATTTATTCAAATAACATTAAATTGCTTCACATTTTCATATCAAACAACAAAAAAAAGTATGTGGCGAGTAAAGCGGAATGGAAGAAGAAATGTTGTGCATTCGCCAACTGATGAGTTGTGTGTTTCTCACGCTATTAATACTTTAAAGATGTTTAACTAGCTTTAACAGTCATGACAGATTAGAAATGTACATAGAACGCAATTTTCATATTAAAAAAAGTCTGCATTTCTTGATGTTAGCTGGTTTTTGTTGATGGATTGGTGTTAGAGTTGTACTTTGTGATGCACTTTTAGATTATCCTATCTGGTAGTAATAAAAAAATTTCTACAGAATCCTAAATAAATTTCTTTAAATGCTCGTTTTGCAAAGTTTTATTAAAATTAAGATGTAAATTTGTTATATAACACATTGAAGTTTTAGGTTCGAATCCTAACAAAAACAAGGAAATTTTGTACGAGTGAAAGTTTTTTGGTCTTTTTTGACACTTAACTTGTTTTTTTTTCGTTTATTAACCATCATATTTTGTTTTTTATTTTCCCAAATATTCTAGCCATCAATAATTATTTAATTTTATCCCTTTTTTACAATTTGTAAAATCTATATTTCAACAATTCAAAATAATTTTAAATATCTAAAAAGTCATGAGTTCGAATCTCATTAATTATTAAAATTCTATTGATTTATACACCACATTCTCTTCTTTTTTGCGTTTTTTCTTCATTTCTTAAAACAATTTTTTACACTACTAAATACGTGAACTGGACAAATTTGTTGCTGATGTGTGTCTGTTATTATACCAACCAGTTCCACACTGTTTGACTTCAAATAAATTATGAAATTAAAAACATTCGGTCATTGTTATGCTATGAACTATGTGAGACGCGCGCGATTACTATCTTTGAATGAGTTTTAATTTGAAAATTGCTACGCATTTTTAATTTATTTATTTTAGTTTCATTTCAAATGCATTTCTTTTGTTGCTGTTGCCTGCATTTGATCCAGAACTGAGAAATATCGTGCATTTAACTTTTTAATTTTAATTTGTATAATATGAAGTGAAATATTAGATTAGCTTTGGGGCAATTGATTGAAATTGAGATAGATATGGGTTATGCATGCTTACTTTTTTGATGAATTTATATAATTTCTGCATTTCTTGGGGGTGTTTAGAGTCGTTTTTGGTTAGTAGGTAATGAGAGAGATATTTTAAGGTGTACAGGTGTTTTTTGCATTTTATGAAGTAGTTTTTATGATTTATGAGGATTTAAAAGGGATAATTCGTAAATTACGTCACGCAAAAAATACCAACTTTGCGACCTCCCTCCCCTTTTTCATAAAATTTCCATGGAAAAAATATTATTGTCTTTGGACTATCACAAATTCTTCAATTACCTCCATTTAATTGTGATATAAATTCAGAAAGACCCCTAAACCTTTAAAAAGACTTATAGGGAGGTGACATAAAAAAAGATGAAAAAGGATGCTATGAAACACCAAACTAATAAATTGAATTCTTTTAGGATTCGAACCCTTTCTTCTTAGAAAATTAAAACATTTTTTTATAAATGCTATCACTTTTATGTAAATAAATAATGAATAAAACTCGAAGATATTATTTTACGGTTTAAAATATTCAGTTATTTCTATTCCACCTCCCCTCCTCCCTCCCCTAGTTGCTATAAACCAAAACTGATAATCCCCTTTATAACTACAAAAGTATCAAAAATTGTACAATAAAATGTCTTGAAGCACACCTGAATACTCAAATCCATCCCTTGCATTCCTTCCTTCCAATTCCTACCTTATCTTCCCTCAAACCCATTTATTTCCCCCAAAAACAACAGCGACAAGAAGTTATTATTAATGACACTTAAAATTCAGTTCAAATTTATTTTCATACAAACAGACATTATTCATCAGATAATCATAAATAATCAATTATTATTGTTTCTCCTCTGTCTATGCCTTATCTCCTTGTCATTGCTCCAATCGAATAATACAAAACAATAAAAAAATTAAAAACATTCAAAAAATTATGACTGCAATAAAATAAGAAACACGAAAGAAAATAGAAGTGAAACAGGTGACTAGATATCGATAAATTTATGTTGAATTATGTTACCTATAATGAAAATAGTCTTTATTCATTCACTCATTGAACATTTCTTTTAGTATGAAATAAAATTTTTAAACTACGCCAACGCTCGTGAACAACATCATTCGATGCTCATAACTCTCTTTCACTTGAAACTATAATGCAGAAACAAATCTTCGACATGTGAGAGATAATAATTTTTTGTATAAAATTGCCAGATTAAGAGATAAGGCAGTGGAATGAGATGGAAGTTTGAGTGTCGTGTGTGATAATGTTGGGTTGGGTTAGAGAGCATTTTTAAGAATTTTTGAAACTTTTTGAGGTTATGTTAAAAAAAGTTCTTCAAGTTTTAGTTTATTGTGAAAATTTTGAGATTCTGAGCTTTAAATTTAAAGTTTGCTCCAAATTTCTGCTAATTATCAAAATTTTGAGGTTATATGCTCCAAATTTGAGGTTATGCGGTTCAAATTTGAGATTATGGTCAATTTTTTTAGGTAATTTGCTTGAAAATTGAGGCTGTGGTGAAATTTTTGGATTATGTGCTTTAAATTTGAGGTTATGTTAAGAAAAGTTCTTCAAATTTGAGTTTATTGTCTAATTTTTGAGGTTATAATCTTTAAATTTAAGGTTTTGGTCAAAATTTTGAGGTTATGTGCTTGAAAATTGAGGTTATGTGATATAAATTTTAGGTTTTTACATTTTTTTCTTAAAACTTTGAGGTTATCTGCCTTTAATCACCGCCTGTCCATCCAATCTTCTCGATATTCATGCTAATAAATTTACGCAAAAGGCGATCAATTACGAAATGTAATAACTAATTTTCACTTCACACCCAAACGTCCATATAAAAATACATATTTCGTTCATGTGCTATTATGTGTTTTAAGTGAACTGGAGAATGTCTTGTTGCAATGAAATAAATAATTAAAAAAGATTTAATTTAATTTCTCAAGACATAAACATTATAAGTAAAATGAAATGAAATGTGTGAACGATTTTTTTGGTTTTCTAAAAGCTAAAATTTATTTAATATACGCAAATCGATGATTTGTGAATTTTTCTTCTTCTTCCTCTTCATTTACATTTCAAAATTTCCTTGAAATATCTCCTCATCTGTTAAATTTTTTGAAGATTTTTTTTCTTTCTTTTCCTTCAGATTTAATTTTTGACACATAATTATTTTTAAAATAAATAAACACGAATACACGCATGGATTGAAATAAAATTAAATAAAGTTATCTGTATGCATGTACACACGGTGTAGAGAGTAAAAATAAGAAGAAATTCTTCAATTAGCTTCAAATACAGTTCATGAAAATAAATAATTTAGAAATGAGTGAAAATTAAATTCAATAATATTGAGCTGTTTGGAGTGAAAATTGTTTATAATGTATTTTTTGGAAGAGTTTTCTTTATTTTAAGATCTTGATAATAATAAAAATACTAATTAGTTTTTCAGATTACTTTATTTTCTAAAAATTTAAACTAAGTCGAAAGGAAATTTTAAAATTTTCTATACAAATTAAAAAGTATAAGTAATAAGTGAATTCATAACGAGTCATCCTTATATTCGTAACATATAAAGGGTTTATAGCCATAACCAAACAAATTAATAATTAGCGTAATTTGTTAGATAAGTTTTATATAATTATTGCGAATGATGTTATGGGTTCGAATCCCAGTTTGTATATTTTAATTTTATTTGATTGGAATCAAAATTAAACTTTTTGAACAAATTTCTTATTATGACAAATAATTTTTTCTTTTGAATAATTTAAATAAGTTCCAATATTTTTAAATTAAAAACGTCAATTTTTTCCACAACTTGCTCATAATTTACATTCAAATAACCACATTTTATTCAACTGTATGCTCTCCTACCCCAAAATTCAAATTATTTTTTATTCATTTCTTCCTTATTTTACTCACCTCATCAAAAATGCTATATGCAGAGTGTGATTGAAATAAGCATATACAAAAAAATTATACATAAATATCTATTTCCAATTGTTTATTTATTTATTACCCGTTCAATTTCCATAAAACAATTTTATTTTCTTCTTTTTCTTACTCTTCAAATTTTTATATTATTTTCTATTCGAGCCCCCCTCCTCCCTCATGTGAGCTCCCAAACAGTTCATGTACATACCAAGTTTATATAGAAAATGTTTTATTATTTATTTATTTAAAAAAATGGAAAGAGAGAAAGAAAAAAAAAGCTGAAAAACCGATAGATTTTTTTGTTTTTTGTACTCGAAATTGGAATTGAAGGCATGGAAGGCAATTTTCATTTCCAATTTTCGTGTTTCACTTTAATTTAAATAGAATTTTTATGTATGACTTCTTGTCAATGAATAAAAATTGAAATCAATTTATTGCGCCGACACATTTGTGGTCAAAAACATGACGCGAGGATCGTAGAATGATTCAATGTGCTTCATTGTATGTGAAATTGTGGAATATATGATTTACTTTTTTTAATGAATGCTCAATCAAATTGGTCAATGAATTATTTTTGATATGTAAAATTTAAATTAATGTCTACAAAGTAAGTAATTTTTTGGGTTTTAAGATTTGATTGAATTTAAATCATGTTGAAAATTAAAAAAATTAGAAAAATTAATTTTATATTTTTAAAACTTTATTTTTTGTTTTCATTTTTTTTTATTTTTAGCTTTATTTTTATCAAATTTTTTAAAATATAACTATTTTTAAATTTTTAAAATTTACAATTTCTATTCAGTTTTCTTAAAAAATTTTTAATTTTTAAAATTTGCAATTTTTATTCAATTTTCTTAAAAACATTTTTTAAAAATTATAAAAATTTATTCATAATTTAAAATGTTTATGATAAATAACAAAAGTTAACAATTTTTAAACAAAAATCCACTCAAAATGAATATATTGTCTAACAGATCACGCTCTACTTGACTTGGACATTCAAATCTTTTATTAATTGTGCATACAAACATTTCTTTTTATACGCTATTTAATACGTAAGAGTACAAAAAAAATATACGACTCTAATGAGCTTATAAACATGGATATTAGCAAATTCAAACATAGAAATCATTAAAATTTCTTTTTCTGCATGTTGTTTATGTTAAATAATTACAAAATAATTGTTAATTAAGCAGAATAAGTGTACTAAATTAGTCATTATAAAGTGACAAATTAAGAAGTGTGTTTTTTAAAATTTAAATTATATCAATAAATGGTGTGTGAATTTTAGAAGCTGTGAAATAGCATGAAGTGGTAATTATATAACACTTTTTGATATATTTTTGATGTAACTTAAAGTTGAAATATTAAAGATTTTAAAAAAATGTTAAAATCTTTTTATTTCTTACAATTGATTTAATTTTTTTAAAAATATTTTAAATTTTAAAACAGTCATAAAGATCAAGAAAATTACTTTTTTTATTTTAGAATTCTTAAAATATTAATAATGAATCAAAAAATGAAAATAATGAAGTGATTTTTCTAATTTAGAATTCATAAAATATTGTAAAGTAATAAAAAAATGAAAAAAGTTAATTTAGAAAAATAGCACTCGACTAAATTGAAACTAAAGTTTGCGCAGGAAAATAATATAATATTAAAATTTCTATATTAAATCCACTTACTGTGACTCATTATACCTGAAAAAATAAAACAATCATAACCATAATTTCAGCACAACCATGACAATTAATAAAGCTACATGAAAACTTCATTAAAAACCAAACAGATAACTTGACACAATAAAAACTACTCTAATTTATTTTTTATAACCGGACTTTCAAAGAGTGGAAATTAAAATTTTTCATACTTAATAACAAAAAACGGAATTACGGACGATGGTCAACTTGGCTACACTTTATTTAAATCGAAAACAAAAAGACACGAAAGAGCAGAACAAGAAGACACAAAAAAGTAGAAATTTAAATTATTATTGATGTAAATTTTTTCCATTAAGCATGAAAACATGACAGAAATAATGCGTTAAGTGAACAAGAAGAGACATAAAGACAAGTGGACCGAAGAGAAATTTCTAGGAAATGCTCAATTGCTTAGAAAACAACAATTTTTTTAAACTCATTTCGCATGTTTTTCTTTTGTTTGATGGCAAATTGTGCTGAATAGGTACAAATAATAAATGAAGATTTTTGTTCTGTTTTGTTTTGAGACGAGGACTAAGGAGAAGTAATAAGAAGATTAAAGCATGTCGGGATGTTTATGATATATTTTCATACAAACATTGACATAATGAAAGGATAATTCTCGATCTCCAACTGATCCATATAGGATCATTAAATAGTAAGGGATCATAATGTATTCATATGGACATCAGGTAGGTAAGTTTTTGAGTTTTGGGGATCGAACGCTTTTTTATTGATATTTTGGTGTATGTTATTTCTGGACCGGTTACTACGGCTACCCAGGATTCTTGATTCAACTTACCCGGGTAGGTAGGGTAGGTGGGATGGCCTAGGATGATCAAGGGGTACTCTAGGATGATCTAGGGGTACCCTAGGATAACCTAAGGAAACCTAGGACACCCTAGATGAAGGGTAGGGGTAGGAGAAGTGAGAGAATAAACCTGTAAAACAGGAACACCAGAAGTTAACTAAAAGACTGACAATCCAGACAAAATGCATCCAAACCCCCCACATCAAAACTAATCCTCTAAACAAATATAAAAACTATTTACCATATTTTGAAGTATTTTGAGATTTTATGACAAAAATCCTTTGTTTATTTATCCATTTCTCACAAACTTACTTCATGCCGACACAAAATATAAATAATTTTTTCTCTTGTGTGTCCATTGCACATTGACAGTAGAGGAAGAAAAATAAAAGTTCATTTATGAATGTCAAAAACACAATTCGTTACACGTCCACCCTCGACACGCACATATAACGGTCGGACACATTGCAAGAAAAGGAGTTTCAATTTTAATTGCATCTGGACAATTTTACAGGATGTAGATTTACTATTCATATTGAACATCGTCAGAAGCATAAAATGGACAGCATAAATGTTTTTTGCAAAGACCACTTGCAGTTTTTATTTCAATTTAATCATTCTCAATGTAACAGGAACATGGCACACATGCATTTATTGAGGATACTTAGATACATTTATTGTGCTCTTTTGTGAGGGTTCAGAAGGAGAATGAAGCAATTTAATTGCAAATAAAGACATTAAAGAATTTTTGGAAAGTTCTTTATCCTGCATTAATTGGTAACATGAGTGGGATGATGGATAAAAATTTATTTTTTATAGAAATTTAGGATGTCTGTAAGTTTTAAATGTAGAAAAATAATTGTTGATGGATTTTAATGTATTCGAGAAATTGCCACTGGATAAAATAAGACGAAATATGATAATAAAATTAAATTGATGAAATTTCCTAGTTCGAATCTCAAAAGATCTTATAAAACATTTTTAATGCCTGGTTCAATGTTTTTTACAATTTGCAATTCTTTATTTTTATTTTTTGCTAACTTAGACTATTTTAAAAAGTTTTAAATAATATTTAAAAAATACTTATTAAAAGTAAACTAGAATTTATATTAACGAATTGTTATAGTCTAGTAAAAATTAAGAAAAGGTTATTACAAAATAAGATGTGTTAAACAAACTAAAGAAGTTCGAATCTCAAAAACTTTTTACGTATTCTTTCGTTGCTAACATCAATGTATAATAAAAATCCTCTTTTCTGTATTTTTTTGAAGCTTTTACCAATTTTATAATTATTTATAAATTTCTTAATTTTAAAAATTCTCCGAAAAATTCACAAAATGTAATTCAAATATTTCTCATTTAACCCTCATCAGATGAAGAAGATAGAAAGTAACGATGAAGAGTAATTGTCGGCAATTACCCTCAACTGACCTTCTCATATTCGCACATCACACTCATATTTGACCTTTTTTCCCTCAACTCATTTTAAAATAATTTTAACAGCAACAAAAGAAACCCCGAAAAAATAATTTTGAGAATAAAAATTTTCTAAATAAATAAATTATTTTTGTGTATTGAAAAATAGAGGAAATATTTCATCCCATTTTAATGGCATCAATAGGGCACTCAAATGAGAGAGAAACAGAGTATTATGTTGTATTGTTGAAAAGGGAACGTGTTTGACCCGTGGTCCACCCCTCAAGAAAAAAGTATCTGTAATAAATAAAAATCCTTTTACATTGTTATTTATTATGGTGTCGATAGTCAATAAATAAATTTTTGTTGTATTGCCTGCACAATTGAAGCATGCCGTACATGATGAAGGTTCTTGGGGTGCTGGAGAGACATTTTTAGTTAAAAGTTTTTTTTGGAATAACTGTTGATCATTGCGCATTTTTTAAGTTTAACTTTAAAACTTTTTGGAATTTTAAAAATTATAAAAAAATTGTTTTATCTTTTAACTTTTAAAAAAACTAATTTTATTCCTTTTTGAGTTTTACAATTTTTTAAATTTACAAAGACTAAAGTTAATTATTTAGTTTTAAAAAAATTTAAATTTTTAATATTTTTAACTTTCACTCAGAATTTTAATTTTTTAAAATTAGAAATTTAATTTTTTAAATTTTTGAATAGATTTTTTAATTTAGGTACTACATTTTAATACTTACAAAAGAAGACAAACTGACAAATTTTCTAAAATATTACAAAAACCAGATCAAATTTAAAATTTTTGAAAGACGTGTCAAATGAAAATATTTTTAAATCAAAAATAAATTATAATTCTAATATTTCACAAGCATGAATACATTCTTCATGTACATGCACAGACCGAAAATAATCTTTCAATGATTCAGTGGACAATGGTCATTAATATTTATAGTTCAATGTAGCCAGATGCAGGAAATTGGAATATAAAAATTTATTATATTTGTTATTTGAATGAAAATATTGAAAAGAGAAAATGACCCGAAAAATATTTAATGTGCATGTAGGTCTGCATCATCATAATGGCACAAAGTAAGAATAATAAAAATTTTAACGACAATGAATTGTCGATTGATTGGAATTTATTCTGTAGTTTTGATGGTTTTTTTGGTGCGGATGGTGGACAAGGGGGTGCTGCTTAGGTTTTTCTAAATTTTCAATTTTTAAAACTTTAGTTTTATTTCTTTAAACTGAATTGTAAAACATATTTTTCATATTTATAGTTTTTTCAAAACATATATTAAAATTTTATTTAATTCTATTTTACGTTTCATTTTTCAAATTAGTACCATTAATAAATTTTTAAATTAACTTTCATTTGAAGTAATTTTTAAAAATTTAAATATTTTTTTTAAATTTGATTTTTTTTTAAAAAAAAAACATATTTTTAATAAAAAAACTAGAGTGACCCACCCTTGCTACTCTAAATTACAAAAGTTCTTAAAATAAATAAATTTTTCACACTTCATGATCATCATCATCCCTCATCGTCCATTCAACAGCCATTCAATATAATTATCGGCTCACAAAACGTGCACACTCGAATTTCTAATCCGATTGTTAAATATTTTGAATAAATTAATATTCAATTACATAAATTGTATTAATTTAACTTTCAAAAATTTCTGCCACTTGAACCTTTCCTTGCCTAATGGCCTTTTTTGCTGCTTCCCTTTCCACACATGAATGAACACAAACAGAATCAAAATTTTAAATTTTTCTGTATATTTCAAATGACTAATTTAATTGTTTAAATCACACCGCTTAATGTCCCATTAAGCAACACATTATTATTATTATATATTTTTCGTAACCAACCTTTTGCTTCTTCTGAATGGAACTGCTTGCGAGGAAAAATTAAAAATATCATGATGGGCATAAAATATGTGCACGAAAAGACATTTAGAATGACTTTTTATCAGATTTTTATTTCTTCGTTTCAACATACTTCATTAGTTCCTTTTAGCCTTTTTTTGTGTGTGGAGATTCTAATGAAGGGGCGACTGCGTCTCATTAAAAATATTCCTTTTTTTGATTCCATAAAAAAGAGGTAGAATTTTTCTCGTTGTCTTAACTAAATTAGATAATAAAATTGTGACTTTTTTATTCATTTTTTGGTTGGGTTTGGATTTTTTTGGAGTTATTTTGAATGGTTATAATGTGAATCATATCTTAATTGAAGTTTAAAAATAATATAAATTAAGAATAAAAATTTGGAATTTATTTTGGTGAAGTTGTGTGCATGGGAATAAAGCGGTATGTATTATAAATTGAATATTTCGAACTAAATGCCCTGCAATATGCTTTAAAGCTATGAAAAAGGAGAGTATTTATATCGATAATGCGGGTTTAAATAACAAAACCTTGAAAATAATTAAAAATAACAAGTTAAAAAAATAACGGTAAAAATCATTTTGAACCAATGTCAGTTAAACAATAAACTTTTATAAAGAACTTAAATTTCAAACTTAAATTAAGATTTTGCAATTCATATTCATATTAAGTTTCTAAGAAAAATAAATTTTGCAATTAAAACTATAAGATTTTGGGTTCAAATCCCAAGAAAATATTCTAAAATTATTGACAAAATTTTGACACTCACTGAATTTTTTTTTAATTTATTTTTATACTTTCACAATATTTTTTTGAAGAACTCAATATCCACAAACTCCAATCAATATAAATGACGATTCTTCATCTTCAGTCATTCACTTGAAATTTGATATGCCTTAAAAGACAAGAACGTCGACATAATCACAATATATATTTTTTTGTTGCTTACGACATCGAGATGATCAGGTGAAGGAACGTTCCTAATTACCTTGAATATTTATGCACAAAATCAGCCTTCACAGATAAGTTTGTTTGCTGTTTTGCTTTGAAATGAGAATTGCGGATGATCTTCTTATTTTTTTTTGTGTGTGAGAATTTTTTGTGTGGGTTTTTGAGGAATTTTTAAAATTTAAAGCTGTTGGAATTGTTAAAGAGTTGAGAAATTTTGAAATTATTAATTAAAGGAATTGAACTCTTGTGAATAAAAATCTGTCAATAATTATAAAAATGAAATTGACAAAGTATTTAAATTTGGCATAATGAGTAAGTTCGAATCTCAAAAATTATTAATTAACATATGAAATAATTAACACATGATCTCTATATTCTCATATTTTTTTGGCTAATAAAGTAGACCTTAATTCCAGAAGCAAGTATTATTTCAAAAAAAAAACAAAAATACATCACTCAAAATCCACAAATGCAGCCATAATCCACAAAATCATGATGCCAAATTCCAGATACAAAAATCTTTTCTCACCGTTAGCTCATAATTTAATTTCTCATAAATTTCTTCTGATTATCAACGAAAAATTAAAACGAGTCATAAGCACAATAGCACGAAAAACACACAAGACAGTTTGTGTCAATTTCATAAGTAACAATGAGAATTTATTGTTTATTTTATGTGTTTAAAATTTTTTATTAATAATAATCTTTTGTTAAAAATCTTTTTTTATTTTTTTTATCTCTTAAAGAAGACGGACCAGCAGAAGTAACAGAATGGACAAGTGAGGCACACACAAAATTATCTCTTTCTCTCCCGAGGCTTTATTAATTCTACCTGCTGTGTCTTTCTCGCTACCGTAATCTTCTTACTCCTCCTCTAATATTTTTTGGACTCTTTTTCATGCTTCTCCTTTTGTTCTGCTTCTTGATGATGATCTGTTTATTTGTGGGCTATCAGACTTGATACTTTTTAGGCTTTATTCTGTTATTTTGAATACTCGAATGAGTGACATTGAGTGCTTCTTGTAATTACTGTCTGTAACTGTTAAAGAAAGTCGTTTTTAGGAACATTTTAAAATAACGGTCAAATGAAATTCAAATTTGAATCTTATTTTTCATTCAAATCCAAAAAAACCGTTACAATCTGAAAATTTTAAAACCTTCAAAAACAAATTTAATTCATCAGCAACAAGCACTAGAGTCAATAACTAACAATCATTGACCACCCTCATAATCGTAAAAATTTTATTTATTTAATTCTTCTCAAAAAAAACAATACAAACCGATCCACATGTGCGGAAATTTCAATTTAAACTTTTTCATTCAGTCAAGCTGATTGATGACCTTCAGAATTCATCCTACACGCACATTAAGATATTAAGTTTTAAGGGGTCAGTCTGAATGAAAATTGAATGATCATCAATAAATATTTTTGGCTAAAAAGAGAAGGAAAAGGAGTTGATGATGCGTTAAAAATTTCGATTCTTTAAAAATTGAATGCTGGACGAGTGGACACTCGAGCAATTAAAATGATTTATGGAAGTGTGGGAACAAAAGATTGTCATTATGGTTGTTGAATTTTTAGACAATTGATTTTGATTGTGATGCTGCTTCTGATGTTGTCTTGTGATGTTTCTGTGCTGGATAAATTCCAGACCTTAGTGTTGGATAATTTTAAAACAACGACTTAGTTTTTGATTAATTTTAAAGCAACGACTTAGTTTTTGATCAATTTTAAAGCAACGACTTAGTTTTTGATTAATTTTAAAGCAACAACTTAGTTTTTAAATAATTTTAAAGCAACGACTTAGTTTTTGCACACTTGTTAAGCGACGACTTAGTTTTTGATTAATTTTAAAGCAACGACTTAGCTTTTTTGATTAATTTTAAAGCAACGACTTAGTTTTTGCACACTTGTTAAGCGACGACTTAGTTTTTGATTAATTTTAAAGCAACGACTTAGTTTTTGATTCAATTATAAAACAATGACTTAATTTTTGGGTAAATTTGAAAGCGATTTCTTAATTTTTGTCATGTTTAAAGCAACGACTTAGAAATTGGTCAATTTTAAAGTAACGACTTACTTTTTCTTTGATCTTTATCCAAAAATTCAGAATTGCGTTAATATCATCACAAAACTCCTTCCAAAGCTACAATAATAATAATAATATTCACCTTAGTTTCTCAAACTTAAAGCAATAAAAGCGGATACTAACACACATAATTTTATTTATAATAAATTTCCCTCGTAACCTTTAACATCCCCCTCCACCCAGTTATCTATTTCACCTCCCCACCATATCCCCATCCACTCATTTGATAGAATGGACAGCAAAAAAAGAAGAAAAGAAAGCCGTAACTAATTATTCCATCCGAAAAGAAATAATGCATAGGAAAATATAATTTATTAAAATAATGAGTAGCAGAAGCTCACAAAAAGAAAAATATAAGCAGCAATGGATACGAAATTTCAGCATGAAATATGTATGCTTAATGTAATAGACTCGAAAAAAGAATAGAAAAACGAAAGAATAAAGTACAAGTGGACGAGTAGAAAGTCATAAAATATATATCAAATGGAAAAGGCAATTTCGCCTCATCCTCCTTCGCCTACAGTCCATCATATCATTCCATTTCCACGTCCCACACTCATCGGTAGAGTTTAGTTCAGCGCAAGCACGCACACATGCACACATATACACGAGTATGTAAGTCGGAAAAAGGAAAAACTTTTTTTTATTCTGAGTAATAAAATATACATACAAAATGGACATGTCATATTAGGAAGCTTAACAACATGAAATGTATGTGCCCCATTGCCTCGTGTCAAACTGAAGCAAAACAAGAATTTTTTTTTAATTTTGGGGTAAAAAGTATGAGACTTTTGCTTGTTATAAATCTCTAAAGTATGTAAGGGATAACTCACACAATGATGTCCTGCATGAGATCCCCAAAGTCACTATCTACTTTGTGTTAAATTTATTTTTAATGAACGGTCTGCAAAATGATAAATGTATTCAGAATGAAAATTTCATTAGAATGGGGAGAAAAAAATTCTCTGTCTTGTTTTGCTTTTGTCCATTTTACAATTCCATATTGGATATAAAATAGTAAAAGTAAAGGGTCTGTTGTAGATGAATAATATGTGTTGTAGGATTTTTGAGGGTGGCTAGAAAAGGGATTTTGAGCAAAAAAAATTGAAATATAAAGCACAACCCGTACATAAATCTTAACCTTTTAATTTCATAGGATTCGAACCTCTTTAATAATTTTTTTTCACATTCGAAACATTTTCAGTATATTTTGCTTATTGATTAGTTTTGTTAAAATTCTTTCCTATATATTTATATATGCAATAAAATAAAAGCTGACGCAGTAACACATCACCATATCCAGACCATAACTGAGGCAGAATTCAAGTTTTATAACAAATTTACGTTTGATGAAATTCAAAACAAATTGTTTAATCTGGCAGATTATTAAAGTGACCTTGGGTTTAGCTTCAGGCGGGTGAGTGACATAATAAAGGAGTTATACATTGATCAGACAATAACTGAGCAAAAGTTTAGGAGTTTGCTAGATTTGATCATTTGATTTTGAGGAAATTTAAAACAAATTCTTTATTTTTTTTTGCAAAATATTAAAGTGATCTGATGACTTGTCGACAGTGGTTTAGCTTTAGGTAGGCCGGTAGGGTCGTGGCCTAGGTGTCTATAATAAAGGATCGTGGAATTAGTTGGATACTGGTTTGGAGGATCAAACGAATTTTTTCTTCGTTTTATTTTCTGATTATTTAGGAGTTGCAGGAGAATTTACCAATCAACCTGCCTCTCTTTAAAAAAAATTAAAACCATGCCCCTCTGGTCATCCCACAACATCCCATCTTAAAAAAGGAATATAATATATTGACAAATATCCCAGAGTACAAATGCTACTGGGATATAAATTTTATACACAAATAATACATCCATATTATTTTCAAAATGCACAGAGAAAGAAGTCTGAGATGAGATTTATAAACATTTTAAATTTCTGAGAGAATTGGAGCTAAAAGACAATCAACTATCTCTGTGCAGAAGTGAATGCATGAAAGTAGTAAAATTTTATTTGAAATGTTCCATTAGAAATTTTATCTCTGTTTGCATTGCTCAAAAGGATTTATTCAGAGTCATTAAGAGATGTATGGGGATTATTATGCTTTGTTTTTTAATAATTTTGTTGATAAATTATTTTGACCATTTAAAATTGTTTCTATAAAAAACAATTAATTTAAAAAGGCACAAAAGGTCCATCAAAAATTCCTACTTAGAAGTAAATTGCTAAAAAAAATATTGCTACATCCAACGCTACACAATTTTAAATAAATAAATTTATTTTTAAAAAGGATTTTTTTCCTTTCAATTCCATTCCATTTCTATATCTATTTATTTGAGTATGTATGAGCATAGCATACCGAACACAAAAAAATTGTGAGGGGTGCGCTTGCAATCAGAATTGAATAAAGGAAGGATATTTTTCAGTAAAAAGGATATTGTGATTTTTATTTGTGTCCATTTGTTAAGTATTTTCTCTTTTCTTTCCTTTTTTGGTGTGGGTTTTTAAAGGAATGATGGGGGATTGGCTGTATTTTGACTTGAGGACTGGGAAATGTTAAGTTTTTGAACACCAGCAATTTTAATTCAACGAGTTGGTCAGTTTATTGGATAAACCCCATGTTGTCCTTCTAGTATATATCCTAGGATATGGGGTGTACCTTCAGATATGCACCAAAAATCCACTAATGACTTAATACTATTTAATGGATATCTTTTGGATTCCTCTCAATATTTTGATGTCTTTAACGCTCCTGGATGCAACTAAAATTATATAATGAGTGATTCAGATCCACAAGACCACATGAAATGTTTCTGACTAGGATCATATTTGATAAACTGATCATAAGAAGCCAATTATGCCCTTTCTATGACTTATCTTGATCTACTTCATATGACCAGTTTTAAATTACTTTGAAATATGGATAAATTGTCTCCACTCTTGGTCGTGTTGCTCACTATATACTATAGTATAGAATTTTCCGTTGGTTTATCCTTCAGGGGTATCCCTAGAACCCCAAATATATAAGCAACAGGACCTTGAGGATGTTATGCCACTAAAATCATATATGCGCTCAAAAATTCCACTCTTAGTCCCCCGATCCACATCCAACTTATATTTTCTCTCTCTTATATCCTCAAATCGAATTCTTCTTTCCTTTCTTACTCTGATCAAATAAGGAAAAAAATGGAAAATAATTCGTTTTTGAATGGACTGTAAAAGGAAATAATGAAAATGATAAAAAAAATGTGGAGTGACCGATGGAATAGAATGGAATATTAGATAAGATGGAAAGAGAAATGATTTTTTTTCAAAAGGAGTGTATGAAGAAGTTGGAGGAACAATTGAAATGAATTTATTGATTGAATATTAAACTTGTATTATTTTTTTTATTTTTTTATGAATTTAGAAAAATTAAAATTGGGTTGCATGTTGTGTTTGGTTGGTTTGAGCTTCTCATTTTATGATAGGCTATAGTCTGGTCTGTTGCCTTAATGCTGGGTAGGGTAACCTATATGGGGGTCGACACCCACGATTCTACCTTACAAAGTCAAATTATAGGACTTTTCCTAAATTTCTAAACAAAAACTAGACTAATGAGGCATAAAATCATCCAAATGAATTTTTGTCAGGTCTGGAACATATATAGACACTTTATGAAAATTCCACACCATAAACTACTGAAGAAAATTTCATATTCACCCTGAAATAACTTGTAAAAAAATTACAATTCAATTCTCATTTCCTTCTTCTTATTATTCTCGCATTTCTTCCTTAATCCATAAACATAAAATTGATTTTTTCTACTTTGTCTTCTTCTTGCTTCCTTCAGTTCTTCCACCCTCATTTCAAATCGCTATAAAATGAAATAAATGCGATGACCATTGGCGAGCAAATGAAAAATATACAATTTTCTATATCGAATATAATTTTTTTTTGTATGTCCTCTATCAGCTCGCTCGTCCTTTTCGACTGTGTACGTGTGACATTTTTTTATATCTGTAACTGTATGGAAAGGCAACAAAAAGAAGCGAAGTCATGGCAAAAGAGCGAAGAGATAAGTAATAAAATAATAACAAACATGTCACGTTTATTTATCGATATTTGGTCAAAAAAGTTTAATGTGTAATCAATTTTGTGTGCTGTATTCAGCACTGGCCATTGCCATTTTGTATAATGTTCGAGAAAGGAAAAAAAATTGGAAATGGAATGAGGAAAAGTCGATGTGTTGTGGGTGGGAATGGGATGAGAATAAAAAAGATATGGGGATGAGGATATATGAGCATCCATAAAGATATTTTCCATTTAGAACAATTTATGTATAGCTACACGTTTTGGATAGTTAATGAGATTTTTTATATATATGCTGGATATCTCGCCATGCATCGTCGTCGTCGTCGTTGTCCGTAGAGCTTTATCAATACAATTTATATTTTATTTTATATTTTTTTCTCTCGACCATTTTTTTCCTTTCCTGCTGTATACAATTTTTTTATCCTACCTACCTACCTGCCATGAGCAGCACAAGTAAAATAAAATATAGATTTTTATACTCACTCAATATAAAAAAAACGGAAAAAAGTTTTCCTTCTTTTCCTTTTTCTCGCTGCTGCTGCTGCCCATTTTTTTCATCCTCTTTGTGCACCTGCCGACCACTCATGCCATCCATATTTTGCCTCGTGCTTCGTAATCATCATCATTCACCACCCCCAAAAAAACATACATACAATAAATGAATGGACAATTTAGGGAATACTAAAATATCTGTGTGGTGTTGATTTTTTTCTCGGTAGATTACTGGACTTATTCAAGTATTTGAAAAGATTTTGAATAATTTATTTTTAACTTCCACTCATATTTAATGCACATTTGCAACAACATTTATAAAGTTGTATATTAAAAAGTTAAAAAATAGTGAAAAGTTTAAGGTTCGAATCCTTGCAGTAAATCAAATTTGACGTCTTTGTCCTAATATAAAGTTGGGTATAGGGATGTCAAACCCAAATAGTATCTACAGACCCAAATAGTAGAAAATTTTCTTACTAAAACCAACTTAAAATTAATTCTAATGATACAGAAATATTCCTCAGTATCAAATGGCTCTAAAAAACATAAATTTTTATTTTTCAATTTGTTTTGAATCGAATTAGAGCAATTAGTTGTTAATTATTTGGGTCACTATTTGGGTACCCAAATAATGACCCAAATAGTTGACAAATATTTGTTTTAATTAACCAAAAAAGTTAATTTAAAAATAAAAGTTAATGTTTATTAGAACAATTTGATAGTAAGGAATAATTCTGTATCATTTGAATTAATTTTAAGTTAGTTTTAGTATGAAAATTTTCTACTATTTGGGTCTGTAGACACTATTTGGGTTTGACATCTCTAGTTGGGTATTATTTATTTTTAAATTTATTTCGTTAATTTTTTTTTTGTAATTTTTAAAATATTTTTTAAGGGGTCAATCATTTATGACGTCCATGTTTTAGGGGGGAGGGGGGTCTGAGATTTTGAGACACTTTATGTTAAAGAATTTTTTTTAATTAAAATTTTGTATCAAGGGGGGGAGGGGGGTTTCTAATGTGAATGATCATACAGTGAATGACCTTTTTTGGTCAAAGGAGTATCAAATAAACTACTAAGAATTAGTAGAAAAAATTTAGGGGATATTTTCTGGATTTTTTATAAAAAGACTAGTAAAATAAAGAATTTTACATACTTAATATACAGAAATAAAAAATTATTATTAAAAAAAATAAAAAAAGAATTTTTTGGTGAGGGTGGGGAACAAATTCTCAAATTCCTCCTGGCTCTCTGCTTGCTAAAGAGACTTGAAGGTCAAGAAATCTCAAAAATTCGTTCAGACAAAAACTTCTGGCTAATACTTTGAATAGACCAAGATTATATGATAAGTAAGCGTCCTTTAGTCCTTTCCTTGTCAATTCCCGACCCATGAGAACCGCCACAACCGAAGAAGGATGAGGGAGGACAAACACAATATATCTATAGGTGTATTATTGACCCCAAACCATAAGAAATTCTCCAACTTTTTATGCTCCGTAACAACGATTTTTATGCTGTATATATATTTTTTTCTTTACCGAAGCATTTCTGCCCTGGCATTTTTTTTCCTCCTAATGTCCAGATAGAAAAATATTATACGCATGCGGTCACGGGCAAAAATATTATGAAGCAAGAATATTATTGGTTCTTCCACTCAATGCTGTGTATATTTTTTCTCAACTGCTGCTATGTAGAAAATATTGGGGAGATTTTTATGTGTCGGAGATATAAATATGAAAGTGTATGCGGAGGAGCATTGCACAACCCCTCAAATATTTTCTCTGTTTTTTTTCCTCGTTTATTATGAAGAAAAATAGACGATATTACATTATATTTTTTCTGCCATCGCTCTTTATTTTTTGTGTGTGCTGTTTTCCTTCTTATCTCTTCGGTTCCTTCTTATCCGAATGAAAAATTTTCCTTTCCTTTTTTCTTCTGTGCTTGAAAGTTGTTTGCCTTCGCCTTCATTTCATTTTTTCTTTCGTTCTTCAAATTCTACTTGAAAATTATTTGCAGACTTATGAAGAGAAATGAAAATAAAATAAAAATTTATGTGGATATATAGCATAAGTCCACACACAATGAAATGAAGAAAAAGTTTCATTTCTCAAACGAACGAGCACAAAAAAAATTCGATATTGAAGTTTTTCATTTTCTTCTTTCTGTTTTGTGTTTTTTTGCTTCTGTCTTCTTTTTATGCCTTATCACCCAACCACCCAGCCATCCATTCACTCATTCATTTATACTTTTGAGGAATTTTTTTTTCTTCTGTGGGATTTTTCCCAGTGAGGATTTTTTAATGGGAATGCAAACGCAATTAAACAAATTCTCAAATTACGTCACAGGGTTGCAATATGTTACGATATGTTGAAAAAATAAATTCTGCGGCAACCCAGTCTACGTCACACTAAAAACGAGGAGTGACCCTTGACCCCCTAGGTAATGGGTATAAATTTTAATAGAATTGCATGACCAAACAAGTAAGTAAAAAAATATTCACAATTTTCAATATTTTTTTACAACTTTTCCAATATTGGTTCACAATATTTCAAGCATTTTAAACTAATTAACTTTTATCCAAATTTTCATATAATTATTTGTTATCAATCAATAAATATAACTAATTTGCAAGAGGTTCGATTCCTATTAAAATTTTCATTAAATATGGAGGCAGAAATTTTAAGAAAATCCTTTTTTAGATTTTTTCAACCTTTCTAGAAATTTTAAAACTATTTTTTTTTAATTTTAATTAATTAACTCCAACCAACACGCTGCTTAAAACCAAATTTTTGATACAATGTTGTGCCGCTCGAGAATACTAAATTCAAAATTAAATTTAAAAAAAGCCAAACGGAATTAAAATTTTCAACAAGTCAAACATATTTTTGTTCCTGATAACAATATATTCACAACTGGAATGTACTTAGTGACGTATAAGAGAGGAAAAATTAAAGTCAATTTATTTAAAAGACTTAATAAATGTGGGAAAGCACCTTAGGAAATTCAAATATGTAATTTGGATGTTCCTTTTCAAAGAATTTTATGAAAATTAGTTAATTTAACAGTCAAGTCAAAGGTTCAAATCCTAAACATTTTACAGCTAGTAAGAACTTTGCTTAATTGCAACCACCCCCCCCCCCCGTATGACCACGACAATCTCTTTCTAAAATCCACTGCATATCCATTATCAATATTCATACTCACTGGTCATGAAAAAAATTTCACTCATCCTAATGGTCAAAAAGAATTGGAAGGAAAATGTGTATGAAATGAGAGAAGGTAAAAATATCTGTGGCAATGGGATGATATAAAGGAGGCGAGAGTAGGAAAATGAAGAGAAAAAAAAGTTCAACAAAAAGCCATGAGATATTATAACAGCACAACATAAACTTTATCCATTCTTTATTCATTCTCATACAAAAAGCGGGAGGCACTAAGCCACCCCAACAACTTTTTTGTATTTCATTATCGTTGTTGTAGCCAGTAGTTTGAGAAGCGATTTATTTCATATATATATATTTTTGCAGAATGTTGATATTCATTTGGATGAGGTGTGAGGAAATTGAGAATGAGAGGAGAATTTTTCCTCTGTGGATGAAAATCAATGAAATGTGGAACGAGGAAAAACAAATTATATTCGAAATATATTCCCGTTTATATTGCCAGAAAGCCTGGGGTTTTTCCATAATATAATACACAACAGAAAAGTATAGGAAACGATAAATGTGTGTATGCAGAGTGAGAGGAACATTTAATATTTTATCAAAATTTATATTTTGTCGTATTTGCTGTATGGAGGATGTTGGGGGAGGATTTTGTATCATATGAATGGATACGTATGAATAAATGGTGATGCTTTATAGGAAGTTGAGGAATTGTGACTCATTTTGTCTTTGTCGTGACATTTTCTTATTTTTTAATATTTTTTTAAAATAACTTTTGGTCCTAAAATTTAGAATTCAAATTAAATAATTAAATGGGTCGATAAGAAATGATGTCTAACAAAAAATTATATATCTGTACTTTATCTCATCTGGACGTCATTTGTGAACGACCGAATTTTTTTAATTTAATTTTACGAAATTTATAAATTAATTTAGTGATTATATTATGATTATATTTATTGTATTTTTGTCAAGACTATGTTATGTGAAGAAGATGAAACATTCTATAGGTTCGAATCCTAGCATGATAAATATATAAATTCTCTCAATCAGTTAAGAAGAACCTCCGTATTTGTCTCTTTTTTGTTTGTTTTTTTCTCAAAATTTACTTAGTAAACTATCCTCAAAATTTTCATATAAACTTCATGTAATGCACAGTCTATAACAATTATTTTCAAATTTTTTTGAAGTGTCATCAAAAATTTTTAATATCTATATTTTCATCACCCATTATATCCTCAAAACTTTCCGTTTACCCCCAATAACACCCATCCATCCGACGCACAATAATGACAATAGCAATTTTTTCATATTATATAAAAAAAAATATTTGCTCCTCACTTCCTCTTTTAGATGAAATTACATCGCATTTGTCAGGACTCAAAATGAATGTGGAGACGAAACATGTTGGAAAATTGAAAAAAAAAATGAAATTTTTTCTTCTGTGACAGAAATTCATTTAGTAAATTGAGCTTACACATTGTAGGGAGCTGTGTGGACTATATGAAAATTGAGATAAACGGCCGTTGGATATTTGAAATGATTATTGAATTAAAGTTGACATTAATCTCGTGTTTATTGTGTGAATTTATCATAAGGTTTGAAGGATTTTGGAGATATTGAGGTGAAAAAAAGATGATTAGAAAAAATAGGATTCGAACATTTGGAATTTTGGTTTGAAATTTGCAAAAAATTAGCTGATCTTACAATAACTTAATGTCTAAATTTTATAGGATTTGAACCTTTGACTTTTCTATTAATTTATCAATATTCCAAACTTCACATTAGGAAAAATGACAAAAATCATTAATGAAACGCTTTTTAGCTTATCCATCTGAATTCTCATCTCATACCCAAGGAACTATGCACTTATAATGTTCATCATTTAGAGGGGAGGATGTCTAAGACTTTTTTCAACTGAAATTCTCTGACAAGAGTCGAAGGGGAGTCTGAAATTTCATTTTTTGATGGACGTCATTAGTGAATGACCCCTAATTAATCCCTTAAATATCCAAATGTGACTCACATTCTTCTCATCTTCAATTTCAAGCCAATTATGCTGTACTATATTTATTAAATGTAATAAAGCATGTAATTTATTGACGCAATCGTTGACACATGCTGAACAATATCCATAAATACATAAAAATTATTGTCATCTTAATCCTCCATGTTCATCTCATGTATTAATTTAAGCTGTGCACGCGTCATTATCACTTTTTATGTTACTTATTTACTGATTATTATCAATGTCATGGTATTACATTTTAACTTCCTTATTTCATGCATTTTAAGCCTCTTTTTCCTCTTGCTGAGAACTTTTTATGATTTTTATGAATAATTTGAGATTTACTTTGGTGTCATTTTCCACGCTACCCCTCATGATTCTGACTAATTCTGTCACGTGATTGTCTCTATTTTTGGGATTATGATTTTTCCTGCAATCTTTATAGTTTTTTTGTTCATGTATGCAATGCACTGAATTAGATTTCATTGTCGTTTATTATGTAAAATATTTTGACATGGATAGCATGACATCGTGAATCCTCCTCAAATTTCTCATATTGTCGACATTCGCTTTTAATTCCCAATTTGGCAGGAAATCGTTTGACTAATGATGGTTAAAAATGGCAAAAAAGGGGGAAAAATAGACATGAACGTGTAAGAGGGATAAATCGGTATCGGAGATGCGCGCGTGTCGCTGTTAATACTTGTCTCAAAATTTATGTCTCGATGTGCAATAAAAAATATTTTTAAAAGAGAAAATACAACATAATGATGATGATGAATCTACTTTTTTAACATCATAAGCAGCATGTTGTTGTCGTCTTATCGATTGGGGATTATTTAAATGGCATTTACTTGCTGTTGTTAAAAATTTTTTATGTTCCTAAAATTGTTACTGATGCGACTTAGTTTGGGATTAAATTGTAACTTTTGACTTTAAAGAGAGTGGGAATTGGAGAGAAAAATTGATGTAATAAGATGATTTTGTTTTTGATGGATGTGATGTAGCCAGATTTTTTTATTATTATACTTTTCGTTTTGTTAGAGCTTAATGGGGGGTACTGCTCTAGGAGTACCCCTACCTACTTTAGGTGTATCCTACTGAATTATGACTAGGCCCCTGAAATACTTTTAAAAATATTTTTAATATTTTTCTTTTAAATTTTTTCAACCTTACATACTCCTTGGCTTTGCATTTGGGTTCCAGATTTATTTGAACCGTGATCTACGTTTCCGCATGAATGTGGTAATTTAATATGTAATAATTTTTGCACTTGCAAAAACTACAATTTAGTGGAAAAATTAGATTTATGTCATAATTCAAAGGTTCAAATCCTTAAAATAAAGTTGAAGAAAAAGCTTCTAATTTTTAACATGGCCATGGGATAACTTTTTTTAGCTAAGACTTTTGCTTCTAAAATGTTTAACTAAACTTTATTTTTGCAAAATTTTGAGATGCTCTTAAGTAACAAACCTTAAAAGAAAAACTTATATTCAGGAATATTCTCATAATTTTTATTCTAACTTCTTCTTTTAATCCCTAAAATTCCTTCATCAAAAATTAAAACAATTATTAAATCAAAATAAAAACTGATTTAAAAATTGCATTTAATTGCTGCACATGCTCACAATTTTTAACTCCAAATGTCACTCAAGATGAAGAAAAATCTCCAACTTCATAATTTTTATATTTTTAAAATTGCCTCAAAATAAACTTTTTTTGATGAACATCTGAGAAGTTTCGCTCGAAGGCTGAAGAGTGCATAAAAATTTTAAAATCTTCATAAATTTAAAAGTCACGCGATGAACATAAAAATTCTCAATCTCAAAAAATATAAAAGAATTTACGATTTGACAATAAAAAGTCATCAATTGTCTAAAAATTCCATATTTCAATTTGATTGTGAGATTAAAAGATTTTAAAACTTTTTTTCTGGGGGGTGGGAAAGTTGGAAGGGGTTTTCAGCCCTCTGAAAAAACACATCAACATTAACATTTTTTCAAAGCATGCTGAATAAGCGAATCATTTTTCATTCTAATCGTCATTATTGTATACATAATAAAATTTTCTGACAATATTCCTGCAATGCGGAAAATTAATTATTTCGCTCAAGCCTTTGAATTAATAATCGACTCTAAATATTCACGTTTATAATGAATGTTGAGTGAATGAGTCGAGTTCAAATGGATGTCAGGAAGTTTGGGGAATTTTTTTAGTAAAAATTTCAATTTTTAGATTCAAAAATTT
Organism: Chironomus tentans; assembly: GCA_963573255.1. Classification (NCBI taxonomy): domain Eukaryota; kingdom Metazoa; phylum Arthropoda; class Insecta; order Diptera; family Chironomidae; genus Chironomus; species Chironomus tentans. The sequence goes on from OY754302.1 coordinate 10,725,754, forward strand.
TGAAAATATTCAACAAAAATATACAAAATTGTTAAAAATTAGTTTAACTAAAAATAATGCTAAAAAATGTTGAATTTATCAGCAAAAAATATTCAAAACCGAGGCAGGCAGTCAAATCACTAGAACTCATATTTTGCTTATTGTTACAGTTATACTGGGATTCGAACCTTTTACCTTTATATTTAATTTTCTATGAACAAACATTTCTAATAATCTATAGTTACAATTACTGCTAAAATATAAATATATTTTAAATAAAATTACAAACAAAATTCTTAATTTTTGTAGATATTTTAAGTTTCTAATTCTTTATTTAATTTTTTTGAATAAATTTTTACGAAAACTCCAACAAACTTTGGGTTTTGAATCTAAAAAGTTTGAAAAACACTGGCTTAATATCTATTATATTATATTATATACTCAAGAATTTAAAAATATTATATTATATATTTAAGAAATCTATTACTAATATATTCAGAATAAAACACAAATTTACAAAATAAATTCCAATCCACTCTAATCCCTATTCTAACTTCTCAATCCCAAAAAATTATTGATTTCATCATCATTGAAACATAAAATAATGTTTAGACGGCAAAAATATCCTCAGCTAAAAATGCCGTATTTTAAAATGATCACATTTTAATCAAACTCAGAATCAACATCGTCATTATTTTGATAATATTTCATCAAAAGCTGGAAATACATAGAGTCGTGTCCTCATACTCCTCGTCATTTTGATTAAATCTGTATATGTTTCTATTCAATATAGAATATTGAATTGATGGAAATAGAAATGAATGAATGACATAGGAAATCGGGAGGATGAGAGGTGCGGGTCGATATTGAAGGGTGAAATAGATATTTTAGAAAATTAGAGACAGAAAAAAAAATTACTGAAAATTAAATTCAGCTTGAAAGTAAAATTAATGATTGAATAGTTTTTTCAACATGAACGCCATGAGCCGATTATTTATTGAATTATATCATTTTGAAATTAATTTAGGCGAATTTTTAACGCGCTTATTTTTGCCATGACACATTTTAAAAATTTATGTTTGGTGACTGGCTTGATGATTGGGGTATTGGTGGTGCTTTTGAATAAAAGTTTTAAGATATACTGATTATAAATTTTATTGAAGATTCTAAAATGAATTTTTTAAATTACACCATACTAAAAAATTATATATATTACTGATTAGAATATATGCAAAAATTAAAATAATTTGTTAAATAATGAAAGTTCTTTTAAAATGTAAAAACTTATATTTTTTAATAAACATTTAATAACATTTAATAAACATACACCTAATTTACAATTGCTAGACTAATAAACTATTAATTTTGATATTTGTAAAACTAAAAAAATAAATGGTATAAAAATATTTGAAAATGAATTCAGAAAGATATATTTTTGCTGGGATTTGAACCCACTATTTTAAATAAATTATAACATTAGTTCATGTTTTACTAGATTTTATTATAATGATGGATTTTGCTAAAATATTAATATATTTGAAATAGAAGGAAAATAAAATATTAATACTTTTTTTCAAAGCTTTTTGTTAAAAAAATAAAAACTATAATTCATTAAAAATAAAGATTAAATTTTAGTCATTAGTAAAAAAATTAAAAAATTACTTTAAATAAATAAAAAGTTAAAAAATAAATAAATTTAAAAAAGGTAAAAAACAATAAAACTTCAACTAAATAATTCAACATTTCAACTCAATTTTCTAATAAAAATTTTCCACATTATGGAAATTATTTATCAAATACTGGTTTTTTATGATCATACAAATGTACACAAAAAAGCAACAGCAAATAAAAAAATGAAGTAAGGCGAGGGTGACTCGACTAAAAAAGGGGTTGGTTGCTGCAAAAAACAAGCACTGCGAGAAGAATTCTTTAACATGAACAGTATGTTTTTCGGGTATTAAAAGTCACCCATTATTGTATTATAAAGCATTTGCGCAATCCGATATACATAATAAATAAATTTTTTGAATCATTCAGCAGTCGAGCATGAATATTTAGTCAGAGGGGTTAGAAAAGTATCATCGCGAATGAAAATTTGCTCATATTTAGATAATGAAATTAAAATACATACACTAAATATTATTCACTCGAATGAGCTCGCAGAAAATTTTCCACTGAATAGCAAAAACGAGTCAGGCAGAGGGGTGGAATATTGAAGAGATTATGAACTTATCTTCTGTGTAGGTGGCAAATTATTCATCAACATTCTCTCCTATTTTCATTTTCATAATGACAAAGGGTAAAATGAGACGAAAAATAAAATGACGTACGTTGGAAGCTGACATGAGTCAGATTGCTATATAACATCATTATCAAATTATGTGATTTAATTTTATTAAATTATATTTTGCTCGAGAAAAAGAAAAATTTTCTATTAAATGAGAGGACTTTTTTGTTGGAATGGCATCATGCTGATAAGAATCAAATTTTTCCAGTCATTGATGAAATCATGGTGAGGAGATTAAGGACAATAATGTATTGTTGATTAATGTTTGGATTTGTGCATTAATTTTGGGAGTAAACAAGCTGATGAAGCAATTATGTCATGGTGATCATGAAATTAATTGAGAAACAGACAGGTCCGGACAGTAACTCACCTAATGAACCCAAAATTTTACCCTGAATACCCCTTGACAAGGGCGTTGCTAGAAACTTCTCAAAACAAAGTTCAAGATTTTTTTCTCAGAGATTTTCAATTTTTTGGAGATGCCCATACAAATATCAATCTAGAGAGAGGGTATGGACCCCTCTGAACTCTTCATGGCTTTACCTCTATTCTAGGGACTGGTTTCTTAGTATAAATCTGGCAAAACCCCTACTAAGGTACCCAAGTTTGAAGGTAGGGGTGTATTTTAGGGTTGAAGTAGGAGTAAAACCAAGCCTGGAGTAGGTGTAAGTGTATACCAAGAAACAGACCCCTGAAATCACATTGAACACCTTAATCCAGCTGCCATAATTTTGTAGCTTAACGTTACTCATCTTTTTGATTCAAAACACAATACAAAATTAATTTCAATTCCTATTCACTCTACAACAGGACATTTAACTGCCGATACCATCATCAACAAGGAAGTAGAGAAGGAAAAAATGATTAATTTGACATCGCACGTCCCCAGATTTTCATTTTCATCTTTCATTTCATTTTCAAGATGCTAAATTAAGAAAAATATCAAAAAATAATTTTTTTTCGAGGGAAAATCAACAAAAATTAGAAACATTTTCCGTAAAGTTAATGTAATTCCTGGGTGTATGTGTATAATTTAGGGAGAAAGCAAAACCACAAAATAAATATCCACTTTAATTATGTATAATTTTCCAAATCATTCTCTTCTTTCACTTTTTTCTTTCCTTATCCTCGTATTTCTGTGGAATTTTTTCTTGTACATCTTAAAATAGAAAATTACACATTACATTCATTTCCAATATTGAAAATGCTATAAAAATCCTCCCTTTTCTATCCTTTTCATCTTCAAAAAAAATTTATTTATTTTGTGTTGTTAAATTTTTGTGTGCATTTTTTTGAGGATTAAATTAGAAATTTATTGAGGATTAGGAAAATCTGGGGTTCATTATTATTTGTTGGGAAAGGTGTATAGAATTTTGCTGGAAAATTTGATTCTTTTGATTGATTTTGTGGATTTTTAAAAGATTTTTAAAACCTTTCTTACATTATCAGTCATTTTGTGGGACTCGAACTAGAGGTATAGTCAAAATTTTTGTATTGAAAAAATTTGGTGGTGATTTTTTTAAAAACCATGGCAAATTAATGAAATTATTTTAGCCCCGTTGGGGATTTGTTCCCCAATCCCCTCTCATGCTACGCGTCTCACACCCTGACTTACACCTACTAAACAAATGACCCTTTATGTTGGTTAGGTACTTTAAACTGCTACAAACTAGTGTTGCTATGCTGTTATTTGTCTAAGCTATTCAATATCTGATCGTTGACTTATCTGAGACTCTGAGACAAAGATATAGCTTTTTTAAACCAAAAAAAGTTATCTGTGGGTCTCTTCTCGAGTATACCTCCGTAATTGTCTTTAATTTGGGTACATATATCCGATACATCGGTACGTTGGAGGGGTTGGCGGTGGCTATAGCTATAAGATATATTGATGATAAGAAATTCAACTTATTTTATCTCGGTTTAAATGTTCAAGATTGTTTATGCCTAAAAATTATGCTAGCCATACCCGTACCCCCCTTTCACTGAAAAATGCTTCAATTTTCTAGGATTTTGAGAAAAAAATTCCCTCTTAAAATTTTTTCATACAAGAAATTCCCTCTTGCAATTCTTTTATGTAAAAAATTTGAGAATCCCACCCTTGAAAAATTTCTGGCTACTCCTTTTATGCTAGCAATTATGAATCTAGTAGTAGACGATTTTTAGCTAACAGTTTTCTCTGAAAACTCTCAATTCCATATTTTATCTCTAAAACGCAGCACTAGTGCGTACTATAAAGTCAATCTTTATGATTCTTCCTTTAATCTTAACAAGCAGCTCATCCCAAATCCCAATAGCATGACAATTACACTTAAAATTTTTCTTTTCCATCTTTCACAATAATTTTCATCATAAATTGTTCCAAAAATACCTCAAATTAAACGCCAACGTTTTAGAACAATAACAGCAGCAAAACGAGAAGAAAATTTATGAAGATGAAGAAATTGAAAAAGGAGATAAAATAAATTAAGTAGCATAGGGAAAAGTAATAATAATTTTCTGGTATGTAAAAATTTTCTTTTCCAAAAAAAAAAATTATTTTTAAAATGCACAGAAAAATGACATTTGGGATTCTTATTAATAAACATGCTTACGACAAGTCGCGGCATTTTTGTCTTCATTTTATAATTTATGACTTTCCTTTAATTGCCATTAAATTTTCCCTAAAAATTTCATTCCTAGTCAAGCAGAATCATGTACATGTTAAATATGATCGAGCAAGGGGGATGGATGATGACGATGATGATGATAAACATCGGTTTTGTGTGCTCCAGATGACATTTTTTTTTCTTTCTCTGTTTTGTCGCGCACACTTCACAAGGTTATAATTCATGTGACAGAGTCAGGCCAATAAATGTTGTACACGCATTAAGAATTCATATCTACTTGGAATATGTTTGATTCTTGGATGATGACACGTGTTTAATGCCTTAAATTTAAAAGACACATGGGAGATGCTTATATATTTATTTATATTGCTGATGATCGGAGACATGAGTTAAGAATATTTATTTCATACATAACTGATGAATTATTGCCAATTGGCGTGCACCTTTATGAGCTTAAGAGTCATTTTCTTGTTTCTGTTTATGCTTTGATAAGAGTGAGTTTAAAATTGAAAACTCAGCTCAAGTCGCAATTGTCGAGATAAGAAGCTTGAGGTAAGTAGCTTGATAGCATTAAGAATGACTGAGAATAACGCATTTTACTTGACTAAGTTGATGAGTAATGGTTTAAAGCAGCATTTGGTTCAGAACAGAGTGTCAATCAGGGTTATAGCCAGGGGGTCAAAATACCTACTAGAAAGAGATTTTCTTCAATTTTCTAAGGTTTTTCGAGAATAAATTCTAAATCACCTCCTAAACTATTGCTTTCAAACAAAAAAATTTAAAACACCCCATCAAAAAAATTCTGGCTACGATCCTAGTGTTAACCTTCTATGTTACAGGTGAAAGGCTTATTTGTGTACCTAAAAATTGGACCATCGATCCAGCTATCCTAGATTCGATTCTCAAAAGAAAAATTTGTCCTTGTCAAATCATAGAAACAGGAAATGAAGCTCTCAGCCTCCATTGAAGGTCTATTATGTATTATCACCAATAGAATAGTTCAGATCTTGCTATGAAAAGCTAAAACTTCGCAAACAAGCTACTAAGATGTTAAGGAATTGCAGCAGTCATTAGAATTTAAATTTTTGGTATATCCCCGAGGAACTGACCACTAGAGTCTCTGTTGGAAAGAGAGAAACTTCAAGCTCCTCACTTTTATTTGTACAACCGTTTAATGAAGATGAGCAGGATAGTCATTCTATTCCATAAATTATTCAGGATACCTGGATACCTTCCCTAACCATTCTCTACTGGGAGATTCCTGTCTTAATCTTCACATTTCATTTATTCACAAATTCACAACAATCATTGAAAATTCAGGACAATCTGGTCCACCAAACCATGCATACCATCACCAAAAGTGCGTCACGCCACAAGAAAAGAATAAAAAATCCCGCAAACATCTTCGCGCGCGTCCAAGTCATATCTCAGAAGAATATTTATATATTGAATTGCGAGCTGAGCAAGTCATTCGCATTGGAATTATTATAAAAAGCCTCATTAAATTATAATCCGAGCAGTTTACTGATAACGATTTGCTATGGCATCAAGAGCATAATCATTTTTACTTCATTTTTTCCACGTCTGTTTATTTCAATTCTTCTTAATTTGTTGAACGAATGCCGAGGATTTATAATTTACAATTTCAGGCAATAATCGCACACTCTCTCTCTACATTTGGCATATAATATGTATGGCAAACTAAGGCATAAAGAAGAAATGTCAGATAACAGTGTTAAAAGGGAAGCGAGAATTGCAGGTAAGAAAAAAAAATCAAAGAAGAAGAAAAAAAGTTGACTGCATTTCGCATTTTGAGATATAAATGAGCAGCAAATCATTGAATATATATATTTATATATCAGCAGAAGACTGAGAAAAATATGACTGCAGTAAAACCAGTTCATGTCGGCAAGCAGCAGCAAAAATGTGATTCAATGAAAATTTAAATGAATAAATTTAAGCACACACAGTGGAATGGATAAATGTGAGGCAATTTTTCTTGTGTATGCGATTTTTTTTTATTTTCGGGGTTCATGAGGGGAAGCAGGGGTGTATTCAAGGGGATTTGAGGGGTGAATTGACCTTAACTGGAAATATTTAAAGAATCTTAGAATCAAATAATATTTTGCCCCCCCCCCCAAACATTCCAGACTCCACCCCAGTCCAGGACAGAAATGAGTCAAAAAGAAGTGGTTTAAGTAATTTTGAGTTAAGTTATGGATATAATTTTCGATAGTTTATTGACATCTGACATTATTAAATCTGCGATAATTGGGATTTAAGTCTTGCGAAAATAGTTCAGTTCATTAATTGTTGTCATGCGTTCATATTTTATGAGCAACTTTCGACTTTCACGTTCACGCTCGTGGGGGTTGGAATGAATCTTGTTCGATGAGTTTTTTTTGTGAATTATTATCTGATAAAAGTAATTCATTGAGGTCTAAAGAGAGCTATGTTGATGAAAATTTTCTGAAGAATCTCGGTCAAGTTAAAGTTTATTGAGTAGTAAAGAGAGTAATTGTAGAGTCTGTAGCAGGATCTGTAGTTTTTATTTAAGGAATTTTAATTTAATATAAAATTTGCTTTGAAAATGGAAAATATGCAGTTTTTTGACACAAAGAGATTGACTCTAAAACCACCAAAAGATTGACACTTTATTAAAGAAATGTTACTTTTAGTTCACTTATGTTCTCAATTCATACAAAAGAAATTCTTCATAGAAAATTTGTAACAAAGGGGGGAGTAGGTCTAAAAAGTTGGTTTTTTGCATTACGTAATAAGTGAATGGCCTCAAAGAAGAAGGGGTTTTAAAACCAATCACCTAAACCCTTGCATATGTAGACGGATCTGCCATTACAATATTAAGAAATATTTGTACTAGTTATTAGACATTAGAATTATAATGTGTAATGTACATTACTGCAAGGTCCACGGGTTCGATTCCCACTAAGATTTGGTTATATTGTAAATCCACCTTTAATAGTGAATTTTTTTTTTGCAAATTTTGTTATAAAAATGGGAAATTACTCAAGTATGGAAACTTGAAGGATTATTTGATCAGTGGCTCAAAATTTGATAGAATTCCAAATATTTTTTTCTATTTGTATCTAACAGCTCAAGTTGTGCAGTGGATCACCCTTAAGAAATTACAAGCTAAAAGCTTACATGCACAAATCTGTTTGTAATAAAGAATTTTCCAAAACACAGCTCAGTACAGACAATGAAAAATATTTCATTTCATTAAAATTCTCACAGCTAACTTCGACATCCTCACTAAATAGCTGAACAACTTTGTTGCATAAAATTACCCCAAAAGCAACAAAAAATTGTCACAAGTCTGGGTAATCTCTAAAGATTCAAAACAAATTCGGCACCTGAATTGAATTTCTCACATACAAAAGATTCTCCAAAAAAAGCAGCACAGAACAGAGAAATTGAATCAGAATCGAAATGGAAAAAAAGAGTAAAAAAATGAATAAATTTAAAGTCATCGAGCAATATTTCTTTCGATCTTCCATTCATCCTTCTTTCACTCGCTCTCATATTAATGCATAAATGTACATCTGACTGCAAAAATATAATATATAAAACAGAAAAAAAAGAAATGAAAATTGATTAACACTATCAAGCTCAAGATTTAAAGGTTCAACCTCGCCATAACTCGAACGAACGAGATGAAGTATAAAGCAATATATATTTACGAATGGCAAGAACAAGCACACAAAAAAAAGTATTTCATGATGGCAAGAAAAAAAAATTTTGCGATTAATTTTTTCAATTAATAACGACGACGATTTCAGCAGAAAACTGAAAATATGTTCGCGGCATTTTTGCATTTTTTTGTGTGTGCCTTGCCAATGTTACAGCTACGGCGGGAGAGAGAGAAAGAGCAAAGAAGTTGAAAACAAGCGAAAGATTATAATTTTTTAAAGTGTACATAAATTTGGAAAACACACCGAATAAATTCCAATGATGCAGTTCAAACCTTACATGGCCATGTTCCTTTTTTTGGCCATTATACGAGATGAAATAAACTTCATGACGATCATTGATGATGATGATGATGATGATGACGGTGTGAATGTATATTACATACGGACCATTTAATATATATTTTTAGAGGTTCTGCAAGGATGGGAGGCTGAATTGATATTTTGGTGAGCACAAAGGGTGCAGTGGCATGTCTGAGTGACTTTTTTCCTCTAAAGGGGTTAGAGATTGTGTTGCAATTCATTGAAAATTAAAAAATTTGTAAAAACAATTAAAGAGGCATTTTTGAAAATTTTAACATATTACTTTAAAAACCACTGAATACATTTTTAGGGATTTAGGTTTATCAGCTCTTAATATAGAATTTTTAAAGGAAATTTTACTTAGCTTAGTATTAAAATTTAGTCAAAGTTTTAGGTAAATAAATTATAAATGCTATAAAAATTTAGGAATTTCAAAGGTTCAAATCCTATAATTTAATGAAGAAAAAAATAAAATAATTCAGCCATTATGTTTGAATTTTTTTTTGCTAAAGCTTCCTTTTTTGAAAAAAAAATATACTCCTTGAAAAACCACTGGATACGTCATAAGCTCTTAACAGGAGCATAGCCAGAAATTTTTTGAGAAGGGATTTTCAAATTTTTGGTATGAAAAAATTTTAATCAGAAATTTTTTTGAATTTTTTACTTCAAAAACCCTAGCAAATTGAAGCCAATTTTCCATCAAGGGGGATTTGTCCCCCCATTCCCCCCTCCCTGGCTACGCGCCTGGCTCTTAATATAGAATTTTTAAATTTTTTAAGGAAATTTCGAGATTAATAATAAAACTTAGTCAATGTTCTACATAAATAAATTTTGAATGTTATAAAAATTCAGGAAATTTGAAGGTTCAAATCCTAAAGTATTATAAAAAGAGAGATCAGAATATGCTGAATTATAACTACAAACTTCTTTTTTTAAAAAAAAATCTTAACTAATTCTTGTTTTGTTTTTTTGCCTGACAAAACCTCAGTTACTCTTAAATATTTCACCAAGATTCCATTTTGCCAGCAAAAATTATTTTCCCATGAATTTCTTTATATTTTCATCTCCATCCTCAGTGAATAAGCCTCGAAAAATGTACCAATATTTTTTATGTGTGTATCATATAACATTTATTTTAATGTACTTTATAAAATACTTATTAATGCTTGTGGAAGAGTCATTATCGACCTCCGGTGATGATGTCGGACGAAAGGAAATTTTTCTTGTATTTTTTTTGTTAATTCTCTTATGCATTTATATAAAATGTTTCGAGTTCCCATCACAAAAAAAAATAAATTTATTATCTAATTTGATTTACAACCTCACCTCGAATGATTCGAAAATGAGCGACAAAAATGCTTGAGAGAGACAAAAATAATATTAATTAAATTAAAACAAATAAAAAGTCTTTTTTTTGTTTTATATGAAATCATAAAATTAAAAATTATTACAAAGAAACGGAAATTTACCTGGAAGATGTGGCATCGGCAATGATTTTTAATGGACTCAACCTCGACAATATTTCAAATGATGAAATATACACACATGTATGGATGAATGTATGTAGAAAGAGATATTTGATTTCATTAAAAGTAGTTCTTGTCACAGAAACAAACAGTCCAACAAAATATCATTCGGACTTTGAAATGATGAATTAACGGAAAGTTGAGGTAGCTTATTAGATATATTTGTGGTTAAGGCGCATTTTTGATATTCGAGACTTGTTGATAGAGGTTTAATACTAATTGGAATTTTTGAGTTCTTGCATGCTCACGATAAGGATGCTCAACAGTTTATTTTTATAAGCATCTTGTTTCGAGATTCCAAATCAGGGGTGTATCCTGGAGGGAGGGAGTTTTGGTGTCAAACTCCACTACTTAAAAAACCTTAGTTTAAAACAAAAATATCATGATTGGAAGATATATCGAAAAAAGGTCATGATTTGAAAAAAAACCCCTCTCAAAAAAACCATATTGGATACATCCCTAACCCCAGTAAAGGAGCATCAACGATAACACTAAAGATACTGTTCCTATTCATAGTAACCCTGGTAGTAGCATGCGATAAAAACCTGGGTTCGAGTTCTGGGATACGTTTTTTGGAAGTTTAATTTTTTCTACTAATTATTCAAACTATAGTTCATTAAGTATCGAAACCAAGTTCTAACAGACGCTTATAAGCCTTAGTTATAGTTTGAGACATTAGCTATTAATATTCTTGGACAGGGACTCATATATTGAGATAAAGCGTACATGGGATTGGCATGAACCCAAATCCAGTGAAGATCGAGCTCCCAGCCTTATCATTACAACTAACTAGCTATAAAATAGTTTTTAAATATTTTTAGTTAACTTTATGTTTCAAAATCATAAAATCCCTCCCCGTCAAACTGCAACCGCCAAACCCACCCAATCCGCCCAAAATTTTTGCTCATCTAAAAAAATCAGAAATATAAAATTGAAATAAATTTTTATTATGTTTCTCATCATAAAATCAAAGAGTTATGACTGAGATTTATATATATTTGAAGATGATACCTTCTCATGAGTTCCCATAAAAAAAGAAGTCACTCGATCGATGTTTTGAGGACGTAGAGGAATGCGATGAAGCGGTAAAACTCTTCAGAATCCAAAAACTCGCTTTTGTTTTTATAGAATAATAAATTAAACAATTTTTTTTCGTTTTTATTTTCATAAAGTTTTTATTTTGTTTTATTTTTCTTTTTTTCCAATTCAACTCATAATTTGAATAGATTTTTATCAATTTTAGTTGGAATATGGAAGCTCGATATGGACATAACTTTATGCTTATTAATATTTCTGTCATCACGTATTTATGTTGTGGCTATATCAAGATTCACTTTTTCCTCCTTCTTTATCGTCATTGTTGTTGATTTTTTTGTTAGGTATTATTTATTAAGAAATTCATCGCAAAGTCGTGTCTGTGGGAAAATATTTTAAATAAAATATTATTTATTCGTGTTTATTGAGGATGTAATAAAATTATGACAGTTCTTGATTTCGGAGAATTTTTAGCATGCTGAATGTGTCGTGTGAATACCAGATGAATCATGGAAAAGGATTATGTTTCAAATTGATATGATCAAACATAATCTGGGAACACACGTGAGGTTGTGTTCGGAATGATTTGCGAAGTTTGTTGATGTTGTGAGAAAGTTTTTGATTTTACTGAGAACCTGTTCAGTTATGATATTCAATATTAAACGGTTTTGAAGGTTTCGAATAAGGTACACTAAACTTTCTATCTAGTTCTAGGAGCAGAGGCGTAGCCAGGGGGTATTTTGGGAACAAAACACCCCCCTCGATGGAATAATTCTTCGATTTGCAAGGGTTTTTTGAGAAAAGGATCAAAAACACACCCCCACCCCTCCTTTGTTTTCATATTTTGCCCTGACTAGGAACATAGATAGAGTAGCATTGATCTAATCAGAGGTATATTGTGTCCAGGATTTGGGTGCTTTTTCACTGTTCTAGCCATATCAACTCGGTTTGTGTGATGTCTGCACACAAATTGTGGCTAGGTACATTGCATTGATATACCCTGGGTCATGCAATTGTACAGAGTTGGAAATCAATCGTCATAAATGACAAAAAGCATAAAACAAACATAAGTCTCATCTGGATGTTCTTCGCATCAAAAACAAACAATAAATTTTCATTTTATAAATCCATAATTAAGTTGTAATAGCTGTTGCTAGATCTCTTAAAAATTGTATTGAAATACTGAAAAGCAAAAATAAAAATAACGTTTTTTTTTTAAAAAAAAAAAGTGTCCAGATCCATCTTGAATATAAGATGATTCATATTTTAACCTTCCCTGGTTACAGGTAACCCCCTGTTAAGTACATATGTACTCTAAGGGGTCGTTTACTTATTATGCTCACTTTATAGGATAAAATTTGTAACTTGAGGGAGGTGGGTCTAAAAAATTGCTGTTCTTCTTAAAGTTTTAAGTGAACAAACCCTAGACCTTTTCTTTATTTTAAATTGTAAGGCCTTTTAGAGAGTGTTTCCCATGGTGTATCCAATATATCCTCTCGAGCATGTACCGAAGTAGTGTCCTGGAGTTTAATAATTGACTGATACTAAAAAGCTGCCTAACTTGGAGGTTTAAATTTCCAATTTGTAGGAATCGAACCCATGCCTTCATAAAAGAGAAGTTTCAAGATAACTACTAGATCACATATACTTATTTCTATCGTATACCAAGTTAGTCTACATTTTGTCTACATACATGCCATCAGAACATATATACTAAGTCTGGATCTGTTAATAAATTATCAAAAATTAAGATTTTGAATTTTAAATGAACTCCTGATGTTTTCAAAATTCTTTTTTAATAAGTTTCTCCTCATTATCGATTATTAATGATCTCATGATCCATATGATAGCTGCTCACAATGTTATCAAACATACAGAAATGCTGCCACTGTAGAAAAATCAACAGCAAAACTAAGAAAGCTAATAAAAAAAAGTTTCCCATAAAAAATTGCCAAACAACACCAGAAGCTTCTCACTATGCCATTCAAAAATCTTTTGAAACGACTAATTAATGAATTAATTAAATTGCCGAGGCACCACAGCCGGTTATAGACATATATATTTTATAACCTATCGATTTATATTTTGTTGATATTTTGTCTTTCTCATCCTCTTCACATTTTCTGTGATATTAAATATATATTTTCGTGTGTCTTTATCGATTGTAAATCTTTCCATTTAAATTATAAATTATGAAATATTAATGGGAAGCGATTAAATTTTGACATGGGAAAGATTTTTTGAGAGTCTGAACGATTCTTTTTTTATGAGGATGAAATTTTTTAGAGCTAATATGCAATTAGTGATAGACAGCACAACTAAGTGGTTGTTATGACTTTATGGCCATGCAATTGTCTTGACTGTGAGCAATTTGACACCATAAGATGTACTTTTAATGGCTATTAGAGAGAATTTTTCATATTATGTTGCTGTTACTGCCTCGAGAAATATTTAAATTACATCATAATGCACCATAATATGTAGTTAGCCATAAAAATTATGACACTGATGAAATCATTTTTCAACAATTTAAAATTAAATTAAATGTGTTATTGTTGCTAATGGAGGTGCTGTGTGCTATGAAATAGTTGTGTAAGAGGTCTGTAAAATGATGGAGTTTTATTTTATGGAAGGCATGTAATGGTGGTCATTCTAGTATCTAGGAGGTGATTTATTATAATTTTTGAGCCGATCAGAGTTTTCTTTCATGGAGTCTGATTTTGAGTGTCTTAGGGTATTGCGCAAGCAGCACACCAGTGTGTCGCGGTACACAGGTTGAACACCACTGCCTTATGGTCCCGCATCACCCTGGTTGTTCAAAATTGCTCCAAACTTAAGGCTACTAAGATACCAAGAGCTCCTGTCCTTCTTTTAGATCAGTGATGGGCAACCTGCATACCACGACACACCTGTAATGATGGATTTTTGGTACCAGCACTAAAATAATTTTTGGTATTTCACCATTTGCCATAAAACTTCTATCAGCAATAACTCCCAAAGTCCAATAAAATCCAATGACTTATTTAAAAGAAGTTTCTTGTCCTTTCAGCATTAGTCATTACCGGTACAAATAATCACTTTTTTCATATAATAAAATGTAATAAGATCTCGGTACTTTGTAATACATATTAATGAGCAAAAATCTCACATAAATTCTCACTCTCATGATTATTAATTTTCCTCGCTTAACCTCCTTCACTAACTTAAATTTAATAGTTATTATGATTATTAATAATGTTATGACAAGGGCATGAAGAGAATTAAAATTAATTAAGACTCATTTTTTATTACATAGCATAAAAAAGCGCATCTAAGAATCACATAATAAAATATAACAAATCTCAGATCATTTGTAGTGACAACAGAATTGTACTTTATTAAAAAATTGTGTTTCTCGTAAATATGAAAAATATACAAATTAAGTTATGTGATCCATTTGGCCTTGCAATGAATTATTATTCCCCCTTTTTCTACTTACTCTTCTTCTTTTCTGAGCTGTCTTTAAGACAAAAGTGAGAAAAACTTTCTTCTTGTTGCACTTTTAATTGGTTTTTCGTGACAAAAATAGGATTAAATAGTTTTGAGCGGTTTGTCTTTTATTTTGATGGTTTTTAGTTGGAAAATTCAGAATTTATGGAAAACAACACTTTTCATTAAATTAATATTTCTACAAATAATTTAAAAAATACTATTTTGAAACTTTTTTGAATTTTTTTTAAAAAAATGATAATTTTTTAAAATATTGTTAATTTAAAAAAATATATGTTAATTATTCAAAAAATGACCCTTTTTTAATTTAAAGAATATATATGTATTTCTTAATTTTTTTGAAAAGGTATTTTAAATTTTTCCAAAAAAAACTTTATTTTTTTTATTTTTTTTCCAAAAAAAATTGATTTTTTACTTTTTCTATTTCAATTTGTTTCTGATTTTTTAATTTTTTACCAATTTACAATTTTTTAAAATAAATTTTAAATTCTATTATTTTTTTTTATTTTTTCTAAAAAAATTGATTTTTAACTTTTTCTATTTCAATTTGTTTCTAAATTTTTTAATTTTTTACCAGTTTGCATTTTTTTAAATAAATTTTAAATTCTTTAGAATATAATTTTACATTTCCTTTTAAATCAAAATTTTTAATTCCTTTTTAAAATTCAAATCCTAAATTTTTATTTTAAAATAAATTCTTAATATTTTTTAATTTTTATATTTCTTCCTCTTTGCTTTTTTAATTTTGAATAAATTTTTAAAATTTTTATTTATTTTTATTAACAAAAAAATATTTTAAATTTTTGAAAAAATTACCCTCTTTTGGCTTCTTATTAAAATTCAATCTCAACTCAACTGCACCCTAATCAATTAATTTTAATAACTTTCATACTCATAGTTTTTGTTTTAACCTCTTATGCATGTTTAATTTATTACAAAGTGACTTAAATATCCATATACGTGCGTGCATTTCACTCTCCTTCATTCTTCTACACACATTTTAACTACATTTGCCACAGAATATTATAGCAATAACATTTTTCACATATTTTCTTTTTCTTCATGTTTTTACCGTGTCGTATCTATAGTAAGTACACACATCTTACATCTTATGAGTGGAAAATGAGTTGAATTAAGAAGAAAATGAAGAAATATTTAAAAATTAAACTATCGTGACATTTACTGTGAATTTACTACGGATATAACATCCACAAAAACATTGTAATTTTCAGCTCTCGTTTTCTTCTTTATGGATCTGTTGTGTTTTTGGGTTGTTAAATTATTGTTTTTAAGAAATTTATTTATTGTCATGATATATTGTCGATTATGATTTCACTTAACGGCATGATGTAGTCAATTTTTGAAAAGAATTAAGGGAAATTTTTGGAAGTGAAATTTTTGAGAGATGGTACCAGTAATATTGTATAAATCCTACAGCTAAGGAATATTTCTTAAGGTAAACACTAATATACTAAGGGAGTAACCATGGGGAGGCTCTTGGGCACCCATGCTCCCTATATGGATACCAAAAATTCAAAAAAATTAAGGAGAAGATAAATTACTTTTAGACAGCAAAATATTTGAAACCCCCCATGTCACTTACACCCTACTACCTTGGGTACACCCTACTATCTTATGTGGATCATTCGTGGGTTCGATTCTTGTTAGAATCTATCTTATCTAAGGATTATTTTAAACATTGAATATAAACCATCAACTAATGATACCCCCACCACCATCTCACCATCTCATCAATTTCAAATCCGACCTTTCAAATCATTTCATCTTAGTATCAATGTCAGTCAACTTTTTCTACATTTCTCAACATTCTCTCGAAAGATCGCGTCAAAAATCACTCAAAATAATTGAAATCTTTCCAATTTGAATTATTTTTCTAAACAGTGATCTTCGCTCAATTTAACTCAATCCCATATGTTCATGACATGGACACTAATAGTCAAAAATTAACGTCATCATCATTAGTAAACAGCGATACTCATTTACCACATTTTCATTCATTAAATCTCATTCGAAATCTAAACTTAGCGACAATACAATGATCGTTCCTTCATTTCTAGCTCTCGATGATTCACATCCACAGTTTATTTTCATTTTCATTCAACTAAATAAATGCTCTCGTCTCTCATTTATGTATGTTTATCATAAACTCAATCAAAATCCAATAACATATTGTTCTGTATGCCACAATTCTATTACACCACACAGAAATTGAAAATATTGTATGTGCTATTGACCTACACGATCGCATGAAATGTTTAAACATTTTTTTTATTCTTCCTAATGATTTTTATAAACAGATAGCAAACTAGATTGGCAGGTGAAGTGCCTTAATTTGAAGAAAAATGTTTTGAACGAATTTCTTTCCCTTTTTTTATCGAACAAAAAATTGAAAACCGCAAATTAAATTATTAAATCAAATATAAAACCGCACATGATTGTTAGACAGACTGACGAGAGTGATCGCGTGCTTTCCAATTTTTGAGACTTGTGCCGGTAATTTGGAGTTGTTATTTCATATTTTTTTCTTTAATTTGTGTTTTATGGGAAATGTTTTTGATAGAGAAATTTTTGACATTGTGTTGGAAGTTTGTAGTTTTGACTGGATGTCATGATTAGGGCATTTTTAACTATTTTTGTTGGATATAGAATTTAAATTGGGGTTACTTTGGTTTGGGGTCCTTCTTAGTTGATTGAATTGTATGCTACAATCATGATTTTTCTTGGGGGCATTGAATAAAGATAGATTTGCAGTTGTAAGCTAGGAATAAAGCTAATTATAGACGGCAACAAGGTCATGGATCACACCATGTATTTAGACCCCCTTAACATTTTTAGAGGTTATATAAAGAAATAAATTTCTAAAAAATTCCAATTTTTCTCTGAAAACAAGGGACAAGGGGCCGTTCATAAAGGACGTCACATAAAAAAATGAAATTTTTAGACCCTTCCCTTCTCTATCGCAAAATTTTCTTATGTATGTCACATAGCGTCAGCACCTCCCCTCAAAACTTTATCATCCTAAAGAAGTAGTTTTAGTGATTGTTGTCCAATATCTGAAGAATTGGTCTGGTACCAACCCCCCCCCCCCCCCACAAGTGAATCCAAATCCCATTTTTCTGGAAAACTGCGCTTCACTCTCAATTTTTAATCACCATTCCAAAATTAAATCCAAACTTAGTTCTATTTAAAAATCATTTCATAAAATGTATATTTTGCGTGATAAAATTCAAGGAAATTATTCAAACTCAATTAATAACGTTTAGTTCGAGCAAAACTTTTCCTTCCTTTTTTCCGATTAAATCACATACACACAATCTGCCTTCCACACTTCAATCAAAACATAATAATCATAATAGAGTAACATGATGAAGAAAAAAAAACTTGTTGAAAATTATAAACAAAGTACACGCGCGCGTGTGGCAATTGAGTGGCGTAGAAAATCAAATTTAATATATTTTTCATATACCCGATGGGGAAATTGATAGTATAGTTTGCAGACATAGCGGAACTTGATAGAAACTGTTCCGTAATTGCCAGTTAACTTCTCAAGGGGTTCCAATGAACAATAAATGTGAGGGGAGGATTTATTGACAGTTAGAGTCATCAATAAAGTCATAAACAATAATTTTTCAACATTTCTTCGTCTCTCCTTCCATTCAGGTAGCGGATAGAGGCATGACCATTTAACCATTTGAGTATTCTTTATCCTTTCTTAATGACCCTTTAAATTTATGACATGCATCTTTCTTGGAATGCTCATAGTCTTGAGAATATTAATATTTTATGGCACTATTCCTATGAAAAGGTTAAAACAGAATATTTTGTAAACAATGGATTTTAACTGTAGGTGACTTTTTAGCCTGCATTTGGATAACATTTCTGTTTTTTTTGTGTGTATTTTAAACACGTGGAAATCGAAAGTCTTTCGTTTTTACTTTTAAGACATAAAATTATTAGTTTTTGAGGAAATGTTTTGTATGTTAATTAGAAGGACAAGCAACTGTGTTTAATAAAACAATTAATTCTTAACTGTAGTGGCTGATAGTCATTCAAAAATGTATGATTTAATGGAATAAATTTTATTTAACTTCATTTAATTAAGCTATTGTGTAAAATGATGTCAAAAATATTTAATTTTACGCAAACCAGCAGGACATTGAGTTAGATATGATGGTCAATTTAGAGTTTAATTTTATGAATTTTGAATAAGGCATAAGTAATGTCTGAGTACTGCTTCTGAGAGAATTTAATAAGAAATAGAACCAAAATTTAATCTAAATAACCGACTTTTATTTTTTTTAATTTCAAATTAAATCAAGTTAAATTTAAAAAAATATTTTAAGAAAGTGGAACAATTTTGAAGCAGACAATACATCAGATACCCTCCCAATATGTCTAAATTTATGAATTTGGGTACTAAGCTCAGCTGTTTAGAATAGTTTAAGTTAGTATTTTGCCTAACATTTTATTAGTTCCAATTAATCGAACATTAAAAATGATTGTACAATATTTGTACACTGCATTGGTTCGTGTCCCAAACAAGAAAAAATTTAAATCTTATATATATTTAGCATTAACCTTTTTTTGTAAATTTATCATAAAGAAATCAAACTGTTTAATAAATTTTTTTTATTTTTTTGTCATAAATTGATCAATATAGTTTAAATTAGTATTTTACCAAACTTAAAATAGATCTTGTTACTCAAAAACTGAAAATGATTGTACATTATTTGTACGACATGGGTTCAAATCCTAAATAAGAAAAATTTATAAACTTGTGCGTTTTTAATTAATACTTTTTTTGTAAATTTATCATAAAGAAACCAAAACTTTGAACTATTTAATTTTTTAAACAATTTTTTAAAAATAATAAATCTACACAAAAATTGACAAAATAGCCAAATCGTAAAGACAAACACCCAAAGTCAAACACCCAACAACAAAAAACAATGAAAATAATAACAACAAACTGTAATAATAACCGAAATATTAATGACAAAAGTAAGTAAATGTCACAACAATTTGCATATCAATAAAATTTTCAAAACACAAAATTTTTTGTGTTGTCTCACGATGAAATATTAATAATTTAATACTTTATTGTTTCGAAACGCCAAAAAAGCAGCAGTCGTATTTATTATTATTTCCTTTATTAATATGAATAATTTTTTCCTCTGTCATGCGAGTCATAAATATAAAAAGTTATCATTCACAAATTTCATTTTTTTTTCGGAAATTTATTGGCATTAAAGCAGGTTTTTTAATGAATATTCAGAGTTTCAGTAGATTGCTTTTGTTAAATAAAATTGTAGAGCGCAATAAAGATAATGAAAATATAATAATTTTATATGCACACCTCTGCAATCATTATGGAACAGAGAATGAAATATTAATGAGATTCAGATTTTATTTTCAATAATTTTTATGATAATTCTTTTTGGCTTGTTATCCGATGAGTGATTTTTGAGTGCGTTAAGGTTGGTATGCCTAGTTGCTGGTTTGATTGACAATTTTGATTAATTTTGGAAATTAGTCAAATTATTAGATGTCTTTAGAGACCTGATCCCCCCTCTATTCAGAAAAATGAACTTAAACCCTAGCCTGAAGCACAAAAGATGGATATTCAGGCTTAAGTTCTCTAAAAACGACCATATTCCAGTTCTGAGACTTGTTTCTAGTACCAGTTATGGTATACTCTATCATACCCATATCTAATCCCTAGGGTACCCCAGGTTGGTTAGGTAGTACCCCAATCAACTCTAGAAACCGAATCCTGATACAGCAAAATAGTTGCATATCAAACGAAAGGTCATCAATTTCGATGTTCTGGACATCCTTGAACCAAATTCATCTCAATCACTTTCCATCATCAAATGCGCACCAAACCCCACTCTAACTCAAATTTCCAACTCATCCATTCATCATTGTAAATTTTTTATTTATTAACGGAATATCTCGTTTTATTATTCATCGGAAACAATGTCCATAACATTAATATGAAAGAGAATAATTGCGATATACATTTTTGAAATGGAATTTTAAAAAAATTATTCATAGTGAGAGATTTACAATTGTTTCAGTTGTCGCTGGCCGTTTATGATGATAAATTTGTAGCATAAAAATAACATAAAAAGCATTTTTGTTTTCGTCAGACGGATGACACACCTGTTTTATGTAGTTTTTGATGCAAAAGGCTCTCTGGTTCACTTGCTACACTGTCAGTACTGTATACACATAAGTATTTTAGTAAGAATGACAAACACTTTTCTGTGTCTCTTTTCTCTATTTTATGTGTGTTGTTTTTCAAGTTGAACATGTGTTCCTTGTGATGAAGTTTTTCGGTAGGATGTTAAGGAAGAAGGTATGGTAAGGATTGAGGAATTTTGAAGGGGTTTGAAGAAGGTTTCTTATGAAAATATTGATTTTAAAGAAAGTTTATCCAAAATTGATCTAAAATTTACATTATGGACTGGTTTTTTGGTATATCCTAAGGTATAAACTGTCCCAGGGGTTACCGTAGGGGTATATCCTAGTACATACTTCTGGGGGTACCCCAGAGGGGTGTATACCCTAGGGTGTACCTAGCAACTTGCCCCAGATGCTCAAAATTATAGTCAATAATAAATTTTTGAGAATTGAACATGAAAAATTGAATTTCTAAAGCAGTTCCACGTGAGATCCAAAAAAGTATTCCTTCTTTTGTAATTTCCAGCAAACAATTCATCACAAGGGACGCAAACTTACACAAGAAAACATAACAAGACCAATAAGACATGACGACGTGCTAACATAACAAATATCTACAAAAAAAGAAGAAATAAAGTGTCAAAAACTTTTCATTTGCAGTTGCAATCTCGTCTCTCCTTAATTTAATTCACATGATTTTGCTTTTTTTGTTAGAAAATCACATAAATATAAAAATAGAAACGAAATTAAAGCCATCAATATTTCTACATTCTTGACCCATTCGACCATAACATTTCATTATTCTCTTACAAATGCCCTCATAGAATTTTTTTTCTGTGACAAAAACTGTTTAATGCGGAAATTTATGCGAGTATCGAAAATATAAAAATTTCATTTCTGATAAAAATGCTTTTTACAATACATTAGGGACTTGATCCTCTCATTCACAGTGATTGAGATACATTTACCAATAACATGAATTATGTGTTTCATCTGTAAATTGTTTTATAAACAATTCTCACTGGACATGGAGTAAATAGATAGGCAATAGGCAGTCGGATCAAGGGGTCAATTCATCAAAGAATCAATATCGATATATTATGTGAATCCTAATATGTGCAGCATGTAACATAGTAGAGAGGAATGTAAAATTGTTCAAAGGGTCATTTGTGAGTGACGTCAATTGAAAAATTGGATTTTTGTGCAGCTTTAGACCTCAATATTGATGTTGGACTTCATTTATGGATATCATTTTCAAAAATTGCAAAAATACAGGGGCTGGTTTCTAGGGCTACCCTAGGGTAGGGTAGGAGTACTCTTGGTAGAATAGGGTAGTCCTAGAAAGCAGCCTCAGTTCTAATGTTCTTTGACCTCATTTCTGAATGTTGAACGTCATTTATGAAAAACCCCAGAAAAAAACTTCCAAAAGGGCAATTCATGTTAAAATATTAATACTTTTACTGTCCAGTTGTGTGTATGGGCAAATAAAAAGGGACATGAAAGACGAGAAAGACAAAAAATTAAAAATTCATGACAAATTTTTCCTTCTTGTTATTGCTGCTCATGCGGGACAGTAAATTGGATAGATAGATACAACACACAAAAAATGAAGTAAATAAGTAAAGTAAAAGGGTTTTTGTCAATGTTTTGTAAGTGCTTACAATGTTATTGCATTTTCAATTACTTTATGGGGGTTCCTCTACAATAACAGACAAAAAAATGATAGAATTGTTTGTATCTTTTGGACTTTTACATTAATATTTCTGTTTTGTTTTGATCATGGGAGGGAAATTGAGAGTCTTTTGTGGAATTGATTTTTAGGAATGGAGAAAAAAATCAGTTTGGATATGATTTTTAAAAAAAGATTGTTTTTTGTTAAAAATTTTAGTTGTATTGCAAAAAAAGTATTTAAATGGAATTAAAGTTGACTTAAGACAGTGATGGACAATCTGTACACCGCATCACACTAGTTTGCCATGAGATTCAGATGTGCAGCAAAAATATGTAATTTCTAGAAAAATTCATGTAAAAAAATAAAAAATAAATTTGAAACCTCGATTTCAAGATAAACATAATATGAGATTGTTAGGATTTGAACCTTGGAAACTTTGATGTTTCTTACAAAGAACTTAATTTTTTACACTTTTCATATTGAAACTTTAAACATTTTGCCATATAAATTAACTTAGCCATACATCCAAACAATCGCTTCATACCCCTCCCCCTCAAAAAGAAACCTTTGTAAATATAAAATATTTCATCCATTCAATATCACCTTCAAAATTGCACGAATCAAAAGAACGTAAAAAAAGATGAAACTGAATAATACTTTAAGTGATGTGCTTAATGTGCATTCATTTAAATTTCATTCCAATGCTTGACTTTTCACCTTCTTCATCTGTACATAAATGAGTATGCTCTGCTGTTTGATGAATAAAAAGAAGCACACAAAATTCATTCTTTCCTTCGTCTTTCCTTTCTGAATTTCTTTTATTTTAGCATATATACAACAAACACAAAAAAATAAGAAGACAGAATGAGCAGATTGTGGCAGGAAAGCAAAAAGAAGTTGATGTGAAGTGAACATTGAGCATTTATATATACATACAGTGATACCGTGTGAAAATGGAATTAAGGCGGATATAATGTATCATATCATGTAATTGTACACATTTTATTTATTTTGAATATGAAACTCTATCACACTTTTTTTACGACATGCTCCAGCGATCAATGGCACATAAAAAAATTTATAAATACATGCATATACTATAATATGTGGAATATTGTCACAACAAACGGCCAATTATTGAGCGTCACACATTGAGATTGAAAATTAAACTGAGAAAGTTGGAAGTGTTTTGTGCGGCAGGCATCAGAACGAAAAAAAAGTCAAGTAAGAGAGGTATGGGTGGATAGTGGATAAAGCGCATTTTTTATTTTGAATGATTTTTTGATGGAAAATGGATATTTCATGAAATTATTGATGTTTTGGTTCATAGGTTCAAGTATGATAAGCATGGATAAATATAACATAAAGCGCATTTCTAAATAATATCCAAAATAACTCGAATAATACCTAAAAGCAACCCAATAACTTCTCAAAACCCCAAACTGCCTCAATATCAACATAGTCCACACAGCACTAGCACAAAACATTCATCTACACAACCCAAGGAGCATGAAAAAAACATATAACAGTCAATCAAATTGAATTTATAAAGAGGACATGCCAATGGATGAAAGGAGAAGGTGTTGAAATGGACTGCAAAATTGACTTTGAAAATCTCTCTCATTTTGGCCGATGCAGCATGAATTGATAGAATCTGAGTCTTTTTTTTCGTGTTACTGAAAGGGATAAAAATGAATACAAGTAGCAATGAATAATAAAATAAAAAATGTGCAGCAAGAAATCTCAAAACACACATTGACATTGTTTTCTTATAGCTCATCGTCGTGAGACTTTTATCACCTTTTAGTCATCCTCTCCGTATCCAGTGATTCTCTAAAGTAAAAGAGGCGAAAGAAAGGAATAAAAAAAAATTGCACATAACTACGCGAAAAGCGACAAAACAAAAACTAATAAATTTTTATGCATCGATTGTCATTTTTGCCTCATTCTTCAATTCGAGCCCTTTTCATCTTTCCTCACACAACATCGACTCTCTTACTCGATATTCACCGATGTCCGATAGTGAGATGAAGTTTATTTTGAAGAATTTATTTCACGTGAAATGCTTAAAAATTTATTAGCAATTTTTTCTCAATCTTTGCCTTATGTCTTGGTAATATTTTTGTAAAAAAGGGGAAAAAATGCTTTAAAAATACTAAAAATAATAACTCTTTAAGTGAGGATCATTTTTTGAGCGCGAATATCAGGAACAAAAAAAGCAATACAACATCGAGTTTTAAAGTATTTTTGGTATCCTTTCTTAAGGATTTGAACCTCGGAAAGATGAGATAAATCTTCTCAAATAACAATTTAATTCTTACAGAGTTAAGGCTTATTTTATTTATTAAGTCAATAAAATGGTCTACAAAAATAATTTCTAATTCAGGGATCGTTCGCAAATTACGTCACGCTTTAGTGAAAGAGGAGTCGAAGATTTATAACAACTCAAAACAATTTTAATTATATTTGAAAAATTTGTGGAGTCAAAAAAAATTATTTTTGTCTGACGTAATTTATGAATGACCCTCTAATTTTTTGAATGAGTAATTTTCAATTTTCTCATCAAATTTTAAAATGATCTTCTCAATCACCCACTAATCTATTACGTAACGCAAAAAAACGACTTTCAGACCCCCTCTACCTCTTTGAATTTCCATGAAGAAAAATTTCTTTTGTTTGAATTGTCACAAAATCTCAGACCCCCCTCCTTAAGCGTTACGTAATAAGTGAACGGTCCCCTAAAAAATTTGAGAAAATCTCCATCAATTTTGCTGATTTGACCCCCAAAAGCTCTTTTTGAATACACCCCCGTTCCCCTAACTATTCCATCCACGCTAACACCATTCTCAGCTCACAACCACCTCAACTTTAACTTATAATAACGAACCAAGCGAGAGAAAAAAAATATTCCATCCAACAATAATCGACATATTCATAGTTGACAGCATCTGATATCTGATAGCATTTAGTACACAATATAATATATACACACAAGGCAGTGCTGAATGTGCTCGAAAGAGATGGATAGTATAAAAATCGAATATTCAGCATTTGTTGAAATTTGTGTGAAAAACAAGTGTGAAAAGAAAAACAAGAAAAATCAATAAGAAAAAGCCGCTTTATGTTGATTGCTTCGCGCTATTACAATACTTTTTTTCTGCCTTTAAGCCTTCTCGCTGTTGACTGTGCAGCTATGTTCCTTTTTTCGGCTACGACGGGAAAAAAAGAGAGGAGAAAAAAATTCACGAGAATTGACTTTAAGAAGAGAAGACGACGGAAAGAAATATTCTTAAAAATTTTTGAATGGTTATTATAAAATATCTCAAAAAAAGGGTTAAAGTTGTGTGATCGAGGTGTTATGGGATGGTTAAGGCGCATTTTTGTCATCTGGTCTACAAAAAGAGACTTGACAGGTACCCAGGTACCTACATTTTGATACCCAGTAATAAGACATCAAAGCACTAGACCACTGTAACACCAAGCCATTTCAGCTCACTATATGAATCTCTCTGGTTCGAAATAAAATTATAAGCTACTTAGGATCTGACTTAGCTTCCATTAAATTTAATGTAGGCTGGTAGGACAGGTGGGGGTCATTCAACCTAATTGGTTATTGATAAATTTAACTTTTCGATCAACAAACTTGTTATAAGGTAGCAAAGTGGATTCTAGAGTATCAAGCCATATGTCATTGAATCTGTCTGCATTAAAGTAAGTCGACTATAACTGACTAGCAAGGCAAAAGACCATAAATTTTTTTTTGCAAGATCGTGGGTTCGATTCCTGCCATAATTAATGAGATAATTAAAAATTAAATTCACATCTCAGATGGACAATCAGACAAACCACAACATCCAATCCACCTCATCCTAAAATACCACCTAAAAACCCACAAAAAACATCCAGCAATGCTTCTGAAAAATCTTTCCTCAATTCGAAATAATAAAAAAATTCAAAGTTATTTGCAAAAGCATGAAAAGAAGATTCATATCAATCGATGATTTATGCAGCACTGTTCCGACGAACATTTGTGACAATGTTTTTTTTGGAAGTTCGCATGTATGCGAAGCAGCATTCGCATGTAACACGGAAACAGTTCACCCTCATTTTACTATTATTCTGTGTCTATGTGAAATTGAAAGGAAATCAATCTTCAAACTCACCCACACACACATGCACGCATACAGATTAAAATGAAAATTCCATTCTTGCTTTAAAATTTCCTTTCATTGTCTCGACTTCTTCATCTCTGATTTGCTTCTTTATTCTTCTGCCTTATTTTTTTTGTGGAAAATATCTTTATAGCCGCTTCATGTAACAAGACATACACATAGTATAATGTAAGGGAATTGAAGGCAATTGAAAATAGCAGCAGTAACAGCAACAACAACAAAGTCGTTATGTTTTTTTGTGTCTCTCTGTTTTTTTCGTATCTTGCGGCACTATTGTTACCCGACAATTGTCTTTTTGAAAACGTTATTACGTTCAATATTATAGCTTATTATGGATGTGAATAGATTAGCTATTAGAAGCGGTTTGGATGGGTGAATCTCATGATGTTATGGTCTTGTTGTGTAGATTATGGAGAGAACAGGATGTTTATAGGAATTAAGACTCAATTGATATGAAATTTCAGTTTGGAGTGGGTAAATAGTTTGAAAATGACTTGAAGACTAGTGCACAGTCTGAAGGAAATTGAATTCTGTCAATTTGTGTATGATAGGTTCGACTATGATCTTGAACTTATTGTATTGAGTATAGTTGACCCAGACATGACCTAACCCCTTTAATGTTGTGTATTATAGACTTGGACGTGACCTGGGTTCAATTATATTGTATATTGTGGGTACAGGCGTGATCTGAATCCTGTTTGATTTTATACGGTTTGCACAAACGTGACCTAGCCCCTTTTAAACTATAGCTTCTAGATTAGGGATACATGACCCCCAAAAAATGCGCCTTAAACCCCCCCAAACACCCAATGACTTTCCTACTTGTTTTGTTTTTATAATTTTTTGCATGTAGCACAGCAAGCTAAACAGCAAAAGTAAAAAAAGATTAAAGGCAAGCGAGGAGTGGGAACTATTGAGAACAATAATAATATGTTCAATTTATTGCATGACCTTACACCATTCGAAACGGTTATCGGGCGAGAAATTATAATTGAATATATGAGCAGCAGCAAATTATTGTAGATCTATTTTAATGGAATGTTAAGTGCGCTCATGTGTTCTATATGGATAGCTGTGTGTTCATATAGTGAAGATATTGTTTATAATTTGAGGTGTTTATTGAATGAGAAGCTTCTTTATAGTTTAATAATTTTCATTCCTTTCTTTTCTTCTTCTTCCTTCAATCGATCGACTTAGTTTAGTATGTACTTAGTTCCTATTATTAGCATCTAATGTAATATTTTATTCTAATCGATTTTTCTTTCTAGATAGAATTATTTGAATTTTGTAAGCTTAGGTGTTGTAAGTTGAACGATTTACTATTTATTGCTAAGGTTGATTGCGTAGTTTGTTATTTAATTGGGATATATTTTATGGAATATTGTGGTTTATGGGTCAGAAATTTAAATTACTTTTTATAGGGATCTTAGATGAGTCAGACCCCCTAAAAAATGTTTTCTACATCTTTGCTTTAGAATTCTCTTAATATAGCCTTGGATATTCAAAATGAATCAAATTTTAAGGATTTGAACCAGTTTTATTTTGAAGACTATAAATGTAAGGTCATAATTTGACCATATTGCAATTATACTTTAGATTCATTTCAAAATATAACAAAATTTTCAATTAAATAACATTTCCACATCATTAAATCAAATCTCCTTCTAAATTACACAAAATAATTGTCAAAAACTAATTTTTTAATTCCAATCGCAATTGTTTAAATTTTTATCAAAAACTGTTCAATAGCTCCGAGTGTTATTGATTAGTCACATCTGTTTCTACATTGAATTTGTTGCTCCTAGTAAACATGAATGTAGTACACAGATCAGATTGTATTATTGATTTTTTAAAGTATCTCTAATTGCTACACAGCTTAAACTTCAATTCAAATTGTTTACTTCTTCCATCTCTCTTTTTTTGGCAAATTTTAATGCTTTTTTTGTTTTGTTTTCTATCTTTAAGATGTTGAAATGTTCGCTTCTGTATTATGTAACTGTAAAATTTTATTTTACACTATTCTGCTTCCTTTTATTTTATTTTATTTACTATTTGCCATTGTGCTACATTTTTTGGTAAACATCTTAAACTGTTGATGATTTTCCGAGGCCTTAAATTGAAATAAAATTCTTGAATGAGAAAACAAAAAGTCATTGAGACATTTGAGTCACACACAAAATTGTTCTGTTATGTCTGTGAATGTTACTACTATGATGGTTTTGGAATTGTAAGTTGTACGATGAATGAAATCCGATCGATTATTTTTTTTGTGTTTTGTTGATTCTTTTAAAGAACTGAGTTTAAATTAATTTGTTTTTTGGATATACTTATGGTGGTTTGGATGTCTTATCAAATGGATGAAATTTCACTTTTATTAATTTGATACTTTGTTAGTAATGGACACTACTTTTATTATTCTTAAGGGGTGGGGTACAATTGATTAGTTTTGTGAAACTAATTTAAGTTCATGACTTTAATGACCAGACAAAATCCACCGTAACAACGCCAGGGTTCCCCCTAATCTATTTGAAATTTTACCGTTATACCATTGACGTAGCAGTACCTCAACGACTACATTATGCCGCTCGGGATCGTTCACTATCAAGATCCATTTATAAAAATTAAACAAGATTCAATTGGGTTTCGAACCCACAACTTCAAAATGAAGACCTCAAATTTCTAGTAGGGGACCTTAACCATTCGGTCACATATCCATATAAATGTATCCCTTTTGACCAGTCTGCTGACTATGGGTTCGTAACCTCTTTCATACATAAATTCAACAGATATCCAAAGCGGCAAACCACACTTTTTTCCGTCAGAGCAACCTCACATTTTTTGTCATTTGACCATTATAACGTCGATGTAGCGGTGCCCTAATGACTATGTTGTGCCACTCGGGTATGACGTTAAGAACATAAGTTTGAAATATCAAATTATAAATTTTGAAAGAAGTCAGCTGATAAAGGTGACATAAAATTCAAAATTCTACATTTTAAATTAAGAATAAATTTTAAAAATATTACTTTTGTTTCCATAAATGCATTTTTAGCTACAACAAAGTCTATTCAATGTCAGGCATTGAAAAAAACAAAATACAAATACGAGAAGTATGTTTGTGCATTTATTTAATAACGTGTCTCAGTAACTTCCTCATTTTTAACAGTAAAAATTCACGAATTCAAATAAAAATCAGAATCTAAAAATTATTATACAAAAAATTCATCAAAACTTCTCGCAGAAGCTCAAAAAGGAATTAAATTTAGTAGAAATCAGTCAAAAAAAACCTCTAATTACACCCTTTAATAATTTGCATTCTGCATTTCATTTGAAAACAATTTGAATCTCTAAAAAATATAAAATTCGCTCGAAACAATTTCATTCAGTCATAATAGCAGCGAGAAAATAAAATAAAAAATATCGCCCTAGAGCTGACAAGCGATCCTTTCCATTTCAACTCTAATCTCCTTCTGGCAACCTTTTTTTCTGTTCTGTTGAAGGAACTGAAAAGGAAAAGAAGACGAGAGAAAAAAAAATCATAATTTTTGCTGTACTTATCTCATCTCACTGGCAATATAGCTTGTGCAAAATAAATAATAAGAACAAGGAGAAGGCAAGCAGAAAGAAAATAATATAATATAGAATATAAAAATGCCATAAGACCACCTCTTTTCTCAATTTCATGAAAAATGTAGATTATAAGTCAGCAAAAAAAGGCATAAAGATTTTTATATTCTACTTTCAGCTATAATGCATAATATTTTTCTCTCCAAAAACGATATTTATAATGTATGTATGATGACGATGATGAAGCATCACATGACTGTGTTTGTGGATTTACATTCTCCATACAGTCACTGTATTTGTGCCAATTCCCCTTTTTATTATCCAGCCGGCATCTGTGGTTGTAAAGTGGGTGTGTTTCTGTACTCACAAATACTCTCACACTTTTCGCTCTCAAATTATTCTGTTGCTGCTTCTTTTCTTTTCCTTTTTGTCAAATAAAATATTTTTCCATCCATCATTATATGCTCTCTGTGTAGAAAATCTCATTTGTGAAACTTACTGTGTACGATATAATTCTTATCATCATTTATTAATATACATTTGCACAACGAATAATTATATTAATTCGCTTCTGCTGCTACTTGCTGATGCTGTATAAAGCTGCTTATACGAGCTTCACATTCGGAGGATTCTCAAAGATTAACATTTTATGGATTTTTTTTATATGTTTGTTGCTGTTGCTACTTCGAAGATGGAAGAAAATTTCATTTTGATGTAATTAAAAAGTGTGACTTTAATGAAATAAGAAATTCTTCTGATGAATATTAAAAGATGATGGAGCCCTTGTGAGGGTTTTTTGTCAGGATTGTAATTTTGAATGACAATTTTAATTAAGTTAGTTTCATAATATTGATGACATTACTGCATGAAATGAAAGGATTTGAACTTCATTTTTACCTGGTTAACTAAACTTTAATTTAAAGAAATAATAATTCATTGAGTTTCGAACTTAGGATCGCTGGGTTGGGGTGTGTTATGGTACCAACAGATTAGACTACACCACCACCGACCTACTTCAGTCATTTTTGTTAAATTGACAATTTTCAAATTTAAAAACAGATTTTCTTCAATTTTTCTCTCAAAAAACTTAAATTTCAATTTTTCTGAATCCCAAAAAAAAATCTGACAAAACATCCACAACATTCTCCATGTCACGAATGCAGAATAATGAACGACAGAAGAAAAAAAAATATTAAAATAAAAAATCTCTCATAAATTTTAATTTTAAATGGCGTCACAATTTCTCACTCGCGCTTCCCCCCATTTCCACTCATAAAGTGATTAAGACTCTTTTGCCTGTTTTGCTACACTTGATTGCCAACGAAATTGAGCATGAATATTTTTCGCCTCGATATTTTATTTTTTAATCGTTTTATCGTCTTCTTTTTTTTTGGATTTTTTTTTCTTCATTTTCTGTCGTGACAATCATAAAAAGTTTTTTTTTCTCATCTGTATCGTAAAAATGGATTTTAATTACGGTTCTATTTCATATTCATTCATGTGCGAAGGAAACAAAAAAATAATTTTTTTTGGTGTGTGCATGAAAAATAGACAGGGGATTCGCGCATCAAGAGAAATTAAGAAGACGAAGAGGAAATAAAATAATTCTTTTTTCTTATTTGGTGAAGAAAATAAGAAAATTTGAAAATTGAAGTTTTACACGGGCAATTATAATTTTCATGGTAAGTATTTAGAATGATTAAATGAAGAAAATTGGTTGGATTCATTTGGGTGAGGATGATTTTTTGTGTGATGTTCTTTGAGAATTTGTGGATTTTTATTGAATTTTAGGTGTATGGAAAATATTAAAATTCATTTTATTAAATATTTTGTGATAAGGATATGTGAAATAAAAATTGAGAGGGGTGTATGGCACCAAAGAAAGGGATACAGTACCTAAATATTTTTAATTAATATTAAAAAATTTGAATTGCTATTTTTTTTAAAATCATATTCAACTAAAAATTTCAATTAAGCTTCAAAGCATACTAACTAAGATCAGAAAAGTTCTACAAAATTGAAACATAACCTCAAAAATTTAAAATTTATTTTAAAAAGTTAAAAATGTCTTGAAAAATTCACAAATTTTTTTTGTAACCTCAAATAAGTTATCAAAGTTGAAAACTTGTTTAAAAAATTAAAATTTGTCTCATAACCTTAAAAGAACCTCAACATAACCTCAAAAAATTCAACCTAATTATTACTATTTAACCTTCACAAAAGTCCCAAATAATAACTTTAAAATATCCCAAAGTCATCCATATTACGACTCAAAAATTATTTCATTTCACGGATTTTAAAACTATTTTTTTCCTCATCAAAAAAAATTTTACATTAATTTTTTTCACATCAAAATAAAAATTAACAAAAAAAATTTAACAAATCATCACCAGAAAATTTTTATTTCCATTTGATCTAAAATTCCGTGACAGTTGTTTGATAAATCAACAGTAAAATTGAAGTTCATTATACTCTCTTAAATAGTTCACCATGAGTGCCTCTATTTTCATCTCTCGTCGCGGTTTTTTTTACCATAAATTTAAAGAAGAAGAACTGAAAATAAAAACATTTTTGTGAGACAAAATTAAACCCATTGCACGCGTTTCGAATGCCGAGTAGGAAAAAAGTTTTTTTTTTCATTCATAAAAATTGATTTTGAAATTCACGCGCACACACCTTGGAAGCGTAAACAGTAGCGATAATCAATCAATCTTGTGGATGAATAGAAATAGCTCGATGGGAGATGAGAGGATGTTCAAAGAGTTATCAAATTGAACCTTTCAGTAGCTACACATGCCACCAACATAAATTACATCCGATGGACCGAATAAACTTCTCCAAAATATTTTAAAGATGAAAGGAAAACGTCCAAGATTTAATTTCAAAAAAGTTTGACCACCTGCAGCTACCGATTTTTCAGGTATCGATCTATAATTCGTTGATGATGATCAGTCGAAAATTGAAATGAATGTTGGATGCCAATTCACTGTGAATCAGCTGACTGTTTCTCTTTTTCTCTTTCATTCCGATGGATTTCCATGAAATTTAAATAAGATTGGTATATAGCCATATTTGGAGTTAAACATGTTATCTACTTCTTGTCTGGTGACGACTTTCTTGAAGTTAGTGTGGAATTTGAGATATGTTTTGTAAATATTTTGGGATTTAAAGAGTGACAATTGTTATGTTGTTTGTTGGATTGGTGCGTGGTTGCAGCAATTAAGTGCTTTGGAACCTGAAAATTGTAACACCAACCCACCTATCCTGGGTTCGAATCTCGGCATGGACACATTGTTCTTTTTAGCGCATTTTCCAAACTCTGTTTGAAAGGCGCTATTGTCCTCGCTTTGTCCGTTATTCTGTCTGATCTCGTATCTACTTTCGCAGGGAAGGTCCAATCGACTTGAAATTTGGCACACTGGTAGCTTTCATATCTAGGACCAGACCGAAGAAAGGATTTTGGAATTGGTCACTTCCTTCCTGACTTATAGCCATTAGAAGTGACTGCTGTCCATACTTTTCATACATTTTTCATACAAATTTAACTTTTTTGTTAAAACTTTTGCATACCTTAACCGAATGAGCTGAAATTTGGCATGGAGGTTCCTTGGCTGTGTCTGATTATGGAACCGACGCCATTTTGGATTTCGAGGGGCATGCAACTACGCCAAACTCATTTTAGTTCTATTTTTGATGTACTTTGACCAAATGAGCTGAAATTTGGTATGTATGTTCCTTGGCTGTGCCTGAATATGGAACCGACGCCATTTTGGATTTCGAGGGGCATGTAACTACGCCAAACTTATTTTAGTTTTATTTTTGATGTACTTTGACCAAATGAGCTGAAATTTGGTATGTAGTTTCCTTAGCTGTGCCTGAATATGGAACCAACGCCATTTTGGATATTGAGGGGCTAGAAGCTACGCCAAATTGATTTTTGCTTTAACTTTGACCAAATGAGCTGAAATTTGGTATGTAGGTTCCTTAGCTGTGTCTGAATATGGAACCGGCGCCATTTTGGATTTCAAGGGGTTAGAAGCTACGCCAAAGTGATTTTTGCTTTAACTTTAACCAAATGAGCTGAAATTTGGTATGTAGGTTCCTTAGCTGTGTCTGAATATGGAACCGACACCATTTTGGATTTCAAGGGGTTAGAAGCTACGCCAAAGTGATTTTTGCTTTAACTTTAACCAAATGAGCTGAAATTTGATATATATGTTCCTTAGCTGTGTTTGAATATGAAACCGACGTCATTTTGGATTTTGAGGGAACAGAAGCTACGCCAAACTCATTTAAGCTTTAGCATTGATGTATTTTTTTAGTTGCGGCTTTCTGTAACAGGAAAATGCGCTTTCGTACCGCATTTATTCGGACGTATTACTAGTTTAAATTTTAGGCACTGGAAATGAGGCTCAAGGCATCTATTTGCAGGTTATAGATGCAAATGTCGTCAATTGAGTGGTTTAGATCCTAATATAAGCTCTAAGTCCTAGTTCCTGTGCTATATACTTGTCATATATTCACATAATTGTATGATTACTTCTTCTATTTTAGATGGGTATAGGAATCTACCTATATTAACTTAAATACCCCATGAGACCTCTGATTTAGGTTGCTTAATAAAAATAAATATAAACATATAATAATGTATGTATAAATGAGTCCTTGATCATATCCAAATGATATTCTACTGCCTCTTGTAGTATAAATCAAATGTATCGTGTCTTTAATTCCTCACACCGCACCATAACCTCAAAAAATTCCATTCACGACAAAATCTTCCAAACTAACTTCACAAAAATGTCACTCTGACACTTTTTTTCCTTCTCTTTCCTCTTTCGATTTAAAAGTCATCATCCCGCGTGCCAGTCTTATCTCAATTTCGTCTACTTACTATTAACCTGTTTTGTTCTTCTTTCTCTCATTTTACAGAAACAAAAACCCGCATCATCATCATCACCATATCAACATGTCAATTGAATGAAACTCTTTATGTATTTGCTGTGTTATATAGGGTATATATACAAACTTATTTGAATTTTTCAAGGTCTTTATACGTCATCACCTTATTTTCATCCTCTCGTCTCTCAATGTCGGCTCAATTTCTTTACAGTTTCACATTTTTTTTATCTATGGTAGTCCCAAAGAACAGGTTTTTGGCATCTTTAACCACTCATATTTCACTTTCAATTTTCATTTGCTGTCGAATGCGCTTGTTAACACGTGATGCTATTTATATACAGATATTTACCCCCTTTTTTGTTCCTCATCCTATTTTACATTGCGCGCCTCATTCACACATTTAGTATCTCTCTCTAGTTTCATCTATTGGCACTCGCGCGCACATACATTTTATTGTGTACACATGGATGGATGAATATTTTGTATATAGTGTTTATTTTAAATGAATTGATTTGAGCTTTTTGGAGGAGATGAGGGGGATATGGCGCATTTTTTGAGGTTATGAGGATTTTTTTTGGACTGCAGTTAATTGTTTTGAATGTGCGGTGTGAATAAAATAAATATTATCATCGAAGGATAATTCATAGCGATATGATGGGTACCAAAGGACAGATTGACCTAAAGTCTTTAATTTTACTACGCAAATGACTGAAAAATCCCAACAGAACCCAAATATGTCCAGAATTGTACCTTTATTGAACACTTTCTAGAAGCACAGATCTTTGTTGACCCCAAAAACTCAGATTCTACAAAATTTAGATACATATCATAAATCTAGACAGTCAATTCCCTCAACAAACTGAAAAAATCCAAAAAATCACACTCACAAAAAATCCAGCACGAAACTTTATACAAATTGATGAAAATTGCTTTAATTTAAAGATCGTTTTATTAAGCGCGAATTGAATACTCATGTGGCTCATATTTCTCTCTCAACTCTACCGGGTATCTTTAATGCTTATTACAAATTTATATTTATTTCAATTCCCGAAAATTTTTACACATATAAATTCTTCTTCTTGCAATGGAATTCCTTTGATATTTTTTATTAAAATTATTTTCTCGTGTTCTTAATTTCCATGAAACTAAAATTTCATGTTTCTTTAGATTTCATTTATTTATACAAAAAATGTAGAGTGGAAATTTCATATCTCAGATGGAAGTGAAATATTTTGAAAAATGAATTTTAAAATTGTGTAGATTATTATTTTTTGGTGAAAGTGTGTACGTAACAATGATAATAATTGTAAGTAAAAAGTAATGGATTAGGTTTCTAGATGCAAGGGATGGTAATGTGAAAGTTAAGAAAAGAATTAGTTTTGAATTTTTTTAAAATTCCTATACTTATAAATGTAAAATTTTTAAAACTTAATAAAATTAATAAAAATTAAAAACTTTTAAATTAAATTTTCAAATTTTTCATAAATAAATTTTATTAGCAACTTTAAAAAATTTAAAATTTCTAAAAAATTTAAAAAAATTAAAAAATCAGAATTTGAAATCTTAATTTAAATTTTAGAAAAATTTAATTTTAAATTTTAAAAAATTAAAAATTTAATTTAAGTTTAAAAAAATTTAAAAATTTATTTTTTTAGAAATTTAAAAATTTAAATTTTTTTCGAAATTTAAAATTTTAAATTATTTTTGAAATTTAAAATTTAATTTTTATTAGAAATTTAAAAATTTAAATTGTTTTAGAAATTTAAAATTTAATTTAAAAAAAAAATTAAAAAGTTAAAATGTTTTTTAAAAGTTTAAAGATTTTTTAAAAAATTTTTACAGCCTCGATCGTCATCCCAATTCTACACCAGAACCAATAAACACTCATCCCATGGCTCCCAAAAAATTAGCATAATGAATAAGCCCTCAATACCTATTTATTTAGACAATGTAAAGCATTAATGAATTTACATAAAGAAAAATAATTTCACTATAAAGAAATTAATTTAATTTAATGCGTGTCCATTACGACTCTACAAATGGAAAAAGAAAAACAAAGAAGATTCATTCATTTCATTCACATAAATCCCCCTTCTCGAGTTTGAAAAATTAATATTATCAAGACTCTGTAAAAAAAGCAGCACAAGAATTTTTTTGTATTAAAATTTGGATCAAAACACCCATAATAATATTAAAAAGCATAAGAAAACTTTGTGTTTGAGGAGGAAATAAATTCGAAAAATATGCAAATTTGTTCTCGAACTCGCTGTAAAGATGAAATTATTCATTCGTCCAAAATAAATTTCGGTTAAGTACCGTGATATGGAATGAAGAAAATGAAAAAAAAAGATGGAAAGAAGATAATTTTTAAGAAGCTGCGTGCAAAAAAAAAGTTATTTTGATGACGATAATTATGAAGAGGGAGGGTCGTTGGGGATCCTTTAAAAAATGAACGAAATTAATTTAGGTTGAAATTCGTGTTACCAAATGGCATCAATTTCTTTGTGTCCTCTACTCTTTTTTGCCACTTTATGTCATTTCTGTTAGCATGTTTTCTTAGAATTTGGTTTTGGGAAGTTGCATTGGTTAAGGTCTGTCTATTAAGTATTTGTTCTATTTATATCTCTCCTTAAGGGGTCGTTCGTAAATTATGTCATGCAAAAATTTATTTTTTAACCCCCTTTTCCTTATCTTGCCACAAATTTTCTATAAAAAACAATTTCCTGTGTTTGAGCAATCAGAAATTCTTGAACCCACCCCCTTCTAGAAGCGTTACATAATTTTCGAATGACCCCTTAAGAAAATAATAGAATCTTGAAACCACGATCGCTATGTCTGGTGTGCAATAATTTATTAGATATACTAAACTACTATGCTACACAGGGTCGTATCCAGGGGGGGGGGGGGTTATGGGGGTTAACCCGCCTAATTTTTAAAAACCAAATACTAGTTTTAAAAAAGGTCATAATTTCAAGATATCTTCCCAAAAAAACTCATAAATCGAAAAAACCCTCCCAAAAAACATCCTCCCAGATATTAAAGATCCACTTCAGCTTGAACCCCACAATGCGTCTTAATTGCATCCAATTCTAAACATTTCATCCTATTAACATTTTAAATACTTCATTCAAAAAGCTTCTAAAATGTTGAATTACTTTCAATTAATTTAATTTGTTTGCTATTACTTTACGCTCAATCTAGCAATTGTCATCTATCTATGCCCTCAATAATTTTCTCTCTCTCCTTCATCTATGTCCAAACAATTTTCTTCTTATCATATTGCAGCAATTAAAAAAGGAAAGAGCAACAAAATAAAATCATTTCTTCTAGAATAAGTTTAAGTTTAAAATCTTTTTATATTTAATTTCTCCTCTTGACCCCTTCAATCCCATTTGAATGACAAAAACAAAGAAAAGTACTCAAGTATACTAGAAGGAAAAAGGCTACGTAATTTAATCTTTGATAATGATATTGTCTTTAATGTTGTTTTTAAAATGCGATTGACATTTGTGTAGGTGGGGTAGGCTAGCTAAGAATTGAAATGGATGAAGAAGTAAATTGAGTGAAATGGAAAAGTAATTACATGGAATATGATTCAATAATTTTAAAAGTAGTTGAAAGGGCAAGCTGAAGTGATTTCTTCCAGGAAGATGTTGATTTTGGATTTTAAATCTTTCAAGGTGACTGTGTGTTTTTGGCAGGAATTTTATATTGTTTTACATTTTATGTTAATTTTGGAACGCAAATTAATCATTTGAGCATCCAGGTTTGATCCAACGGTATAAAAGATTCCGGTTCGATTAGAATTTCAGTCCCCTCAGTTGGATTCACCAAGTCGCTGATACCCTGTTGCATTATTACTATTATTAGTCTTCATAGTCTACCATTTCATCACCCATTATCCAACACCTGTAACTCACATTAATTAACAGCTCAAACAATACACAATGTCCAAAATTATGTTATATAAGCTCGATCAAGCATAAAATCAAACCCCAATAATATCAATCTAGCAGATACATATAAAAATGACATAAAAATTTCATTCAAAAATAAAAAGTAAAAAGGAAACGGAAAAAATGAAAAAATAAATAAAAAAATTGTTCCGCTTGACCAATATCTCAGACAATTTCTCAACTGTCACAACAAACTAATTATTTAAATTAAATAATCCGCTTCGCAATTGTAACGCAACGGAATAGAGATACGTAGATATAGATAGAGTTGAATGAATAAAAAAAGATAATTTGTAACCCAAGTTGAGTGCTCCATAAAACGCGATTATTATATCAGCAGCCATAACGAAATAACAAATGAAATGAGTGTGTCTATGTGTATAACAAAA
This sequence comes from Chironomus tentans, assembly GCA_963573255.1. Taxonomy (NCBI): domain Eukaryota; kingdom Metazoa; phylum Arthropoda; class Insecta; order Diptera; family Chironomidae; genus Chironomus; species Chironomus tentans. The sequence continues at coordinate 10,765,554 of OY754302.1, forward strand.
CAATTAACCATCTCGCGCCCAGGTGAAACCCAAATGCTCGGTTTTCATGCGATAATTGTTTTGAAAAATATTTTAGAAAATTTTAATAAATCGTCAAAATGGTGGAAACTTTTTTTTTTGTTTCCATTCGCGTTCCACAAAAATTATTTTTTTTTTGGAGTGAGTGTGAAAAATCGTAAATTGAGATTTAATGTGTAAATTTTTTTTTCGGTGTGTTTAGAAAGCGCTGCAATGGCGTAAATATAGTTATAGCACAGTTGTAGATTTATATATTCATATTATATTCATTTTTCTAAGCTATGTGTAAATGAATTAATTTTAGTGAGGAGAGAAATATAATAAATTTCCTTAATCATTTACGTTGATATCTCCAGCCATATCTCTATGCTTTATGCTACATGGGGAGAGTTTCCATTTCTAACGTGTCAAAAATAATTTTAATTTTCATGAACATTAAACAGCGAGGTGCGTTTAACTTCGAGGTAAATGAGATAGCTCAAACATTTTAATTTTTTTCGGGAGATTCTTTTGTGGATGGGAGATTAAGGCAGAGTTCTTGAGGCATTTTGTCCTGAAAATTAATACTTAGAACTGACTTAGGTTATATGAAGCCCTTAATAATTGATACACCTCTGCAAAGGCATATACAGAGAGGTTTTGGGGGTGCAAACCCCTCTTCCCCTCGAAAAAACTCTGGCTATGCCCCTGCACCTATGCACGAGGGCGCAACAAAGGTTCATATCGGCTCAGGAAAAATGTTGAAAATGCACATCTTTTCTATCTTTTTGTTTAGGATTTATTGAATTTTGTGCCCCTTAATAAGAGGCTCTCTTGGCTAATGCTCCACTTTCCCCACCCTTGCTATTGCCCCTACACCTAGACATTCATCATGCAGCGCAGTAAAGAATTTAAGATAAGGGGGTCAAATCCCCCAAACACATTCTCTGGCTACGCGCCTTAAATGAGACATATACAGATGAATCCACCGTTGCAAGAATGCTCATTAAGAACCCTCTTTTTAATTAAAACGTAAGTTCGACTCCCACCAGACCAAAATATATTCATGAATCTTTCCCTAAAACTAAGCAAAAACCAAAAATGCGCCTTAAACACCGTACCTAAAAATTTCCTTACTTGCAAGTTTTATTTTTCCTCCTCACTAAAACTTCTTCTTCTTCTTATTCTCCATGTGATATTATAAGCACAAATTTATATAAATAATAATATTAATTTAAGTATTTTTTATATGAATTTTCATGCTCTGTCGCCCTTTTGTATTTAAAATAACTTTTATTATGGTACATTGTATACAGCCATACGATTGCGAGACACGGTTTTTTTTGTTTTGTTTATTTTTGTGTGAAATAATTTAAATATTAAAATGTAGAAAATTTCAAATTTAATTTACGTAATTTTGACATGAAAAATTTAGAGGAAGAAGAAATTTGAAATTTTTTACCTCACATTTAGTAGATTAATGTATCATAATATCTCTATTATGTGGCAATAATTAAACGACATACCCTTTCTACTTCACAAATAAAAACAAACAAATTAATTGCTTGCTTCACTAGCACAGTATTATAGTGTGGGCAAAATTAACCATTCCCTATTATATGTATAAGCATTTTTATCTTAATGCCACTCTATCAGCTCTATTAATTATGTTATAAAAGCCCCATTGTCGATTAGTGAATGAAAAATTAAAGTGAATTTATATTTTAATTATACATGCATATGATCATAAAATTGACCATTTATAAAATTAATATAAATGTAACTAAAATTCTCTGTATGTGCATCGAGGTGTCTCATTGTTGATAAGTGTGGCAAACTATTTTTATAACGTAAAAATTTAACTCATGTTTATTTTTGAATTAAGGGAAATACAAAATTTTAAAATTTTAATTTAAAAAAAATAAAATTTCAATTTAAAAAAAATTAAAATTTTAATTTAAAAAAGTTTAAAATTTCAGTTTAAAAAAGTTTAAAACTTCAATTTAGAAAAATTTAAAATTTTGATTTAAAAATGTTTAAAATTTCAATATAAAAAAGTTTAAAATTCCAATTTAAAAACGCTTAAAATTTCATTTTAGAACAATTTAAAATTTCAATTTAAAAAGTTCAAAATTTCAATTTAGAAAAATTTAAATTTAAAAAAATTTAAAATTTCAATTTAGAAAAATTTAAAATTTCAATTTAAATAAGTTTAAAATTTCAGTTTAAAATTTAAATTTAAAAAAGTTAAATTTTTTTACAAATTTTTGAACAAATTTAAATTAATTTTCAATTAAAAGTATTTTTTTAAATTATAAAATAAAAAAGTTAAGTTTCAAATTTAAAGAACTTTAAAATTTTAATTTAAAAAATCAAAATTAATTAAATTAAGTTTTTTTTATAAATTTTAAGATTTAAGTTTAATAATTAGAATAATATAGAAAACTTAAAATTAATTAAATTAAGAATTAAAAATTGAAAAATTAAAAAATTAATAAAATTAAAAAACTTAAAAACAGATTCAATATTTCAAAATATACAAAATCTTGAAAACGTATTTAGAAAAAGGTCGTTCACTTCCCGCCATGAAAACTATCTCAATCCTCATTATTTATAAAACAATATAATATACAAATTAAAGCCCAAAGGTAAATATTTTAAAATTTTATTGCTCATTTTATCGCAAACTGTCATCGCTGTGAGCATCAAAAAACAGTTTTAATTTCCATTACAATGCAATAAATCATAGAAATTTGTTTACATTAAATTAATTTCTTACTTAAATTTCAGACAACAATGCTCAAAGGTCCTACAAAACATAACTTTTGAGATCGAGACGATGCGATAGCATTAATTATAAAAATTAACACCTGTTAAAATTTTTTTTGAAAATGAATAAAATATTATAAGGAGATATCGTATGACGCTGATCATACCAGCCGTGAATGTGCTGCTTTATACATACGAACATAAGTGTGATAAATGCCTTTTAATTTTAATTTTTTAAGAATTATTTTCATGAGTTTTTATGTTTTGTTTGTTGAATATTAAATTAAATTATTATGCAGTACATGTTAAAATGCTAATTTGTGGATACAAATTTAATCATTTATGTCTTAATTTTTGTTTGAACAAATTTTTATTTTGACTAACTTTTTATATTAAAATTGAGTTTATTTGTATCTAAATGAGCCATAATTGTCAGGATCTGACAAAGTATCGTCCCCAAAAATCATTTAAAATTCCAACAATTCAAAACGTTGATCTCAACAACTCCATAATAAATTCCTTCGATCAGCAATATTTCATAAAAAGCCATCATCATAAAGATTTCCTTAATTGGACTAGCATGAAGTCAGTTAATATTTCTCTTTACGTTTTGCTTCCACTGTGGCATTTATCAATCATACATTCTATTTTTGATGCCCTTTCAAATAAATAAATGTCACAAAAAAATTTCTTCATTCCCTTTTTTATTGACAAAATTATTTTTGTGTTTTTGAATTTTTTGACTTGTGGACCTGTGTGGAGATTTTGTCAGGAAGATAAGGAATTAAGGTTGTCTCCGTTGATGAGGGGGGAAGAAGAAACCCTTTGGCTGGTTTCTAGCTCTACTCAGGTTACCCTACCCTTGGCTACCTGGTAGGGTAGGATATCTCCTCAGCTAAGGAGGACCCTCTTGGATGCAAGGTAATCCTAAAAACCAGCTTTTAGTTACACTCTGTTCCAAATACTCTTGAAACCACTTTTAATCTAGTGAAGTTAATAACTAGATCTGATTTCACTTTAAGCCCTTGACAGGGACCACGACCTTTAGATTCAGATGAGATAGCTATCCTACTGGAAGCATGGAAGTCATAAGGTCTTTTAGGATATTACTGTGTACAACCTACAAGAATGCGATATGATCTGTATTTTGACTTCTTATGATTCAATAGGGTCAAATTTTTATATCAGGTCTTGAACTTATGATCAACTTTATCAGCATTGAGACACTAAACTAACAAACAACCTCGCCATCGAGTCACTGAAACTTAAATACACAGACATAACTTAATTAATTATTAAAATCATAAAAAAACTAACAAAAACTATCAAGAAATCCTCAACAATCAGATCAAATTCCACCTAACATAACTTGCCTTCATCCTCCTCAAAAAGAAGATCGACATATCGATTTTAATGAAATTCTAATGCATACAAAATGCTCACGAGGACACAAAACATTCTTTTTACCATACTTTAACTTTCAGACATGGACTGCTGTTTGCTGTTGGACGTGGCCGCTCCAAATGTTGTCATATACATTTCATTTAATATTATGAGAGTGTGCGTCACGAAAGACGACAAATAATGATTTATAGACTCGCAAGTTGACTGTTTTTTTTTTGCGTAAAAAAGAAGACGACGAAAAACATAAGAAATGAAGAAACAATAAAAATTCAACATTTGATGAGACACTGACATCATTCGCTGTCGGGATGCTCAATTTACAAATAATTAAAACAAAAATCCATTAATTATTTTTTATATTAATCATTTTTTACCGTGTTTGCTTTTTTTCTTTTGGATAAATGAGAGGAGAATGAGTAGGAATTGGATGTTGAGGCTTGATTTTGAGCGTTTTTTGGTGAATAGTTATAACGGTCTTTTGAATTTTGAAATATATATGTTGATGTGTAATTTGATGTGTAAAAATTTTCTCCACTTCAAAAAGTTTTTCTTAATTTTTCTGCATTAAATCAATGAATTTTGATCCACTTTTTCATTATTGATGTTTAAAAAAGTGGCAACGATGATACACTGTAAATAATATCGTGAATTAATAACTTATTTCAAGAATATAAGCAAAAAATAGTTTCAGGTGATTCAATTCAACACCAGGACAGACAGACAAACTGACAAAATATGCAACAAACTTTTTCATCCAGCATACATAAAATATTTCATTTCTTTCCTGCTTGTTCCAAAAAATGATGATTCAACGACATTATGATGATGAATATAAAGCATAAATACAAGCATATTGAGTTCCTCAGAATTCATCAATATTTCGGAATGTAAAGAACGCCAATGCGATTCGTAGACATCATAATCAGAGACATTGCAGTTATTAATTGCTTTCCGACAAAAGAGCAGAAAGCTTTATAGATGGAGAAGAATTAAGAATGCTCAGCATATTGCAGTCATCATATTATATGATATATATTGAAACAATCAAAATTTTTTCATCATGTTGAATTAATTTTTAGTTTTTATGCTTTAAGAATACGCAAAGAAAGCATGCTGGAAAGTATTTATGATGAGAGACGATCCACCGCAGACAAGATTGGCATATTGACAATAATTGTTATGAGATATGAATTTCTATGCGACTGGATGGATGCTTTAGGTATTTTGGAATTTTTAGGGTCTGGACCCAATTGGACCCCCCCCCCCAACCTTGGGTACGCCCATTATTTTTAGTAAAGGTATACCTGAGAAATCTTTCTCTAATATCCTAACAATCACAGCATCCAAATCTCAACTCACCCATCAACTGCTCTAAATTTGATTTATAAATCATTCCCAAAGATCTAAAACCGAAAAATTTCTTCAATTCCTTTTCTTATGCATTGCATAACATCACATGGCGCTCCTAAAATTTTCCGCGTTCCACATTATCTTTCTGCATTCTTGCTTGTATTTTTTATGATTCATTGGAACTGACATTTCGATTTCATTAGTCTCTCTCGTATTCTCGTTTCTTTCAGCATTTCTTATCTTCTTATCCATTTTGTGTATGACAAAAAAATGCGATGTGGTTTTTTTCTGTTATCATTCAGTTCCAGCGAAAACATCTGATGACTTTGATCTTGTATGTTGGACTGATTAATATGCTTGTGTATTAATTTATTGTCAATAAAATGTTGCTTGGGTATATTATACTTGCAGGGGTTGTGGATCAACATTGTTTTGATATATTTCTGAAATTTTGGATCAGAACTGCATTTAGGAAGGGTCTGATGGGGTGTGGACCTTCCCTCCCTCTAATAAGATTGATTTTGACTCCCCAATTTTGAATAAAATTTTCTAGACATGAAGCTTACTGTCCAAAAAATCACAAATGCAGCTACCATCAAAAAATCAAAAATAACTCAATCCAACATCCCAAACCCCTGTCCAAATCAAACAAAATAGTTTCACATCGACTCTGCGACAATGATAAAAACAACAGATATCAAAAATGCATCGCAAATTACTTGTGATGAAAACTTCATGACATGAATTTTTAAATAAAAAAAATCTATATCGAGATTTGAAAAATCAACTTGATGCTAATTTAAAGGCGTTCCATATGCAATTGCACATCTAACAAATGTGTATGTAAATTATAGAAAAATTAATTAATCTCTACATTATGTTCTAAATATGCAGCTAGAGAGAATGGATTTAGATAGTCAGATAGAGCTTATTTGATAAAGAATTGAAAATTAAAATGGATAACATAAAAGAATCGGATTGAAACGTGTCAGCATTATTGACAATTGAGAATGGACATTGCAAATGACTTTTACATGATGAAATGTTTTGCATTTTGTGGAGATAATAGATAAAGAATGCATGTGAATGTTCATATAAATTCTAAATGATAAGCGATGCATTGGTGATGAGTAGAGCTAGACTTTTGGGTGGTGGCAATGAGTTTGCTCATTGATCTTGTAATAAAATAAATTATTGAACTCATTGCTCAGTTTATGAACTTAGTTTTCAACTTCTTCTTCTTCGTTTTTGAGCTTGATGCTCAGTTTTTGATTTTTTGGTAAGTTTTTGAACTTTGTTGCTCATTTTTTGATTTCTTGCTCAGGGTTTGAACTTTGTTGCTCAGTTTTTTAACCTTATGTTCAGTTTTAGAATCTTGTTGCTCAGTTTTTGAACCTTGTTGCTCAGTTTTTGAACCATATTGCTCAGTTGCTGATTTTTTGCTCAGTTTTTGAACTTCATTGATCAGTTCCTGAATTTTATTGCTCAGTTTTTGATTTTTTGATGAGATTTTGAACTTTGTTGCTCATTTTTTGACTTTTATGTTCACACCGTTATTCACATGTAAATATTTTGTTTGCTCAGTTATTGATTTTTTTGCTAAACTTTTGAACTTTGTTACTCAGTTTTTAAACCTTGTTGCTTAATTTTTAAAGTTTTTACTTAGTTCTTGAATATTTTGCTCAGTTTTTGAACTTTGTTGCTCATTTTTTGAACTTTTTTAGACATTTTTTGTTTAGTTTTAACATTTTCGTTCATTTAAAGTAAAATTCAAAATTAATTTCAATTTATAACTTATAAAATTGAGGAAAAATATTCTTAACCTTCGAAGACTATCAAAAGAAATACTCAGCAGTGAATAAGCCAAAAAACAGCTTTCCATAAATAAAGCAAGAATAATGACAACAACTTTAAATCAATTTTAATAAATTGACACCATATTGACAATAGAAAATGGATATATTGTGATAAATTTTCCTCCAACGCTTTCAATCCACTCTCCCGCAGTGTAATATGCCAATAAATGATAAGCCAATTTGTATCTTTATCATCATCACCGTCATCATGATGATGCCAGTACACTGCTGTAGATAGAGGGAGAAAAGGGTCTCCCCTCTATACCGTATCAATCTAATTTTTCATATTGATAGCAGTTAATATAAAGGCACAATAGATCAATCACATTCGACGGCAGGAATGTGAATTTTTTTTCGCCCTCCTGCTGAAAAATTTTATATCCAAAAGTTTATGTTTTGGAAGCAAAAATCCGCCCTTATATCCAGTGTATTTTGCATGAAATTAGATTACATGCGAGACAAATTTTTTTATTATTTTGTAATTTTCCTCAAATCGATAAAAGTTTTTAATAAAAATTAAAATTGTCAAATTCTCGAGATCCCCGAGAAAAATGCGATCATGAAGCATGAAGGAAAAAAATTGAGGAGTGAGGATTTTTGCATAAAGTACGCGTTCATCAGCATGATTTAATTAAATGAAACAAAATGGAAATGGATAGATTTATTATTCATTGAGGATAATATAATTTCATGTTTATTTATTTACACAGTAGATGTGGAATTATTTTTATTCGATATACATTTATATTGAGTTTTATACTAGGAAAGTGTACCCGTGGTGACATTATTGGAGTGATTGGCGGCCGGCGATAAATTAAAAATATACGCATCTTTAAGAAAGATTTTTCTGATCATTATTAGCTCTACTTCCCCCTTCTTGCTATGAGAATCTTACGGTTACTTGCTATTTTTATGTATCTCACCTTTCTGGATGTAGCTGTATAGACCTTTGAGATATCTCTGAAGTACACTGTATTTTGACATCCAAAATACCCCCTTCGATGGAGATTTTCTTCAATTTTCCAGGATTTTTTTGATAAAAAAATGCTAAACCCCCCTAAACTATGGCTTCCATACAAAAAAATTTCAAAACACCCCTCTCAAAAAATGTCTGGCTCTGCCCCTGAATGTGCGTTTACCACCATTCCTAAGTTGCATTGACTCAATTTAATTAAATGTTCAAATCAGAATTGAAGCCAGTTTTGGGGGTTTAGCCACTGGGGAGAAGGTGGGTCCGGAAATTTTTTAAAAACAATTTTTATTTCTAGGAGGGACCCAAAAATATTCCAAACTAATTTTAATCTCCAGTGGGGGGTTATTGATGCTTTTAGACCCTTCCTGGGCTTCAACCCAGTTTTAACCCTTATGATTCGCCTCTTCTCTCGATGGACAGCCAACAAAAAATCAAAATAGGTCTCTCATACCAAGAAACTAATCAAAAATTCCCAAAAATATTAAAATTCTTAATGACAAACAATATAACACACAACATGACTCTTATAATCATCTCATCGCGGGGTATCAAGAAGTCAAACATATTCCGGTAGCCAAACAAGCAGTAGCAGCAAAATAAAAAAAATGAGAAAAAATACACAGAAATGAGAAGAAATGGAGACATGAAAACCAAGTAAATGAGAATGTTTTTTTTCTGTTCTTTTATTTCGACTCGGTTTTGCGATTGTCGATTGTCAAATCGCACGGGGGATCATCGTCGTCGAGTGAGTGAGTGAGAACGAGAGAAGGAGCTAAGGGGTCAAGAGCAACAAAAGCGCCACTGCCAGTAATGTTTTTAAATTGGCAAAATTATCTGGCTGTGATTTCTGTATTTATTCAGTTTCATTTTCTTCTTCAATTTCGTTCTGCTTATGCCACAGAAAGAAGAAAACAAAAAAAAATATTGTAAGGAGGAAAAAAAGGCATTCGACATTGTCAGTAACTCACGATAAAGTGCCTTTAAGCTACTGTAAACAATTAAACAGTCAATGTGCAAGAGAGCTGTTTCTAGAGATACAAATCCCATCGTCCATTTATAACTAATATCTCTATGCCGATTTTCATTTGCCTGCCTTTAAGCAGAACATTTCCATTTTCTTCTTTATCATTTCTTAAATTGTTATTTCAGGTGCTGTGATTTTTTTCATGACGTTGATCTAGTTTGGTAGGTTGTTGTGTCTTGATGTCCAGTTAATCGGAAATTTTATATTTTGGACTAGAGCTTTTTTCATTTTGGAATGTACCTGATAGGCACATCGTACCGAGGCTTGGTGCAGAAGCACATTGGACTCTTTAGGCAAATGATGCCACGAATAATCCACTTCAAATTTATGACATCCCCGTCCATATAAAAAAATTAACCTTCCCCCCTCGAAAATTTTTCTGGATATGCCTCTGAACGTTGTTCTGGCTTCATGCCAGTGCTGCGTTGAGGTAATTCAGCTTAAGAGCCTCACACTCTTGAAATTTCAACATCCTTAGTTTGTTGGTCCTGTTCTACCCATTCTCTATTCTAGAAAAAGTCATCAAGTCGTGTCTGTTGCCCGAAGCATCACGGTTTTGAAGAACTGGTCAGCTATTAACTTCCACGCATAGCGTGTATTTGATACTTAAAAAATAATATTTTGAGGAAGAACTAAGGGGAGGGGGTCTAAAAATCCAATTTTCTAAATCACGACAATAAAATCCCCAACCACAGCCACCATCATCATCATTGCCATCAACCTCATTTCAATTCAGCCTCATGTAAGTCCCTTTCCGAAGAAACAAAATTTTTTCTCTTACTTATTTTTAATGCGAATCGCTCAATGATTTGCATAAAATTCGAATTAAATGCGACACAGTTGAGAATCAATATAGATCCCCAGCGATAGTCAGCAACGAGTAATGAAAATGAATAAAAAGATAATAAAATTATACGAAAATGCATCATTTTGATTGGCCATAAGATATCGAGTAGCATATTCACCATAAAACAAAATAAGCGGAGCAGAATGTTCTCATTTTCATTATAATATAACAATATATTCAGTCACAATTCCTTATTTTATTATATTTGCATTTATATGTACACAGACTTTTGTCTTTCTTATATTTTTGCGATTATCAAGAATATTAACAACCCCGCGACATCATCACGACTTTTTTTGTGTGCTTTTTTTTGCATTCTGCCAATATATGTATGAATATCTGTGGAAGTAAGTCAGAGTGAGACAAGAAACAAAACGTAAGATTTTTTTTTGTCTTCAACTTTAACCAATTCCATATATCTCAAAATGAACATTTAACAACTTCTGTTGGCCTGGATGGTAGCCTGCCTTATGGTTAATATTCATTTTAATTCACATTCTAAATGCATGAGAAAGATGAAGCTAAATATTGATGATTGGATATGGCTGATGATGTGGCTTGATAAAGCGCATTTTTCGAGGGATTTTGGATTATACGAATTCTGTCATATTGACTTCTTTAATAACTGGATGATTAATTTCTCACTGGAATTAAACTGACAAACTTGCAAAATAGCCTTAATATAGCTTTACAATAATAAGAGAGCCAGATGCGTAGACAGGAGGGATTGAGGCACAAATCCCTCCTTTAATAAAAATTTTCTTCATTTTGCAAGGATTTTTAAGAACAAATCCCAAAAATACCCCAAAAATTTAAAATACCCTTTGAAAACAATTTTGGCTATGCCTCTGACAAGAGAGATTGAATTATTCTATGTTTTTTGATTCTAAAGGAACTTGAATTCAAGAGAAGAATGATTATCTTAATTTTCACAAGCTACTCGCTTGTGACTAAGGTAAGATAGATCTTCTTCGATCCATCCCAGGGGTTAGTTTCTCAGTATACACCTGCACCTATCCCGAGCAGAATTTCACTTGGTTTATAGCTTGGGGTAGGGCTACACCTTATCATGGAAATTACCCCAGAGTATTTTATATCATTTTCTCTTGGTCTATTATTTATCATCCAGTGATACGATGAGCTAGAGGTACCACAATCTTTCGAAATTACCTCAATCAATTCAATTTATTAGTTTTTAAGGGGTGTACCCTGTTACCGAATGATTCACTCTAACATGTTAATGTCATATTAATACTGAGTTCATCTAAGGGGTCATTCACTTATGACGTCCATGATTTAGGGGGGAGGGGGTGCCTGACATTTTGTGACACTTTAAATTAAAGAAATTTTTTTGAATTAAAATTTTGTGACAAGGGGGAGAGGGGGGTCTAAAAATCCCATTTCTTGATGGACGTCATAAGTGGATGACCCCTAATCGATAAATTTTAGTTTCACAGACAAATCTTAATCTGCATAATGGCAAGGAGTCATAAACTTACTACTTTAAAAAACGAATTTTTAGACCCCTTATTTTGTTAGATATTTTTAAAAATAAAAAAATTTTTTTTTGTTTAATCTTTTACAAAGCTTTAGACCCCCTCCCCCTAAAATGCGAACGATCCTTAAGATTTTATCGTATTCACCTTCTAGAAATAAGGATATAACTAATCCTATCCCAAAGATTCACTAAACCAAGAATCACGGCTATCAGCCAACCACGCAATTTTCAGGTATGTCAATAAATACTCACCAGTCATCCGAGCAGCAATAAACATTCTTGCTACAAAAACACGATCAGAAATTGAAACATAAAGTGAGTCCTTTAATAATGGATGTTGCACATACTTCCCAAGCCAAAGAATATGAATTGCCCACAATGTTGTATTTTATTGCCAACAAAGCATTATCAAATTCTTTCTTAAAAGAAGCTACAACGAAATTTAATTAATTTTAATATTTTTTTCTCTTCTGTATTTTTTTTCTCTCTTTTCATTTTATGTTCGTGTACTTACCATGCGATGCCAAATGCTGAAGGGAAATATTTTTGTCTTAAAATTATTTTATGTCATTACCAATCGGTATCCAATAAATGCCTTACATTATTCACGATTTGCTGTTGTTTCTGACTCTCACCGTCCTTACTTCTGTGCATATATTTAAAGACGTACGAAAGGAGAAAAAAATAAATAAAGGAAGACGACAAATAAATAACAAACAAATTAAAAACTTACAACCGCAATTGCAATTTTTTTTTCTGCTTCTCTTCTTCTGCTGCTGCTTTCTGAGAATAATATTTTTATAAAAAAAAGGTAACAAATGTTTGAGAACTTGGCTGAAGAAAGATAAAAGAACGGAGAAATATGAAAAATTGAAACAAAAGAAAGTTCGATGCGCGTGTATGCATTGAAAGTGCAATTGGTGCATCATACCGATAAGGTCTGATAATTCCTCTAAATTGCATGTTGTTATTATTGATCAACTTTCATTTCTAACATTTATTATCGATTTGAGCTGGATGTGAATGAGTAAATTGAGCTAATTAGGGGGTAACTGGGGGGAAGGTTCTTACAGAATTTTTATCATTTATGTATTAATTGGTATTAATATCCAAAACACTAAGAATAGCTAAATTGCAAGTTTAAAATCTTTGTGGATTATGTGATGATTCTAAACGATTTAAAAATGCAGAAAGTAATAATAAATTGCTCTAATTTGAAGCTTATTATACCGGGGTATACCCTAAGAATCATTGAAATATAACATTTGTTTTAAAATTTTATACTTCTATAGACATTAAGATTGATTTTGCAAAAAGTCTATTATCATGCTCCAATGTGTGCAAACATGGATCTTATTTTTCGAAATTCGAAATTAATGGATCTTATTTTTTCCGTTACAAATTTTCGAAATCATTAAATACACTTTAATACTCAATGGATATTCTGTTAATTGATTACAATGAGCATTCTATTGGTTTATTCATTGAAAACAGGCTATTATAATAGAGAATTGAACAGTTTTCAGCAAAATAAATTTTCCCGCACTTTCCGAAAATTTGAATTTTTTTTCGAATATTTACATAACCTTTCTGAATGCACACATTGGATCATGTTTTGTAAAAAAACTTAAATTTTTTATTTTAAAAATTAAAAAAAAAATAAAAATTGTATTTAATTTTTATTTCGAGGGGGGAGGGGTGCCTGGGCACCTAAGGACTCTTTCCTGGCTATATTCCTGCCTGAAGTATACCCATAGAGTAAGGGGTATACCCAAGAAACTGGCCCTTGATCGAAATATCAAAATGTTAAGTAATGACAATTTTAAGAGGGGTTGATTTGGAAACTCACTCAACTTTCGGGTCCAAATGAAGAAAGGGTTTTAAATTGCTAAGGGGTCATTCACTTATGACGTCCATCAAAAATGGGATTTTTAGACCCCCCTCCCCCCTCCTTGTCAAAAAATTTTAATTCAAAAAAATTTCTTTAATTTAAAGTGTCACAAAATCTCAGACCCCCCTCCCCCCTAAATCATGGACGTCATAATTGAATGACCCCTAAGGATTTTGAACTTAAAAAATCTAGCTATGCTACTGAAGTAAGATATGCCTACCCTAGAGTCCTACTCAGGGACGTATCCAGAAATTTTTCGAGGGAGGGGGTTTGAAATTTTTTGTATGGAAAGGAAAATTTAGGGGGTTTTGGGATTTTTTTTTCTTAAAAACTCCTAGAAAATTGAAAAAAAGTTTCTTAAATTTCTTAAAATGGTTTTGACCCCCAAAACCCCTCCCTGAATACGCCCCTGGTCCTACTTGAGGGGGTCCTACCCATGTCCTTCCTACTTAGTAGAGCCTACTTACCTCTCTCCTGGTACCAATAATAGTTATTCCCTCCTAAATCAATTACTTGTTACTTCTTTTGATTAAATCCAAGCCACAATAAATCTAAAATCTTCAACCATTAATTTTAATCGAAAAGTAAAACTCACTTTTACCTTAAAAATAAAAAAAATCATCGACCTTAAAAATTAAACAAATCAATAAGTGAATAATTACCGTCCATAAAATCCACTTTCATGTCTACAATCCCCTGCTTTCCACCTTTCAACACACAACTTCCATACAACAAGCCGGTTTCACTTCAATAAATTCATAATTTTATATCCATTCTCTAGTTCTCTTTATCCTCCCTTTGATCTACAAACATTGATTAATTGCTCACATAATTAATCATATTGTAATTAACACATTAGTGGATAGCGACTTAATTTAGTATCATTACGTGAAAGTGGAGAAGAAAAATTAGAATTTTAAGAAAACATAAATTCATTAAAGCTTGAAAACTTTTCAGACTAGAAACAAGAAACATGCAATTTTAAGCCTCAAATATTAATAAATAATTTTCGTTTTTTTTATTATTTCAATAAATTAAATTCCATTTTACAGCATTTGCCAAATCTTCCTGTAGCTCTCACTCGACATTGTCAGTAAGTCCAAGATGAATGCGTATAAGAAAAATTTATATGCCAAACATTTTGGATATAATCTGCAGTTTACGGTCGAGTAGAGGAACTAAGAGAAGAAAGATTTTTGTCTTAATTAAGATTTTCATCGCAATTATCATCGAGATGAAGAATGAGGTTGTAGACGTTGTTGTTCGTGTCTGTTTATTTTAACTTAGTTTTGGTTTTGGTTGAATTGTTGCTCGTAGTAATATTTGTATGGATCAGCGTAGTATTGTCCCTTCTTCAAGTAGGCATTACGTCTGTGGAATAAGCAATTAAGAATTATCAAACTAACCAGAACCATATTCAGCCTACCTGTTGTGGTCACCAGCATGAACTTGGAAGCTTGTTTCTTCATGATGATCACTTGAGAAGATTTTCTTAAGAGCAATGATACCGGCGATTGTCAATGCAACTTTACTGATGACTAAAGCTTTACCAGCGATGGCAGCCAAGGCCTTTAAACCCAATGGACCAGCAATTCCCATAGCGGTCATCATAGCAGCAATAATGTAACGATAGTGCTTCTTTCCCTTGCCTCGGGCTTCTGATAAATCAACCTTGACTGTGTGTGTGCGTAAGAACTTGTCGATGGTTTGGACTAAGGCCTTGTCGAGTCCATTTAATCCACTTAAAGCGCGGGCATCAGCAATGACTGGAGTATCATCATCAGCTGGATGTTCGGCTTTAACTAAGTTAATTCCATCGAGAAGTTGAATGGAATCCTGTTGTATATAATTTAATGATTATTGGATAGAATAATTGGAAAATTAAAGTCAATCCTGACCTGTTCAACAGCACGTGAGATGGCAGTAAGGGCTTTTCCCTTCAAACATCCTGTAAAGTCTTCCTTGTTTTCACAATCGTCATAAACTTTTTGGATGATGCTTAAATCCTTCCCAACTTGATTCTCGTCTGACTTCTTCGAGACTGAAGCTCCAAATACGGCAGATGAGACAGCGAGGATAACGAAAAGTTCTACAACTAACTTTGAATGCATCTTTGGTATTTTTCTTTATTTATTTAATAATTTAAAACTATATTTTTTAATATTTTTCAGAATTCACACTAAAGTTACTGCTGTATGATGTTAACTCTGCAATAATTGAATAGAAACTGATAATTTTTTGATTAATAACTGTTGCTTATAAATGAATCTGAATGCTCTGCTTACTCCTCCACGCTACGTACAATTTTCTTTCGATTTCTTCTCTACTCGATGCATTTTTTCATGTTGCACATTTTATGTGCATTTTTCTTTCGTTTGCTTTCATCAAAAATTTTCTCTTTTCATCGCTCGTTTGAGATTTTTTGGGAGATACCGTGGAAATATTTCATATCATTATCGATATCACTGAATTATTGTAGCGATTATTAGGAAGTTTTAGAGGTGAAAATCCGATAATTGTTGGGTTTTTGTGGTTGATTTGATGTTTAAGAAGTCATGGATGGATTGACGATCCCGTTAATTGGTCTGTTTTGTCCGAAGCATCGTGTATCTTTCAATTATAATTCTTTAGACTGCAAGTTGCTGGATTTATTGAAGAAATTAGTTCTGCTGCTATTTTAATACTGAAATTATGTATTTAAGAGTTTATCAATTAATTGAGCCTGTATCTTATGCCTTGGACAGCCATAACTATAGTTCTCAATAGAATTGGTGTTAAGCAAGGTTACTCGATGTCTAGATTGAAGTATGCCTGGCTATCCTGGTCTCAATCTGAATATTTGATAGGAATAAGACATAGAGAAGCCTTATTATCTAAGAGACAGACCTAACAGCAGTTTATGCATACTTGTCTAGAGTTTTGTATGTTTCTAGCAAAAATTCTCGGTTCTGGTCTATACCTTTAAAATCAACGCAGGTGACCCTTACAATCCAATTTTTGTTGCTAGTCCATAAGCTCTTAGAGATCGTTTGCAAATTACGTCACGCTTTAATGAGGGAGGGGTTGAAGAATTTGTAACAGAAAATTTGTGATAAGGGGTGGGAGGGGGTTCGAAAAAATCATTTTTTTTAGCGTGTGAAGTAATTTGCGAACATCCTCTTAGGGGTCATTCTCTTAAGACGTCCATGATTTAGGGGGGAGGGGGGGTCTGAGATTTTGTGACACTTTAAATTAAAGAAATTTTTTTGAATTAAAATTTTGTGACATGGGGGGCCTAAAAATCCCATTTTTTAATGGACGTCATATGTGAATGACCCCTTACCCCTAACTAAGAAATCTCCCAAAATTCTCTTTTTACCATAAATTACATATTATAATCCATGGTTAATTACCATTAACATAACTCCCCATATCCATAAGTATTTAATTTCATTATTTATCTACTAAAAATCATCTTACGCATGAAAATCTCAAAAACGACATTTAAACACGAAAGAAAGATGCAGTAATGCATTCAAACTGCATGAAAATCATGAAATCTTGCTCAGAAAACTGTTTCTAAACGAAAGTGAAGCTTCTTCAAGATCCGCTCAGTGAAATTTACTTTTCAGCTATTAGAATTTTGCAGATGAATGATTTTGAGGTGTAATTTTAATTGTTTACTGGAAGTAATTGATATGTACTGGATCTTCTGTAAATTCTTAAGTTGATGTAGAATTATTATTCAAATTAGTTTGGGATGTAGATTGTACATGATGTAAAAAAATTCTTATATTGTTTATGGACCAGGAAATCACTTGAATGTTACAGTCATGTCCAGGAAAGTACCCTAGTTATAAACGGCTCCAAAAAATTCAAATAACTATGAATTCGCTTCAATTTGAATTCAAATTCTAAATGTCCGTTAGAAAACCGTTAAATTTACAAATTCAAATCTAAATGACCGTTAAAAACTATGAATTTGCTTCAATTTGAATTCAAATTCTAAATGTCCGTTAGAAAATCGTTAAATTATGAATTTTACTTTCTAGAGCATCCTTAATAAATTTTATTTATGAGCTACACACAATTATTCTTTTTTACATTATAAAATCTACAAAAAAGTTACATTATATATCTACTCAAATATCATTCTCTGTATGTATCAATTAATATAATTAAATCCATTATTTCTTAACTTTTAAGTTCCTTTTTACAAAATAAAAATATTTCATGAATAGCTAAATCCCTATACAATTTGTACAGTTGATGGTTTTATAAATTAGCATGTTTTTAATGACTTCATGTTAGATATTCCTCATGATCGAGATATTCCACAACCTCGTCGTTGGCTTTACTTCAAGAAACTTCCGAAAAACTCGTCTCGATTTTAACTTCATTTTGAAAATCCGACTCAACATCCATCTCCTCCTCTTGTGCTGCATTCAGACGATTCAGTGTCATATGTGATGTTGTCTGTTGTGGCTGTTGGACTAAATTCTCCGGAAGTTGATGCTCAATCTTAATAGTTGCAGGCTGTTGATGATGGAAAATGACTTGTTCCTGTATTACGACAGGCGTTTGAGTTATTGTGGGCTTCACGACTGGCTCAACTTTTGGAACAAGCCCAGCTTGTTGATAAGACTTATTTTTAAGCGTTTGCCTTATTTGAGATGTTTGTTTGGCTTTAATGTGACTACTTAATTGATTCAAGTCCTCATTGAATTTAGTGACGGAATTTTTCAGCATGTCAACTTCCTCCTGACTCCATTTAGAGCTCCTAGAATGATCATTAGCCGGCATAGAAATTAAGTAAACAATATTTTTTGGATAATTTTATAATTTACCCTTCTTTATCCGTTTGAACTTGTAGTATGAGATCTCCTAGTGTATTGAAGGCTTTTCCTGCCGAGGTGAATATCTCGCTGACCTGAAAATATTGTAATAAGCTGTTAAAAATAAGGTTCTATTGTTTAATTTAATTAATTTACTTTTACGTTCATTTTTTGATGTTTTGATTGTAAGGTTCTGAAAAAAGATGTAAGGTTCTGGATGTTTTTGAATTTTAACGGATTTTCCTTTGCTGGATCTTGAATCGTAAATAATTAATGAATTTTACATGAAAAATGTTCGCTATGAATTGCTAATATGCTGAATGTGGACATGACATGTCTGAAAATGCTAATTTATTTATTATTGACAATTTTTCCTGCATAAAATATTGATAATTACAATTTTTTGTATAAAAAGATCCAGTAGCACTTTCAAGCACAGAAAAAAAGCTGTAATTAACAAGATGCAGCGGTTTTTAAGGAAAATGATTTATTGAAATGATAAGAAACATTTAAAAGAATAAGTTATTTCTCATATAATATAATCAGATGATTAGAATCCGCCTCGAAGCGCCAGAACTAAATGAAGAACTGATCCACCTTGAACTTTATAGTCTTGAGCTGTTTTATCGTCGTTCCTAAAATCAATAAGGCAGCAATTAAGCATGACAATCAATTAATTATGGTCTTAAATACGTACATTTGCTTTCCGGAGAAAATTAGACGCTGTTGTTGCGGTGGAATGCCTTCTTTCTCTTCAACACGCTCCTTAATTCGATCCACTTTATCTGTTGGCTCAATATCAATTTCAATCTCCTTGCCAGTAAGTGTCTAATTATTTGTAAAATAAAAATCACAAAAAAATTAAAAAGAAGAAATTTTTGGTGAAAATAAAAATTGCAGAAAAATATGAAATATTCAAATTTACCTTTACTTTGATCAACATTTTTACTACTTATCAGTTCCTTATATCAATATAAACTAGATGTGACGAGGATGAATATTTTTAAAAGTCTCAGAAAGGAGATATTTGCAAATTTATAGATTTTTTAAGCAAATTTTGCAGATTAAATTCGAATCACGAAAATTCCTTCGAGTTAGTTCGAATTTTCGAAAGTAAACATTAAGGTAGAGGGGACTTTGAAGCTATATATGGTGATATTATGACTAAGGCGGATTTCTTAGAACAGAATGTGACTCATTACATTAGTCATAAATTATTTTTAGACACTAATTTAAGGTTGCTCTGAATTTAATTTTAACGGTTTTCGAAAAATTCAAATAAATTCGAACATAACGGTCAAAATTTGAAATTCGTAGTTCGAAAACTCAAAAAGTAAACAAAATTACAGAAAAATCAAAAATAATTAATTTCACCTAGAAATACATAGTTTAATTAACAAATAACAATGACAAATCCACTAGAAAAGATCCAGGCACTAGATGCAATTGAAAAGGATATAGTTTTGTGCATACAAAGTGCTGGAAATGCACTTCAAGAATTATCAAAAGAAAAGCCGAGTCAAAAAAATGCAGAAAATCACGCATCGCAGTTCCTTAAATCACTAAACAGCATCGAGAGTAAATTATCAGATCAAATTAGTTATCTACAGCAAGTATCAACAACACATGCGCACGAAGGAAGTGGATATGCAAGCGCTAAGAATCTTCAAATGGCTTGGCAGCGACTAAATAATGTAAAGGCACGAGTAAAGGAGCTGGAAGACTGTCAAAATAAGTATGCGAAAAAGCAAGGACAAGTCAGCATTGTAGCACCACCTGCGCCAGTTCCAACAGCGAATTTACCACAATAATTTAATTCATAAAAAATTTGTAACTTTAAGTTTATTAAAATTAATATTTTTGGATATAAAGCTCTCAATTCTCTGTGCCTGACTTTTCAGCGCTTTGGCCTATTCCAAAGAAATTATTCTTAACGACATAATTCACACATTGTAGCAGGACATTCCTTTCATGGACAATATCACGTTCAAGCAACTTTTCAAGGAATGGATTAATTGATCGATTCCTTAGTTTTGAGTAGTCAATTCCACTACGTCTGATGATTTTTTTCGGTTCCTGCTTTTCATCATTTCGCTTCCTCTTTCTGGATCGTTGTTGATGATTTGTGGATGTTGATGGCTCGTCAGTTTCGATTTGTTTGACTGTTGGAACTTCCTCTGGTCCTGAATCGTTGTCATCGACTTCCCCATTTTCTGGACATTCATCGTCCATATCTTCGTTTGCTATACTGTTAGTGGCATGACAATCTATCTTTGAACTGTCGATTTGTGGCTGTAAACTAGATATTTCCTTCTCAGAGCTTCCAATCAGTTCCAAATTTTGAGTTTCGAGACTTGAAGATTCTTTTACAGAACTTTCTATATTTTGGTCCATTTCCTTATCACCGTTATGGCTTTTTTCATCCTCAGAATCAGATCCATACATTCCTAGAAGTGACAATGCAGGTTTTTCCTTTACACTAGACTCAACTGTATGATAATCCTTCATTTTGGATGTTCCTTGAAATTTTGGTGTTAATCGAGTTTCTTCCTCGTCTGACGAGTCATCTGCTGGTATTTTCACGACTTTTGGCTTCTTGACTGGTTGAGGAAGTGCTGGAGATTTGAAATGTTCAGTCTGTTGTGGTTTAATGTCTTCAAATTGCTTAATTTCTGATGCCACTGGATCTTTTACTTCTGATTTCTCAGAATTTTCAGTTTCTTGTCGTTTTTGGAACTTCTTATTCCTATCATTGTTTCCATTAGGTCTGTTGTTATGATTCTTTTTATTGTCATGCTGTCTCTTCCCCAAATTATTGACAAAATCTCTCTGCTGTCCATCACCAAATCTCTTTTTCGAATCATTCAGCCTTTCGCCTCTTTTATGTCTTTCCTCTTGTATTTGCTGTCTCAGAATGATATTCTGTGTTGTTGGATATCTTTTACGTCGTTCTTCTCTCCACTTTTCAATCTGTTCAGGCGTTGACAAGTCTTGGATCTTGACTAATCCATTTTGCTTCAAATGAACTTTCTGGATGTGAATTGCTATCGTTGCATCATTAGCATTGAACTTACAGTCATCATATGGACATTTGGCATGTGATCGACGATGCTGGAAGAGCTCTGTATCATTCTTAAATCCTTCCTGACAATATTTACAGAAACTGATGAAATTCCTTTGCTGATTTGAGTTTTGTCCTGAATTCTGTTGGAACTGATTTGAATTCTGTCCTGACTGATGCTGAAATTGTGAACCTTGACTGTTGTTGCTTCCTTTTGCCTGAAATCTGTTTTGTTGCTGCTTATTTTGTGATGGAATTGAACTGATTGGATTTTGTGATGCAAACGGACTTGGCAGTGTCATATTGTAATCTAAAACAGTTAATTGGATTGTTAGTAAGTAATTGGAAGTATATTTGTTAATTATAGTTACCTCTAAAGCTGGATTTTTAATATTTTTCAGTTTTGTTGATGAAAATGTGCGTCTGTTGATATTTTTGCAAGGTATGGACACTTGGTTGAAATTTGATAAAATACTGGTATGAATAATGTTAATTGCACTAAATCCATTATAATAAGCTACATACTAAGCATCCTGTCAGGATTTCTGGGTAAACAGAGCTCAAATGGAGAGGAGAACCAAAAAATATCTAAAAAGTGTCCATCCCTTGGATTTGCGACTGTCGAAATTTGTTTTGAATTTTCTAAACGCGGGATTTTGTTTAAAATAATTAATTAAACTAGTTAAATCACCATGATTACACCAGAAAGTGCTTTCAATCTGCTAGAAATCGTTCAATCTTCAGGTAACTATTAAAATTTAATCAACTTTTCATTGAAAATTTCACAATTTCACAAAATTTCATTCAATCTTCCAGAAACTCAAAAAGAAGCATTTGACAAGCTTAATAGTCAGCTAAAAGAAGAAGATGTCACTAGATCCTTGAAAGATCTCAACTGTTTCTACTCACAAGAGCCATTTTCATGGAGATTTTCGTGCTATTTATTCTATCTACTCGATGAAATCATAAAATCTGCTGAAATTAATTCACTGGATGTCAATCAAGCAAATTTATTCACAGAAGCTGTCCACAAGTGTGAGATCAATGCACTAGAAGTTTGTGTAAAGAAGCAGAAGAACAGAACAACGTATGACACGACAAATCAAAGTGACATCGAATATGAGCAATTAATCAGTTGCCTTCGAATGTTTCACAAATTCTTCTCATTCAAGCTTATTGCTTCAAATCCATTATTCCATGATGCACAGATAGACTATCTTGTTGGAGTTTTATCAGTGTTAGCTATGAAGAAGTCAGAACAAGACGTAAATGAAGCAAATAAAATGCTGATTCAGTTACAAACATTTATTGGAACCGAGCAGTTCTTTCAATTCGTTATGATGGTCCGAGGATTTCAAGGATTATCAAAAGACTTTCAAATTCAATCTCAAACTCGATTATTGCAATTAATCAGGTCTGAAAGTGGATTTTATATGCTGTGCAAGATGATTTTAAGGAAAAAGTCTGAAGATTCACAGACATGGCAGAAGTACAATGTCATAGCTGGAATTCTCATGAAAGCTATGAGGAACAAGAGTTTCTACGAGAAAATGGTCAATGAAATTTTCAGGACATTAAGAAAATGCATTAACAGCAATGAAAATGAAATTGTGGCCGCTTGTGTTCATGTTTTGAAGGAATTGTACGGCAAGAAGGAAGAGGAATTGGATGAGCATTTAAATAAATGGATTGTTGGTCCACTAGCTGATTTAATAAGCCCTCAAATATTACTCTGTGGATCAATTATAATGGAATATGATGAAATTAAAGGATATGTTGGCATGTTGCATGTTCTGTTCTCTCCATCGACAATTGTGGCACTTCCATCGAAAATTCTTCATAATCACATCGTTGCCTTGTTCAATTTACATTCAATTCTACCGGATATACCTGAAAAAGAGAAATTAGCATCAATAATTCTGTTTGTGCTTAATAATTATGAAAGGAAGGATCTGCAACTTGCTGTGAGGAACTTGAGACTTAAAGATGATCCAAAACTCCTCAAAATTCATCCACGAATAATTTACAAGAACAATTCCTTACAAATTGGCGAGGAAACGTCAGCTTTAGTCGATGACACTCAATCTTTCATCCAGCTACTCAAAAACTCCAACAACAGCTTGTTGATCTACGAAATCTTTATTTCCTTCATAAAATTATTAAGTGACGTCCAAAATGCTGGAAATTCAATAATCACAGGATACGATATGGACGAGGATGAATTAACGGACGTGCTGCATACGAAATTTTATAAGCAATTGGCAATAATTGAGCCACTTCAGGACATGATTCAATGGAAGTCACTTCATTCGCAGCTTAATGAGAAGCCAAAAGAGATTCTTGATGCTATTAAGGATGTCTTAGAGCATGCAAACAGTGAGGATGAACAAATTGTGATAATTTTCTTTTCAATCTACAAGGAACTGCTGTATAAATTGAAGGATGATCTGGAACGGCAGAGAATGAGGAACGAAATTTTAAAACTAAAAGAAAAGTTCAAGAAGCAGCAACTTAAGGAACAAATTGACATAATATTCAACAATAATGAGGAAGTGCCGAGCATTGATCCATCAGAATTTACATTTAATGACGCGATGAAGCTGTTGAAGTCAAAGGAAGTTTATTGTAAAGTTTATGGATGTGACAATTTGATAAAAATGCTGAAGAAAAGTGATAAGCAGGCTGTTGCCAATCGACATACGATTTTAGCTGTTGCATTGCAGAATATGAAGGAAGTCGAGAGTTATGCTTACTTGAATGTCATTAAACTACTTGTTGCTCTGTCCTACGTCCTTGACACAGAAGTTGTTGATGCCTTAATAGCTGAATATCAAAATGAGGAACTAGAAATTGATGAAAGATTGAAATTCGGCGAAGTTGTCCTTAAAGTCACTGAAGATCTTGGCGAAATGTCTGTAAAATTTAAGCATCAACTCATCAGTTGCTTCCTTAACGGAAGTAGAGACTCCAATAATGAATTTAGGACATCAAGTTTAGCAAATTTAGGAACAATTTGTAAAATTTTGAGCTATCAAGTCCACAACTTCTTCAATGAAATGTATCAGCAATTGGAAGTGATTATCAAGTCTGATCCGTACCTTCCATCAAAACGAGCAGCTTCTATGGTATTGTCACAAGTTCTAGCTGGAATGCCAAATTTAATGGAATTTCAAGACTATTTACTTCCAATTTATCATTTATTGAAGGACATTTTAGCAAATGAGGAAGATCAGCAGACAAAATTGCATGCACAAATCGGACTTGAGCACTTGAATGAAAAGACAAAAGACTTCTTGAATCCTAAATTAAATGTTCAGAAGGAAATTAAGATTAGAGTAGGCGACGATAATCCAAATAAGTTGAATGAAATTAAATATAAGTAAGTGATATATATTTTTGGATTTATAATGAATTAAAACTAAGTTTAGATTATTTTTATTTATCATTTTAACGTCTTTTCAGGATTTGAATTTGTAACGTATTTTCAGGATTTGAATTTGTAACGACTTTTCAGGATTTGAATTTGTAACGTCTTTTCAGGATTTGAATTTTTTTCATTTCGATTTAATTATTTAAAATTTCAAAAATACCTGGAAAAATATCAAGTTTTAATGGTGTCTCCTTTGACGAAGCATATCAAGTGAGTTGATTTCCTATTAATTTTCCAATAATATGGTTTAATTTCTTTAAATTTAATGAAGTTTCTTTTTTTGACATCAAAAACATATAAGCAGGCATCTTAAATACCACTAAATTCTACACAGACAACATTAATTTGATAACGAACACTATTTTTCTGATCCAATCTGACCCCTCAATCTTCAATTTGATTCATAAAACATAGTTCCTATAAGCCATATATCGAAAAATTAACGAAAGTCCTCGTGTTATTGATCGAGGGACTTAAGCGCATTTTTGTGTTGGCGATCAGTATTTGATTAGCAAAGGACTGCGTATAAAAAAAGTCAATCAAGACACACCGTATAATGAAATCAGAATAGTTTCACCCAAATTTTAAAACTGTTCTAAGGTCCGGACTCCGAAGCCTCGCTCATAAATTTTTTCTACGCTTCTATTATTCAAAAACTTCACTAATGAAGTAAAAGTAGTTAATTACATTGGCATGTCACGGCACACCTGTCAATCCTCCATTAAATAAAATTTTAAACTCACTGTTCAAGATGATTGAACACTTAAAGATGAGGAATAGAAAATTCCAAAAAAAATTGTTATAAAAAGTAGTTCATAAGATCCAAAAAGCCATAAATCGAGTAATTACTTGAAGTATAAATCTCTCATGAGAGTGAAGTATGAATATGCTGACGTTAAAACCTGATTGAAATAGAAGAAAGAGGCCGTTCGGATATTACGTAACGCTAAAAATGGCTATTTTTGACCCCTCCCCGTAACAATTTAATATGAAGCGTAACCAAACTTTGACACCTCCCCCCCCCCCCTTCCTAAGCGTTACGTAATATCCGAACGATCCCAAAGGGAAATTAAATTTTTAATTAATAGTAAGGGGTCGTTCGTAAATTACGTCACGCTACAAAACGACTTTTTCAACCCCCCCCTTGTCACAAATTTTCCAAAGAAAAAAAAATCTTTTGTATGGACTGTCACAAATTCTTTGACCCCCCCTCCCCCCTAAAAGCGTGACGTAATTTGCGAACGACCCCTAAATGCTTCGTCACTAAATTATTATCTTGCCCCTGCCATACTTACATTAGAAAATGTCTCGATAGATAATGAAACAGACCCGAATCCTGAGAGCATGCATGCCTTTTGTGATCTCATAATTACAAACAAAATTGATTTCTTCACTCCAATATCTTTAAGTTCATACCAATTGGACTCAAGAATCTTTCGGCCAACATCTCGACTTGCAGTAATCAACTTTTCACCATAAAAACAGTAGAAGAACACTTGGTTGAATGAAAAAGCTGTATACGATATTGAATACAGTAAATCAGTTAGACTTGTGGCTGTTAATATTTGAAATCCGCAAGCGCTTATTGCGATAGCTCCTTGAATGTAGAAGAATGTGAAAGTAAAAATTGACTTTATGTCATCAAAGATTTCAATAAGCTCCTGATGTCGAATGAGAAGTTCACGAAGATCTGTGACTTGTCCTTCATTGATTGCATTCTTAATATTTTCACCAATTATGTCAAATTCTGTTGATAGAACAAAAATATTCGCAAATAAGTAAAAATCGGCACAAATAAAGTTAATGGCAGCACTTGATGAGATCCAAATAAACCACAATAATGATAAAATAAAGTTAAGATTACTAGCTGTTTCATCAAATGGGAACCAAGTTTCAATTGATTGCTTCCTGATATTGTTAAATATAAGCTGATAGAGCATTTTGACGGTTGCAGATGAGATAGTCGTAAAAAGCATTACTATGAAGATCTTGTAAATAATTAGAAACCATCCCAATCGATTCTGCAAGTTGTAATTTTCCTGCTCAGCATGAGTTGTAGGAAATGAGATGCGCAATTTCTCCAATATATTCAGGATCTTCTTTCGTTTAGTTAAAAACAATATCACCTTATAGCAATTATATGGAACTATTACTGTATTCGGTAGAACTCTTACAACCACATGAACATTATTTATGTCAATCACCAAACGAACTCCAAACTGGATGACTGTTAGCCACATTCCAATATAACATACGAAAAAATACAATTTCATCAATTTTTCTATAATTTTTGTGCGTCGTGATGTAATTTCTAATGGAATGATGTTAAGTCCAATTAGCTTGTAGATCCTCAATTGTAGCTCGAAGAAATCTTCAAGCTTAATCATTCTGTAACTTGATGCTACTTGATTTTTATTTTGATCTGCCATTGAGGTTTGTAAATTTACTTCTGAAGCTATCGACTGTCTAACTTTGAATGGTTTTATTCAAATTCAAATGATTGAGAATAATTGATGTTGTGTAGGTTAAAGTAAATCCAATTAATAAAAGTAATTGGAGGAATTTGACCATTTAAATAAAAATTTTTTAAGTTATTGTTTGAAGGTCCAGACTCCTGAAACTCGTTCAAATGGAATAGTTGCGTAAATGCCTAGAGCCTCCTGACTACATCCTTGTCACCAATTAAAAATATTTAACCAATAACTAATGAATTATAAGCAGTTAATTACAACTTAAGCAACATTAATTACAATGGCATGTCAAGGCACACCTGTCAATCCTCCAGGAAACAAAATTTGAAAGACGATAAATACTTAGCGTCATTATCTAAAACACCAAATTAAATAATTTACATACTTACACTTTTTCCACACAATTATCATCTTTTACATTACTAAAAAAATTAATAGAATTAATAAACCGGTTGGAAAATTCGAAAATTAACTAAAATATAGAAATGGGAAATATACATTTTTGAAATTTTCAACTGTAGTTCCGACAACATTAGGTTTCTAATTAAAATTTTAAATTTATTCATCTCAATTTATTTATTTCAAATTTTTAAATTTTACAAGTATTAATATCAAGCATATCAGGTGAGTTTATTTACTGATACCCAGTAATAACGCCGACACGGAATAACTTAACATCAAACCGGAATATTGCCGAAAATTTTTTTGCTCAGGGCGGTAATAACTTCACCTATTAAATTTTTTTGACTTAGATGTACTACTAAATTTTCAAAATGACGGTGAGTGTACCGCAAATAATTTTTTTTTGACAAACACTAATCTATAATATATAATTTTGTACATTTATCACATGTCACATTACAATTAGAACGTCTACTTAAAATAATATAATCAGGTTTACCACAAATTCATCTAATTTTACATAATTTTTTGATGGTTCTGTTATTTGCTCCATGAAATCTTTTTTGTACTTATTTAGAGTACAAATTTTGTATGATTGTAAAGTACGAATATGCTGACTGAATGACCTAATATTGAGATAAGAAGAAAAACGATTAAATTATAGAATACCTTCCAGTTATTCAGCTGTACAAGAATTTATTATAAAATTTTTGTATGAACAGACATTTTTAAATGGGAACTCATGACATTTTACATAATTATCAATGCGTACATACTCGATATGTAAGCTTTGACAACAATCAGAAAATTGAAGATATTTCCCATTAAAGCATTTTTTTAGCAATCTTGGATAACAATCTCTGTATGCTAAGAGCTTCACTTACAGTTGCTAACCCTTCAATAGATAATGAAACCAATCCGAATCCCGAAAGTATGCAGGCTTTTTGAGATCTCAAAATTATCAGCAGAATTGACTTCTTCACTTTGATGTCATCAATATCATACCAGTCGGAGTCAAGAATAGCTTCACCTATACCAACACTCTCAGTGATTAATTTCTCACCGAAATAACAGTACAAAAAGACTTGAGTAATAGGGAGAGCTGCGTATGACAACGAATAAAGTAATTCCATTGTAGTTGATGCTGTTAATAGCTGAAATCCAGAAGAAGCTACTGAGACAGCTCCTTGAATGAATGTATAGAAGAAAATGAAGGTGAATAATGACTTTATTTCATTACTGATGTCAATAAGCTCCTGATGCTGAACGAGAAGTGCACCAAGGCTTGACACTTCCTTTGAATTGATTGTCTTTTTGATATTCTCGCCAACAATTTTGAATTCCAACGCAAGGATATCAACAATTGCGAATATGAAAAAGTCGGCAGCAATCACATTAACACAAGCATTAGAAATGGCCCAAATCACCCAAATTGTGGCGCACATGAAATTTAGACTATTGGCAAAAAGATCGAATGGAAACCAAATGTCGAGTGGGTATTGTCTTATATTCTTCAAAATAAGTAGATAAACCACTCCTGACATTGCTATGTATGTTAATAGATATAATAAGAGGTAGATTTTATAAAACATGATAAACTTCTTTGAGAGATTTTCCAGTTTAGAGCTTTGCTGATCTGCCTGAGTTGAAGGAAATGAGACCCGAAGTTTTTCTATTATTTCAAGAATTCGTTTACGGTGAATGAAGAATAGTATTCCTTTTGAGCAGTTGTATGGGAACAGGATAATACTCGGGAGAATTTTAAGAACCACGTCAAACTTATTTATGTCAATCACTAATTGAACTGCAAATTGAATGATTAACACAAAAATGCTGATGATGCAAGCATAAAAATACCATCGCATCAATTTATCAAGAATCTTAGCTCTTACTGATGCTGCTTCCAATGGAATTATATTTAATCCGATGAGTTTGAAAAATTTTAATTGAAGTTGGAAAAAATCCTCCAATTTTATAAGTTTTGAAAAAGCTGCTTGATTAGCGTTTTGAGTTGTCATTTTGACTGAGTTTGATTTTACTTCTTAATCTCTTGATTACTAAAAGCTGACTGAAATTTTAAAATCCTTTTATAGCACGGCTTTTTTAAGTTTGGAATAAACAGCTCTAGATACCCTTCCTTTTTAATGTTGGGCATCATGAATATACGATAATACGTCGTGTAATTAAAGGATTTAATAATCAACTAATTAAATATAATACAGGACATAATATTAAATCCGATTTTTTTTTAAAAAAAAGTTAAATTACAAAACTAAAATATTAATAAAAATTAATTTTTAAAAACAGTTTGGAAAAAATTCTTTTGATATGCCTATATTTTAACTTTTGATGCACTGTAAAGTATGAAGAACTAAAGAATTTGATTTTATTTATACTTTTTTCAATTATGCGGATGCATAGTTCATTATAAGTTTAAAAAATTTGGAGATTAGTGTATATCATAGATCTTATTTCAGGGGGCTGACAGCTTTGGTTACAAGATAAAAAAGTTACAACAAAAGGTTACAAAAGTTACAGAAAAAGGTTACAAAAAAGGTTAAAAAGGTTACAAAAATTAAAATTTTAACCTTTTAACTTCAAAAATTTAGTTTGAAAAATAATTAAAGAAAGATGCTTTTTTTGCTCTTTATATGAATTAAGCTTAATTAATGACTAGAAATCAACTTTATATACAATATAGACACAAAATTACCTTAAATTAGTGAAAATTGCACAAAATTGTATTCTAAATTACTGTTTAATCATTATTTTAAACAGTTTTTGCATATTTTTTAAGGAACTGTAATTTTTCATTATATTTCAAACCATTCAGAACTATTTACATCCAATTATACATTTAAATTCTCAAACTAAGCAGCTAGTATTACTTAAAAACATTTTAAACTTTGAATACATTTATAATTTAAGTTTAAAAAGGTTTAAAATTCTAAAATATAGCTTAATACGCTAAGAAAAGTAATAGGAAGACAAAGAAATGATGATGAAATAAGTTTTACAAGATTTTTGCTGATTTTTTTTTAAAAAAGTTACAAAAGATTACAAAAAAGGTTACAAAAGTTACAAGGTTACAAAAGTTACAAAGTTGTGAAATATATGAAATATATTTAAAGTTGTAGTTAAAAAAAGTTATGGTGTAGAAATTCAAAGCATTTGTAAGTTTTTAATACAAGTTATATCCACCACTCATAATTCACAAGTAATAACCCGAACGGCACAAAACGGATAATCGAGAGGAAAGTCGTCCCAGGGCTGGCGTGACTCTGGCATAGAGCTGGATTGAAATCAAATCCAGCCGTATGCCAGAGTCACGCCAGCTCAGGGACGACTTTCCTCTCGATTATCCGTTTTGTGCCGTTCGGGTAAGATAGCAACATTTGTAATATAAATTAAATTTATTAAATTTTCATACATTTATGATTTGAGAAAATAAAATCTACTTTCTTGCTGTTTTATAACTCAAAAAATATAATTATGTATCAATAAATCAGTGCTACCCAAACTATGCTCCGCGACACATTAGTGTGTCGTGACGTGATCTCAGGTGTGTCGAAAAAAGTTTGGCGACACACTAAACATACAAAACTTCCAAGTTTTTACTCAAATTTTTAACCCAAGTGTGTCGCGAATTTTTTTCAGATTTTTAGTAGGTCGCCTGCTAAAAATTTTGAGAACCACTGCAATAAATCATGAAATGTCATAAAACATAAAAAAAAGTGTAAAAAAGAATCAAAACACTGCAAAAACTTCATGACATATAAAATTGTTAAAAATACTATAAATTTCAGCTTGTACCGCTTTTTTCGATGTACAGCCTATCCATACAAGATACTTATGAGAATATTCTAACAGCAAAAGAATTAAGAAAGCTTCAGTTGACATTTTCATTTAAATTTGGTGTGGTCTAAATTTTATTATTTTAGGATATTTATTTCAATTTTCAAAAGTTTTTATCGCAAATAAGATATACATTTTTTGTAATTGACTAATATTTGGGTTATTGTAATCGAGTTCTAGGAATCTATTATTCATACATTGAATACCAAATGAAGTAATTATCTTCCAACCTCCACATTACTCATTAGTTATTTATGCAAACTGAATTTTGAACAAAAAACTAAGAAATCAAGAGGTCGAATCATCAATATTTTATCCTCAGGATCTTGAGTTTAATTGAAGTACATGTTCTTTAAGAGTGTGAAGTATGAGTATGACGTCGTCAATACCTGAAATATGTATAGACTCGTGTCAGAATGTTTAACTTACTAAGTTGGAACCAATACTTACTGCAGAAAAAGTTTCTCTGGACAATGTAGCAATTCTGTACGCAGACAATGCACATGGCTTTTGTGCTCGAAACATCATAAACTTTAGATCCATCTTCAACTTGTTATCCTTTAAATCATACCAATTGGAATCGGCAATGCACTTGCTGACTTCGATGCTTGATTTCATTAGCTTTTCTCCATAGTAGCAATATAAGAAAATTTGACTGATTGAACCACCTGAATATGAAGCACAATAAGTCATTTCGAAGATGTCACTGGATATTAATAGCTGAAATCCACTTGTACTAACGGCAACTGCTCCTTGAAAAAAAGTGTAAAAGATGTAAAACCGAAACAACCGATCCAGCTGGTTATAAATATCCATTAGCTTCTGATGTCGAATGAACATGTTTCGTAACTTCCTTCCATTTCCTTCAGCAATAGCTGTTTTTATATCATCACTCAGGACTTCAAATTCAAGCGATAGAACAAGAACTAAGCCAAAAGTGATAAAGTCTGCTGATGCTAATATGATACAAATACTAGTTCCCATCCACATTATCCAAAACGATGTGGTTATGAAGGCAAAGTTGCTTCCTGTGTCGTCGAATGGAAACCAAATTTCAACTAATGGCTTTCTATATCCATTAAAAATCAGGTGATATCCTGAGCCAACTGAAACAGATGAGACAAGGAAAAAGTAGGATATGCCAAAAAGTTTGTTATTCCGAATGAATTCCTTCAGCTTCTGCTGGATATTAAACTTTTCTTGGGTGAATTTTGATATCGGAAAGTTGTCTCGCAAGTCACTTAAAATTTTGAGGAGAGTTTTGCGCTTTATGAATAGAAGAAGGCCTAAATTAAGGATTTTAAAATGATTATAATAATCACAATTGCTACAAAACAGATCATACTTTTTGAGCTGTTGTACGGAACGTTAGTAAGATTCGGCAGTACTCGAATGACGACAGGAATGTCAGATATGCTAACAATAACCCGACATGCTAATGTCAAAACAAAAAGCCAAATGTTGATGATACAGAAAAAGTAAAAAGCTTTCAATATTTTGTCTCTAATTTGCACTCGCGATGAAAAGTCAGTCGACGGAATCAAGACCAGCCCGACAAACTTAAAGCACTTGAGTGGAAATTCAAAGAAATTTTCAACTTTTATTTTCCCTTTTGGGACACTTTCCTTTACTGATGTGGACATCGTAATAAAGTGATTTTATTTTCTCTGCTCCGCGTGTGTCTGACCGGTCAGACTTTAAAATTATATGTTTGGATGCTATGGAATTAATGGAAATGACATAGGACTGCTTGAATCAGATTACAATGTAATTTGGAAATTTTAATATTCAATCACTTACAGGTCATAAATTAGTTTGTACGGTAAAGGTGTCAGCTGAATAATTATCTTATTTTGGACTGAGATATAAATTATATGTGCTCGATTCATTAATTTTATTTTTTAAAAATTCATTTTTATTGGTATCTGTGATTAAACATATACAAAAGGATGCATGCAAATGTGAATTATTGAATCCTAAACATCACTCAATTATATTGCATTCGATGCATAACAATATTAATATAAATCTTCAATTTGATCCATAAAACAAAGTTCAAAAGATCCTATAAATCGAAATAATTACTTAAAGTAAAAGTCTTTCATGATAGTGAAGTACGAATATGCTGATGATAAAACCTGTTTGAAAAACAGAAAAAACGGAAAGGGGTCGTTCGAAAATTACGTCACGCTTCTAGGGGGAGGAGGTCAAAGAACTTGTGACAGTCCATACAAAAGTTTTTTTTATTTGGAAAATTTGTGACAAGGGGGGAGGGAGGGGTCGACCAAGTCGTTTTTTAGCGTGACGTAATTTACGAACGACCCCAAATTAAATTTTTAATTAATAGTAAATGCTTCATCACTCAATTATCATCTCATTCCAAATATAAACTTACATTAGAAAATGTTTCGATTGACAATGAAACAGACCCAAATCCTGAAAACATGCAAGCTTGTTGTGATCGCATAACTACAATCAAAATTGATTTCTTCACTCCAATATCTTTAAGTTCATACCAATTAGAATCCAGAATACTTCGGCCAACATCTTGACTTGCAGTAATCAATTTTTCACCATAAAAGCAGTACAAAAATCCTTGACTGAGTGTATAAAATGAGTAGAATATTGAAAACATTAAATCGTCAAGACTCGTTGCAGTCAATAGCTGAACTCCACAAGCGCTTATTGCGATAGCTCCTTGAATGAAGAAGAATGTGAAGGTGAATAATGACTTTATGTCATCACTGATCTCAATCAGCTCCTGATGTCGAATGACATGTTTACGAAGGTCTGTGACTCGTCCTTCATTGATTGCATCCTTAATACTGTCGCCAATTATGCTAAATTCTATTGAAAGAACCAAAATGATCGCAAATAAGTAAAAATCGGCAGAAAGCACATTCACAATCGAATTTGCTACGGTCCAAATCAACCAACTTAAAGACAAAATCGTTATCAGATTATTGGCTGTATCATCAAATGGAAACCAAATTTCAGTTGCCTGCTTCCTGACATTATTAAATATGAGCTCGAAAAGCACTCCTAATATTGCAGATAAGATAGTCATCAAAAAGAACACTATGTAGATCTTGTAAATTATAAGAAACCTTTTCAAACGACTCTGCAAGTTACACTTCTCTTGCTCAAGTTGAATTGAAGGAAATGAGATCCGTAATTTTTCCAATATATTCAGGATCTTCTTTCTTTTCGTGACGAACATGATGCCTTTATAGCAATTATAAGGAAATACAGTAATATTCGGTAGAATCC
This sequence comes from Chironomus tentans, assembly GCA_963573255.1. Lineage (NCBI taxonomy): Eukaryota > Metazoa > Arthropoda > Insecta > Diptera > Chironomidae > Chironomus > Chironomus tentans. The sequence goes on from OY754302.1 coordinate 10,800,466, forward strand.
TCGCAACCACATACACATTATTTATGTCAATCACCAAACGAACTCCATACTGGATGATTACTAGCCACATCCCAATATAACATGCGAAAAAATACCATTTCATCAATTTTTCTATGACTTTTGTCCATCGTGATGTAATTTCTAACGGAATAATGTTAAGTCCAATTAGCTTATAGATCCTCAATTGTAGCTCGAAGAAATCTTCAAGCTTAATATTTTTGTAAGATGTCACTTGATTATTATTTTGATCTGCCATTGAGGTTTGTGAATTTACGTCTGAAGTTATCAACTGACTAACTTTGAATAGTTTTATTCAGATTCAAATGCTTGAGAATAATTCATGCGATTAGTAAAAGTAAATTTTTGGTATGACCAATTAGTGGTATAGATGTATTTTCTTCAATATTTCAAGAACTCGCCATCTGTCTAGTTCACCAGTTATTAATCATAATGATTCAACAAATTGTTAAATTGTCAATAACTTATTTATAAGAAAGCAATTAGGGCTTTGGGGGGAGGGGTCACCTAATCCTTAGTCTCGATAGACCTCAAATTTCTTCAAATTCGATAAGAAAGTCCCTTGACCTAAAAAATTAATTCCTTGCTGAAAAAATCCTGGAAAATTATGAAAATTATTTTATTATTTTCTTTCTATGATTATAAATTTTAATTTTTTTAAATTTTTTTAATTTTTTTTTAATTTTTATAATTTATGTCAAAGAGTACCTGACATTCATGCGACTAGACATTCATTAGGATCGTTACTATGCTAAACATTACATGCTACTTGTTTATTTAAAGTACAAGTTTCGCAATATTGTAAAGTAAGTATATGCTGACTGAATGACCTAATAATAAGATAAGAAGAAAAATGTTGTTCATCGTTATAAAAATTATTAAAACTATTCAACTGTTTAAGAATGTATTAGAATATTTTGTATGAAAAGACATTTTTAAATGAGAATTTCTGACATTTTTGCATACCTAAAGAAATCAGGAATAAGCAATCAGATATAAATTTTTTTAGAAATCAGATGCACCTCAACTTACATTTGATAAAGTTTCGATAGATAATGAAACCAGTCCGTATCCTGAAAGTGTGCAGGCTTTTTGAGATCTCAAAATTATCAGCAGAATTGACTTCTTCACTTTGATGTCATCAAGATCATACCAGTTTGAATCGTTAATATTTCGGTCAATATCTTGACTTGCGTTAATCAATTTTTCACCGAAGTGACAGTACAAAAAGACTTGAGTTAAAGGAACAGCTGCATATGATAATGAATAAAGTAAAACGGATATAGTTGGTGCTGCTATTAGTTGAAATCCAGAAGAAGCTATCGAGACAGCTCCTTGAATAAATGTGTAGAAGAAAATGAAGCTGAATAATGACTTTATGTTATTACTGATGTCAATAAGCTCCTGATGCTGAACGAGAAGTGCACGAAGGCTTGAAACTTCTTTTGCATTGATCGCCTTTTTGATATTCTCGCCAACAATTTTAAATTCCAACACAAGGATATAAACAATTGCGAATATCAAAAAGTCGGCAGCAATCACATTAACACAAGCATTAGAAATGGCCCAAAAACTCAAAACTAAAGTGGAAATAAAAATGAGATTATTTGCATTGTAATCGTATGGAAACCAAATTTCGAGTGGGAACTGCCTGATTTTCTTAAAAATGAGGAGATAAATCACTTCTGACATTGCTGATGTCATGGTCACGGAATAAAATAAAATGTAGATTTTATAAATCATGACGAATAAATTTAAATGATTATCCATTTTAGAGCTTTGTTGAGCAGCCTGAGTTGAAGGAAATGAGACCTGAAGTTTCTCTATTATTTTAAGAACTCGTTTACGGTAAACGAAGAATAATATTCCTTTTGAGCAGTTGTATGGGAACAGGATAATACTTGGGAGAATTCTAAGAACCACGTCAAACTTGTTTATGTCAATCACTAATTGAACTGCAAATTGAATGATCAACACAAAAATGCTGATGATGCAAGCATAAAAATACCATCGCATCAATTTATCAACAATTTTAGCTTTTACTGATGCTGCTTCCATTGGAAATATATTTAATCCGATGAGTTTGAAACATTTTAATTGAAATTTGAAAAAATCTTCCAGTTTTATAAGTTTTGAAAATGCTGCTTGATTAGCGTTTTGAGTTGTCATTTTGACTGAGTTTGATTTTACTTCTTAATCTCTTGATTTCTAAAAGCTGACTGAAATTTTCCTGTGAATATTTGTTATTGTATATTCTAAAGGTCATTCACAAATGTCGTCTTTCAAAAGGTAGATTTTAAAATCCTTTTATTTTCTGTTTTGAATTTTAAACAGCTCCTTCCTCAATTGTTGGACATTAAGGATATTTGACTACATTGTGTAATTAAAGGTCTTAATAGTCAACTAATTAAACATAATTGATTAATTACTTTTTTCCTGCTTTTTTAGAAATTCGGCTTTTCTAAAAGTTAGATTACTAAACTAAAATATTAATGCAAATTAATTTTTAAAAAAGGAAATCAGTAATTTGACAGTAAAAAATTGAATTTTCAACTCATTTAAATTTTGCTAAAATATTAATATTTTTCAGACAAGTGACTTCTAAAGTGTGATTTTTTCAATTTAAACATGTGGTGTCTAAATATAGTGGAATCTGGGATATCGAGTCATATGTATGCAAATCTGCTAGTGCGATGCTTCTGTGAGGCCAAATAGTTAGGCAATAGAACAGAAATCTGTCTAACTCTCCTCTCTCTTTTGTGAAGACCCGTGAGAACGTGGGTTTGATTCCCACCAGAGTTTGATTTCTCAATTATTACAATAGACCAGTGGTTCTCAAACTGTGTGCCTCGGAACACTACCGTGCCGTGAGAGTTGAAAGCTTCCTTGAAAATATTCTTGTTTAAATATTCTTCTAGATAAATTTGGGATTCTTTACCTGCTTAAATTGAGTTAAAATATAATTTCTTGGGACCATGCAATAGGGTGTTGTCGATATGAGAAGGATTCGTACAATGCACATGTCAGGACATAAGGAAATATGGTCCAAAATAAATAAAAGTAGTACATTTTGGTACAGATTAAGTATTATTCTGTCTCATACATAGATCATAATTATGAACTATTTCATTATTTCACAAAAATTTAGAATAAACACAACTTTATTTTAAATGTGTATGGAAAATTAATTATCTGATTCATATTTAATATAGTACTTATCATATCAATGATAATACGTTTGAAACAAATCATACCACGTATTTGTATGAGCTAAGTTGCTAACTCAATACATTGAGGATTTAATGTATTAGATGAAAACATCATATTCTAAATAATTTATAAATGGTACCAAAATTCATGTGACAGATCAGTTTGTGACAAGCTTTTGTAGTGAAAAGGAATCAGAAAAATTTAATTAAAAAATATTTTTAGAGGAATTATTATTGAAAAAGAAATTAAAATGAAAGTGATGATGTGGATTATTTTTGTTGGACTCGGTGCTATCATGGCAATACAAACAGCAGCAAACCCAGCGATTCCATCAAATAAAATACCTCCAACAGAACAGGGAGATACAACAATAGAGGGAGATACAACAATAGAGGGAGATACAACAATAGAGGGAGATACAACAATAGAGGGAGATACAACAATAGAGGGAGATACAACAATACAAACAACAACAAAAAAACCAACAACAACAAAAAAACCAACAACAACAAAAAAACCAACAACAACAAAAAAACCAACAACAAAAAAAAAACTTACAACAACAACAACAGAAAAATCACCAGGATGTAAATGTCAAAACCCACCAGCTGGTCTACCAACGACCCTTCCAACAACGACAACCAAACCTGTTGTAAAAAGTTCTACTTCTGGCTGGTGGATTTTCTTGTATGTAATAATTGGTCTTATAGTAGCTGTATTATTAGGCATTGGCGGATATATACTTTACAAGAAAAAATTCCATTAAATAGCAGATTATGTAATGGTTAAAAATGGATATTTTATAATTCCTAGTACTAAATTTGTATAAATATTAAAAATGTGTGTGGACATTAACAAAAGTTTCCCTCATTCATCCTTAGTGCTACGTAATATCCATACTACTTATTAGAATTTTAAAATAAATTATTTAAATAAAGTTCCAAGAGATTTTAAAAAATAATTGAGAATTCTGCTCAGTGCATTGCTTATCACTTTTACATGCTCAATTGGAAAAAAATGAGATAATAATGAGAATTCAAATGAACTATAAATAATGAAATTATCGATTAACTAATCTCAGTCTGTGCACAAATTCTGTAAAAACTAATCAATAAAGAAATAAATTCCATTAAATTTAATTTTTTTCATTTCAAAAAATACAACTTTTTAAAAAAAACAAAAAAAAATCAATTACAATGAAAGTTCTTCAGATCATTGCTGTCATTTGTTTTGTTTGTGGCTCATTAACAAAATCAGCTGATAATCAATCGTCAGAAAGTCAAGACGTTCAAAATTCATCTGAAAGTTCTCAAAAGCAAAATTCCCAAGAAGAATCTATAACTCAGACATCAAGCGATAAAGGCAGCGTAGAAGAAAATCAAAGTGATAATGACCAGAATGGACCAAATTATGAAAATAACTTCAATACAGCAGATCTAAATGTTGAAGCTACAACAATTAGTACAGAAAATCCACAAAATCAAAAAAATGAAACAGAACAGGACAATGAACAAAAGCTGACATCTGAGGATCTATCTAATAACAGTGAAGTGGATAACAATCAGGATAAGAAGCCTGAAGCTACAACAACCAGTACAGAAAATCCACAAGATCCAAATAATGAAACAGAACAGGACAATGAACAAAAGCTGACATCTGAGGATCCATCTAATGACAGTGAAGTAGATAACAATCAGGACGATATAACTTCAAGTTCTTCTGTAAATCCTGAAGATCATACAAATGCTTCATTAACTTCCTCTGATAAGCCTGAAGATCAATCAAATGCTTCAACAGAAACAAGCGAATCAACCACAGAATTTACAATGGGTGAAACTCAACATCATATAAAAGAAACACACTATTTATCTGGTTTTATATATGCAGTAGTTGCTGTTTTAGTGCTATCTGGTACGGTTTATGGAGGATATACTTATTATGTGAAAAATTATCTTTAAAATTAATACAGTGACTTATACAATAAGGGTTTACCTGATTGGCACACGTAGAAATTGTTGATCTCAGTGTGGTCAAGTGGACAACATTCTTAGAACCAAGTGACTCCTTATTCTAAGCACAATGTCCGTTTGACCTTCGTGTAGTGAACATTTCAATGTGTCTTGATCGGGTTAGTGTACAAGTGTACAATAAATAAACAAAACAAGGTAGTAATCTTTATTAAGTGTTATCAATTTAATAAACAAAACGCGTCGAAATATTTTTTATATTATCAATTTTATTCAAATTTTATAGTCATCATTAATGATAACAAATTTTAATTTTTGAGCATTTTAGAATAAATTTTAACTTTTATAATTATTTAAATAAATAAATAAAATATAATAATTATTATTCTTTTATAAAAAAATTATTTTACATTAAATAAAAATTAAAATCACTCTAAAATCATCAACGTGTAATACACAAATATTTTCAGGATGCCAGTAGACTGGTCTATAATAAATAATTTTTCACATTTTTCACATAATACATTAAAAGTTGAACGTCTAGCCAGCGGTGTAGCCAAAAATTTTTCAATGAAAGGATTTTCAAAATATTTGTTTGGAAAAAAATTTAGAGGGAGGGGATTTTTATTGTCGAGAACGGGAATCTCCCCTCTAGCTGTGTCTAGCTTAACTGATAAAATCGTGTTTACCACAAATTCATCTAATTTTACATAATTTTTTGATGATTCTGACGTTTGCTCCGTGAAACTTTTGTTGTGCTTATTTAGAGTACAAATTTTGTATGATTGTAAAGTACGAATATGAAGATTGAAGGACCTAATAATGAGATGAAATAGAAAAAGAAAGATGATGACGTTATAAGATACCTTCAAGTCTACGAAGTATATCAAGCAGATTGAAGATATTTTTAATCAAATTATATTTAGTTCTATCGTGGATTACCCAAGTAGGGCCCAAACACAACCCCCTAATTTTTTTTTGGAAAAATTCTCTTAAAATTTTTCTTTAAGTTTTTTCCGAAGCTCAATCATTCAAGTACCATATTAAAATTACCTACAAGAACAAACCTATGAAAATACGATCAAAAAATTTCTTTTGGACACCTAAAAAAATTCTCGATATGCCTTTGATGCCATTAACTTACAGTTGATAACGTTTCGATAGATAATGAAATTAACCCATATCCTGAAAGTGTGCAGGCTTTTTGAGATCTCACAATTATCAGCAGAATCGATTTCTTAACCTTGATGTCATCAATATCATACCAGTTGGAGTCAAGAATAGTTTCACCTACACCAGCACTCTCAGTAATCAATTTCTCACCAAAGTGACAGTACAAAAAAACTTGAGTTAAAGGAACAGCTGCATACGACAATGAATAAAGTAAAACGGATATAGTTGGTGCTGTTATAAGTTGAAATCCAGAAGAAGCTATTGAGACAGCTCCTTGAATGGGTTTGGGACATTTGCCCACCCACATTTGCCCACTCTACATTTCCCCACTGACATTTGCCCACTGGTACTTTTGCCCACTAATACATTTGCCCACTGGTACTTTTGCCCATTGGTACTTTTTCCCACTGGTACATTAGCCCACTAGTACTTTTGCCCACTAGTACTTTTGCCCACTGGTACTTTATCCCACTGGTACATTTGCCCACTTATATATCTAAAATAAAAATATATTTTTTTAAATTTGATAAAATAATTTTTTCTCAAAACTATGATTTGTTAGGATTTGTTTACTTAAATTAGTTCACTTTACTATGGGGCAAAAATTGAAAAAATTTCTTAAAAATTTTTTGGTCTAAATGTCAGAGTGAGTCTGCCAAAAATGAAATAAAATTGTTATAATTTTCAATTGTTCAAATTTTGGATTTTTCAAAAAATGTTACATTTAAGTGTTTTGATCATAACTTTTCTCAAACTCAACGAAGTGCGACATATTATATACTAATCTAAAGCTAATTATGTAAGCTATCTAAAAAAAGCAAGAACTCAATATTTTATGCACTACTAAAAATCATAGGAGTCGATAAGAGCCATTGAAATTTGATGCAATTCTAGGAACCTATAAGCTCCCAAAATTGAACCATATTTCATACCAGATTATTGTAAAATGATTGAAAACAGTAGACATTGTTATATTCTGTCATATCTGAGATGATTTTGATGAAAAAAGTTATAGATTTGTATTGAGGTACCTCTATTTTTAGTGTATTTTTTGACTTTCAAACGACTTAAAACTGTAAAAACAGCAAGTAAAAATTTAATATCTTTACATATTTTTAAAACTACACATGTAACTAGCTATAAGCTATAAGAAAATCCAAAAACATGTTTTCACTGCCACTTTTTATCAAAAAATATCAAATTTTCTTGCAAAAAACTTAATTCATAGGTTAAAACTAAAAACGAAACCACAAAAGCTTGACAAAAGCTATGCAGCTAGTATGGCCTACTAAGCTTGTTTCATTTTTCGATTTTTCGTACACTATGGACAACCTTAAATGACTGTAACTGACTATTTTATTAAAGCCTACTTGTCAAACAAAAAAAAAAGTTTAAGAAAATTGGTAAAAAGCTATGATGCTTTAAAGATGGTCATTTGCGTTCATCATCAAGTCACATTTTGTGTTATATATTCAGCACTGCTGACTTCTGGTCCAAAATTTATATCGATTCTTATACCTTAGATTAAGACCTTTCAGATAAGGCAATAAAATAATTTTTGCCCCATAGTAAAGTGAACTAATTTAAGTAAACAAATCCTAACAAATCATAGTTTTGAGAAAAAATTATTTTATCAAATTTAAAAAAATATATTTTTATTTTAGATATATAAGTGGGCAAATGTACCAGTGGGATAAAGTACCAGTGGGCAAAAGTACTAGTGGGCAAAAGTACTAGTGGGAAAATGTACCAGTGGGCTAATGTACCAGTGGGAAAAAGTACCAATGGGCAAAAGTACCAGTGGGCAAATGTATTAGTGGGCAAAAGTACCAGTGGGCAAATGTACCAGTGGGCAAATGTCAGTGGGGAAATGTAGAGTGGGCAAATGTCAGTGGGCAAATGTCGGTAACCCCCTTGAATGAATGTGTAGAAGAAAATGAAGGAGAATAATGACTTTATTTCATTACTGATGTCAATAAGCTCTTGATGCTGAACGAGAAAATCACGAAGATTTGTGATTTCTTTTACGTTGATTGCTTTTTTGATATTTTCTCCAACAATTTTGAATTCTATTGAAAGAACCAGAAACATGGCACATAAAAATAAATCGATAGCAATTGCAAAAAATACTGCATTGTATATTGACCAAATTCCCCAAATCATCGCGTACAAAAATTAAGATTACTGCCCAAATGATCGAATGGATACCAGATTTCTGCTAAAGTCTTTCTGACATTGTTGAAAATAAATTGATACCAAATTTCACTGCCAGCTACTGAAAGTAACCCAAAATACCCGAATATGTAGATTGAATTATAAATGCGAGACCATTTTAAATTATATCCCAATTCACAGTTTTGCTGATCGACTTGAGTTACAGGATATGAGATTCTAATTTTGTCTAGCAACTTGACGATCTTCTTGCGTCTGATGTAAAATAAAATTGCTTTAGAGCAATTGTACGGAAATAATACCATATCAGGGAGGATTCGAATGATTATGTGTACATTTTTTATTTTAATAATCATTTGAATTCCAAATTGAATTGTCACAAGAATAAAACCAATGATGCACGTAAAAAAGTAATATCTCATCAATTTCGCAATAATTTTTGCCTTAGTAGAAGTTTCTTCGATTGGAATGACATTTAATCCTACAATTTTAAAGATTTTTAATTGAAGATTGAAAAAATCTTCAAGTTTTATGATTTTATTTGTATTTTGAACTGCCATTGGAACTTTCGATTTTACTTCTATACTTCACGATTACCTATGGTTTAATGAAATTGTCCTACAAATCTACACTTATTTTATATAAAATCAAAGAGTAATTAGTGACATTTGTCGACTCACTTTAACATGTTTCAAAATCCATGAAAATCGTCGAAAATTAATTGAAAATAAAAAGAGTAAAATTTAAATGGTAATTTGAATATAAAATTGAGCAATTAGTCTGATAGACATTTCATACCAACAATACGGTATTCAGTCTTCGTCTTGGTAGCCGTCGTTAAAGGTCTAATAAATATTCACTAACATGTTATGACTATTTATTAATTAAATAGCTTTGTTGCTATCTTAATACATCAAGCACATGATGTATTAGTCAAAAACATCAAAACGTTGTGGAATTTTGATTTAGTGTAAAGAAGCATGAAGCCTAAGAAATCCCTATGAATCCCAAAGCTACTCACCAAATATCATAGGGATTCATCTTCCAGAAATCTTGCTTCCATGTTTAGGGATTTTTGAGATTTTTCGGGATTAATCCTGAGTATGCCTTAGATTTAGTTCCAAATTTAACAAAAAATTTCATTAATTCTAGAAAAATGTCAATTTAATAAGCAAAACACATCGAAATAATTGTTTTAAAAAAATTATCAATTTTTATTCAAATTTTTAGCTATCATTATTTTATATTAAAGAAAAATTAAAATTCGCTTTAAAATCATCAATATGTAATACATTAAAATATGTTAAGCATGTCAGTGTATTACATTCTCATGATTCTGTCAGTAATCAGAAAAACTTAATTTACTAAATAAAGCAAGTTAGGGTTATTAAAAAACCCAATAAGAAAATTTGTAGTTATTCATAATTTGTTTAAATTATAGCTTTAAATAAATGACAATTGTCTAAGGGGTCGTTCGTGAATTACGTCACGAAGAGATTTTTTGTCACAGAATTATTGACCCCCTAGGGTCCAGTTGTTTGATATACCCTAGGTTATACCCCTAAAGTACGCCCTAGATATACAGTTTGAGTACCCCTAGAGTACCCCTAGGGCACACAATGGTGTATACCCATTGGGTATCCCTAAGGTAGCCCCTAGGGAAGTGACGTAATTTACGAACGACCTTTTTATATTGAATATCAATAATTGTTATTAAAATTTTTTACTGCATGTTCTAAGCTGATTGTAGCAACAAAATAGCATTTTATTTTATTAGTCATTTGACATTGTAATGATTTACTGCTCAGCTGCATGCTAGATCTGTTCTAAATTGTTTTTATTATTTTTGATATTAAAATTAAGCAGGAAGAAGCAGAAGACGAGAATTTTTAAAGCATTCGATGAAGATTAAGGAAAGAAAAAAGGCTGAGAGATTCCCTAAAGTTATAAAGGCTATCATCGTTGAGCATCCCTCAGTAGAGCAAATTCCTTGACCTTCATCAATAATTTTTTTAATCTATATTAAAATTTCTACGTAAACACAAAGTTTTTTTCTCTCTAGAATTCAGCAACTTCCGTTTTCTCTAAGGTTAAAATAAGTTTTGTAGTAAAGGTGGATGAATCTATGTCCAAAATGTCCACCTTTGGTATAATGAGAAAGTTTCTCTTAAATTAATTCGAAAAGAAATTCGTTCACAAATCTTAACTAATAAACAGCATTACTTTGTAGTCTTTCCATCTGCTCCTCGCCTTTTCTGTCCTTCCGGAAGATTATAAATGCGACAAACATTATGAGCACCATAAGTGCTATTCCAATAATTACACCTGTTATTGCGTCTATTTGAAATGGTGTTGACTGTTCATGTTCTGTTGCGTAACGTGAAAATCTTGGATTTTTGTATGAAAATGTTGTTTTATTTTTATTTGGCGACGGCGATGATGATGGAACTGGAATTTCTTTTGTTAGAATTTTCTCTGTCAAATTTTCAATGTCTCCGATTGCATTTTCGACAGAATGCTCGTTGCCTTCTTTGAGGATCAATGCTGACTTGTCGACCATTTTAAACTGCCGGTTACGGGATGTTCGTTCTCTATCTGACCATGAATCATCCTCAACCACAACATCGCCTTTTCCAGGCAGTGCTAATCTTGCTCTGACTGTCAGTGTGTCTGGTTGGAATGTGCAGACAACCAGGAATCTTCGTGTGCTGTGTGTTAAGATTCCTGAATTTTCTTGTACTGTGATGTAAGTTTCAACTGTCAAATCCTCATGTGATACAGTCGAACCACACCGTTCGTGGTCAATTCTCATTGCATATGTTTCTTTTGGATCCTTTGCATTTCCTTGAATGCCACAAACTCCATTCTCAGAAGCGATTTTTCCACCAAAGTACGGTCCAGTCTCGACGATAATCTCTGACTCATTTGGTAGACATTTTGTCGCTATCGCTGAGAATCCTTTTGTTGGAATGATAATCGATTGGCCTGTTTTGTCGTCTTTGAGGAGGTTTTCTGATCTTGCTGACTTTTCTGAATCTCCAACTCTTTTTGGTCTCACGTGAAATGAGTATTTTGTTGCCATTCTTAGGTTGTTGATTGTCATCTTGTAGATTTTTGATGTGTCTCTGAAATATTTAAAAAAAGGCAATGTATTACTTAAAATGGACATAAATTTTGTATTAGAATTTTTGAGTTATGGAAATTCTTCAACGTCATACATTTTTGAGTTGTTTGTTAAATATTTGACCTTAAAATACAATTTATATAATTTACATTATCGCAAATATAGCAAAATATAAACAACATCTCCTTATCAAATTCCACATATAATAATCATCATATGACTCAATAAATCAAAACAAATTGCTACAAGCAATAAATTAAAAATTAATCAATCATTATGGGGAAATATAAACTTACTTTTCATAGTCAACTCCGTCATCATCGATTAATACTTTTGAGTTGCATCGATGATACTCGCCCCAACTTTGAATTTCACAATAATGTACGAAAAAGCTTTTCGGTTCAGTCTCTTCTTCTTTCTCTCCATTTAGTCGATTTCCTGCATATTTATCTTCAACCTCCCATGTTAAATTTACTGATCGATAATCGGGCTGTCCAAATAATGATTTAATTTCTGTAATGAATAAGTAATGAGATCATGAAGATTTGTAAATTATGGAATTAAGTGTAATTAGAATAATTTGATTGGTGAATTAATCAAGTGTGAGAGGAAGTTTTAAAAGACTCAACAAGAGTTTCAGGTTATAAAAGCGCATTTCTTAATTGGAATTTTTTGAAAAAATACTTTTCAAAACTTATTTGTTTTTTTAACCTTTTATTGTAAAAAATTTTTTTTTAAATATTTTATTTAGAAATTTTCAGTTTTATGTTGTAATTTTAAAAATTTAGTTTTAATTTTTTAAGTTTTATTTTAACTTTTTAATTTTTTTCGAATTTTATTTTATTTCTTGAATTTTTATTTTAATTCTTTAAGTTTTATTTTAATTTTTTTAAGTTTTATTTCAATTTTGTTTAATTTTTTTTAAGTTTTTCTTTAATTTTTTAACTTTTATATTAACTTTTTAAGTTTTAATTTAATCTTTTAAGGTTTTATTTTAATTTTTAAGTATCATTTTAATTTTTTAAGTTTTCCTTTAATTTTTTAAGTTTTATTTTAATTTATGTTTTGAAGTTTTGAATTTCAAAAAATTTATTTTGTATTCTATAATTTTATTTAAGTTGTAACAAATAGTATTTTAATTTTTTAAACTTATGATTTGAAAATCTTATTTCATTTCAAAATATGAGCCTTTTAAAATTTGAATCCTTTAAAATTTGAATATTTTAAAATTTAAATCTTTTAAAATTTAAATATTATGAAATTTGAATCCTTTAAAATTTAAATATTATGAAATTTGAATATTTTAAAATTTAAATATTTTTTTAAATTCTTTAGAATTTTATTTTATTAAAAAAATTTATATTTCATTTGAAAAAGTTTTTAATTTGTATAGACAAACCGCAAGTTTAACCATGCATGATTGCATTTTCATTTCCCCCAAAATATTAACATAAATAATTCAACAAAACAGAGAATTAAAATAAATTGATTTTATTGCTATTTTCAATAAAACTATAAAGCAATAGAAGATAAAAAAACTTGCTAATGTTCAGAAACCCGTTAAGTATTAACTTAATAAATCTTTGTATACAGTGCCACTGGAGCATCGCAAACTAAGCAGATCATAGACTTCTCAAACTTCATAATTTAATTAACCGTATTAGAGATCGCTTACCATATGCATTTGTTGTCTGTCTATAAAAAAAGCAATTCTTTCTTTCTTTTTTATCTCAATTTAGCACAGATATTAAATTACTTAAAAATCGTAATAAATCGACATGCATGAAAATGGAACGTGATTGCCTGGAGAGAAGCTGAAAATTTTAATTGCCTGCATCATGCGACAAACTTCTTTTATTGCACTTTACTTATCGTTCTTAAGTGAATAAAGTTAATCATCTGGTTCGTCTTATTATGGTAATTAGCACTTTTATCAACCATAAATCAAATTACTTTACAAGTCTTCTTTCTCACCTACTTAGCGGTCTTTCTTGTCATTTGCTCGACTAGACGCGATTAGAGAATTAATTACAGTTATAGTATATAGATTTAATGAGGTTTATGAATAATTAATTCATGTTAATCGCTAAATTGATTTATTAAGATAATATTAAATTTTAATGAAGAGGAAAATAAAATTTTTAATGCACAATTGACACGCGTATAAAGAGGATTTAAATTTATTATAAATTGATGTGGCCATCTGTTTTTTATTGCTCGGGACTGTTCTGTATTTTCAAATGCCTAATAAACTTTAAAATGTGTATTAAATTTATTCCAGAAAGTGAGGTACACATTGATGTAGGAAGAGGGGGGGGGGGGGGGGTAGGTGACGGGGTATTGGTCTTAGTAGCCGTTTAAAAATATTAAAAGTCCCATGCACAATTCAATTTACAGGGACGGAGATTTTCAATTTTCAACTTCCTGAGGTACATAAAAATTAATAATTGGCAAAATAGCTTCAAAAATAGAAGCTAAACCTTAAGTACATCATCATTGCCTTAAGCTGTAACTCTACAAATCCCCAAGATAATTTAAATTAGGAATCATTCATAAATGACGTCCAATTTTTAGGGGCCCCCTTTATACTGTGTGACACTTCCATACAAAAGAAAATAATTTGTATGAAAATTTTTGTGTGACGTCATTTATGAACAGCCCCTTATACCATTATGACAACTGCACTTATCAGATAACTGTATATACATGAAAACTGCATTTTTGAATTAAAAAAAAGAATGTGCTCTGCTTGATACTTTTTATTATGATTTTTTTTATGAAAAAATATATAGAACAAATTCAGAAATACCGTTTCTTGATCCGTCATTGATAATATACACATGTTAAGATATTATTGAACAAAGTTGCAAAAGACAATTTGAGAAGAGGAAAATAATCATCACAAAGAACGGTTCTTCGAACGAATGTGTGAATGTCTGAAAAGTAAGTCTGAAATGCTCGTAAAAAAGTGGAAACAAAGAATGAAAATTGTGTCAAAAAAATCTTTTTTGCGCGATTCATTTAAAATTGAGACAGCATGCTGAGTTATGATGAGCAGAGAGACAAAAGAAGAGAGAATGCAGCATGAAAGAAGAAGTTAATAGAGTTGTAAACAGCATTAAGACAAACAAAATTTAATTAGATAATCAGCATTGAGATGTGAAATGAATGAAACATATATGAGAAATAGAGGATGAATTCCACAGCTGTGAATGTCGTTGCTTCTTCTTCCACATCCAACTCAATCATCTCTCTCTGCAGACAGCGCATTATTGCTTGTCCATTTTCTCACCAGCCACTTACAATTCACGTCTTAATTTTCAGGCTGAATTGTAATTAATTTATTGAAGATCAGCCATTGTTTGCCACATTTCACGTGCCATTTGACATAGATATTTGGGAACGGATGGAAGTTTTTTTTTTTTTTTTTTTTAACCATCTAAAAGGAATTTATTATTACTATTATTTTTTATCAGAAAGATATACTTTCTTATTTGGTCACGACTAATGTCATTTTAATAATTTTTTGGGGAATTCAATTTTGTTTAAATTAAAACGTGAGATTTTTTGAGAAAAAAAATTTATGGAAGTGACACAAAAATTAATTTTTGGAATTGCCAATAATTTTCACTTTTTATCTTCATGCAAGACCAGAATTCTGACCGAAAATCCTACATTTAAGTATTTACATTGCAAATTTGTCACACAAAAATCCATAAAACCTCAAAAATCAGGTAAAAGTGAGAACAGCAAAGGAACTGGGTCTTCATGTCTCTTCTCAATGAATAAAATTCTTCTCGTGCTCGCATTCATTTGGAAATTGAAGATGAAATGTAATTAGCATCATTTTCATTCATGCAGACTGTGAAGACATAAACCAAATCGAGTTGACAATTGAAGAGCTTCTCACATTTAAATCAGAAGTAATGATCACATTAATCCACTTTTGTCTTGCTCCACAAATTTATTCTTCCTGCTTTTAATTACTAATTTCTAATCAGTAATCATTAAATTCACAGTAAGTAGCTACAAAGTTGCAGCAAATAAGAAGAAAGTTGTCTCGATTCTCAAAATGTTACTGCTGAGAATCAAATTGCAATAAAGTCTCAAATATGTTTTTTTACGGTGGAAGTAAAAAATGAATTTTTAGTGGCTTGAAGACTTTATTCCTTATATTAGTGCTGCTTTCATTTTCATCTGCTTCGTGTGGCCTTGTGGCTTCATTTTAAATTAAAACTAATTAATGTCTGTGAGCAGTTCTTGTGGCTTTGAATTTATTGAGGGAACAATTTTTTGTAGAAAACGCCATGAATCTTTGTGAAATTAAGCTTCTGGATATTCACTTGCTAATTTGAATAAAATTTCACTTTTGAACTTAAACAAAAGCTAATTCCATATATCAATGTAAATCATCAACTTTTACTACTCAAAGTCACAGAAGTGCGAACACAAATCAGTAAATCCTGAGACTTTACACCAATCTATCAAGCTACATCTAATCCGTGGGATGATCTTGACTACATTTGTATTTAAATGTGGAACGGCTTTACCAGTAATTATTTCTAGATTAAAAGAACATGATGCGATCATGATATGCATGTATAGCAAGTAAGACTTGTAAGCAGAAAAAATTTATTTACTTTACTTTAATGCTTTAAACTAATTCCTGCATGTAAAAGCCGCGGTGGATTGTCTTATTGAAGATCTGTGTCATTCTGACTGATTATGTGTCATTTCGCTTTCATGTCTCTATCTTTTGCTTCAATGATTTGCATGCAATTTTTCTAAACTTTTCTTGTCTTTTTAGCCTGACTTGGCTTATTGTTAATTTTATTTTATTTCTTCATTCATTTCACAAATCTTTCTAATTCGTTCCTCATTTCATGTCTTATTTCACATGATGACATTTCCATAATTGCATTTTGCTTATTTATATGACATAGACAATGACAATGACATTAATTAAATTATTATATTTTCATTATCATTCTTTATGTCCTATATTCTACGGTAGATTCCATTTGATGTTCATTTATGTCATTCCCAGTTCCAATTCCTCAACAATTCTGATCTTTGAATAATAAAAACTCATTTAAGGTATTTATTTACAGCATAAAGTACACACAGACAATGGATATGATGATGAGACAGTGATGATAAATAAACATTTATGAATATGAAGCATGAAACGAGCTCAGCGATAAATCAAAAGTCATGCAAACAAATTGTTCAATTAACTTCATTCACTTGCTCCATAGCTGGAAAATGTAAATCCATTGCTCTTCTTGACTTTTGGATCTATATGGAAGTAAATGGATGAAGATGCGCTAGGAGTCATGCTTAGCGGTAAATCGTCTTCGTCTTGGTCATCGTCGATACAAGATTTGCATGGAAAAAGGTGATAGAATTTGTAGCACATCGGCGATGATCAATGACTTTCTGTGCAGCATGAATAAATTTACATATTGAATATTTCCAGTGTCTGTGGACATTTTCATTAACTAATTAATCATTGTGGGCATCAGCCTCTGTGCTGTTGTGTATATTTATAGAAATTAATAGCTCCAGCAGCAATTCCAGTAGTCGCGACTTACTTTCATCTCAATTTTTTATTTTCATATCAATTTTATCGATTAAATTAAAAATGGAAAGTTGTGGTTCTCCGCATCATCTTTCAGTTCTTATGCTGCTTATTTCTAGAGCAAATTCGTGCATGGTTATGATCTTCGTGCAACTGCAGAGCAACACTGCATAACATTATAATTAGCACTTTCTAGTTTCCTCTTTTGCATCTTTTCTGTCAAGCTTCTGAACTTTTTTTGAACTTCTGTGGAGCTTGCTGGATTTTGTGGCATGGGATTTTGAGGAGCATTGACAGAGATTCTAGGTGGAGATGATGGAATGAAGCAATTGACACCAAGTTGCCAAATGAAAGCTTTATTTACTACAAATCGAACGAAAGTCATGCTGAGAAGCACAGCAATAGAACTTTTAAGTCAGACCAAACAATGCCCAGCACTTTACTAACTAAATTATCAGAAACCTTCATAATTTCAATCTAAGTTCTCAGTCGTCATATGCTGAGAACTTCAAGCTGTTTCTTTAATATTTTATGTCTTAAAATTCTTCATTTCTATTTCCATTTTTAAACCATTTAATTTTATTTACTTATTTCAGCCTTTGAGTCTTCATTGTGCTGCTTAAATTGTGAATGTATAAAAAAAAGTCAACAAATTCTGAGTAAAATGGAATAAGAATGAAGAATATTTTGTACAAAAGACGAAAGAAGCAATTAATCTAATGTCGTTATGAGCAGCAGAAACATGGAACGAACGAACAGTACAGCAGTAAAAGAATAACAATTGCAGAGAATGAAAATCCCGTTTAGAGTCATATGATTGCATTTATTTAGAATATGATGAAGAAGAAGAAGCGCACAAAAATTGACGAGGCAGCAGCACAGCATGAATTATTCATAGAAGAGCAGTTGCAAGTTAGTTGGATATTTTAGCATTTTTTATCGCCCTATTGTGTAACTGTGATTAATCAATATTTATTGACTATGATGAATTCAGCCATCAATTCCTGCCATCAGCATGTCCATAGTCATCAGAGACACAAATCAATTCCAATCGATCACGAATAATTTCACAATGACTTGCATTGCTCCAGTCTCAATTTCTGTTTTGTTTTTTCGTTGATATTCAGCATAAGTCAGCTCCGTAACGGTATAAAGGTCGAAACAATTGAGTCTTTGAGATTTCTTGCATTCAGATTACAAAAAGAATCTCTTTCAAATGAAATGGAAATTCTATGAAAAT
This sequence comes from Chironomus tentans, assembly GCA_963573255.1. Classification (NCBI taxonomy): domain Eukaryota; kingdom Metazoa; phylum Arthropoda; class Insecta; order Diptera; family Chironomidae; genus Chironomus; species Chironomus tentans. The sequence continues at coordinate 10,818,951 of OY754302.1, forward strand.
AGTTCCGTATGTTAAGCTTTAGTTCCATGAAATGAAGAGAAAAGAGACTCAATGGAAATAAATAAGGCACATAATTACAGTGAGTCTACAAAAAAATATTAAATATTCGACCTAATTTGTATCAGAGATGAACCAAATAATTTTTTTATGAAGAGATTTATTCAGCATTAAAAGAATTTCTTTGGGAAAAAATTTTGTTTGCATTGTAAGCAGCAGGGGCGTAGCCAGGGGGGGGCCACTGGGGGCCCGGGCCCCCAGTCTGGAAATCAAAAACTCATACAAAAAAAAATTGATAAGAAATTTTTTTCAAAATTTTATGATATTTTTTGTCGGCCTCGCTTCGCTCGGCCGTACTATTTACTACTACAACAATATTTAATATGATTATCAAAAAATTGAGTTATTAACATCAAAAAAAATTTTTGGGCCCCCCCCCAAAAAAATTTCTGGCTACGCCCCTGGTAAGCAGTAATAAGAGGCATATCATTATATATAATTTATGGAATAAAGAATAGTGTAAAATTGGTGTTTATGCGGTACGTAATTGCGTGGCTATAAATTAATGAATGCAGTCAGACATATTGTTGGACATGAAAATGCCAGCCGTATGGAAAATAAATATTAATCATATTTACATACATTAATTTACATCGGATGGTGAGAAAGTTTTGAGGCAGACAAAGGAAGATTTCTTAGGAATCAGCTGTTCTTGATCATCATGTTTTTCAATTCTAAGACACGAAGATGCATCGTAAATAATTCTTATTGTAGTCATTTGTTGAAGATTTTATGAATTTTTATGGCACTCAGTACTTAATCTTTGGGATTGGAAAAATCAGGTCGTGTTAGAATTCTTGACTTAAGTGCTAGTTTAGAGTCATAAAAATTTTTAGTAGAGCTTCTTATGTTTTAGTAGGATTAAATGAGGCAGTAGCAGCTTAAAAAGTTTTGTTTTATGGCTAAAACCAGGAAGAGATTCAATCTTTATGACCTCAAATTGTTAGATACTGAGTACTAAAGTACTTTCGTCTTGTTATCGCTGAGCTAAAGGTTATATAAGTCTTTTGAGTTAGCTGATCATCGATTTTTGAACAAAATGATTCCAATTTCTTCAAAAAGCAGTCTAAAAATTACAATATTACAATACAAATAAAAACAAGACCAAAATAGTCAATAAACACAAAAAAATTGAAGAAAGAAAGTTTTCGACTTAATTCATCAAAATATTTTCACTTAGTAAAAATAAATGAAATCTTTTTTAAAAACCTCAAATTGAAAACCGGAAATGCACCATCTACACCGATGCATGACCAGATTTCTCAATCCAAAAATGGCACAAAACTCAATAACCGTAGAAACTGAAATTTTAGGTCTCCCAAATCTCAAAATAATCGGAAATACTTCACAATTGACAACTTAAAACTGATCATTCATCTCCGTTAAATCTCTTCCATCAATAGATTTTGAAACTTGCATCCGCTGTTCATAAAAAGAAGAAGAAAAGTGAAAATCTTTATGGAGCACAGAATGCAGGAATTTTTGATGATTCAAGTGCGATTGACTGAATGAAATTCGGAAGGTATGAAACATACTTAAGTCCATAACAATAGAGTCTGAATGAAAGTATTTTTGAGCACGATGATGATGGAAATTTTTGAGAGTAGGCTTTTGAAATTGATCATTCTTGAATGAGGCTGGATTTGTCTGATTATCTAGCACTAGAAACATAAACTACTTAAGTATGACGGCTTATTCTCTGTGTCATCAGTGATAGGAGCTATAATCCATCCATTAAGATGCTGCATACTGTCATCATTTTTAGATAAAAAACCACTTACTAGATTAAATTTATCTCATTATAATAAATTATGTACTCCTTTTGTCACCAGCTGTAAGCTACACAATTAATTAATTCTAAGAATTTCTTTGTCTCATAACGGACGAATAAGTTTTGAAGCATCAAGCATGTATCATCACCATCTTCATCACTTCCATTAAAATGCTAATTGATCAAGATGCAGGTAAACAGTTACAACTGCAAAGTCCGACGATAACTTATGATACTCGACAGTGTTGTTTAGTTAGATATCAAGGATAGTCCAGATTATAGGGGTTTGTAGCTATTCTAACTTAACCAGAGAATAAAGCGGTTAGATGGAAGCTAGATTAGTCAAATTAATGCTTTTGGGAACCACAAGATGACCAAAAGGCAGGAAAAATAATTATTCTAACATGAAACCGGTGTGGTGCAAGCATGGTGCTGGATTCGAGTACAAATCTGACCTTAAACTGCCTTTCACGATGTTTAGTCTTGAAGCAAGGGTCAGACACTATCGTAAAAATTGTAATATGATAGTGCTAGTGTCTGACCCTTGTCTAAAAGCTTTGTAGCTTAGTCGACCCAGACTAGGGTCAGATTGATAATCTAAGACATTCTAAATTAATCTTGTTAGATCCCTAGAAGCTTAGGCTATGCTGTTTTATACACAAATTGACCAACTTACCAAGACTGGCCTACTTTGTCTGGATTTCTAGACTTGAAACCTGGAAAAATCACCAATATTATAGACTTAAACACTAATTTTTCAGCTTACCAAGACATATCTTTGGCAATGACTGGACCAGCTCATATATCTGCTTATCTCAGCCAACAACCATGACAACAACACTGATTCTCGTATCTAAATCAAACTCCTATTATGAATCTTCCAGGAATCGTCTTTAGATGTGAATATAAAAAACTTGTGAAATGCCTTTCAAATGACTAAATCTGCAGGCGCTTTATAACATTTTTTTATATGATGATGATGATGATAATGATAATAATTGTTTGTTTATTTATACTAAATGCAGTGCTTTTGCAAAATTACTAGGAACGGCAAGCCATTTATCACAAACTTGTTATAAAAGAGAAGTGAAAATTCAAGATTTTTTAATTATTTCTTTTTTTCAGGTGAAAACTATGCATTATTTTGATATCACAAGTGCCTGCTAATAGGTAGGTGTGGATGAGATGAACGTGGCTGAATCTGAATTATTTACAAGAATGTGTAATTTGCTACGTGAAAATTTGTTCAGTGAACTTACTTGAATTGTGAATATGAGAAAGATTTTCGCTCTATTGTTTGGTTATCGAACAGATTAGTGCATTGTCTTCTCGGCTTTATATTCGTGGTGAATAATAAGATGAAATTGAATAAATTTCTTTTTGACATGCTATATTAGTAAATGTACTGAAATGCATACCAAATTTGGTAGCTATGACTAAATTAAGATGAAAGTTTAGTTTATTTTGGAAGTTAAAGAAGGAAATTCATTGCAGATTTGAACACTTTTGTGGTAGCATTCAAATAATTTTTGGATGTGTTCTCTAAGCTGATTATTAGGGGCTTCCAGCAACTGAACAAGATTTCTGCTAGATCAAGCTCTAGTAGAGTCATAGACATCTATCTACCAACTCTGATAACCAATATGGTGTAATTCTAGAATTTTGGAAATGTATTTAGATATGCCCGTAATGCAGTGGTTCTCAAACTTTGTGTCGAGGCAAACTAGTGTGTCCAACTAAAATAAAGCTCAAATATAAATTTTTGGGACTCTAGTGTACCACCATGTCTTCAAAATGATGGTTAATGTGTCGCAGGTCGAAAAGGTTTGGGAAACACTGGTCTAATTACTTATTTCGGTAAAACGGGTAAAAATCCAGCTTCTCTCATTTCAGAATTCAATTAAATCCTGGTTCTGGTGCTGGATTTATTTTTATTGGCACCTTTCCGAGGCGCATAAAGTAGCTTGACCCATCATTGATTAAAATTGTCTCAAAGATGGGTTGAAAATTGAACCAAAAGCCCCACAAAAAGCTAAAATAATTTTTAAAAACAAATTCTTTTAAAAAGATAAAAATTGGAATTCGATGTCAGCAAATACGAAAAAATCAATAAATTTATCGATGCCACCATTATGCATCATCATCATCATCTGAAAATGCCAGGCGCATAGTAATTTTGTTTGTACTTTCTAATAATCTTCAAACTCAAAATTAATTCCTATGTTTTTATAACCCACATATCTATCCAAAATCAGGCAAATATTTTTAGTAACAATCTTCATTGAATTAAAAAAATAATTTTTTGATGAATAATGAAAATTCATTGAATAATTGACAATCTTGTTCCAAATTCTTGTTAATTGTTTAATTTTCGATAATTTTTCAAACAGTCCAGATGGTTGTTTTCCCCAAACAATCAAAAAGCACAGATGTAAATTCAGAACATCAATATTTTCACTTTCTACTCACTCAATGCGTTAAATCAAATTGTTAGATGCTAAATAATAAAAAGCACTTATCACAATAATAATCTGAAGATTTCTACGAAATATAAAAATATTATGTAGTGCTGAACAACCAGCAACTTCACATTGAATGCCTAATTATCATGATTAAAATAAGAAAGTTATTAAATAAACGCAGCATGAAATATTCCAAAGTACACACAATCTCGCAATAAATAAAATAAAAGTCAAACAATTAGACGTAGCCATAAACGAGTCAATTTATGATGGGAGCAAAAATGGAGGATAATAAATTTCATTATTGTTCTAGTCGCATAAAATTACTAAGCATAGAGAGATGGAATTAAGTTTATGAAAAGGGTCAATAAAAAGTGCTTTATAATGAGATATGAGGGACGGAAGAGGAATGAAAGAAACAAAAAATAGACTGTGGAGTCATTCATAAGCTAATGTTCATTGTCTTCAGACTCAATTTTACAATTTTCATGCAAAAAATAAGAAAATGAATTGTCACTAATCTTTCTTGGTACCGGAAATGGGGAGGGAATTTTTAAGACCTGATCAATAACCAGAAAATAATTCACGGCAGGAAAATTTGGAAATTTAAGCTGTAACATAGCTTTTGCTCAGCAAGATTGAAGTCCCTTAGAATTTTTGACTTAAACTGAACTCTCGACATCTCGCATAGGACGAGGTAGAAGCATATGAGTAAATGTCGTCTAAAAAATCTAAAAAAACTCAATCAGTACATTGTTCTTCATGTTGGTCGAGTGTCATCCCTACAAAGGTCCAATCGAGAAACAAATACAGCTTCAGCTCAAAATTTAAAGATTGACCGATGAGAGGTGCATTGACAGTGGTATAAAAATCCCTTACAAATGGTCGTAATTTTTTTTAAGGCAAGTCAAATTTAATTTGTGGGGTCGTAAATTTTTATTCTGGTCCTGAGTAACCAAAACTCTTGCTACGCCACTATCCATTGCCAAGAGGGTGGTCATTGGTTATATCCCAATGGGCGACAACAGTTCTTATTCTTCGAAATTGATTCTTATTCTTCGAAATCGAAACTTAGAAAATATAATTTTTTTTCAAAAAAATATGACCGTTACAAATTTTCGTAAGTAAATTTAACGGTTTTTGAAAATTCAAAAAAATTTCCACTTCGAATATTTTCGAAATAGCTTTGAATTTCTAAAAAATAACGGTTGCTACTACTGTTGTCATCCATTGGGTTATATCCACCTCTACCCTTTTCAATTGTCCTGGCTACTATATTTAGTGAAATTTCTCGCTAAATGTTAGACATCATCAATGAACAAACCCTGACCATTCTTGAAAAAATAATAAAAATAAAAATCCATTGTTTCTAAAAAAGACTTTTTTGTAGGCAAGTAAATTAATTTTTTTTCTATAGCCTATCATTTCTCTTCTGTAAAACATATAATTGAATAATGGTCATTGAGGAACAATTTCTTTTTTTTTGCTGCTGCTACTAAGATTAAATTTTGCACAAAAATATGAATCTGCTGTTCAGCTATCCGTCTTCTTCATTATTTTGTTGTTTATTTCAATGCGCTCATATATGAGATAAGCTTAACGAAAAATCCCGTGTGTTACTGTAAATGGCGTTTATTTAGTTCCATTGTTATTGTTTTTTGTAGCTTGTCCTCATAGAAACTTGGTAAATTCAATTCTTGGTGTTTGTTTTTGTTAACAGAACTATTTTTCAAATTTATGAATAATTTAAGCGTTTTGGATGATCTGTTTAAGAATTTTACGGTTAAGGCAATTTCTCACTTACATGAGATTATTCTTTGGGCTAACTTTCTTCGTTGTTAAGTATTTTGTAAGTGTTTACTAATTTTTCGAAAGAATTTTAATTCACTTGAACTAAGTAACTAGAAGTTCTTAAGTAACAGAAATTATTTGTGTAGCGGAAATTCGGGTAGAATGTTTAGTGAGCTATTGTTCAGTAATGTGGCTAGCCGGGTGACCGAGACTTAGGCGCGTTAAGGAAAAGACTCATATTCCACATTAACGGTCTAAAATCCAATTTAAAAATTTACATTAAATTATTCATATTGAAATAGAGAAGCACGAACTAGTTGCCAGCGGTGTATCTAGGAGGATTTTGGGGTTCGACCTCCCTATTTTTTGAATAACTAATATTAGCCAATGTAATGATTCAAAAAACCCCTCTCAAAAAAGAAGAATAATTGTTTTATTTACTATTTAGTAATCACTGTTTTAAGTAGAATATTATGAATGGGTTAGGAATTACTTAAAAGTTTAAAAATCTACATTCTCAGCAATATTGTTCTTTAGTAACAAAAACCTTTAAAAAGTTAGTTAAAAACTAACTTTCGGATAGCTTTTACCTTGCTTTTAATGGTTTTGGTTACTAGGGGTTACTTCTTTAAAGAACAAAAGGAACCGACATCAGCTTTACCTTTTAATTCTTAAAAACCCAATGTGTGCAAACATGGATCATATTTTTCGAAATTCGAAATTAATGGATCTTATTTTTTCCGTTACAAATTTTCGAAATCATTAAATACACTTTAATACTCAATGGATATGATGTTAATTGATTATAATGAAAATTCTATTGGATAATTCATTGAAAACAAGCTATTAGAATAGAGAATTGAACAGTTTTCAGCAAAATAAGTTTTCCCGAACTTTCAGAAAATTTGAATTTGTTTTCGAATATTTACATAACCTTTCTGAATGCACACATTGGTTAAAAACCAGAAGCTCACATCATTTTCTTAATCACAAAATATTTTTCAAAAATTCTTTAATTTTGGGAAGGGGGTGCTGGTCAATCCCCTTTTTAGGATAATCTTTTAAAATTGCTAGGTTGTTTTAGAAAATAAATTCCTAAATTTTGATGACTTCCATCCAAAAATAGGATTTTCAGATCCCCCTCTCCATCTCAACAAAATTTGCAAATTCCGTTAATATTTTTTAAAATGAAATATCACACAGGAGTAGATGAGAGCCTTTAAAAACTGAACGTAATTTATAAACGCCCACCCCAACCTGTTCAATTGTTCTACTAACGATCCAGCTATTTTAATAAGATTTTAATGCCTGTTTATAGCAACAATCATAATTTAAATTCAATTTAATATCCACATACAAAAGCGTCTTTCTTATTCTTTCATAGATATTACAATGTTTCACGCCTTTTGCCTTTATGTTGAAACATTTCTACAAATAGTCATAATAATTCTTAGCGCATGCAATTGTTTTTGGTTAGACAGTCATTGTAAGATATGTATTCAAAGAAGAAGAAATAGAATGAAATTGTTCAGCATGTAAGAAGAAAAGATAATTTGAAACACGACTAAATTGTATTTATCCAAAATACCGTAACAAGTAAGTCAAATTTAATTTTCGCTAATTTTTCTTCTTTTGTGTGCATTATTTTTTTTGTGTATGGATAATGTTGTCACTAAGGCATTTGGTTTTCAGCAAGCTGTAAATTACTTTTTCTTGAATTAACAGACTTAGTTTAAATAGCTCATAAGATGAATTGAAAATTTCTTGCTTTAATTCGATCAATTCTTTTGTTCACAGTCGGACGAAGTCTTAAATAGAGAAGATAATCTGCGATTTATGAGTTTTTATGTATAGATCGACCGGATGGGAGAATATAGATTGTTAGCTTTGTATTTGGAAAACCTACATTTAATTTAGATGCAAATTGGAGTGAAATTAGTTGTTAAATTATTTTATACTCAATTTTCTTGTAGATTTTTTCAACAATACTCATTTAATCGTTTTTAGTTTTCTAGGATGTCTAATATCAAGCCTCAGCACTTAAAGTTTCGTTTTCAGTTCATATGATTTAAATAAGCGATAAGCCAAAATTTAGTCCCAGGATCACAGCAAGAGAGAAGAGGGGGAAGGGGGTAGTTGGAAGTCAAAACGACAGTTTTATTTAATTTTCAAGAGTTTAACATAAATCTTGAAGCTTTATCCTCAAAACTGTTCAAAATAGAAGCAAAAATTGACAAAGGCAGTACCAGTTTGCGTGCATTTGCAGGTTTTCGCTTCTATTTTGACTAGCTTTTTTTCGCAGTACCTTTGCTCATAGAAAAATCACAAATCGCCCTCGAAAAATATTCGGCTACCGTGACTTGTTGAGAATCGGTATTGCAGGAATTTGGATCATAGATTGAAGTTAACTTGGACTTTGCCGAATTTTTTATGTAAGCTCGATTTTTACTTTTTACTTAATGATTCGACTATATAGAAAATTCGTGTCAACTTCAAGCTTTGATAGACCCACCTAAGTGATGAGTCACATTGCCACCAAAACAACCTTACTGTATGTTCACCAAAATTGATAAAATCTTATTTTTCGAGTCAGATTTTCAATTTTCTTAAATTTTTACAATTCAACTTTTAAAATTTTTCTATTCATCAAAATTCATTATTCAATTAGATTAAGTACAATCTATTATTCCAAATCTTAAAAATTTCTTAATAGCTAAGAAGAAGTGCGCCTTCTTCAATACCTCTCACAAAAGTACAAAATACGATTAATTCTCCATCCATTATGAAGACATTTCTCTTCAGTAACTCACCATAACTGATATTGTTTGCAATAGCCATGCGCCAAGTTAATACGATGAGAAGTAATTTCAATTTATTGTAATCCATTTTCTTGCTGCTTGCGATTTTTTATGCTTCTTTTTACTCACAACTTTTTTAAATATATTTCTTATTTTTTTGCTTTTGTGCTTTATTCATAAATTCTCTATCTGATTAGATTTATTGAATGCTTTCAACTTGCACTCTTTATCATTATTTCCTTGATTAAATCTACATGCTCTTCGCTATAGCATATTCACTTGGGATATCACAGACTATCAATTATTCTTATTAATATTTTTTTCGTGCCTTAGAACTTTTCTTGATTCTCTGTAAATTCACCGTAACCGGATATCTTTTATATTATTATTTATATTATTTCTTTTATTGAATTTCCACTTGGTACGATCTGCTTTTACGTCTTTACAACTTGACGACTTCACGGAAACTGACTTTTTTCTGTACTTCCATTTCACATCTCCTTGAGTTGCGCTGACTGACTGCAATTCTCCATTCTTTGTCTCGCATTGAAATCTCTCGTTTCTCTTTGTGCTTTCTTCGTTTTTCCTCTTCTGTGACTGTATATACATATTGAGCCATGAGTATGGAATATTGTACGAGATGCAACAAAAGATACGAACTCTTATTATGTGTTATTTTGTCTGTTCTTTTCTGGTTTTTAAATCCGTTCTTAGAATGTCGAGAAATGTGGAGAAAAAATTCTATATTTATTTCTTTTGTGCTTTATTGCTGCTTTCTATTTGAACTTTGGTTATTGAATGATTTATGGGTTGTGGAATCTGGTTGGTTTTGACTTGAACTTTGAGAAATTTTTGTGGTTTAGAATTTTTATTGGTGAAATGTAGTGATGGACATAGAAAGTTCAATAATCATGAAATATTCTATAATAAATTTTGATTGAATCTAATAATTCAGTACATAATAAGCTAATAAGCATCGAAGCTAGAATTTCTGAAGGGTCAGTACCCGAGTGGCAAAGGCAGCCGTGTGGAATCTATTCATTTGGCTATTTAATAGAGCCTTGTGTTACCCAGGATAGAACCTTTGCAATAGATTCTAATTCATGTTAGTGCCATTTGAGCTTTAAATAGTAAGAGAGGTGATTTTCCACCCATTCATGGCCCTTCAAAAAAAATTTATATGGAAATTTATGTAAATTTTAACGATTAAACTACTTTTGATTAAACTACAAATTAGAGCTTCGAGAGAACTCCAAAGAGGAGGGTCCGGACCCCATACACTAATGCGCCCATTCCTTTCATGTCTACAAACTTTGCGTTAAGTAAAATTTATAAGATTACCTTTTCATGTTCATCTCACGTGACTGCTAAATAAATATAACAGCATCTCGGAACAGGAAGGTTCAAAAAATAGTTTGTTTTCAACTTTATCCATCACATAAACCATACAAAAATTTTATATTGCTGGAGCAAGCTTCACAGCACTCAAATTACAATTAAACCACCCAAGAAAGTCTTTGCAGCTGCACATTCAATGAAACTCTTCCTTTTTACAAATGCAAAGGAAAATGGTAATTGTATCGCATGATATTGTAGTTCTCGCATTAATTTCTTAGTGAAATTATGAAGATTATATACCACAATTATATGATAATCAATGAGATTTTTTTTCCAAACGTGTACTGTATAATATTCATTTTAATGTATTCTCTAAAAAATATACTACATCAATGCAAAGCTATGATTGCAATCATTTTTATTTCTAGTTTAACAAAAGAGAGAGAAAAAAGTGCATTTTCATATCATTACATCTGTTCTAAAGTCATAAAAGACGTTGTTATGCTGGCAATATGTTACAATAAATCTTATAATGATGATCATCCACTAAATGCTTTAGCAATGATTGTCTGACGAATACCAAGTAGCTTGAAGTAAATTTCACAGTTGCTGTTGCCCTTATTGTCCATCATTTCTCATGAATTCTTTTGCTGATTATTTCACTTTGATCAAATGTTAAAAGGTATGAAAAGAGGTGAACGAGAGGAAGAGAACAAGTAGGAGTTGCATGGCAGATTATGTGGCTGGAAGGCATTGAATTTAGTCTGAGATTTATTTGAGTGATGGAAATTTATGATTTTGGTTTTGATTGGGAAAGTATAATACAGTTTATTACCTTAATTTAGATAAAATCTAGTACTTAAATTTCATTAGATAGTGAACACATAATTTTTGTGGATAGTCAAGTCATGAGGTATTGAAATATCGAAGATGTAGTTTAAATCTGGTAGTCATCACAAAAGAATAAGGAAACTTACGATTATTTTTACGCAATAATTTAGTCAATTTTTTCAATATATTTAATATTTAAAAATCTAGTACGATTAAATTACAATTTGGAAATAATCTAGTACATTTTGATAAGAAACTCACACAAAATATAAAAATCTAGTTCAAAATATAAAAATCTAGTAGGTTTTTTGAAATAGTCTATTATAAAAGAGAAAAATCTGGTACATTTTGTTAGTAACCTAGTACATATTAGTAACAATCTAGTAGAAAATATAAAAATCTAGTACATTTGAAAAATAATTTTTTACAAAATTTCAAAAATCTAGAACACGCCTAAAAGAACTTTTTTATGATGGCTATTAAAAAATCTAGTACAAAAATTTCAAACCAAGATATGAGAATGATGTCCCAGATTAATTAAATCTTATCTATATTTCAGCTTATCTATATAAAATCTAGTTCCACCATCAACACCTAAAACTAACCAAGCAATAAAAAATTCCCTATAAATCAAGTCCACTTATTCAGGACAAAATGTCGAGAAATATAATCCGATTTATTCAGCATAGAAATCCACAACAAAATGAACAACTTATTATTGCTTTAAGCGCTTGAGAACAAGATAACTGAAAGGAGTGTGCTTAATTCTTAAGCGCAAAAAAGCGTAAAAATAAACGTCAATTATCATCTTGCAAAGATTACAAAAAATAGAGTAAGTAATGCGGCATTTATTTTTCTACAACTTGCCCACAAGTAAACAATTTATCATTTCAATGGATTTCCTGTCGCTAGCCATGAGAAAAAAAAATAAAATAAAAGAATGGGAATATTTTCAAATAAAACTGCAAAAGAGACATAAAAATTAATTTTAAAAATGCTGTTTTATTATCGATATTGCGTGATTCCGCGCTCTTGTTGATGGCAAAAATTGCAATTGATCTGAATTACATCCACACAATTTCATAAAACGAATGTAATTTATTAGAGTAATTTGTCATTATCCCAAATAGGCAGAGACGTATGACCAACATTTTCTAGAATTTATTACTGTAATGAATCATTTTCCATCTTTTTCTTGATTAATTCTCTTATAGAACCGTAACTTCATTAGTCTTAACATGAGCCACGAGAACGGAAATTTTGCAAAGCAAAGAGGTTACAGCGGAAGTAAGTTGGAGATTTATCTAATCCTATTGTGTAAGAGAAAAAAAACTTAATTAATCGCTACAATTTAATTAGAATCTCGACACTTTTGTATGACTGCTTGTGGTTATGAATTATGATGGGATTTTAGTAATTAAGGCAAGTAAATAAAGTTAAGTTTTGATTGCAGAGATGGATTGTTTGGAATTTATTTTGGGGTAGGATGACCTCAAGCTTTTTGGCAAATACAACTATCCTCCTTATTTGGGTCTAATTTTTTTTGAAAGAGTTTTTTAGTCTCTTCTAGTCTTTTAGATGCCAAAAATGAAAAAATCTCTATCTTGAGGATCTGGAGCCAGGGGATGGGTCATGGGTGTTTCCATGTTACCCATGGGAGGAAGAGGTTCAAAGTTTTCAAGCTCTTTTCTCAAGAAGATAGTATTAACTTTTTCAAAGTTTTGTTTGATTTATAGTTAATTATGTGAAGTCAATTACAAGACCAATTTATACTTTTTTAGGTCAATTTATACTGAGTTTCAAAATCCCCACAAAACACCCCTCTGGATACGTAGGCCCTCTTGATGGAAAATTTTGCTAGTATTTTTAAGATAAAGATTCTCAAACATCCCAATATTTTCTTGGGAGCAACTTGGATCGCAGATGTAGGCAACTTATATAATATAGCTCACAATTTCACATAAGAAAGCACAAAAAACCCTTTACTGTCCAAAACTTCCCTGAATACTTTCTTAGTCACATACAATCAATCAAAACATCATCAACAATTTATCAATTCCAAAACACTTCATTCCCAACTTCATCATCCAGACTAATGCATTTCATACAACATATGTCAAGATATGCTCAACTTCCATTAGAGGAAGTTCTTCTCTGATGATTATTCAATTAATGCACTAAGCAAAGAAATTGATTGTAATCATGATTGAATGGTTGAATGTGCATGATACCTATGAAGCACATTCCATCCATTAAAGTACTCATCGTAATGTGTGTAATGCTGATTCCCGTTCTGAGCACTTGCTGTCCATTATTAATGCGAAATTTCCTTCCATTAAGTTCATTGCATTTTTGGAGATGTTCAAGTAGTTTGAGAAGATTAAGCTCTAGTCTCATTTGTGGACACTTTCTCATTCAATTCTGTGAATTTCCCTTTTCATGCTTGACATTAAAATAGAACTTCCTGACACAATACCAAATTTATACATATCTTAATAGGAATTGGATCATCTTTGAAATAAAATTAGGTCAAATTGTTGTTTTTTGTAGACTTACAGTAATTATGTGCCTTATTTATTTCCATTGAGTCTCTTTTCTCTTCATTTCATGGAACTAAAGCTTAACATACGGAACTATTTTCATAGAATTTCCATTTCATTTGAAAGAGATTCTTTTTGTAATCTGAATGCAAGAAATCTCAAAGACTCAATTGTTTCGACCTTTATACCGTTACGGAGCTGACTTATGCTGAATATCAACGAAAAAACAAAACAGAAATTGAGACTGGAGCAATGCAAGTTATTGTGAAATTATTCGTGATCGATTGGAATTGATTTGTGTCTCTGATGACTATGGAAATGCTGATGGCAGGAATTGATGGCTGAATTCATCATAGTCAATAAATATTGATTAATCACAGTTACACAATAGGGCGATAAAAAATGCTAAAAAATCCAACTAACTTGCAACTGCTCTTCTATGAATAATTCATGAATTTTCTGCTTCCCATAAGCTCAATCCCATCTCATGCTGTGCTGCTGCCTCGTCATTTTTTGTGCGCTTCTTCTTCTTTCTTCTTCATATTCTAAATAAATGCAATCATATGACTCTAAACGGGATTTTCATTCTCTGCAATTGTTATTCTTTTACTGCTGTACTGTTCGTTCGTTCCATGTTTCTGCTGCTCATAACGACATTAGATTAATTGCTTCTATCGTCTTTTGTACAAAATATTCTTCATTCTTATTCCGTTTTACTCAGAATTTGTTGACTTTTTTTTATACATTCACAATTTAAGCAGCACAATGAAGACTCAAAAGCTGGAAAAAGTAAATAAAATTAAATGGTTTAAAAATGGAAATAGAAATGAAGAATTTTAAGGCATAAAATACTAAAGAAACAGTTTGAAGTTCTCAGCATATGACGACTGAGAATTGAGATTGAAATTATGAAGGTTTCTGATAATTTAGTTAGTAAAGTGCTGGACATTGTTTGTTCTGACTTAAAAGTTCTATTGCTGTGCTTCTCAGCATGACTTTCGTTCGATGTGTAGTAAATAAAGCCACTTTGGTGTCAATTGCTTCATTCCATCATCTCCACCAAGAATCTCTGTCAATGCTCCTCAAAATCCCATGCCATAAAATCCAGCAAGCACCACAGAAGTTCAAAAAAAGTTCAGAAGCTTGACAGAAAAGATGCAAAAGAGGAAACTAGAAAGTGCTAATTATAATGTTATGCAGTGTTGCTCTGCAGTTGCACGAAGATCATAACCATGCACGAATTTGCTCTAGAAATAAGCAGCATAAGAACTGAAAGATGATGCGGAGAACCACAACTTTCCATTTTTAATTTAATCGATAAAATTGATATGAAAATAAAAAATTGAGATGAAAGTAAGTCGCGACTACTGGAATTGCTGCTGGAGCTATTAATTTCTATAAATATACACAACAGCACAGAGGCTGATGCCCGCAATTAATATTGATTAATTAATTAGTGAAAATGTCCACAGACACTGGAAATATTCAATATGTAAATTTATTCATGCTGTACAGAAAGTCATTGATCATCGCCGATGTGCTACAAATTCTATCACCTTTTTTCATGCAAATCTTGTATCGACGACGACCAACACAAAGAAGATTTACCGCTAAGCATGACTCCTAGCGCATCTTCATCCATTCACTTCCATATAGATCCAAAAGTCAAGAAGAGCAATGGATTTACATTTTCCAGCTATGGAGCAAGTGAATGAAGTTAATTGAACAATTTGTTTGCATGACTTTTGATTTATCGCTGAGCTCATTTCATGCTTCATATTCATAAATGTTTATTTATCATCACTGTCTCATCATCATATCCATTGTCTGTGTGTACTTTATGCTGTAAATAAATACCTTAAATGAGTTTTTATTATCCAAAGAACAGAATTTTTGAGGAATTGGAACTGCGAATGACATAAATGAACATCAAATGGAATCTACCGTAGAATATAGGACACAAAGAATGATAATGAAAATATAATAATTTAATGAATGTCATTGTCATTGTCTATGTCATATAAATAAGCAAAATGCAATTATGGAAATGTCATCATGTGAAATAAGACATGAAATGAGGAACGAATTAGAGAGATTTGTGAAATGAATGAAGAAATAAAATAAAATTTACAATAAGCCAAGTCAGGCTAGAAAGACAAGAGAAGTTAAAAAAAATTGCATGCAAATCATTGAAGCAAAAGATAGAGACATGAAAGCAAAATGACACATAATCAGTCAGAATGACATAAATTCTTAATAAGTTTGCTTGCTTGGATAAATTTATTATTTAGTTGGATGGAGAATTTGAAAGTTTTCATGCAAATTTTAACATGATAATCAGCTTCAGTCAGGCATGTTACATTTTGCGCTTTTTAAATTTAAACTGAAACATTTTCTAAGCATTTTAAAAAATGAAATTGTAAATTTTCATGAAATAAAAAATTTGCAATTTATTTATTTAAAAAAATGGGGTTACCAGATGCATATGTTTGGTGAAATTTGAATACTTAATCATGGACCCTTTTAACTGTCATCTTGATTTATTCTTATAGTGCCTCTTAATGGGTTTCTTAAAATAAATGTAGCTTATTTAAGCTGTAAAACTAAGCATCTAGAAACAATAAGCCAGAATTTTTTTTAAGGGGACCCAAAATTGCTCATAAACCCTTCCTATCCAATGGCTTCACCCCTTTCCCATATAAAATATACAAATTCCTGAAACGCATTAACAAAATTCAGTTGGGAATTGTTTGCAAATTATGTAAAGCTATAAGAAGAAGATGGTAGGTAGAAGCCAGGAACTGATCTGAAAGATCAAAAGTTAGCTAATCAGTTCCACACCCTTGGTGGGATGAGGGTCGAAAAAGTAATAGGTTTCTAAGGTCTTAAAATGAACCCTTATTTGAAAGATGTTTTTGAAGTACTTCCGATCCAAAGAGTTTGAGTATACTCTAGTAACCACCCTAGTACACCCAAGTAGCCATGAAACTCATTAACCGCCCCTGGATATAAATCTAGACATTTTCCTCACAATCGACTCTAAAACAAGTGACAAAAGCTTGTTACATCCAACAATTCACACAGCTAATTGGAGTTGACCATAGTAACAAGAGGAAATTCCAATTGTTATAATTAAAAGCCTTACACACCTTTGTTTTGATCCCAATTTCTCCCATCAACATAACAACCACTAATTGATAATTTCTATGATTTGTTGGACACTAACGCACCGACTAGCAATGAGCTTGCTTTACAGATATCATTACAAACAAGTATAATTAAAAGATTATTATCATAATCTTGTACGGACATTAAGTCCACAAGACAAGAAGAAATCTGATAAAAGCGAAAGCAATAAAAAACATGAAGCAATAAAACTTTATGACTGAAATTAAATTTAAAATAATATTTTTACCGCAAAAAGCAGCATTTGAGACTTTAATGCAATTTGATTCTCAGCAGTGACATTTTGAGAATCGAGACAACTTTCTTCTTATTTGCTGCAACTTTTTAGCTACTTGCTGTGAATTTAATGATTACTCATTAGAAATTAGTAATTAAAAGCAGGAAGAATTAATTTGTGGAGCAAGACAAAAGTGGATTAATGTGATCATTACTTCTGATTTAAATGTGAGAAGCTCTTCAATTGTCAACTCGATTTGGTTTATGTCTTCACAGTCTGGATGAATGAAAATGATGCTAATTACATTTCATCTTCAATTTCCAAATGAATGCGAGCACGAGAAGAATTTTATTCAATTGAGAAGAGACATGAAGACCCAGTTCCTTTGCTGTTCTCACTTTTACTTGATTTTTGAGGTTTTATGGATTTTTGTGTGACAATTTCTGCAATGTAAATACTTAAATGTAGGATTCTCGGTCAGAATTCTGGTAGCATGAAGATAAAAAGTAAAAATTATTGGCAATTCCAAAAATTAATTTTTGTGTCACTTCCATAAATTTTTTCTCAAAAAATCTCACGTTTCAATTTAAACAAAATTGAATTCCCCAAAAAATTGTTAAAATGACATTAGTCGTGACCAAAAAAGGCGGCAACTTCCATCCGTTCCCAAATATCTATGTCAAATGGCACGTGAAATGTGGCAAACAATGGCTGATCTTCAATAAATTAATTACAATTCAGCCTGAAAATTAAGACGTGAATTGTAAGTGGCTGGTGAGAAAATGGACAAGCAATAATGCGCTGTCTGCAGAGAGAGATGATTGAGTTGGATGTGGAAGAAGAAGCAACGACATTCACAGCTGTGGAATTCATCCTCTATTTCTCATATATGTTTCATTCATTTCACATCTCAATGCTGATTATCTAATTAAATTTTGTTTGTCTTAATGCTGTTTACAACTCTATTAACTTCTTCTTTCATGCTGCATTCTCTCTTCTTTTGTCTCTCTGCTCATCATAACTCAGCATGCTGTCTCAATTTTAAATGAATCGCGCAAAAAAAGATTTTTTTGACACAATTTTCATTCTTTGTTTCCACTTTTTTACGAGCATTTCAGACTTACTTTTCAGACATTCACACATTCGTTCGAAGAACCGTTCTTTGTGATGATTTTTTTTGTCGTTTTAAATCTCTCTTAATTCAGATTTATTTGTTTGACATTGTAATGATCTCTGTCGATCAATCTTTATTATTAAACCACTGTTGCTTTCCACACATGAAAGAAGATTTAATAAAGAGAATCAAGAAATTTTTATAATCAATAATAATAAAAAAAAACTATTGGGACGTGCTGTGAGAAGAAGATGTAGCGGAAGAAGAAAATTTAAAATTTGAAGGAAGCGCCATCTATTGAGTGATAGAGGAAGTTTGACTGGATGGAATTCTTATTGGAATTTTGTGGTTTATAAGAATGATGTAGTTTTAAATAACATATGTCTTTATGTATTTAATTGGTTTTGACGGTTGTAACCTAGACGGCTAGGAAGGGGTGCAATGTGGTTAAAAAAATTTCTGACTAAGCCCTGATCGATTCTCTGTCTACCCTGATCAGCAATTAAGTCTAAGTTTACGTGGTGACTACTTGGTGATGCTTCCAAATATCGATTTAGGAAGGCAAAATATGGGTCATCCATATTAAAGAAGGTGAATCGTATTTTTTATGGGGTACCAAGAGTTCATCCAGACTAATGAGTCACAGAAATTCTTGTAAATCTTAAGATTATTTAAATTCAATTTTCTTAAACTTGATCATAGCAACCCAAAAAAGTTTTACTTTGTTCATTTCGTTTATTTTTGTAAAATTGTTCAAAAGTATTAATGTCGAGCTATGGAGCAGTAAGTGCCTCTCTTGAGCTAGTCTTAAAATTGACACAACATTCAATCTGATATTTAACTTGTTCCTCATTTAAAACTTATTTTCTACCATTTACAGATCACAAAATCTAAATTTAAGGATGAATCCCAAACAATTGGCTTGACAATTCCCCTGATCGATGACTCAGTAATTGCAAATATCGACAACATAATTGCTGCATTTAAGCATCCAAATCAAAATAAGAAAATCGAAGAAGAAAATTACATTAAAAGTTTAAATGAACTGAAAAAGGTCAAGGAACTGCTCCAAAAAATTAATCTTGAGTCATCTTCTTCAGCATCAACTGTTAGGTCATCAAACACGTCCATATCCGACAATGATGAGTTGATAAGGAACAGCATAGAGATGCTTAAGAATGGTGGAAAGTTTGTGAAGCCAATATCAGCAGAAAATTCATCATCCAGCATTGCTAGCTCAAAAAGGTCATCAATTAGTCACAATTTAGAGCCAAAATTTTCATTATCGTCACTCAAAAATGCCATAACAGTCTCATCATGCAAATTTAACCAGAAACCGTCAAAAAATATCCGAAAGGTCATAAGGAAAAGCAGCCGAAGCTTATTGACAAAGCAGTCGGAAATGTTGGAACAAAAGACGAGAAAAAATAAGCAGAAAGCAAATAATGAAAAATTACTGCCACAAAATAACCCAAAAATAGTAAAAACATCCTATGCGACGTGCCGCATTCATCAATACGACGACAATTCACGTACATTTGAGATAAATAAGCCGAGAAGCGTGAGCTGTTGTGGAGACGACAATCATATGAAATCGGAAATTGTAATTGTTGTGATGGCGGACGGCAATACAGCCCTTTTTGCATCTGAACATAGCTCATTGCTAGACATTTTTAATCATAATGGGAATCGCGTGAAAAGTTAATTTAATAAAAAAAATTGAATTTGTAATTATTTTGTTAGGGAAAATGTTGACGTGACTGTGGCGGAAAGAGACTCGTGCAGGGGATGGACATTTTTTTTGGAGGAAAAATCGTATACTTATCTTGTGGGAATCGAACGCACGTCCTCACATGATAATATTTCAGATTCTCAGTCTGTTAACTAACATTTCAGACACAGAAGCCTATATCTCCACTATTCCTTAGTATTGCAAGGGCCTTACCTTACCAAATTATCAAAATTTTGGACCTGATCCCTAAAAAAACTTCAAAATTCCAATTTTACAATAATTTTCCCACCCCTGAATTCACCTTCCAACTGGCGACATTCACAGCAATTTTTCGTGATCTCTGCCTTTATAGACATTGCATAGGCTTTTAAAAAACAACCAAACAACCTGATTGGCATCGGCTGATGATAAGCATTAATTTCACATTCATTCATATACAATTTTATGGCATTTTTAAAATTCATCTCATATCGCAAATCATTTTCAATTTCCATAAATTAACACGCCATCAAATGTGTCTCCAACAATTTGCATGTCTATTATCGAGATTAGGATTGTAGAATGAGAGAAAAAAATTAAAATGAATTTCAAGTGCGAGAATTATTCTGTTAAATGTGACAAATGCAACTATTGAATTGGAAATTAGGTGGGTGTGTAAGACAGAATGAAATGTTTACTATAAAGTATAGTTATTATGGATAGTTTGTGAATATTGACTGTGATTAGATATGCAAACTAATACGGGAAAATGCAATAAATCTCAGGGGATTAAAATAAATTTGGATAAACTGAATTAAGTTTATTTTTTCGTAATATTTTTCTATTAACAAATACTTTGGTTGTGTGCTTAATCTATATTGTCTGTCATCCAGAAAATACTTTAGACGTCAATAATTTTGAACCGCATTTCAGAGTCAGGAATGTTAACGAAAGTGCTTTTAATCTTCATGTCCGGGTAGTGCCACTCAACTTTGAAGTTTCTGATTATGTTGGCTACTAAAGTTTCCAGTTCTAACTCAGCAATTCTCTTTCCAATGCAGCTGTGGAAGGTAAAGTTAGCCACAAAAAACAAAATACCGATTAGGCACGTTCATACTACCTATATACTTTTCAATACTAACCTTCTAACCCCAAAACCAAATGGAAGGAATGAAAACGGATTTGCTACACCAGCTCTGCTATTATTTTCTGGTTGATCCCTTAGCCAACGTTCAGGAAGGAACTTTTCAGGATTTGGATAAAACTTTTCATTTGTCAAATCAATATGGAAATGAAGAGCAACATGGGTATTGGCTGGTACACGATATCCGGATAGAACAATTTCCTTTGTAATTTGCCTTACATTCCCAGATGTTACTGGGAATAAACGCATTCCTTCCTTTATCACAGCTCTTAGGTATGGCATGTTTTTGTTATTTTCTGATGTCATTTTTGAATTTTTCTCAGGAAGAATTTTGATCAATTCTTGTCGAAGAATTTCTTGTTTTTCTGGATTTTTTGCTAGACAATAGATTGTGTTAAGAACGGCACTGCCAGTCTGTGAAGTGATTTATAACAGTTAGGTTAAAAATTTTGAGCATTTTAATAGCTTGCTTACAGTATCAACACCAGCCAACATCAAGTCAGAAACAACAATAACTGCAACTCTTTTATCCACTTGAAGCAGTTTCCTTAAAATGCTGTCCTCGCTGTCATTTGACGATGAATTTCCTTCCTTTATCTCCTTCATAGCCAGGTCGATGTAGTGCAAAATCACACTAGAGGTTTTTTAAATTTTTTGATATCAAAATTGAACACAATTTAAAGTCAATACTCACTCAGTCAACGTATCATAAACTTTTAAAAATTCTTTAAATCCTTTGGTTTGATAGAACTTCCATACTGATGCCTTACCATCATATTCGGCTGACATTTCAAAGAAATCTCGAATACCTTTAATCAATTTCTTAGCATTCTCATCATTCGTGTTAGGATCAAAAAGATTGAGTCTTCGTTCAAGACCAACAGCTGTTACTGATTCGAGTGACCATGTGTTAATGTAGTGTGAGAAGTCGCTTGGCATTTCACTTTTTTCGTTCCTTATTTTCTTCATTCTAGGCACAATTTAGAAAAAAATAATTATTTAGATGAAAGACCCCTTTCATAAAGCACGTCAAAATTTTAGCAGGGGGTCTGATACTGTATGACTCTTCCATACAAAAGCAAAAATTATGACAGGGGGGGAAATGAATTTATAAGTTTAGTTTTTTGCGTGACGTGATTTATGAATGGTCTTTAAGATAAGAGAGTGTTTAAGTGACATTAAAAGCTTTACAAAAAATACTTACAACTCAACAAATTCCTTAGCAATATCATCAACCTGTATTGTATATTTCTTGATTGTATTCGGCTGCATCAAAATTGGATTGGCAATCGATCTTATATTTGACCATTTTTCTCCATGTGATACAAAAAGGCTACCTAGATCTTTGTAGATTTCTGGACGTTTTGTGTCTCTGTAAT